>JARQOD010000006.1:152433925-152831564 GCA_033576555.1 Oophaga sylvatica | reverse complement strand
GATTATTTCATTAAACTTCTTTTTTATTAAAGTGTGTGTGTTTGATTTTTCTTTCATACAATAGGATTAATAATTGATAGTTGTCTAATTGACAGCTCTCAATTATTAACCTGGCTTAAAGTGACCTTTCAATTGCAAGGTCATTTTAACCCCTTATTAACCCATTCGCCACCGCTACAGGGCAATGGGAATAGACGGGCAAAGTGCCAGAAAGGGCAAATCTAATTAGAGATTTGCCCTTTCTGGGGTGTCTGGGGGCAGATGTTAGTAGCCGGGGGGGCCAAAAATAATGGTCCCTCTCTGGGCTATTATTATCTGCCCCCACTCACTGGCTTTGTCTGTCTGGTTGCGAAAATAGGGCGGGAGCCCACGCATTTTTTTTCAGCAATTTTACACCTCATATATATATATACATGTCATTGAGTTTGTGACACATATATATATATATATATATTTATAGTTCATACACTTCTACATAGTATAATAGCTGCTAATTCAATTGCCGGCTTTTGTGAAAATGCAGAACCCGACATGAAATGACACTTGGTTGACATAGAGTTAACCATGTCTTTTCATGTACTTTGATATCTGATTTGCACAAACAATTACATGAGTGTAAGTGTGCAAAATTTCACACCTGTAGGGGTTAATTAAAGGTGTAAATTCGTAGCAAAAAAGTCCTTTTTTTTTACAGCGAATTTACACCTTTAATTAACCCCTACAGGTGTGAAATTTTGCACACATAGACTGATGTAATTGTTTGTGCAAATCAAATAGCAAACGACATGAAAAGACATGGTTAACCCTATGTACACCAAGTGTCATTTCATGTCGGGTGCTTCTGTCTTTTCACAGAAGCCGGCTTTACCCGGCAATTGAATCAGAGGATATTTTACTATGTAGAAGTGTATAAACTATACATATATGTATATATATATGTCACAATGACATGTATATATATATATATATGTATTCTATGTGTGTATATTTAGTGTTTACAAGGAAAGAATGGGTTTTTTTAGTTCCGATATTTTGTTCCCATAGACTTACATGGGACTTCCGGTATCGGTATCGGGTATCGCCGATATTTTAATGGTATCGGCGATACCATTCCGATTCCGATACTTTGGGATATCGGAAAGTATCGCTCAACTCTATTAGTGGGCTTTAAAATGTTTGGCCAAATGTTTATACTAAGCGTCTCAAATTTTTCCTTATATTCCAAAGCCATATTGCTATTCTAAATTTCATGTATTCCATGTTGTCATGCTTTAGTATGCTTGAGTGCAGCCTTTTTTTCTATGTTTTACATGGGGGTAGCTTCCCTTGGTTTGCACCTAGTTCACATTAGTCTGGATGTGCCAGTCAGGTTTTTTTGTCTATTGAATGTTAGCTTGCTGACCGAGCACTCCGCCCACACCAGGTGGTGATTTTAATTACACCAGGTCCCTACTTTACCCATAAATGCAGGCATTACTGACAGAGGTGCATATTCACCCAGAAATTCAGATATCAGCCTAATAGAGGTATGTTCACATTAGGTCAGGGACTCACCAGAAATGAGACCACCTTGATGATGGTTGGTGGGCTTTAAAATGTTTGGCCAAATGTTTATACTAAGCGTCTCAAATTTTTCCTTATATTCCAAAGCCATATTGCTATTCTAAATTTCATGTATTCCATGTTGTCATGCTTTAGTATGCTTGAGTGCAGCCTTTTTTTCTATGTTTTACATGGGGGTAGCTTCCCTTGGTTTGCACCTAGTTCACATTAGTCTGGATGTGCCAGTCAGGTTTTTTTGTCTACTACACAACACACACCAACCTGATGTACACTACACCACACACCAACCTGACGTACACTACACCACACACCAACCTGACGTACACTACACCACATGCACCAACCTGACGTAGTGTCAGATTGGTGTGTGACGTAGTGTACGTCAGGTTGGTGTGGTGTAATATAGTGTACATCAGGTTGTTGGTGTGTGTGTGGTGTATACTACACCACACACCAACCTGACATACACTATATACTTTCCATAAGCGACATGGTGTCCGCTAACAATTGCAGCTAATTTTCCATTCAAAAAGTCAAATGGCGCTCCTTTCCTTCTGAGCCCTGCCGTGCGCCCAGTGGTTGATGACCACATATGAGGTATCTGTGTACTCAGGAGAAATTGCACAACAAATTTTAAGATCCATTTTATCCTGTTGCTCATGTGAAAATGAAAAAATTGATGCTAAAAGAAAATTTTTGTGAGAAAAATGTACTTTTTCATTTTTACGGCTCAATTTGTGAAGCACCTGGGGGTTCAAATTGCTCACTATGCATCTAGATAATTTCCTTGGGGGGTCTAGTTTCCAAAATAGGGTCACTTGTGGGGGTGCTCCAATGTTTAGGCACACAGGGGTTCTCCAAACGCAACATGGCAACCGCTAACGATTGGAGCTAATTTTCCATTCAAAAAGTCAAATGGCGCTCCTTCCCTTCTGAGCCCTGCCGTGCGCCCAAACAGTGGTTTATGTTAGGGTCTGCGGAACGTACCAAATAAATCTAAATAAAAGGTGCGTTCGCAGCCCGGGGTTCACCGTGCAAGCAAAGCCTGCTGCTAGTAAGATGGCACTATATGGCGATATAAGCAAACTCTGTTACTCCACAGAGTCGCTGACAATGATGCTGATGCACTATATGGCGGTATAAGCGAACTCTGTTACACCACAGAGTTGCTGTGGTAGAGACTGTGTCCTGTTAACCCCACAGGAGAACACAGATAACTGCAGAGCGGATAGCAGTACGTGGTCATGCAGACAATAACGCAAACAACCTACTCCTCACCGGAGTAGTAGAAAACGATCAATGGGGAACTGTTCCAGAACACAAGCAGTTTCAGGACCTTCCTGGCGGACTAATAGGAGTTGCTGCAGTTCCTGAGCATGTGACCCTTGGTCTCCAATGGGAGACCTTGCCCTGGGCAAGCTCAGAAGGGGAAAAGCAGGACTTAATCCCACAGCCGTCTGCTCACCGCTGACCAGTACTGGCTACAATGACAGAACCTGGAAAGGCAGCAGTAACCCTTTGTACTGTATCAGGCTGTGCAAGACACTGGGACCGACGTCTCTGCTGAGGAGGCTCCACTCCAGCCGGAGACAGATGGGGGACCGCAGTGGGGATGGCTCGAGATTCCCCTCATGCAGAAGCGGGAACTCGACCCTAACATTACCCTCCCTAGGGCCCCTCCTCCTTGGGCCTCGCTACGCTCGAAGGCAGCAATGAGCTGTGGAGCCTGAATACGCTCAGCAGGCTCCCATGACCTATCCTCAGGCCCATAACCCCTCCAATCCACCAAATAAAACATTTTGCCACGTACCACCTTGCACCCCAAAATTGCATTCACCTCATAGTCATCCAAAGATGAACCCGATGTCCCGGCAGATGACTCGGAAAATCGGGACAAGTATACGGGTTTCAGGAGGGAGACATGGAATGTGTCGGTGATACCCAGGCGTGGCGGAAGGGCTAGGCGATAGACCACAGGATTGACCTGTTCGAGGACCTTGAAGAGACCCAAGAAGCGAGGTGCAAACTTAGTGGACTCTACTCGTAGCCTGATGTTACGGGCGGAGAGCCAAACTAAGTCGCCAGGGGCAAATGTCAGAGTGGGGCGCCGATGTGCATCGGCGGAGGACCTCATCCTCTCCTTGGAGGCCTGAATGGCATCCTGAGTGCAGTCCCAACTGTCCCGTGCCTCCACAGCCCAGTCTGCCACACTGGAGTCGGCGGAAGACACAGGCATAGGTACAGGAACCCGCAGATGCTGACCGTAATTAAGGAGGAATGGGTTTGTCCAGTGGAATCAGCCACGGCGTTGTTTAATGCAAACTCCGCCCACGGTAGCAAGGATGCACAGTCATCCTGCCTGGCTGAAACAAAATGTTGCAGATATGTGACCAAGGTCTGGTTGGCCCTCTCTACCAACCCATTTGTCTCGGGATGATAGGCAGAAGAGAGATTTAATTCAATACTGAGAAGGCTACAAAGCTCTCTCCAAAACCGAGATGCAAACTGGGGAGCCCGGTCACTGACAATTTTGTCCGGCATACCGTGTAAGCGGAAGATGTGTCTAATAAACAGTGCTGCCAAGGCCTATGCAGAAGGTAACCGGGGGTAGCGGCACCAAGTGCACCATTTTAGAGAAGTGATCGGTGATAACCCATATGATGGTACAACCACGAGACTTGGGTAAGCCTACCACAAAGTCCATCCCGACCATCTCCAAGGGCCTGTCTGCCACTGACAATGGATAAAGTAACCCAGCTGGCAGTTGACGAGGGGACTTATTTTTGGCGCAGGAGACACATGCCCGAATATAGTCTCCAACGTCCCGGACCATATGCGGCCACCAGTACGTCCTCGCCAGTAGCTCGAATGTCCTTTTTTCCCCAAAATGTCCACCCACCTGGACGAATTGGCCCAAGAGAGAACCTCCGGTCGCAAATTAGATGGTACAAAAGTTTTGCCCAGAGGCACAGACTCTAGCGACACCAGGGCTACAGTTCTCAGGCTCTCAGAGGGGACAATAAGCCGTGGCTCCCCCTCCTCCTCCTCAGAAGACACGACGGAGTGAGAGAGAGCATCAGCCCGAATATTCTTCTCTCCTGAAAGAAAATGGAGGGTGAAGTGAAAGCGGGAGAAAAATAAGGACCATCTGGCCTGATGGGAATTTAGCCGCTGGGCAGTTTGTAGATACACCAGATTTTTGTGATCAGTGAAGACTTGGAAGGGAAAGTGAGCCCCTTCCAACAGATGTCTCCACTCAGAGAAGTCCAACTTCATTGCTAGCAACTCCCTGTCCCAATGGAATAATTCCTCTCCGCTGGTGTGAAGGTCTTGGAGAAGAAGAAGCGAGGGTGCTTCCGACCTTGAGCATCCTTCTGGAAGAGAACTGCTCAAGCACCAACGGACGAGGCATCTACCTCCAATATAAACGGCTTATCAACATCGGGGCGATGTAGGATGGGAGCATTAGCAAAATGGGACTTAATAGAAGTGAAGGCCTTGGAGACCTCTTCAGACTTCAATTTGGGATTTGCTCCCTTCTTTGTGAGGGCTACCAGGGGAGCTACCAAAGTTGAGAAGTGGGGGATAAACTGGCAATAACAATTAATGAACCCCATAAAGCGCTGCACCGCTTTCAGAGGATGGGGTTCTTGCCAGTCCATCACCACCTGTAGTTTGGCAGGATCCATAGCCAGTCCCAGGGTGGAGATGATATAGCCCAGGAAGGGTAAGGACTCCTGCTCAAACATACATTTCTCCAACTTTGCGTAGAGAGAATTTGCCAGTAAGAGGTCGAAGACTCTGCAGACATCTTTCCGGTGGGAGTCAATATCTGGGGAGAAGATGAAAATATCATCCAGATAGACTGCGACTGAGGTGGAGAGCATATCCCGGAAGATGTCGTTAACAAAGTCTTGGAAGACGGCTGGGGCATTACAGAGCCCGAAGGGCATCACCAGATATTCATAGTGCCCATCCCTGGTATTAAAAGCTGTCTTCCATTCGTCCCCCTCACGGATGCGAATCAGGTTATAAGCACCCCACAGATCTAATTTATTAAATACCCTTGCTCCGCGGAGCCTATCAAAGAGCTCAGAAATCAGGGGCAACAGGTATTTATTTTTAACGGTAATGGCATTAAGACCCCTGTAATCGATGCATGGATGTAATTCTCTGTTCTTATTCTGCACGAAGAAGTACCCCACCCCTGCAGGTGACACTGAATTCCTAATGAATCCTCTTGCCAGATTCTCCTGAATGTATTGAGACATAGCCTCCATCTCCGGGAGAGAAAGGGGATAGACCCGTCCCTGAGGAGGTTCTGCTCCGGGCAAGAGGTCAATAGGACAGTCATAGGGACGGTGAGGCGGAAGGATCTCCGCAGCCTTCTTGGAGAACACGTCTGCATAACACCAATAGTATTTGGGAAGGGAAGTAAGATCTGTGGGTATCTCTGTAGTAGCCACCTGAATGCATTCCCTCATCCATCTGCCTTTACATGACTCACTCCAACCCAATATCCTCCCAGAGATCCACTCAATATGTGGGGAATGGAAACGGAGTCAGGGCAACCCCAGCAAAATCTCGTCTATTCCCTAGGGAATGACAAGAAGTGAGATAATCTCCTGATGGGAAGGGGACATAGATGGATGGGGGACCGCAGTGGGGATGGCTTGAGATTCCCCTCGTGCAAAAGCGGGAACTCGACCCCTAACATTTATGACTACATACAAGGTATCGGTGTACTCAGGAGAAATTGCCCAACAAATTTTAGGATCCATTTTATCCTGTTTCTCATGTGAAAATGAAAAAATTGACGCTAAAAGAAAATTTTTGTGAAAAAAAGTACTTTTCATTTTTATGGATCAATTTGTGAAACACCTGGGGGTTCAAATTGCTCACTATGCATCTAGATAAGTTCCTTGGGGGGTCTAGTTTCCAAAATGGGGTCACTTGTGGGGGTGCTCCAATGTTTAGGCACACAGGGGTTCTCCAAATGCAACATGGCAACCGCTAACGATTGGAGCTAATTTTCCATTCAAAAAGTCAAATGGCGCTCCTTCCCTTCTGAGCCCTTCCGTGCGCCCAAACAGTAGTTTATTGCCACATATGAGGTATCGGTGTACTCAGGAGAAATTGCTCAACAAATGTTATGATCCATTTTATCCTGTTGCCCATGTGAAAATGAAAAAATTGACGCTAAAAGAAAATTTTTGTGAAAAAAAAAGTACTTTTCATTTTTACGGATCAATTCATGAAGCACCTGGGGGTTCAAATTGCTCACTATGCATCTAGATAAGTTCTTTGGGGGGTCTAGTTTCCAAAATGGGGTCACTTGCATGGGAGCTGCAATGTTTAGGCACCCAGGGACTCTCCAAATGCGACATGGCGACCGCTAAATATTCCAGCATATTTTCCATTCAAAAAGTCAAATGGCGCTCCTTCCCTTCTGAGCCCTCTGTGTGCCCAAACAGTGGTTTATGACCACATATGAGGTATCGGTGTACTCAGGAGAAATTTCCCAACAAATTTTAGGATCCATTTTATTCTGTTGCCTATGTGAAAATGAAAAAATTGATGCTAAAAGCAAATATTTTTTGGAAAAATGTCCATTTTTTCCTTCCACGTTGCTTTAGTTTCTGTGAAGCACCTGAAGGGTTAACAATCTTCTTGAATGTAGTTTTGAGTAGCTTGAGGGGTGCAGTTTTTAAAATGGTGTCACTTTTGGGCATTTTCTACCATATAGATCCCTCAAAGTGACTTCAAATGTGAGGTTTTCCCTAAAAAAAATGGATTTGTAAATTTTGCTGTAAAAATGAGAAATCGCTGGTCAACTTTTAACCCTTATAACTTCCTAACAAAAAAAAATGTTGTTCCAAAATTGTGCTGATGTAAAGTAGACATGTGGGAAATGTTATTTATTAACTATTTTGTGTCACATAACTCTCTGGTTTATCATCATAAAAGTTCAAAATTTGAAAAGTGCGAAATAATCAAAATTTTCGCCAAATTTCCATTTTTTTCACAAATAAACACAAACATTATCAACCTAAGTTTACCACTACCATGAAGCCCAATATGTCACGAAATAACAATCTCAGAATTGCTAGGATCCGTTGAAGCATTCCTGAGTTATTACCTCATAAAGGGACACTGGTCAGAATTGCAAAAAATGGCAAGGTCTTTAAGGTCAAAATAGGCTGGGTCATGAAGGGGTTAATATATGAACTCAGTGAATAGTGTTGAGCGATACTGCTCGATATCTAAAAATATCGTATCGGAATGGTATCGCCGATATCACTAAATATCGTCGATATCCGATTCTGATACCGGAAGTCCCATGTAAGTCTATGGGAACAAAATATCGCAACAAAAAAACCCTTTCTTTCGTTGTAAACACAAAATATACACACATAGAATACATATATATATACATGTCATTGTGACATATATATATACATATATTTATAGTTTATACACTTCTACATAGTAAAATAGACTCTGATTCAATTGCCGGGTAAAGCCGTGACATACCCCATAGAAGTCGACGGGCTCGGTGCCGAGTACCCCCAAAACCTATGGCTCTGTGCGACTCAACTTGGGCGTCACGAACAGGATTCTGTAGCTCGCTATAAGCGAGTCCTGTGTGCCTGAATTGAACTGGTTTTGTGCTTGAGAATTGCTAAAATCATCAGAGAATGTATTTGCCATTTTTCACCCATATCTGCGTCACGACGAGGCACTGGTGAAGAAGAAGGGCGTGCTCTTCGTGGGTGTACACTCACTCAGTGGCGCGAAAACGATGGCCGACCACTGTAAATGGTACTGCAATGTAAGATCGTGCCCCACAGCTCTTCAGTTCCGCCTCCTCATCCTCCTCAGTGTGCGGAAACTAACACGAAGGTCCCGCCTCCCTACAAAAGAGGGGCCCTCTCCAGATGCTAATGACACATGTGACTTGGCAGAGATGGCTAATGGACACGAGCAGAAGTGTGAAGGGATGGAGCAGTCAGAGCTCTCCCCCCACGGAAGCGACCCGATCGCCACGGAACCACCGTTGGGCACCCGGCCTGGAAACCCTCCTACGCTGCAAGAAGCGGAGGATACCCTAAGAGGCCTGGCCCGGCACCGGGAGGAGGTCGCCAGGATGGAAGCCAGCTGGCGTGCCCTAAAACTAAACTTGGAGCGGCGCCAATCCCTCTTACCTGAAGTGTCTGTACCGGAAGGTGAGGCACCCGTTCTAGTAGAGGAGTCCGTGCGGGCATCCCAGCCCTTGCAATGTGATCCGGTTGACGTTGTCGCAGTGGAGGCACCCGTTCCTGCAAAAAACTCTGCACCGGCAGCACCCCAGATCCCGCTGTCTGCTCCCGTCGCTGAGACAGAAGAAGCGACACCCGTCCTCATGGAGGAGGCCGCGCAGGCACCAGAGGTCTACCTGTCTGTACCGGAGCCCCGACTGTCATCTGTTCCAGAGCCGGCTGCTTCCTCCGCAGGTGCGCGCCGCCAGGACTGGGGGGCGCCAGGAGAGCTGCTGCAAACCGGACACTGTAAGCTGCAGTTTGATGGTGGAGACATGGAGCTGCTGGTGGAGGAGAATTTCAACCGGCGTCAGGAGGAAGAGTGGAGACGTTGGGAGCGGGAAGCAGAGCGACAAAGGGAGCAGCGAGAAACCCAAAAGCTTCGGCAACGTAACCTGGAGAAGGACCGGGCAGATAAGGACCGGATGAGAAAAGATAAAGGAACCCTGTGGGAGCCACGGCGTAAGGGTGCAGTACGGAACTTTAAATTGAAAGGTGGTTGGGGCTTCATCCAGGAGCCTGGACTTTATTTAGAAGTTTTTGTAACCCGGCGGGACGTGGAGGCTCACCTCCCAGAAGGACACCCGGGGAGGGACCTGTTGCCAGGAGACTTGGTGACTTACACCCGACACTGGGGTTACAATGGATGGTACGCCCTAAATGTTACCAGGTGCGACCCCTACTCCCCAGAGTGTCAGGAACCTGTGAGACCCTCGGAGCCTTCAGTCTCCCACATCCAGGCCTCTGCACAAGTGCCCACCCCACGCCGTAAATCTCCCCAGCCTCCCTCAGTGGTCTCCTCAGCAGCCCCAGCTATGGACATGATAAGTATAGCTGGCCCGTACCCGGCGCCTGTTAGGCCCCCTGGGGTTCGTTCAGTCCGGGACATAGGGTTCCAGACCCGGAGGGAGATGAAAGAGGTGGCCACACAGACACAGATAGCGGGTCACGACTTGACTGTACAGGCCACACGACGTCATCAGGTCCTGGTGGTCCTTGGTGTCTCGGATGTTTGGCAAGCATCAGAAGAGTACCAGGTGGTACCTGGAACACCCCTGCCAAAGAATTATAAATAACCCGGACAGGGTCCCTGTATGTAAATAGTTAAATTGTTGATGTACCCGGACGGGTGAATGTTCATAAAAAAGTTTTTTAATTTAATAAAAAAAAAAAAAACACAGTTTTCATTACTTTTATTACAGTCTCATCCTGCGACGCCATCGATCTCCTGTAAAAAAATGAAAAAAAAAAAAAAAGTATACCACCTGTCCGACGCAGTCCATAGTAACGAGTGTCCCACGACGATCCAGCTCTGCTACATCAGAATGACAGGCAGAGCCTGTCATCCCGGCGCAGCACAGCTGATTACCTGCTTCCCCGGCGGTGATGTCATCGGACTGGTTTACGGCCGGGATTACCCTGCAGTCACTGCAGTTATCGCGAAAAACTGCATGTGACCGCCAAGGAGAAGATAATGGCGGCCATCAAGCAGTCCAGGACGTGACCGCCGGAGATCTTCTGCCAGGTAAGTGCCGCTGACTCCTGACAGACCCGACCGACGGACACTCACAGTGACAGTGACAAATCCGATTCCGGTATCCGATATGACGAAAATATCGGTACTCGGAATCGAAAGCCCGATACAGCTAATATCGGCCGATACCCGATATTTGCAGTATCGTATCGCTCAACACTATCAGTGAATCATTGGTTTTCCAAGGTGCATGACTCAGATCCTCCAAGGTAAACATTACATCTGGTAATGTATTGATTTCAATCAACCCCTTGTGTGTGAGCATTTGCTGTTTTTGAATTATTTCCTCCTCTGCTTTCTGAATCATCTCCAATGTGTGCTGCCTCTCATGGTTTCTCCAGTCACTTAGCTCCTGGCGAGCCATTTCCTGCAGGACTCATCAGAACCAGACGTTGTGGGGTGATCTCACCTAAAACCACACGTTGAAAGCAACAATTTTTTTGGACGTTATTCAGATTGAAAAGAATACTTCTGAACACTTCTGTACTTAGTTTTGTATCTTATACTAGTATCACGATACAAGCCAAATATGTCTTCTTCAAAATTTTCAGCCCGTTTTTTCAAACTTTTTCCTTAACCAAGTGAGACAGAAGTGGTGCTTGGTCTTGTAGGCAACGGGCTTCTCAGCAGAACTTTATACAATGCCTGTACTGTGCTTCAGCTAACAGTTAAAGGGGACTTTGATGAAAACAGGATAAGAGAATAATGTGGATTTTCTATATCAAATGTCTGCTTTTTGGACTTTCTTTTTCCAAGTTTCACCTTTGAATTTGTTGGAGGAACAGATTCCAGCTGATGGTCAGTTGACCTTTCAGAGTGACCCATATATTTTACTTTTACAACATGTGTGTCTTCTCCGCAAATCACAACATCGTCATTATTGGACACATCTTGTACTATTATCTGAAGGTACAATTCTAGCAGGTCAGAAGGTCTCTCTAACTCATCCAGCATCTCCACCTTCTTGGAATTTACATTCCAGGATCACAACAGAATGCAAAGATTCATCTTCTGCTCTATTCCTGACAGCAGAGCCTGCATTCATCACCAAGCGCATTCTCTCTAATAAGCCACTTTTATCCCTGATGGATGAACTGACATTTTTAGAATTTGGGGTGACCATGGAATGTTTCGACTCCCATGTGGAAGGAGATTCAGAAACTCTTATTACTTCAGGATCAGGAAAAGTTGCAGGATCTGGAGGGATTTCCATTATGAATTTCTCCAACAGTGGACTGTGACAATCACGATCATCTGGCTCTGATGGGTTCACACTAAGTCGTGTATCCATGTTGTCTATTTCTGTCTTGGTACGGCAGTAAGAGGAGCTTATGGTGGTCTGCCCATGTACTAGAACAGGAACCCCAACAGTGCAGACCGGCCCGGTACTAACGTCTCCTTCCTCGTGTTGACTCCTCGGCATAGGCCAGTTTTGTCGCGTTCCTTCATAACATTTATGTACCTTAAAGAGCTCACTTGAAAAGCTCCTTTTTATTGCCTGGTTGCTCACATTGGACACAATACACTTCATATAAATTTGATAAACCAATGCTGTTATGTAGGCTCAGTATTTCACTACAAAATATTTGTTTGTCCACTATATTTGTTTATCTCCTTGAGAGCCATAACTTTGGCTGCCTCAAATGCTTACAGTTCAATACAAAACAGTGATGGCTGAATGCTTGTAGATGCTGAGGACTTAATCCTTTTTTGAAGCAATAACTTCTATGAGTGAGACTGCATGTTCCCTCTTTGCTGGATTATAAACAGGAAAAAAAAAAAATGATCTTATTTTTTCTAAATTACTTTGTAAAAACCATCTGTGATCATCTATGGTGTCTCCAATATTTTCTACACAGGAGAAGGGAACAGTTGTAGAATGTTGAGCATGGTCACATTTAGATTTTAGAACATCTTCACTTTCTTGAATTTCTCTGTTATTTCCAGAACACATAGTAGCAGCTACTTTTAACATTACTTACCTATAGATACTGGTCCAAAAGATTGTCATGAATCATGATTATAGATAGTAGTCTATGGGTTAATCTTCATTTTTTCAAGAACGGCTCACTATAGATATGATTGCTGTTAATAGTGTAGTGCGAATATACAAATGCTCTTTTGAATCCATATTCAAATATACTGAATGCATTCAGACAATTACATAGCTGCATTTCTGATAAAATATTTAAGCTTCCATATGTTTGCGGTTTGTGATTGTAAAACTTTACGGTTTACTTAACCTCTGTCTGTGGTGGTTTTATCTAAATCCTTGTGGCTTTTACTTTCTAAGGGTTTATGGCCCCTCGTCTGACAACTATATGATAACTCAGTTTCATCTGACCTTGAAAGCTGGTCACTTGAAGGACTGGGTGAAACTTGAGTTACTACATAGTGTTAATCACTATATAAGACCTGAGAAACATGACAAAGACAGACACAAAAACTGGGGTACCTGTACATGTACAGTGTGTTCACACCTGCCTAATTGGGGACGCCCATGCAGATTGAATCTCCCAGGGGTTCTCTGTTTTGATGTTGCTTCTCTGATATTCCAGACGGTTGATGTTTAACCTTCGTCCTGAGTAGGTACAATTGTAACTATTCCGTTTTAAAATTGCAATAACTTTTTTTCGAAAAGCCGTAGAGGGCTGAAATTTCGTGACATCTCTGCAGTTTTGGTCCAGAATATATTGGCCAAATTTCAATAAAATATCTCCACCCCCTTCCGAGATAAGGGGTCGAGATATTTTTGCATCCATAACAAGCTGCATAGGTACAAATGTACCCTCATATATTTTGAATGAAGATAATGCAAGGAAAAAAGAATAATATTTTTTTTAATGATAATGCTATTTTATTATTATAAACAAGTAAAAACACTGTTCATTTACATTATAAAAGAAAATGTAAGAAACTTTTTTTATTGATTTTCTTCGCAAGTAATGCATGTTGTCTTTGCTACCGAGTGTTCATCGCAAATGGGTTTCACACAAACCACATAAGACTTTCTAGTCTTACATTGTTTTTGCCTCAGGTCTTGGCAGACATAGCAACTACTAACAGCAGAGGAGGGTCCACGACTACCATGAGGTATTTGAGGGCCAGCTGCTGCTTGCGATGCTACCAGAATGCATCGTCCAAGCACCATTTCTACTGCACCTCAAAGAAAATGGTTTCTCATCATCATTCCGTTTGTACTACGATCTTCAATTGCAGGCATACACAGCTGATTTGCGAGATCTTTCAGGAACTTTCTTCGTTGATCCTTTGTCCTGAAGCTTGGATTGTGTTCTATGTAGATGATGTAGGATGCTAACCCAGTGACGTCAATCATATTGTAGAAAAATGCCAGAGGCCAACGTAATGTTCGTCGTTTCACAGTGTACTCTCCCAACATTTTATCCATAACATCAACTCTGCCTTTTGTTTTGTTGTAGTATTTTATCATCTCTGGCTTGGCTGCTAGTGTCTCTTCAACTTCTCCCGTCATGTGCATAGATGATAGAAGCACGACTGATTTGTTCTTCTTTGGTACATATGAACTGACTCGCCCCACAATTGTGGATACCAGGGCTATGGGGTACTCGGAGCCGAGCCCATAGATTTCTATGGGAGATGTCACTGGCAGCGGGACTCGGTCCGTGGCCCTGGCAGTCAAGCGTTGGGGAATATTTACAGGGGAATGTTAGGATAGGTAGTTCGTGACGCCACCTGCGGTTTCTGGTAAATTGTACCAGCACTGCTCTAAGGACTTTCACAGGGATGTTATGGGGCAGCTTGGTAGTAAGTCTCCCACAGGTGAGACGGGTCCCTGGAAGTCTATGGTTATGATGATGCAGGGTGTAGTAAGAATTCAGTCACACACAATGCAGCTTCTTTTCATACCTTTTACTGATGGTGGTTCAAGCAGATCCCGGGGAGCTGGTCGGGGTGGAGAGTGCACATTCGGGTAACAGCTGAGCAGGTTAAAGGCCTCCTTAACTTCAATTGTAGGTGAGTCCAACTTGCCTGAAGCGAAGTTAACTCTGAATCTCCAGCTTTCTCAATATCTGTACTGCCCGGCCAACATTGTGGTGGAGCCTTCTAAGTGATGAAACTAAGTCCTTACTTTTGTCTGCGCTTGACTCAAAGTTCCTGTTCCACCTGACTCCGGTTACGTATTGACACTTAGGGCTGCTCTCTGCGACCTGTAGTCCAGATGCCTCCGGTTTTCTTGTTACTATGCTTGAAACAATAGCAACGCTTCGGACCCCGGTGTCCGGCAATCCAGTGCAGGTAATCCAATACCTGTAGCACTGCTCTGTCTTCTCCACTGCGCCCTTCGCCCTGCTTCCCGCTTTTAACATAAACACTTGTAACCTTCAATGGCGAGGTCAGCTTTCTCTAGGGCTCGCTGAGTAGCCCTCAGTATCCTCTAAGTCCCACTTGGACTGACACTGAGCTGATCCGTACGAAGACAGGAACCAGATTCCACTACTCTCCCTCCTAGGTTGGCTGACTGACTAACCACCTAAGCTACGTGTCACCCCCTCCTATATCTCAGATGGGTGTGTCTGAAGGTGTGAGTGACAGTGAATGAATATCAAGCGTTGCTGTTACCTTCCTGTGCACTCTCCTGGATTTTTATGTGTGCCTGCGTAGCTGGGCTACACATCCCCCCTTGGTAAAACACAGCACTCCCGGGCTGTAAAAGACAAAAAGAACATTTTGTTTTGCATTAACATCAACATTATAACTCTTCCCATCCGGGAGGTGAGGATTTCTTGAACGTTACATTTTGTACAATGGAAAAATACAAAAGTATCAAAAGTATCAAAATATCAAACATTCTCATAAATATTCTCAGTATAAGACAATATTCTTGTGGAGGACCCGCACCAAAAACCTTCCACGTGGGTCCTGGGTGGGCTGCAGGACTTCTGACTGCAGACCTCACTCTAGGCCACACCATGCGGGTTTTTCTTCAGAGGTAGTTTGTAGTAGTGGTTTTATGTAAAACCAAGATAATGCACCGAAGCGCAACTATGTACAAGATAAGTTCTTGGGCCGGCACAGTCCTCAGCCTCTCAGTCCATGGCATGGTTAAAGACACATATTTAAACTTCAATTGTCAAGTATTCTCATATAATTTAACTGTATTTACCCAACCGGGGCATACTATGTAATCAACACATTGAGAATTTAACTTTTTCAAATTCTCTAAATCTCACTTTACCCAGCCGGGTATTCTATTTTAAATATGTAAAACATCAGTTTACACAATAATAAAGTGCAATTTTCAAAATTCTCAAACTTTTTACATCTCTTGAGTTGCAGTAAACCCCTGTCTGGGTCCTACTGGCCTTCATTCTTCTTACAAACTTCGATAACGTCTTCCACTCCTGGGGCTGGAACGACGCGGTGTTCTTTTGATCGCATAACGAATAAGTCATGGCCTGCTATCAGCGTTTGAGTAGCCACAGTTCTCATTCTAACGGTGGACCCAACGGGTACTTCTTTTCTGTAAGACGCCGATTGCGTCGCTGCAGGGGCCACAGTAACTTGCGATGCTGGTTGCGTTGCTGAGATAGTCGCAGGGGGCGATGCAAAGTGGGTCGCAGATTGCGATGCAGAATAGGTAGCCGATTGCGATGCAGAGTAGGTCGCCGATTGCGATGCAGAGTAGGTCGCCGATTGCGATGAAGGGGGCGACGTAGGTCGAGATGAGTATGCAGGGGGCGATGCCGGGTGCGGTGAGAGCTCGAGACACTGAGACACGGGAGACATTCAAGGCAAACCACCCCCGCTGACTACAGTGCTGGGTGTAGGTGACGGTATCCCCTTTTAACAGGTGGAACCCCGCATCGCAGCAGTGAACATAGATCTTTGAAGAGAACCCGGGCTCACATATGTAACCACAAACTCCTCGGGCCTTAGAGGCACTCACCGTCCCCTGGCGCCACGGTTCTCGGAGCGTACCTTTGCCTCGCCTGATGTTTTCCTTTTCAGCGAGAGTCTCCTCCTGGTACCGCTGACGGAACTGCTGCACTTCCCTCTGCTCCTGCTGCCGTCGCTGCTCCATCTCTTCCCAGTCGACCTCCATCACTGACGGCTGGGTCCCCTCCGGTGTCCCTACCGGGGAACTGTGCGCCGCTGCGGCCTCCTGGCCTGGCTGGCACTCCGGAACTAGCAGGGCCTCCTCAGCCTCCTTCTCTCCCGCCGCTTCATCGGTGGAGTCGGGATCAGCACTTTTGGAGCCGGCCTCCGGTTCTTTATCAGCCGTTTGCAGTGGTGGCACAGGGAGTACAGGTAATGGCTTCGTTCTTAGGGAGAGAGCATTGCGTCCCACAGCAGCCGCTGTTTCAGGGCACGCCAGCTTTTCTCCATCTCCTCCACTTCTTTGCGGTGGCGGGCCACATCTTCCAGCACCGCTTCCTCACACAACTGCTCTTGTCCTTCCGCCATCTCATCCCAGGCCAGACTGTAGTTTCCATCTGGAACAATCTGGTCTCTTCCGTGGAGGCGGGATTTGCGTCTCCTCTTCTTCGCATATAGGATGAAGAGGAGGCGGATTTCCTTAGCAGTGGGGCGGGACCGCACATTGTAGTAACATTTGGAGAGGGCGGCCATAACTTTCGCGCCACAGGGGGGTACACGCCCACGAATGTACGCCCACCTTCTTCACCAGCGCCTCAGGGCGCCAATATGGCGGCAAAATGGCGGTATTTGGCGCCAAAGGTGACACACAGTCTTTTTTTTTCACTAAACAGTTCAATAGGCACACAGGACTCACAATTGCAAGTTTTCGGATCCTGTTCGTGACGCCAAGTTTTAATTGACTCGCCCCACAATTGTGGATACCAGGGCTATGGGGTACTCGGAGCCGAGCCCATAGATTTCTATGGGAGATGTCACTGGCAGCGGGACTCGGTCCGTGGCCCTGGCAGTCAAGCGTTGGGGAATATTTACAGGGATTGTTAGGATAGGTAGTTCGTGACGCCACCTGCGGTTTCTGGTAAATTGTACCAGCGCTGCTCTAAGGACTTTCACAGGGGATGTTATGGGGCAGCTTGGTAGTAAGTCTCCCACAGGTGAGACGGGTCCCTGGAAGTCTATGGTGATGATGATGCAGGGTGTAGTAAGAATTCAGTCACACACAATGCAGCTTCTTTTCATACCTTTTACTGATGGTGGTTCAAGCAGATCCCGGGGAGCTGGTCGGGGTGGAGAGTGCACATTCGGGTAACAGCTGAGCAGGTTAGAGGCCTCCTTAACTTCAATTGTAGGTGAGTCCAACTTGCCTGAAGCGAAGTTAACTCTGAATCTCCAGCTTTCTCAATAGCTGTACTGCCCGGCCAACATTGTGGTGGAGCCTTCTAAGTGATGAAACTAAGTCCTTACTTTTGTCTGCGCTTGACTCAAAGTCCCTGTTCCACCTGACTCCGGTTACGTATTGACACTTAGGGCTGCTCTCTGCGACCTGTAGTCCAGATGCCTCCGGTTTTCTTGTTACTATGCTTGAAACAATAGCAACGCTTCGGACCCCGGTGTCCGGCAATCCAGTGCAGGTAATCCAATACCTGTAGCACTGCTCTGTCTTCTCCACTGCGCCCTTCGCCCTGCTTCCCGCTTTTAACATAAACACTTGTAACCTTCAATGGCGAGGTCAGCTTTCTCTAGGGCTCGCTGAGTAGCCCTCAGTATCCTCTAAGTCCCACTTGGACTGACACTGAGCTGATCCGTACGAAGACAGGAACCAGATTCCACTACTCTCCCTCCTAGGTTGGCTGACTGACTAACCACCTAAGCTACGTGTCACCCCCTCCTATATCTCAGATGGGTGTGTCTGAAGGTGTGAGTGACAGTGAATGAATATCAAGCGTTGCTGTTACCTTCCTGTGCACTCTCCTGGATTTTTATGTGTGCCTGCGTAGCTGGGCTACACAGAACAGACTGTTGCATCGTGATTGTAGGCAAAATTTGTCGAGTTTACAGGCTTTTCTTTGGCAGGCTGCATGTTGCTAGGTAGGAAGCTTTTGTTTTTTTCTCACTGTACCAACTAGTGTCATGTTCCAGGAGTTCAATACCTTAGCTAGTTCCATGGTTGTAAAGAAGTTATCGGTGGTGACATTTCTTCCAGAGCCTTTATACGAGCTCACTAGGTCCACTACTGTTCGTTCACCAATGTTTACTTGTCGAGGACCATCAGTTGGTTTCCCAGTGTAGAGCTGACCTTGTAATGGGTAAGCGTTTGACGAGTCACAAGCCCAGAAAATCTTTATGCCATATTTAGCTGGTTTTGAAGGTATATACTGGGTAAATTTAGTATGGCCTCTAAATGTAAATAATTGCTCGTCGACGGTGATACAATTATATGGCTTGTAGGCTCTCTACAGATTTCTGTTCAGCATTGTCCAGATGTCCCGTATTGGTGCAGCTTTATCTGTTTGCACACGTTCTGCACGTGTATTTTCATTGTCAAATCTGATAAATCTGAGTATCATCTTGAAGCAGTCACGAGACATGGCTGCACATATAAGAGGCAGAGTAGCAACATTCCACATTTCCTCCAGATTCTCTTTGTTGTCTCTGTGCACACCAGCAGCAATCAGTATGCCCAAAAATGCATGGAGTTCAGTTTCAGTAAAATGCTTGAATGTTTTTTGTGGTGGCCGTTCAGAAGAATCAGGAAAACGTTGTACCAGTTCGTTGTTGTAAGCATCACAAACTCTCTTGGCCTTTTGATTCGTTTCTCGTAATATGATGTCACACATCTCAGGAGTCATGATTGACTTGAATAGCTCTTTTGCTGTATACAGGTTGCTGATTGCTGCAGGGCCACCTCTTTGTCATAGGACATTATGAGATTTTGTTTGTGCATTTGGCAGTGGATCACTACACCATTGAGTTTTATCCTTAGCAGTCCAAATGTCGCCTGCACTTTGAGGCACAGACTCATCCTCAACACTTTCGTCTGAGTCGTATTCTTTTTCCTGCTCTATGACCATTTCTTGTTCAATGTCTGAATCTTCTTCAGTAACATCCACTTGTGGTACATAGTTTTCATCATCAGATGCAACATATGGTTCTTCCTCATGCTCAGAATCAGATTCTTCTAGCATTCGCATTATTTCGTCAGACGTAAATCTGTAAATATAAAAAAATGAAAAATAAATAATTTTCCGAAATACTACACAATACTGCATTATAGGCTTTTCAAAAAATGATACTAACCTGCAAACACGTTTTCTTGGATTATGGCGGAAACTAGATCCAGCATCACTATCACTCATGATGACTTGGTAGATGAATTTTGGCTTCGTAATTTAGTTCAGTAACACGTGGCAAGTAGAATGAAACTCAATTCTAAAGTGCAGATAAAAAAATAAATTATTTCTAGTGATAATTATTTATAAATGTCATTTATATATTATGTAAACCGTATACGGTTTCAGAATTTTCATTCCATCTTCGACTGTTTTTTCAACCAATAGGAAAATTGTAACAGAGCCACCATCTTTATTTTGTGCTGAATATACCGTATATACTCGTGTATAAGCCGAGATTTTCAGCACCTTTTTTTGTGCTGAAAATGCCCCCTCGGCTTATACACGAGTCGTAGGGCAGAAACCAGCGGGGGAGGGGATGAGGTGGCAGGAGCCGGTGGATGGGACATCATACTCACCCTTCCCGTGCCATCGCTGAACGTCCCTGCAATCCTGCGTTCTCCCCGGCTTCCTGCAGCTCTCCAGCGCTGAGCGGTGACGTAATACCCGCTCATTAAGGTCATGTAATATGGACGCGACGCCACTCCCATAGGCGTGGCCTCCATATTCATGGCCTTAATGAGCGGTATTACGTCACCGCTCAGCGCTGGAGAGCTGCAGGAAGCCGGGGAGAACGCAGGATTGCCGGCTGGGACGTTCAGCGATGGCATGGGGAGGGTGAGTATGATGGAGGAGGATGGGGGGAGCATGGAGGAGGACAAGGCCACGGAGCAGGACAGGGGGGAGGACGGAGAGCACGGAACAGAACGGGGGGAGGACGGAGAGCATGGAGCAGGACCGGGGGGAGGACGGAGAGCACGGAGCAGAACGGGGGAGGACCGAGAGCACGGAGCAGAACGGGGGGAGGACCGAGAGCACGGAGCAGAATGGGGGAGGACCGAGAGCACGGAGCAGAACAGGGGGAGGACCGAGAGCACGGAGCAGAACGGGGGGAGGACGGAGAGCACGGAGCAGAACGGGGGGAGGACGGAGAGCACGGAGCAGAACGGGGGGAGGACGGAGAGCACGGAGCAGAACGGGGGGAGGACCGAGAGCACGGAGCAGAACAGGGGGAGGACCGAGAGCATGGAGCAGAACGGGGGAAGGACGGAGAGCACGGAGCAGAACGGGGGGAGGACGGAGAGCACGGAGCAGAACGGGGGGAGGACGGAGAGCACGGAGCAGGACGGGGGGAGGACGGAGCGCACGGAGCAGAACGGGGGGAGGACGGAGAGCACGGAGCAGGACGGGGGTGGGCACAGAGGAGAATGGGGGAGTGCAGAGCTGGATGGGGAGCACGGAGCAGGACGGGGAGGATGGAAAGAACGGAGCAGGACAGGATAATGGAGCAGGAGGAGGGGAGCACAGAGGAGAATGGGGGCGCACAGAGCTGGATGGGGGAGCACAGAGCAGGACGGCAACTTATACACCCGGCTTATACGCGAGTCAATAAGTTTTCCAAGTTTTTTGTGGCAAAATTAGGGGGGTCGGCTTATACACGGGTCGGCTTATACATGAGTATATACGGTAAGTAAAACATCGTAAAAAAATATGTAGATACTAATTATTATCCATTTTTTGTATAAAAATCATACCTATAGTGATAAGTTTCATACAAAATATATGTAAGCCAAGTCCAGGCTCAAAGACAATTTCTGACTGTTCTGTCCCCACATAAGGCGAATGAAGGTATAACTGGCTGTTAGATGCTGTGAGACTTTCCTACCTTCGTATCCAAGAAATTGAAGACTTCACAAGCCTAGAAATGTGTGTGCTCACAGCAATGAGATGAACAGCAAAATGGCTACTGAGAGGAGGGAGGCAGGAAGAGAAGTAGAAGCCACTCCCAGTTTGAATCAACTTAATTGACAGCAACATAAGTGAGCAGTAACAACACTGACCAATAGATATCAGCATAACATTTGTAGCTGAATGAACTTTAGTTTCTGAAACCAAGTAAAGGAGAAAGTCTTCCCACAATGGAGGTATATATGAAGGTACAATTGTACCTCTGCAGCCTGTTAACGTTGTAAAATTATGCAGCCTGACGAAGGTTAAAAGTCTATCGGTGATGATGTAAGTATACTGTATGTAGTTAATCTTTATATCTACTTAATCATCAGATTTAGTTAATCCCTATATGTACTTTACCTTTGTATATTAAAATATAAAAACTTCATACTATTCAATCATATTATTCCTTTAATTTTGCACTTTTAAATAAAAAATCGTCATATTTCCAGTATTAGCCATCTTTAAAGCCGTATCTAAACCTTAGTGTTAAAAACTAGGCAAATAAAATAGCAAAATTATCCATTAAATAATTAGGCAAAGTGGGAAACCATCATACCATTAAAAAATACGAAAAGTTGATCGTCCTTCAATGTAGTGTATCCTGCTCTCAACATATTTTTGGGATTCCATTACTATTTGAAAACCAAAACAGGGTTTGACAGCTTGAGGTTTCATGGTACACTCCTTTTCTTTTTTTTTTAAATAACAGTCTCCTGCCTCCAATCACGTCATTCAGACTGCAATGTTGGTTATTCTCAAAAGCTTAACTGAAAACATACAGGATTTTGTGTCAAATTAGTATAATTTATCGTCTTGCAAGGATTTAAAGTAATCTTTTTCACTCGGCTTTCACTCACCTTATAACCAATCATCAGTTGCAGGTGGTGGATTTTTGCTGTTCAACATAGGTTCAATACCCTCAGCAACCACCAGAGGGAGCTTCAGCTCCGAAGTCGTCTCCAACACGTTCACAACAATGTGAGTTCCAAGGCATAATGAGATGCATATGACTTTGCAGCAGGGCAGACATTGCTGTCACTGTGTAAACAAAAGAGTACAGAGTACAAAAGGAATATGAGGATTCTCAGGACCACCTTATGTGGGTTCCAAGGCATTATGGGTGCATATGCTTTGCAGCAGGGCAGACATTGCTGAAATGTTAAATAAAGGAGTACGGAGTACCAAAAAAAATATAGTGACATGGATTTTACAGGGCCCATCCATTATGTGGGTTCCAAGGCATTATGGGGTGCATATGGCTTTGCAGCAGGGCAGACATTGCTGCCAATGTTTAAAAAAAGGAGTACTGGAGTACAAAAAAATATGGTGAATGACAAGGATTTTACAGGGCCCATCCATTAGGTGGGTTCCAAGACATTAAGGGGTGCATATGGATATGCAGTAGGGCAGATATTGCTGCCAATGTTTAAAAAAAGGAGTACGGGAGTACAAACAGAATATGGTGACATGGATTTTACAGGGCCTATCCTTTATGTGGGTTCAAATGTGTAATGGGGTGCATATGGCTAGGCAGCAGGGCAGACATTGCTGTCACTGTGTAAACAAAAGAGTACAGGAGTACAAAAAGAATATGGTGACATGAATTTTACAGAGCCCATCCAATGTGTAATGGGGTGTGTAATGTCCACATTCAAGAGAGAACGCTTTAACTGTATTTTATTCTTCTCCTTTTTCCTCGAGCACACAGCATAACATTTCTCATCATCAGGCTAAAACTGAAACTCCTCTCCCCCACTTCCTGTCTATATCTTTCAGGTCACAAGACTTCCTTTCTTAACCCCTTATTGCCATCAGACGTACTATCCCGTCCATGGTTCCTGGGCCCGTATGACCATGGACGGAATATTACGTCCCGTGCGATCGGACGCGCTCCCTGGGGGAGCGCAGCCGATCGCGGTCGGGTGTCAGCTGATTATCACAGCTGACACCCGACACTATGTGTCAGGAGTGGTCACGGACCGCTCCCGGCACATTAACCCCTGGCACACCGAGATCAAACATGATCGCGGTTGTACCGGGGGCACAGGGGAGGATCGCGCAGGGAGGGGGCTCCCTGCGCGCTCCCCTGAGACCCTCAGAGCAGCGCGATGTGTCGCGCTGTTCCGAGGGTCCTGCCTCCCTGCAGGACCTCGGATCCAAGATGGCGCCGGGGTCCATCCGAGTCCTGCAGGGAGGCGGCTTCCTCAGTGCCTGCTGAGAGCAGGCACTGAGAAGCCTGCAGCAGTGCCAGAGCGATCGCTGTTGTGACAGAGTGCTGTGCACCCTGTCACACCAGCGATATGACCCTGTACAGTGATGTCCCACCCTGGGACAAAGTAAAAAAGTTAAAAAAAATAAAAATAAAAATTGTTTAAAAAAATCATAAAAGAAAAAAAAATATTCCCCAATAAATTCATTTTTTCCTGTAAATAAAAAACCAAAACAATAAAAGTACACATATTTGGTATCGCCGCGTCCGTAACAACCCCCCCTATAAAACTGTCCCACTAGTTAACCCCTTTAGTGAACCCCTTAAAAAAAAAAAGCAAAAAATCAATGCTTTATCATCATACCGCCACAAAAAGTGGAATAACACGCGATCAAAAAGACCGATATAAATAATCATGGTATCTCTGAAAAAGTCATCTTGTCCCGCAAAAAACGAGCTGCAACACAGCATCATCAGTGAAAAAGTAAAAAAGTTATAGCTTGCAGAATAAAGCGATGCAAAAATAATAATTTTTTATATAAAATTGGTTTTATTCTATAAAAGCGCCAAAACATAAAAAATTATATAAATGAGGTATCACCGTAATCGTACTGACCCGAAGAATAAAACTGCTTTATCAATTTTACCACATGCGGAACGGTATAAACGCCTCCCCCAAAAGAAATTCCTGAATTGCTGATTTTTGTTCATTCTAACCTCTCAAAAATCGAAATAAAAAGCGATCAAAAAATGTCACATGCTCAAAAATGGTACCAGTAAAAACGGCAACTCGTACCGCAAAAAATAAGACCTGGCATGACTCTGTGGGCCAAAATATGCAAAAATTATAGCTCTCAAAATGTGGTGATGCAAAAAACTACTTTTTGCAATAAAAAGCGTATTTTAGCGTGATAGCTGCCAATCATAAAAACCCGCTATAAATAGTAAATCAAACCCCCCTTTATCACCCCCTTAGTTAGGGAAAAATAATAAAATTAAAAAAAAAGTATTTATTTCCATTTTCCTATTAGGGTTAGGGTTAGGGTTGCGGCTAAAGTTAGGGTTAGGGTTGGCGCTAAAGTTAGGATTAGGGTTAGGGTTGGGATTAGGGTTATGGGTGTGTTAGGGTTAGGTTTGTGGTTAGGGTTGGGACTAGGGTTAGGGGTGTGTTGGGGTTAGGGTTGGAGTTAGAATTGGGGGGTTTCCGCTGTTTAGGCACATCAGGGGCTCTCCAAATGTGACATGGCGTCTAATCTCAATTCCAGCCAATTCTGCGTTGAAAAAGTCAAACGGTGCTCCTTCACTTCTGAGCTCTGCCATGTGCCCAGCAGTAGTTTACCCCCACATATGGGGTATCAGTGTACTCTGGACCCTAAGAGTTATTGTGCAATTTGTCCTATTTCTTCTGTTACCCTTGGGAAAATAAAAAACTGGGGGTAAAAATATCCTTTTTTTTGTTTTTACGGCTGTACGTTATAAACTTCTGTGAAGCACTTCGGGGTTCAAAGTGCACACTACACATCTAGATAAGTTCCTTGTGGGGTCTATTTTCCAAAATGGGGTCACTTGAGGAGGGTTTCCACTGTTTAGGCGCATCAGGGGCTCTCCAAATGCGACATGACGCCCCCAGACCATTCCATCAAAGTCTGCAATCCAAAACGTCACTACTTCCCTTCCGAGCCCCGACGTGTGCCCATACAGTAGTTTTCTCCCACATATTGGGTATCAGCGTACTCAGGACAAATTGGACAACAACTTTTGGGGTCCAATTTCTCCTGTTACCCTTGTGAAAATAAAATATTGGGGCGAAAAAATCATTTTTGTAAAAAAAAATATATTTTTTATTTTTACGGCTGTACGTTATAAACTTCTGTGAAGCACTTCGGGGTTCAAAGTGCTCACCACACATCTAGATAAGTTCCTTGTGGGGTCTATTTTCCAAAATGGGGTCACTTGTGGGGGGTTTCCACTGTTTAGGCGCATCAGGGGCTCTCCAAATGCGACATGACTCCCCCAGACCATTCCATCAAAGTCTGCAATCCAAAATGTCACTACTTCCCTTCCGAGCCCCGACGTGTGCCCATACAGTAGTTTTCGCCCACATATTGGGTATCAGCGTACTCAGGACAAATTGGACAACAACTTTTGGGTTCCAATTTCTTCTGTTACCCTTGTGAAAATAAAATATTGGGGGCGAAAAAATCATTTTTGTAAAAAAAAAAAGGATTTTTTATTTTACGGCTGTACGTTATAAACTTTAGTGAAACACCTGGGGGTTCAAAGTTCTCACCACACATCTAGATAAGTTCCTTGAGGGGTCTAGTTTCCAAAATGGTGTCATTTATGGGGGTTTCCACTGTTTAGGCAGATCAGGAGCTCTCCAAACACGACATGGTGCCCAGCCAATTCTGCGTTGAAAAAGTCAGACGGCGCTCCTTCCCTTCCAAACTCTGCCATGCACCCAAACAGTGGTTTACCCCCACATATGGGGTATCAGCGCACTCAGGACAAATTGCACAATAACTTTTGGAGTCTTGTTACCCTTGGAAAAATAAAAATTGGGGTGAAAAGATCATTTTTGTGGAAAAAATATGATTTTTAAATTTTACGGCTCTACGTTATAAACTTGTGTGAAGCACTTGGGGGTTCAAATTGCTCACCAAAGATCTAGATAAGTTCCTTGGGGGGTCTAGTTTCCCAAATGGGGTCATTTGTGGGGGTTTCCACTGTTTAGGCACATCAGGGGCTCTCCAAATGCAACATGGCATCCAATCTCAATTCCAGCCAATTTTGGTTGCAAAAAGTCAAATGGTGCTCCTTCCATTCCGACCTCTGCCGTGCGCCCAAACAGTGGTTTCCCCCCACATATTGGGTATCAGCGTACTCAGGACAAATTGTACAACAACTTATGTGGTCCAATTTCTCCTGTTACCCTTGGGAAAATAAAAAATTAGTGACTAAAAGATAATTTTTGTGGGAAAAAAATAGGATTTTTTATTTTCATGCCCGGGCATTATAAACTTGTATGAAGCACTTGGGGGTTCAAAGTGCTCACCAAAGATCTAGATAAGTTCCTTAGGGGGTATAGTTTCCAAAATGGGGTCACTTGTGGGGGGTTTCCACTATTTAGGCTCATCTGGGGCACTGCAAACGGAACATGACCCCCATCAACGTCTGCATTCCAAAACGTTACTACTTCCTTTCCAAGCCCTGCCGTGCACCAAAACAGTTCCCCCCCCCACATATGGGGTATCAGCATACTCAGGACAAATTGGACAACAACTTTTGGGGTCCAATTTCCTTGGGAAAATTCAAAAATTTGGGACTAAAAAATCATTTTTGTGGAAAATTGTTTTTTTTTTTTTCACACCCAGGCATTATAAACTTTTGTGAAACACTCGGGGTTCAAAGTGCTCACAACAGATCTAGATAAGTACCTTAGGGGGTCTAGTTTCCAAAATGGTGTCACTTGTGGGGGTTTCCACTGTTTAGGCGCATCAGAGGTTCTCCAAACGCGACATGGCATCCAATCTAAATTCCAGCCAATTTTAGTTTGAAAAAGTCAAACGGCGCTCCTTCCATTACGAGCTCTGCCGTGTGCCCAAACAGTGGTTTTTCCCCACATATTGGGTATTGGCGTACTCAGGAGAAATTGCATAACAACCTTATCTGTCCATTTTCTCCTTTTACCCTTGTGAAAATAAAAAAAAAGTTTGTAAAAGATCATTTTTGTGGCTAAAAAGTTAAATATTCATTTTTTCCTTCCACGTTGCTTTAGTTCCTGTGAAGCACCTGAAGGGTTAATAAACTTCTTGAATGTGGTTTTGAGTACCTTGAGGGGTGCAGTTTTTAAAATTGTGTCACTTTTGGGTATTTTCTGCCATATAGACCCCTCAAAGTGACTTCAAATGTGAGGTGGTCCCTAAAAAAAATGGCTTTGTAAATTTTGTTGTAAAAATGAGAAATCGCTGGTCAACTTTTAACCCTTATAACTTCCTAACAAAAAATAATTTTGGTTCCAAAATTGTGCTGATGTAAAGTAGACATGTGGAAAATGTTATTTCTTAACTATTTTGTGTGATATATTTCTCTGTTTTAAAGGAATAAAAATTCAAAGTTTGAAAATTGCAAAATTTTAAAAATTTTCGCCATATTTGCGTTTTTTTTAAAAATAAACGCAAGTTATATCGAAGAAATTTTACTTCTAACGTGAAGTACAATATGTCACGAGAAAACATTCTCAGAATCGCGAATATCCGTTGAAGCGTTCCAGAGTTAACCTCATAAAGAGACAGTGGTCAGAATTGTAAAAATTGGCCCGGTCATTAACGTGCAAACCACCCTTGGGGGTGAAGGGGTTAAGGGAAATATGAGTAATGGGCAGAGAATGTGTGTGGGCGGAGAATGTGTGCGGGGGGGTCTGTGGGGCTGTGTGTGTGCACGGGGCTGTGTCAGGCTCTGCTGGCTCGGGCTCTGCCGGTGCTGTGCGGGGCTGTGCTGGCCTCTGCCGGGGCTGTGCGGGGCTCTGCCAGGCTCGGGCTCTGCTGGCTGTGTGGGCATCGTCTGATGGGACTACTTGTCCCATCCAGCTATGCCTGCTACAGAGACAGCATTAGCGGATGATGGGAAAGTAGTATTCCCATCATCTGGCTAATGTGGTGAATGTTAAAAAAAAAAAAAAGACATACAGAACATACAACATAATACAGTACATACACATAACATACAACACATAACATAGAGTACATACTCACCGCACACACCTAATTCCCCGAAGCCCTCGTCTCTTGCAAATAATATTAAAATAATAAACCAAACTATGCTCACCTTTCCGATACAGTCCCTCTTTAAAAACGAGTGTCCCACGATGGACACAGCAGAGTCCCACACACACACACACACACACACCTTCACAGACCCCCGCACACATTCTCCGCACAAAGTCTTAGCCTATGACTCATAGGCTATGACTATGACGCTGCGCGGCCAGCCAATCACAGTAATGCCACAACAGAGAAGGCCGCGGCTTTACTGTGATTGGCTAACACATGCCGGGCAGGAGATCTGAATATTGTGAGGCATGTAGTGAAATTTACTCTCTAGGAATCTCTAGGATTCAAGTAACGAGAGTACCGCATTACTCGACGAGTACCAAATCCTAACGAGTATACTTGCTCATCCCTAGTCTTAGGATCTCATCTTGGTAATTAATGGCAGTCAGGCTACCTCTGGCGAGCACATGGAGGGCTGTGTGGCTCTCCAAAGAAATGCCACCCTACACCATTACTGACCCACTGCCAAACTGGTCATGCTGAAAGATGTTGCAGGCAGCAGATCACTCTCCACGGCATCTCCAGACTCTGTCACATCTGTGACATGTGCTGAGTGTGAACCTGTTGCCTGCAACATCCTTCAGCATGACCAGTTTGGTAGTGGGTCAGTAATGGTGTGGGGTTGCATTTCTTTGGAGGGCCACACAGCCCTCCATGTGCTCGCCAGTGGTAGCCAAACTGCCATTAGGTACCGAGATGAGATCCTCAGACCCCTTGTGAGACCATACGCTGGTGCGGTTGACGCTGGGTTCCTCCTAATGCAGGGCAATGCCAGACCTCATGTGACTGGAGTGTGTCAACAGTTCCTACAAGATGAAGGCATTGAAGCTATGGACTGGCCTGCCCGTTCCCCAGACCTGAATCCAATTGAGCACATCTGGGACAGCATGTCTCGCTCCATCCACCAACGTCATGTTGCACCACAGACTGTCTAGGAGTTGACGGATGCTTTAGTCCAGGTCTGGGAGGAGATCCCTTAGGAGAACATCCGCAACCTCATCAGGAGCATGCCCAGGTGTTGTAGGGAGGGCATACAGGCACGTGGAGGCAACACACAATACTGAATATCATTTTGACTTGTTTCCACTTTAATTTTGTCTTGTTTTGATTTTCATTCTGACTTGTTTCCACTTTCATTTTGGGGGTCTCTTCAAATCCAGGCCTCCATTGGTTAAAAAATTTGATTTCCATTGATGATTTTTGTGTGATTATGTTGACAGCACATTCAACTTTGTACACAACAAAGTATTCAATGAGAATATTTCATTCATTTAGATCTAGGATGTGTTATTTGAGTGTTCCTTTTATTTTTTTGAGCAGTGCAGTATGATGGCCCCTTTCCACCATATATATAAAATGTTGGTCCCAGTTCCCCCCGTATATATAGTATGATGGCTCCACTGTCATAAAACATAATGAAGTTTATACTCATATACTCATCTCATTCTTATTCCCGACACCGCAACATGCTTCTTCTCTTCTGGCGCGAGACAATGACAACATAGCGCAGCCTGCGTGGGCATACTAAGGTCTCAAAATCCATCACATTCTATGGCTTATGAGTCAGACTGATGCGTGCGGCCGTGTTTGCTGTCGGCTGAATCACAGTACAGCACATCAGACATGGCCAGGTGCAGTTTGCTGTGTGCGGTCATCAGGTGACTGCAGCACGCCTATGTCAGCTGCTGGCCTCTGATTGGCATTGTAAAAGGTATTGCTGTGTAAACAGTCTCTGCTTGGCAATACATTTCAATTGAATGTGCGTCTAAGGAAGCACATTCATCTCAAAACGATATTGGCGGCGGACCCCTGTACCGGGCAGAGATCGCCAAGGGGTCTACAGTGTATGTGGGCCGCGTGTTTGAGATCCCTGCTCTACAGTGTGACAGCCTTTGAGATATTTGTAGACAGATATTAAGTCTCCTCTTAGCCTTCTCTTTGCAAGCTAAACATTCCCAAATCCTCTAACTGTTCCTCATAGGACATACATTTCAGTCCACTCACCATCCTGGTAGCTCTTCTCTGAACTAGCTAGTTTGTCAATGTCTTTTTTAAAATATGGTGCCCAAAACTGGACACAGTATTCCAGATGAGGCCTGACCAAGGAGGAGTACTGGGGGATAATTACTTAATGTGATCTAGACCAGGGGTCCGCAAACTATGGCCTGTGGGCCACATGCGGCCCGCCGAGGACATTTATCCGGCCCGTCAGCCCCGCCGACATTGAATGTCACTACAGTTCAATGATGGTGGGCCCTTTATTCGGGGGTGGAACTGCAATGCGGCGAGGAAGAACTTGCGGCCTTCCATATGCAGCACAGACGATGTGATCGTCATAACGCTGATGACGTCACGTCGCCTGTGCCAGAAGACAGAGTCGAGCGCGTGCCTCTTCAGAGCAGCAGGGGATATAGGTGAGTACTGGCATATTTTAAACGCTGGGCCCGGCCTATTGGGAACTATGCTGCCTATGGGGGATTATGCTGCCTATTGGGGACTACTAAACTGCCTGTTGGGGACTACTATTCTGCCTATGGGAGATTATGCTGCCTATTGGGGACTACTATGTTGCCTATGGGGGATTATGCTACCTATGGGGGATTATGCTGCCTATTGGGGACTATGCTGCCTATGCGGATTATCTGCCTATGGGGGACTATGCTGCCTATTGGGGGATTATGCAGCCTATGGGGGATTACGCTGCCTATTGGGGACCTATGCTGCCTATTGGGGACTACTATGCTGCCTATGGGGGATTATGCTGTCTATGGGGGATTATGCTGCCTATTGAGGACTACTATGCTGCCTATTGGGGACTACTATGCTGCCTATTGGGGACTATGCTGCCTATTGAGGATTATGCTGCCTATTGGAAATTATACTACCTATTGGGGACCTATGCTGCCTATTGGGGCATTTACCTGCCTATTGAGGACATATGCTGCCTATTGGAGACCTATGCTGCCTATTGTGGGCATATGCTGCATATTGAAGACATATGTTGCCTATTGGGGACCTATGCTGCCTATTGGGACATTTACCTGCCTATTGAGGACATATGCTGCCTCTTGGGGACCAATGCTGCCTATTGGGATATTTACCTGCCTATTGAGGACATATGCTGCCTATTGAGGACATATGCTGTCTATTGGGAACCAATTGCTGCCTATTGGGGACCTATGCTGCCTATTGGGACATTTACCTGCCTATTGGGGACCAATGCTGCCTATTGGGGACATTTACCTGCATATTGGGGACTCTCGCACCACACCAGTCTGAGCCTGAGGTAAAAGCGGAGTTCCAGCAATATGGGCACTAGTGAGGCTGAAATGATATGGCCTGGCAAGGGTGCATTGTTATGCAGTGCAGCCTGTATGTCTCTGTGTGGGCAATTTTATTCCTGATATATTGTTTTTGTAGCGCTGTATATATATTGGTATTTTACTAGTAGCAATTTGGAATCCCTAGGAAACAATGATATTAAGAAAGAGAAAAATTGCTTCACTTGCTACGACTAGCAGTGACAAATATGGAACCGAACATTGACCATCTCATTAGCCAAAGCAGGCCATAGTTCCCATTGAAATACCAGTAAGTTTGTTGATTTTAACTTTACTTGTCCATTATTTTAAATATTGTATTTGTTCCTGTTTTGTTTTTTTTACTTCAAAATAAGATATGTGCAGTGTGCATAGGAATTTGATCATCGTTTTTTTTAAACTACCGTAAATTCCGGCCCTCCAATGGTCCGAGGGGCCGTGAAGTGGCCCCCTGTTTAAAAAGTTTGAGGACCCCTGATCTAAACTCTATGCTTCTCTTAATACAACCTAGAACTGGCTGCCTTTTTTGCTGCTGCATCACACACTTGACTCATGTGTAGTCTATCTATTAGTCTTTTTCACATTTGCTGTTGTAAGCCATATTCCTCCCATTCTGTATATGCTTTTTCATTTCTCTTGCCCAGAAGTAGTAATTTGCATTTCTCTCTCTTAAAAACCATTCTGTTAATTGCTGTCCTCAGTTCCAGTTTATATAGAACCTTTTGAATCCTCTCTCTCTCTTCTCAAGTATTAGCTATCCCTCCTAGCTTTGTGTCATCTGCAAATTTAATCAGTTTATCCTCAATTCCTTCATCTACCATATATACTCGTGTATAAGCCGAGATTTTCAGCACATTTTTTTGTGCTGAAAACGCCCCCCCTCGGCTTATGCACGAGTCATTGTGCAGAAATCTGGCGGGTGGGAGGGGGAGCAGCGGCAGGAGAAAGTTCCTGCATCACCGTCTTCCCGGGGCCGGTAGCTTCTTCCTGTGCTCAGCAGTCATGTGGTACCGCTCATTAAGGTAATGAATATGCACGCATTTCCACTCCTATAGGCGTGGAGCGCATATTCATTATCTTAATGAGCGGTACCACGTGATCGCTCAGCACAGGAAGAAGCTGCCTGCGCCCGGACAACAGAGATGCAGGGATGGAGATCCAGCAACTGCGCCAGGAGGGTGAGTAGTACGAGGAGGGGGAGCCAAGCCATGCACAATGGGACCGGGGAGGGGAGCCGAGCATGCACGATGGGACCGGGGAGGGGAGACGAGCCATGCACGATGGGACCGGGGAGGGGAGCCGAGCCATGCACGATGGGACGGGGTCCGAGCCATGCATGATGTGATGGGGGAACCAAGACATGCAGGATCGGGGGAGCCATGCATACAACATGGGGAGCCACACATACCAGGATAGGACAGGGGGAGCCACATACCAGGATGGGGGGAGCCACATAGCAGGAGAGGGCGGGGAGCCACATACCAGGAGATGACGGGGAATCACATACCAGGACAGGACAGGGGGAGCTACATACCAGGACAGGATGGGGGAGAGCCACACAGAGCAGGACAGGGATGAGGGGTCAATGTACACCCGGCTTATACTTGAGTCAATAAGCTTACCCAGTTTTCTGTGGAAAAATTAGGTGCCTCAGCTTATACTCGGGTCGGCTTATACTCTAGTATATACAGTAAATCATTGATAAAGATATCAATCAACACAGAGCACAATATAGCACACACTACTTAAAATGGTTCTTCATGAACAATCTATGTGCAAGTATTTTATTTTGATATCATTTTCTAAAGACAGATAAATAGATCACCAGAATACAAAGAATACGATTAAAAAATACCGGGAAATACAAAATAATCTTGTTATTCAGAATGTATAGCTCACTTTACCAGTTGTATGCAGAGTTACATTTCAACTGTATCACAAACAAGACTGAAATACACCAGAAGAAATTCATATTGAATGTTCTCACACTACCAACATTGTTTTACAGAACAAGGAATTACACTGGCATTTGTTTTAAGAGAAGTTTTATCATCCCTGTCGATCACTGCATTTTTAGTCAGGTTCTGCTGAGGTGTATGTGACAATGTTTCCATGTATGTCTGATTACTTTCCTTCACATTTATATCACAAAAACTTTGGTGGAAAATATTGCTCTGTGGTTTTTGGGGGTCTTGTTCATTGCTAATGTCATCTGACACTTTGTTTTCATGTTCACTGGTTCTCCAGAAAGCTGTAGCACTGCTCTGCAGAGGTTTAATCACTGTGGTATGTGAGCGCCCTAGAGGTCTGCGGTTTTTGTTTAGTGTGTTGCCTGAAGTGCAGCGAGTTCTACTGTCTGCTTTATTATATTCAAGGTCAATAGCATTTTCACCTGGGTGCATAAAGAAAACAGGGGCAAAAATAGCTTTCTCATCACTTGGCAAATATTTTGAATCATACCCACGTTGAGCAACAGCTAAGCAATGTTTGTTATTTGCATCTGAGACCCCATGTTCACTTTCAGTTCTAAGAATGCATTGCTTATTATCTAATACACGATTAAGGGTATCTTCAGAATTGCTGGACTTTGACAGCGCATAGTCTGGAATACTGTAACCATTTCTGTAGGCGCTCTCCAACCCTTCTTGATTTTGCAGACAGTTTTGGTTTTTAAAAGGTGCATCTGAACAAGCACTAAAAGAAAAAATAAAATATTATTAGAAATGTATCAACCTTCAAAGATCCAATATTAACTATACTTGATGTATTTCAAATACAACCAGCCAAGACATATAAGACATGCTAATTTGTGTTTGAATGTATAACAACCCACATCATGGCTACAAGCGATGCTTACAAGGTCACAACCTTTCCAGTGATCATGCAACATGCACAAATTATATGAAATAAATATATAACTGATATATATATATATATATATATATATATCATATCTTCGTCAATGCCATCATAAACAGTGTGATAGGATAACGGAGAAGTAACTATAAGATGAGTTATAGTCCATCAGTATGACCCTGGTACACCATTATCTGGGATTATTATAATCTTTTCTTTTCACTTGTCTTTTTATTTAAAATAATACATGAATAAACATGAAATCAGACAAAATGTAGCGAATAAAACATTATAAGGTCAGATTAAAGTAGAATCCTTCTACTAAATAATACTAACCGTGAGAACTCTGCAATATAAAATAATATATAATGGTTTAAAGAGCCTCACATGTCAATAGCGTTACAGCTTGCCAATTTTGTGAAGGATAAAGACCTCATAAAACAACATTCTCACTAGAATTGTATTGAGATGTAGAAACATTATGAGAAAAAAAAGGAGGTACAGAAACATGAAAGGAGTAATGGAAGGGTGAGAGAGAAAGAGGGGGGTAAGGGAGAGGGAGGAAGGGGTGTAGGCATAAATCCTTTTGATGCTAAATTGACACAATGTAATAGTATTTCATTAGTCTTGTTTATGTTTGTGAGTGGATCTAAAATGAATCTATGGGCGCCATATTTCTTCAAATGTAGTTTGAGAACAGTTTACTACAGCAGCTAGTTTAGCCACGTGGTATGACATGTCTACTTTTACATATAATTGGTGGGTGGAAGGGACAGATGCTGTTTTCCAAAACATAGGGATTAGTAATTTCCCCGCTGTCAAGATGTGTTGTACCAGAAGTGAAGCGCATTTGTGTTCTGGCCATATTGAAAAGTTTAACAACACTGTTTCAGGCGTCAGTCTGACTGATTTGTTCAACACACCTTGAATGAATTTTTCCACTGCATTCCAGAATTGACAAAGGATTGGACAAGTCCATCATATATGTAAATAAATACCTTCAGCACTACCACATCTCCGACATTTAGTTGAGGTACTCGCCCACCAGCAGTTACTTTGTTTTGGCGTAATGTACCACCTGGAAATAATTTTAAAAGAATTCTCCTGAGCTCTCACACACTGCGTCGGACCAAATGAATGATTGTAGATATGGGAGGTCTGGACCGGTGTGAATTTGTACCCCAGATCTTTTTCCCAATGTGTAATAAAAGCTCTTTTGAGGCAACAGTCTACAGTGAGCAATATCTGGTAAATGATAGACATTATTTTCTTGGGTCTATGAACTTTTGCGCATAGAGTTTCAAATGCAGTTAGAGGGCGGGTTAGATCAGTTGACTGAATATAGTATTTCAATGAATCCCTAATTGAGCCATATTGGATAAAGTTCAGGTTCGAAAGGCCTGGTATCTCCTGCAGTTCCTGAAGCGAAGGAAGTGTCCCACCCAACAAGAGTTGATCAATAGACACGTTCGTCAGCTGACTAGATTCCTCTGTATTATTACCCCGGGCAGGAAAGGAATTTGGTATGATATCTGCCAGTCTAAGTAATGGAGATAAAGGTGGAGCGAGAATTCAAACAGTCTCTAACCATAATTTCAGAGTAGCTTTAGTGTGAATATTATGGAGAGGAGTAATTGGTCTCATATGAGAGCACATTAAAAGCATGGAATGTAAGGGGTAAGGCGCAAGAGCCTCCTCCACCTCGATCCATTGCTTCTCTCGGGATTCCGCAGTAAAACAACCACTCTGAAAATCATGGCCGCATGATAATATTTAATGATATCCGGCGCTTCCATCCCCCCTTTCGATTTAGGTAGCGTCAGTGTCTGATAAGAAAGGCGGGTTTTCGATTCTGCCAAATATAGTTACGGAATAATGAATTAATTTTAATGAGAAAAGACTTTCGGATGGTAATAGGGAGAATCTAGAACATATATGTAACTTTGGGCAGGATTAGGATTTTCAGATGGTTTTTCCTCCCCATCCACGAGATATATGCATCCTTCCACGTCTTCATGGAGGCTTCCACCGAGTTTATCAAGGGGGAAATATTTAGTTGAAACAAATCCTTATTTGCTCTAACCAGTTTCACTCCCAAGTAAGTGATGTACTGTTTAGGCCAAGTAAAGGGGTAGAGACTTTTTAACTTCATCACTGGGGTATATGTAAATCTAGCGCCTCAGATTTAGACACATTCACTTTAAAATTGGATAAATTTCCATAAGAATCTAATAGGGTCACCAAGGCCGGAATTCCAAGCAGAGATTTAGTCATCAGAACCAAGAGGTCATCTGCAAATGCCGCAGTTTTATAATGTATCTTCTTGATGCCCTCAATGTCCGCATGATGCTATATAGCACTTAGGAGAGGTTCCATCGCTAAAACAAATAATAAGGGGGGATAATGGACACCCTTGCCGCGTTCCATTTCTAATAGTGAATGCATCTATCATGGCGTCATTAATCCTAATTCGAGCTGTGGGATTTTTATACATTGCCATTATGGCGGTTATCAAAGCATCCGGAAGCCCAAATCTAACAAGCACCTCCCTTAGATAAACCCAATCCACCCTGTCAAAGGCTTTCTCCGCATCAGTTCCAAGAAGCACTAAAGGAATTTTGCTGTGTTTTGCATACTGAAGAAGATGTAGAACTTTATGAACATTATCCTTCCCCTCTTTGCCCCCCACGAAACCAGTCTGATTTAAAGAGATCAAATTTGACAGAAATTCGGCCAGTCTTCTCGCCATTAAGCTAGATAGAAGTTTCAGATCCACATTAAGAAAAGATATCGGTCTGTAGCTGCTACACAGCTCTGGATCCTTCCTTTCTTTGTGTATTAAGGATATTCTGGCTTCAAGCATTTGGCTTTGTAATGAATGACCTTCCAATGCTGCATTGCATACATTCAATAAATGGGAGAGCAAGAGAGAGGAGAAGGATTTATAATATAGTGCAGAAAACCCTTCCGGGCCAGGTGCCTTCCCAGCGGGGCACTTTGACAGGGCAGATTCTAGTTCGCGCAATAGGAAAGCTTAATAAGTTGCTTTTTGTGGGCAGTCGACAAAGTTGGCAGATTTAACCCCTTCGCGACCTGTGACACAGCGTATGTGTCATGAAAGGATCGCGTTCCTGAGGGTCGCGTGACCGGGGTCACTGAAAGGTCACCCGACCCGCAGGCACAAGACCCTTTGTGCTTCACCACAGAGGGGTTGGCTTAACCCCCATGTGGCTACGATCGCTCTGATTGGCTGTTAAAAGTGAAACAGCCAATCAGAGCAATCTGTAATATTTCACCAATGAAATTTGGTGAAATATTACAATCCAGCCATGGCCAATGCTGCAATAGCATCTGCCATGGCTGGAGACCGAGATCCGACCCCCCCCCACATTGAGTCACGGTGGTGATCGGCCGCCGCCACCGATAGATGGCGGCGATTGGTCACCGCAGTCACTAAATGCTAACCTCATCCTTGCCTCCGCTGCCGCAACTTTCCGATCCCCCCCTTACCTTCCGACTCCCTCTACTCACCTCTCCCGGTCCTCCGATGTCCCTGGATCTGTCCCAGCATCCGTCCGGGATGTTTCATGGGCGCCGCCATCTTGCAAAATGGCGGGCGCATGTTCAGTGCGCCCGCCAGCCGGCGCATGCGCAGTGTGCCCTCCAGAGTCCAGACATTTATTTTGATCACTGTGATAAACTCTCACAGTGATCAAAATAAAAAAAAAGTAAATAAACGCCCCATATATTACCCCATAGGTAGGGACAAATGAAATAAAAAAAATATATATTTTTTTTTAATCTTTTTATTAGGGTTAGGGTTACGAATATAAGGCTGTGTTCATATTGAGTTATGGCAGTCCGCTAGACAGACTGCGTTACACCGTGGTATAACGCGGTGTAACGCAGTCCGTTAACGCTGCCATTCACCCCATTTGCGGGCACATCACGACGCATGCCGTAAAGCGGCATGCGTTCGTGACGTGCCGTCATTCAGTGACGGAGCCTCGGACGCGGCCTGCAGCGTCTGGGCTCCATCACCGCTAGCGCAGATGAATCATCTGCTGATTCATCTGCGCTAGCGGGTATAGCATAACGCGATCGCGTAATGCTATACCATTACCCGCCCGTCAATGCTATGTGTTGAACGGGCTGGTAAAACGCAATATGAACCCAGCCTTAGGGTTAGAACTAGGGTTAGGGTTAGAACTAGGGTTAGGGTTAGCCTTAGGGTTAGCATTAGGGTTAGAATTTTCACTGTTTAGGCACACAGGGGCTCTCCAAACGTGTCATGGTGACCGCTAACGATTGGAGCTAATTTTCCATTCAAAAAGTCAAATGGCGCTCCTTCCCTTCTGAGCCCTACCGTGTGCCCAAACAGTGGTTTATGACCACATATGAGGTATCTGTGTACTCAGGAGAAATTGCCCAACAAATTTTAGGAGCCATTTTATCCTGTTGCTCATGTGAAAATGAAAAAACTGAGGCTAAAAGAAATTTTTGTCAAAAAAAGTACTTTCTTTTTTTTACGGATCAATTTGTGAAGCACCTGGGGGTTGAAAGTGCTCACTATGCATCTAGATAAGTTCCTTGGGGGGTCTAGTTTCCAAAATGGGGTCACTTGTGGGGGAGCTCCAATGTTTAGACACACAGGGACTCTCCAAATGCGACATGGCAACCGCTAAATACTCCAGCATATTTTCCATTCAAAAAGTCAAATGGCGCTCCTTCACTTCTGAGCCCTGCCGTGCACCCAAACAGTGGTTTATGACCACATATGAGGTATCTGTGTACTCAGGAGAAATTGCACAACAAATTTTAGGATCCATTTTATCCTGTTGCCCATGCAAATATGAAAAAATTGATGCTAAAATAAAATTTTTGTTGGAAAAATTAAAATGTCCATTTTTTCCTTTCACGTTGCTTTAGTTCCTGTGAAGCACCTGAAGGATTAATAATCTTCTTGAATGTAGTTATGAGTAGCTTGAGGGGTGCAGTTTTTATAATGGTGTCACTTTTGGGTATTTTCTTCCATATAGACCACTCAAAGTGACTTCAAATGTGAGGTGGTCCCTAAAAAAATGGTTTTGTAAATTTTGCTGTAAAAATGAGAAATCGCTGGTCAAATTTTAACCCTTATAACTTCCTAACAAAAAAAAATGTTGTTTCCAAAATTGTGCTGATGTAAAGTAGACATGAGGGAAATGTTATTTATTAACTATTTTGTGTCACATAACTCTCTGGTTTAACAGAATAAAAATTCAAAGTTTAAAAATTGCAAAATTTTCTAAATTTTTGCCAAATTTCCATTTTTTTCACAAATAAACGCAAAAATTATCGACCTAAATTTACCACTACCATGAAGCCCAATATGTCACGAAAAAACAATCAGAATCGCTAGGATCCGTTGAAGCGTTCCTGAGTTATTACCCCATAAAGGGACACTGGTCAGAATTGCAAAAAATGGCAAGGTCATGAAGGGGTTAAACTATGTAAAAATGACTGTACATCTAGTTTTCTTTTAACTGCTTCTTCAGCAGTTTCTTCTGGTCACAGACTATATAGCTGTTTATAATAATTAAGGAAAGCAGATTCTATGCAATTAGAATTTTGCGAGCTTTCACCTTGATCACTTTTGATCGAATTGATCACTGTACGAGTTTGCCTCTTCCTTAATTGTGATAACAGCAATTTGGACGCCTTATCCCCATGTACATACATTCTATTTTTCCAGGATGCATAAAATTTAGCTGATTGTTGTGTTTAGGTAGCTGAGGAGAAATATCAAAAACTGTAATACACCAGAGAGGCTGGAACCTATTGGATTGCAGTAACCTGAACTAATCACACAACTAGAGGTAGCCGTGGAGCGTTCCTACGTTGATCCTAGACGCCTCGTCACAGCCTGAGAGATAACTACACCTAAAGGCAGAAAGATGAAAGCTATCTGCCCCGGAGCAGATCCCCAAAGAAAATAGGAAGCCCCCAAACATGAAATGGCGCTTAGACAAGAAGAAAGCACGGACACAGACAGAAAATAGAATGAGCAAACGCTGGGGCCCAATCTGTCTAGACAGAAAAGTACAGGAAAGAATTCTGACTGCAATCCAAAAAAGCCCCTAAAAAATACCAACACTTCTGATTGCAAAAACACCTGAGATTACACGATCTCAACCACATATATCAGATCTCTGGTGTAACAAAACCAAGCCGCAGCCACTGAAAAAACAGGAAAAGCAAATGAACAAATAACAGTGGCTACAGATAAACTGAGAGGAGCACAGGCCCCAGGAGGGGACCCGGCTGAATTCCAAAAGTGCAGAAAACTATGCAAAAAGCAAGCACAAAAAGAAAAGCAAAAATATCTTATCTGAAAGCAGAAGACGCAGGCAAGACTCCAGCAAACTTCCAAATGAACTAGGAACCACAACTGACACAAGAAAAATTGATCACCGGCAACCATCATGGGAGGGAACCTCCCTTATATCAGTCCAGTCAGTGATCCCAGATTGCCATTCCTCACTGGAAGGTTCAGTACTGTCTGTAACCACCAGAGGGAGCCTCTGCTCAGAAACCATCTCTAGCACATTCACAACAGTACCCCCCCTTGAGGAGGGGTCACAGAACCCTCACTTGTGCAACCAGGCCGATCAGGATGAGCTCAGTGATAGGCACGGATCAGTCTCCTAGCATGGATGTCCAAAGCAAACACCCAAGAATTGTCCTCCTGACCATAACCTCTCCACTTAACCAAATACTGGAGTTTCCGTCTAGAAAAACGAGAATCCAATATTTTCTCAACCACATACTCCAGATTGCCCTCAACCAAAACAGGGTCAGGAGGCGCAGCCATTGGAACCACTGGCTCGACAATCCTCTTCAATAAGGACTTGTGGAACACGTTATGGATCTTAAATGTCCCTGGAAGAAGCAAACGGAAGGAAACCAGATTAAGAATCTCCATGATCTTATAAGGTCCAATGAACCTAGGCTTAAACTTTGGAGATGCAACCCTCATAGGGATATTTCTTGAGGACAACAAAACCAAGTCCTCCACTTTAAACCGAGGACCATCAGTCCTATGCCTGTTGGCAAACTGCTGGGCCTTCTCTTGAGAGAGAGACAACCTCTCCACTACCTGGTCCCAAATCTGCTGCATTCGCTCCACAACAGAGTCAACACCCGGACAGACAGAAGCCTTCGCCTGTCCCGAAGAAAATCGAGGGTGAAACCCAGAATTGCAGAAAAATGGAGACATCAAGGTGTCAGAGCTAGCCCTATTAATAAGAGCAAACTCAGCCAAAGGCAAAAAAGATACCCAGTCATCTTGATCAGCGGACACAAAACATCTCAAATAAGTCTCCAAGGTCTGGTTTGTTCTCTCGGTTTGTCCATTGGTCTGAGGATGAAATGCAGAGGAGAAAGATAATTGAACACCAAGTTTAGAACAAAATGTCCTCCAAAATCTGGAAACAAACTGGACTCCTCTGTCAGACACAGTGTTCTCCGGAATGCCAGGTAACCGAACCATGTGCTGAAGGAACAAAGGCACCAACTTGGAGGAGGAAGGTAACTTAGGTAATGGCACAAGATGTATCATCTTGGAAAACCTATCACAGATTACAGATAACGGTCATTCTCTGAGAGACAGGGAGGTCGGAAATAAAATCCATAGAGATATGGGTCCATGGCCTCTTGGGCACAGGTAATGGCATTAACAAACCACTAGAGCGAGAGCAAGGCTTGGAACGAGAGCAAGTCCCACAGGACTGCACAAAGTCCCTGACGTCACGAGACAAAGTAGGCCACCAAAAGGACTGACTCACCAAGTCTCTGGTACCAAAAATCCCGGAATGACCAGTCAACGCGGAACAATGAATCTCAGACATCACACTCTTCTTCCACTGGTCTGGGACAAACAATTTCCCAATAGGGCAGCGCTCAGGTTTATCCTCCTGACACCCTTCCAGAGCCAGTCTCAAATTGGGCAAGATGGCGGAAAGTACTACACCCTCTTTCAAAATAACAGCAGGATCAGATAACTCAGGAGTACCCGCAAAGAAACTCCTCGAGAGGGCATCCGCCTTAACATTCTTAGTGCCAGGAAGAAAAGAAACCACAAAATTAAAACGTGTGAAAAACAAGGCCCACCTGGCCTGTCTAGGATTAAGTTGATTGGCTGATTCGAGATAAACCAGGTTCTTATGGTCCGTGAGGACCACCACCTGATGTTTGGCTCCTTCCAGCCAATGTCTCCACTCTTCAAAGGCCCACTTCATGGCCAATAACTCCCGATTACCCACGTCATAATTACGTTCAGTTGGAGAAAATTTTCGAGAGAAAAAGGCACAAGGGTTACTCTTAGAGGTCTCTGGATCCCTTTGGGACAAAACAACACTTGTCCCAATTTCAGAAGCATCAACCTCCACCTGAAACGTTAGAGAAACATCAGGCTGCCGTAGAACAGGAGCAGAAGTGAATCTCTGCTTAAGTTCCTGAAACGAAGAAATTGCCTCAGAAGGCCAATTCACCACATCAGAACCCTTTTTGGTCAAATCAGTCAATGGTTTAACAATACCGGAGAAATTACCAATAAATTTACGATAAAAATTGGCAAAACCCAAAAATCTCTGAAGAGCCTTTAATGAAGTGGGTTGAACCCAATCACAGATGGCCTGAACCTTGACCGGGTCCATTTCAATAACAGATAGAGACAAAATGAATCCCAGAAATGAGACCTTCTGTACGCCAAAAAGACACTTTGATCCCTTCACATACAGTGCATTCTCTCTCAAAATCTGGAACACAGTCCGAACATGTTTCACATGAGAGTCCCAGTCATTGGAAAAAATCAAAATATCATCCAAATAAACAATCAGAAATTTATCCACAAAATCCCTGAAAATATCATTCATGAAGGATTGGAAGACGGAAGGAGCATTAGTGAGTCCAAAGGGCATCACTAGGTACTCAAAATGCCCCTCTGGGGTATTAAACGCTGTCTTCCATTCATCCCCGTGCTTAATGCGAATAAGGTTATATGCCCCCCTGAGGTTAAGCTTGGTAAACCAACTAGCATTTTTCACTCTGGAAAACAGGTCAGAAATCAAGGGTAACGGATATTGATATTTCACAGTGATCTTATTCAGGAGGCGATAATCAATACACGGCATCAATGAACCATCCTTTTTGGCCACAAAGAAAAAAACGGCCCCCAAGGGTGAAGAGGATGGTCTGATATGACCCTTCTCCAATGACTCCTTGATATAAGATCGCATAGCATCGTGTTCAGGTACAGATAAGTTAAAAAGGCGACCCTTAGGAAATTTACCACCAGGCACTAATTCAATAGCGCAATCATAGCTCATGTTTGGGGGTAAGGACACAGACTTACTTTCACTAAACACATCAGAAAAATCAGTCAAAAAGTCAGGGATATCCTGAGACTGGGAGAGGCAGAGAAAACAGGAGTGTCAGCATTAACACATTGGCAGCCACCAACTGGTCACAGACACAGATTTCCCATCCAGAACAGGATTATGAATCTGTAACCAAGGGAAACCCAGTACAATAATGTCATGCAGATTATGCAACACCAGAAATTTGCAACTCTCCTGATGATCTGGTTCAACCCTGATTATCACCTGAGTAGAAAATTGGGGTTTATTCTCCGCCAAAGAGGTAAAATCAATGCCCAGTAGGGGAATAGACTTCCATAGGGGTATCATGGGAAAGCCACAACGTTTGGCAAAGTCAAAATCCATCAGGTTAATAGCTGCTCCTGAATCAACAAAAGCCTGAGCCGAAAATGTGGACATGGAGCAAATCAGGGTAACAGTCAACAGAAATTTAGTCTGAACACTACCCAAGACAACTGAGCACGCAAAACGTCTTCCCCGCTTAGGGCAGACGGAAATAGCATGAGAGGCATCATCACAGTAGAAACATAACCCATTGCGTTTTCTAAACTCATGACGCTGTGCCCCAGAAGTCACTCCATCACACTGCATGGGCTCAGGAGCTGGCTCACAAGGCAACACCATCTCACGCATACCTCTGCGCTCACGCAAACGTCTGTCAATTTGAATAGCCAAAGACATAGAATCATTGAGACCAGAGGGAACAGGGAATCCCACCATAACGTCCTTTACATTCTCTGACAGACCCTTCCGAAAAAGGGCTGCCAAAGCATCATCATTCCATTTGGTCAGGACTGCCCACTTTTGAAATTTCTGACAGTATAGTTCAGTGGCTTCACAGCCCTGACTTAATGCCAACAAGGTTTTTTCAGCTTGATCAGTGACATTAGGTTCATCGTACAACAACCCCAGAGCTTGAAAAAATACATCAACATCATTCAAAACAGGATCCCCAGGTGTCAGGGAAAAAGCCCAATCCTGAGGGTCGCCGCGCAGGAGAGAGATGACAATTTGAACCTGCTGTGCTGCGTTCCCTGAGGACTTAGGCTTTAAGGCAAAAAACAACTTACAGTTATTTTTAAACTTCAGAAATTTAGCCCGATCCCCCAAAAACAAATCTGGCATGGGGATCCTAGGTTCCACAACTGGCAACCTAGCAAGATAGGTAGCAATACTCTGAACCTCAGTGGCAAGCTGCTCCACACGGCCAGACAACTGTGCAAACTCCATTGAGAGAAAAAAAATGAAAATCCTCCTCAGCACCGAGAGAGAAAGAGGGAAAAAAATGCAACTAACAGAAAAAAAAAAAAAATCTCTGACAACTCTTACAACTTTCTTTTCTTTCCACACTATTTTTCCCTTCTGTGAGTACCATATAATTTTAGTTTTAGGCCGGTGATACTGCTGTGTTTAGGTAGCTGAGGAGAAATAGCAAAAAACGGTAATACACCAGAGAGGCTGGAACCTATTGGATTGCAGTAACCTGAACTAACCACACAACTAGAGGTAGCCGTGGAGCGTTCCTACGTTGATCCTAGACGCCTCATCACAGCCTGAGAGATAACTACACCTAAAGGTAGAAAGATGAAAGCTATCTGCCCCGGAGCAGATCCCCAAAGAAAATAGGAAGCCCCAAACATGTAATGGCGCTTAGACAAGAAGAAAGCACGGACACAGACAGAAAATAGAATGAGCAAACGCTGGGGCCCAATCTGTCTAGACAGAAAAGTACAGGAAAGGATTCTGACTGCAATCCAAAAAAAAACCCTAAACAATACCAACACTTCTGATTGCAAAAATACCTGAGATCACACGATCTCAACCACCTAAATCAGATCTCTGGTGTAACAAAACCAAGCCGCAGCCACTGAAAAAACAGGAAAAGCAAATGAACAAATAACAGCTACAGATAAACTGAGAGGAGCACAGGCCCCAGGAGGTGACCTGGCTGAACTCCAAAAGTGCAGAAAACTATGCAAAAAGCAAGCACAAAAGAAAAGCAAAAATATCTTATCTGAAAGCAGAAGACTGCAGGCAAGACTCCAGCAAACTTCCAAATGAACCAGAAACCACAATTGAGACAAGAACAATTGATCACCGGCAACCATCATGGGAGGGAACCTCCCTTATATCGGTCCAGTCAGTGATCCCAGATTGCCATTCCTCGCTGGAAGGTTCAGTACTGTCTGTAACCACCAGAGGAGCCTCTGCTCAGAAACCATCTCTAGCACATTCACAACAGCTGATCTCAAGATGAGTATATCTTTAAGTTGTTGTCTTTTCTTTAATAATGTGTCTAGGGTTTGTTTATCATTTTTGTGTTTGTGCTGAAGCTCAAGTTGTGAGATTTCTTCATATAATTTGTGAATTTCTTTCTGCTCTTTCTTATTGAGAAAGGAGGTAATAGATATCAACTTCCCCCTTGCAACTGATTTGTGCGCTTCCCACAATATCTGTGGAGAAGTTTCTTCTAAACCATTTTGTTCAAAATACTGAAACAGCACTTTGCTCAGTCGCGATTGAACTTCAGCATTCCCTAGGACAGATTCATTGAGTCTCCAAGTCCTACATCGGGAGTAATACTTGGATAGTAATAGTTTAAAGACACTGCTGAATGGTCAGAGTAAAAGAGGAGGTATAATACCAATCAAATAATAATAAATTAAAAAAAATGAATATATATAAATCTAAAATAAAAAATACAAAATACACGTTAGGAACCAACACTCCTCAAAATTGGATGGCAGACCATCCGGCAGAAATATAACAAAAAGGATATGGTGGTTGAAACCCAACAAGACAGAAAACAGGTAAAATATAATAGAGAATAAAATGGCTGAATTTAAAAATGTTAAAATTAATATATATTAATGACAAAATAAATAAGAAATAGTTTAATAAAAAGGCCTTTATTAATACATGGCAACAAAAAACACCAAAATAACAGTGTATTTAAATATATATAAAATTAATCAAACAACAAGGCTGATAATATAATAGATGTAGATGCTCACATAAACAAGTATATACCAAATGTCTTATATAAATATAACATACATACCGTATATACTCGTGTATAAGCCGAGATTTTCAGCACCTTTTTTCGTGCTGAAAATGCCCCCTCGGCTTATACACGAGTCATAGGGCAGAAACCAGTGGGATAGGGGATGCCGTGGCAGGAGCCGGTGGCTGGGATCATACTCACCCCTCCCCGTGCCATCGCTGAGGGTCCCTGCAATCCTGCGTTCTCCCCGGCTTCCTGCAGCTCTCCAGCACTGAGCGGTGATGTAATACCCGCTCATTAAGGTCATGTAATATGGACGTGATGCCACTCCCATGGGCGTGGCCTCCATCGTCATGGCCTTAATGAGCGGTATTACCTCACCGCTCAGTGCTGGAGAGCTGCAGGAAGCCGGGGAGAACGCAGGATTGCAGGGACCCTCAGCGATGGCACGGGGAGGGGTGAGTATGATGGAGGAGAGGACAAGGAGCACGGAGCAGGACAGGGGGAGAACGGAGGACGGGGGAAGCATGGAGGAGGACGGGGGGAGAACGGAGGACGGGGGAAGCATGGAGCAGGACGGGGGAGGACAGGGGAAGCATGGAGGAGGACGGGGGGAGAACGGAGGACGGGGATGCATGGAGGAGGACAATTAGCACGGAGAAGGACGGGGGGAGGATGGAGGGCACAGAGGAGCACGGAGCAGGACGGGGGAGAGGATGGAGGGCACAGAGGAGCACGGAGCAGGACGGGGGGCACAGGAGGACGGAGAAGGAATGGGGAGCACAACGGAGGATGGAGCAGGAGGGGGGGGAGTACAGAGGAGAATGCGGGAGCACAGAGCTGGATGGGGGAGCAAGGAGCAGGATGGGGGCAGCACAGAGCAGGAGGGCAGTTTATACACCCGGCTTATACACGAGTCAATAAGTTTTCCCAGTTTTTTGTGGCAAAATTAGGGGGGTCGGCTTATACACGGGTCAGCTTATACACGAGTATATACGGTAGATTATATAAGCTCAATTAATATAACCGGTACAAAAAATATATATATACAGTACAGACCAAAAGTTTGGACACACCTTCTCATTCAACGATTTTTCTGTATTTTCATGACTATGAAAATTGTAGAATCACACTGAAGGCATCAAAACTATGAATTAACACATGTGGAATTATACATTACACTTTACAAAAAAGTGTGAAACAACTGAAAATATGTCTTATATTCTAGGTTCTTCAAAGTAGCCACCTTTTGCTTTGATTACTGCTTTGCACGCAGAAAAGGTGAACGGATGGACTCTACATGAATGGTTCCCACCGTGAGGCATGGAGGAGGAGGTGTGATGGTGTGGGGGTGCTTTGCTGGTGAAAATGAACTTTATCCCCCAAAACACATTTCAACATCATTGCAGTCCTGCCTTAAAAGGACCAGCTAACCTCTTTTCAGTGATTGCTCCATTAACACAGGTGTGGGTGTTGATGAGGACATGGCTGGAGATCAATCTGTCATGATTAAGTAAGAATGACACCACTGGACACTTTAAAAGGAGGCTGGTGCTTGGCATCATTGTTTCTCTTCTGTTAACCATGGTTATCTCTAAAGAAACACATGCAGTCATCATTGCAATGCACAAAAATGGCCTAACAGGGAAGAGTATCGCAGCTAGAAAGATTGCACCTCAGTCAACAATCTATCGCATCATCAAGAACTTCAAGGAGAGAGGTTCCATTGTTGCCAAAAAGGCTCCAGGGCGCCCAAGAAAGACCAGCAAGCGCCAGGACCGTCTCTTAAAAGTGTTTCAGCTGCGGGATCGGGCTACCAGCAGTGCAGAACTTGCTCAGGAATGGCAGCAGGCAGGTGTGAGTGCATCTGCACGCACTGTGAGGCGGAGACTCTTGGAGCAAGGCCTGGTCTCAAGGAGGGCAGCAAAGAAGCCACTTCTCTCCAGAAAAAACATCATGGACAGACTGATATTCTGCAAAAGGTACAGGCAGTGGACTGCTGAGGACTGGGGTAAAGTTATTTTCTCTGATGAATCCCCTTTTCGATTGTTTGGGACATCAGGAAAACGCCTCATTCGGAGAAGACAAGGTGAGCGCTACCACCAGTCTTGTCTCATGCCAACTGTTAAGCATCCTGAAACCATTCATGTGTGGGGTTGCTTCTCAGCCAAGGGAATCGGCTCTCTCACAGTCTTGCCTAAAAACACAGCCATGAATAAAGAATGGTACCAGAATGTCCTCCAAGAGCAACTTCTCCCAACCCTCCAAGAGCAGTTTGGCGATCAACAATGCCTTTTCCAGCATGATGGAGCACCTTGCCATAAAGCAAAGGTGATAACTAAATGGCTCAGGGAACAAAACATAGAGATTTTGGGTCCATGCCCTGGAAACTCCCAGATCTTAATCCCATTGAGAACTTGTGGTCAATCATCAAGAGACGGGTGGATAAACGAAAACCTAAAAATTCTGACAAAATGAAAGCATTGATTGTGCAAGAATGGACTGCTATCAGTCAGGATTTGGTCCAGAAGTTCATTGAGAGCATGCCAGGGAGAATTGCAGAGGTCCTGAAGAAGAAGGGTCAACACTGCAAATATTGACTTGCTGCATTAACTCATTCTAACTGTCAATATAAGCTTTTGTTACTCATATGTTTGCAATTATTATATTTCTGTCTGTGATAAAAACATTTGTCAAACACACATAAAGACCAGAGGGCAGCAGATCATTTGAAAATATAATATTTGTGTCATTCTCAAAACTTTTGGCCATGACTGTATTGCAAACTATCGGCAAAGGAACAGTGCAAAAAACGCAATGTGCAAAAAATAATGGAATGGCAGTGCATAAACATGGGAAAGCGATGTACAACACTGTAACCAGCCAAACACAACCAGCCTTCCCCTGACGAAGGATTAGACATCCGAAACGCGCTGTGAGGCGCGTTCAGCAGGCTGCTTCATTTGCTCACATTGGCTCTCAGGTACAGTAGTATTCTCCCCCTTTTTTCTGTTTGGCTGGTTACAGTGTTGTACATCACGTTCCCATGTTTATGCGGTGCCATTCCATTATTTTTTGCACATTGCGTTTTTTGCACTGTTCCTTTGCCGGTAGTTTGCAATATATTGCACAATTCAGTGTATGTATTTTCCAATTGGGCACTGCAGCACCTTATATGCACCAGTTTATTTGTGTGTGTTAATTTATTGCACCATCGCACTTTTTTCTGTACACAGCCATTTGTGAATTAGGATATATATATATATTTTTTTTTGTACCTGTTATATTAATTGAGCTTATATAATCTATGTATGTTATATTTATATAAGACATTTGGTATATACTTGTTTATGTGAGCATCTACATCTATTATATTATATCCAAAGAAAGTCCACAACTATATATACTATAGGGGCTAACACTCAAAAGCATACTCATAAATCCAAGACTACGGTTTTAACATAATACAATAACCGTAAAGAAGTGTTCCAGCAATATATTAAAATACAAATTTATTAATAAATCCTTTTAAAATACATACATAAAAAACAGAACAAAACAATTAGATACCCAGTAGGAGGGGAACAATCCCTATATAATAAGAAAAATATCTAGCAAATCCAAAGCTACAATATTTATTATAAGGTACATATAACCTCTAAAGGTAAGGCAATTGCCTATCATTAAATACGCCCATAGGAGTTAACCTAATTAACAGGAAAATATGCAACAAAAATTTGCAAAAAAATGCATGTGTCATCGCTCCAGCACAATAGTATAGAAATACATCAGGGCTAAATAAAGGCTACACATAAATGAATGGAAAGAATCCTAAATCAATTCGTGTCTATTAAAGCACCAGATAGGATATCACAAGTGCTGGAGAAGTGACACATCTATAAATGGATACAAACATCCTAGATCCAATTTGTACCTGTTATGAGCGCATGATTATTAGCAGATCGTCAATGTAGCGGAAGTATGCAAGAGGTTTAATAGGGCAAGATGACAAAAACTCCTCCTCCAGTTTCGCCATAAATAGGTTGGCATATTGTGGGGACATTTTGCTTCCCATGGCGCTGCCCATGCACTGTTGGTATAAATTGTTCCCAAAAGAAAAATAGTTGTGATGAGGCACAAACCTGATGAATTGCAGTGTTGGTTCTGTGGCCAGATTGTTCTTTTGAAGGAAATATTTACATGCTGTGATTCCATCCTCATGAGGAATGTTGGAATAGAGAGACTCTACGTCCATGGTGGCTAGTATGCCAACCTATTTATGGCGAAACTGGAGGAGGAGTTTTTGTCATCTTGCCCTATTAAACCTCTTGCATACTTCCGCTACATTGATGATCTGCTAATAATCTGGACAGGCTCAAAAGATGATCTGCTCACCTTCCACAATAACTTCAACAAATACCACCCAACCATCAAGCTCACCCTCAACTTTTCAAAGTCTCAAATACATTTTCTGGACTTGACCATATACATCAAGGACAACGCCATACAAACATCAATTTACCATAAGCCCACAGGACGTCCAGCATACCTTAGATGGAACAGCTTTCATCCAAGACACACAAAAAAATCCATCATCTACAGTCAAGCTCTGAGATATATTCGGATCTGTTCAGACAGTAAAGACAGGGAACTACAGCTGCTATCTCTGAGGAATACATTCCTACAACAAGGATACCATCCACTGGTAATAGATGAACAGATCCACAGGGCTACAAGAATCCCAAGAAGCAACCTCCTGGATTACAAACTGAGAGAGGACAACAACAGGGTACCTCTTGTGGTCACATACAACCCCCACATGAGCATGCTAAGGAAAATTGGTGCTGATCTCCAACCCATATTCCACAGAGACCACAAATTGAAAGACATATTCCCAGAACTACCACTCCTCTCCTACAAACAGCCCCCTAACTTAAGGAATCTCCTTGTCAGAAGTGTCCTCTCGTCACCATCAGTGACTGGCACATTCCCATGTAACAACAAAAAATGCAAAACGTGTACCCACATATTACCAACAAATACAGTCCGTGTACCAAACACAAATCAGGACTAAAAGGTCATGGGTTCCTTTTCATGTACATCCTCCAATGTGGTGTACATGATACAATGTACAAGGTGCCCTGGAGCTATCTATATTGGGGAAACCATGCAAAAACTACAAACAAGGATGAATCTACACAGACATACGATCAGGAATGAAATGGACACGCCTGTGGGAAAACATTTCTCTGGAACTGGACATTGTATGACAGACTTAAAAGTCTTAATACTAAAAGGTCATTTTAAGGATGACAGGGAGAGAAAAATATGGGAATTCAAACTTATTAGGATGTTCAATACTTTGACACTAGGACTCAACTTAACACCCGGTTTTATGGGTCACTACATAGACACAGTTCACACCTTCACCAGAAGGACTCCAGATAGCTAAGAACACATTCCCACTAGCTCTCCATTTGTAAGAAAATGCTAATTCGATTTCCTTTGCTTATCTTTTGAAGGCATCACACCTCCCAGGTCTTGAACAAATTTCCTACTATAGTAAGCATCTAATGTGTCTTTCTTATTATTCCAAATGTAATCTTGCCTGAAGAAGGAGCCTTTGAGCTCTGAAAGCTAGCGAACATATAATTTTCTGGTTAGCCAATAAAGGTATCACCTTAAGAATGCTCTTGTCATAATTGGACGGAAAAGTATTCACATCGATTTTTCTGGCTAACACGGTACCACAATATAATTTATTATTGTACACCATAACAGGGGAGGTTAAAAGGTGTGAGCATGTCTGTTGCTCTGGCTTCTCTCAAGAACTACACTCCCCCTCCTTCGGATGTGTCTGGGCTTCACAGAGCTCCTCCAGGAATATCGTGACCCTGTCCTCCTCTATGTTTATGTAGAGCCCCTCTAATATTTGTGGAGCAGGCACCTGTGTACACCTCAGTCCCCCACCTCCGGTTTTGACGACCCCTATATCAGCAGCTTCCCTTTGTCGAAGCTGTTGTGGCTGTTGCGGGGTTAATGCTTCCCCTCCAGCTTTCCCGCTCTTTCCTCAGGGAGGCGTCTGGGATTATTATAATCTTATATGACAAGTTGGTACAGTATATAATTAGGAATATCAATGTAAAATTTTTACTTTGCGAATAAAGTACTATGATATAAAATAGTAGAGAAATCTTTTACCGATGTAATTCACTTTGCATTGTAATGGGGTTCACTTTCAGTTTTTCTTCCAGAGTATAATCTTCAGCCTTGAAAAATATAATTTAAAACATTTAATAATAGCTACCTTTATGTTTTAGATTATTATCTTTTTATGTTACCCAAGTCTAAAACTGTCGGAATAATCACTGAGGAACCCTGAACTGAGTACTCCGTATGTTAATTTAAAATTGGTATTTACAAATGGGGTTCCTAAACCAAATAACCCATTTAAATGGTACATTGGTAGATTATGTACTAAATTATATTTTACCTCTGTCATTGTTTGCTTAAACGAAAAATTTGAGCTGGAGTTAAGATGATTCATGTCTCCCTCTTCTTCTGTGTAACACTGCGACTTCACTGGAAGGGAGTGATGGAGGCTATTTGATATAGCATTAAGTCGAAACATAAGCTCGTCTATCAAGTCCTCAAATTCATCAAAGTAGTAATTCTGTCAGTAGCAGAAAAAACATGAAAGTAAAAGAAATATCATTTTGATTAATATTGTATGAAAACTCTGGAACCAAGTTGAAACATAGGTGACAAAAAAGAAAGATTTAGTACTGTTAATTATTAAATAATGTTTAATGGTAAATTTATTATACATTTTAGTGTAAATATTATACTGTGTATGTCTTTACCTATGGCAGCAAGCACTAAATTTATTCGATGACGAAGCTAAGCATTAAGATCAACCTGCAGTAATTGTATGACATGGGGGATGGTGCAGGCTCAGAAGCTGAGCCTGAACCATCATCAACAGATGTCAGCTGTGTATTACTCGGTGGCTAATTACCTGCCCCTCACAAAGCTACTGAGTGAAAGAGAAAAAAATCTGTTTTAGAAATACTAGAAAATAAAAATTTAGTGAAAAAAATATTGCCTTTCTTCCATTAAGTAAAAATTATAATAAACATATATATATGTACAGTACAGACCAAAAGTTTGGACACACCTTCTCATTCAAAGATTTTTCTGTATTTTCATGACTATGAAAATTGTTCATTCACACTGAAGGCATCAAAACTATGAATTAACACATGTGGAATTATATACTTAACAAAAAAGTGTGAAATAACTGAAAATATGTCTTATATTCTAGGTTTTTCAAAGTAGCCACCTTTTGCTTTGATTACTGCTTTGCACACTCTTGGCATTCTCTTGATGAGCTTCAAGAGGTAGTCACCGGGAATGGTTTTCACTTCACAGGTGTACCCTGTCAAGTTTCATAAGTGGGATTTCTGGACTTATAAATGGGGTTGGGACCATCAGTTATGTTGTGCAGAAGTCTGGTGGATACACAGCTGATAGTCCTACTGAATAGACTGTTAGAATGTGTATTATGGCAAAAAAAAAAACAGCTAAGTAAAGAAAAACGAGTGGCCATCATTACTTTAAGAAATGAAGGTCAGTCAGTCTGAAAAATTGGGAAAACTTTGAAAGTGTCCCCAAGTGCAGTTGCAAAAACCACCAAGCGCAACAAAGAAACTGGCTCACATGAGGACTGCCCAAGGAAAGGAAGACCAAGAGTCACCTCTGCTTCTGAGGAACAGTTTATCCGAGTCACCAGCCTCAGAAATCGCAGGTTAACAGCAGCTCAGATTAGAGACCAGGTCAATGCCACACAGAGTTCTAGCAGCAGACACATCTCTACAACAACTGTTAAGAGGAGATTTTGTGCAGGAGGCTTTCATGGTAAATTAGCAGCTAGGAAACCACTGCTAAGGACAGGCAACACGCAGAAGAGACTTGTTTGGGCTAAAGAACACAAGGAATGGACATTAGACCAGTGGAAATCTGTGCTTTGGTCTGATGAGTCCAAATTTGAGATCTTTGGTTCCAACCACCGTGTCTTTGTGCGACGCAGAAAAGGTGAACGGATGGACTCTACATGCCTGGTTCCCACTGTGAAGCATGGAGGAGGAGGTGTGATGGTGTGGGGGTGCTTTGCTGGTGACACTGTTGGGGATTTATTAAAAATTGAATGCATACTGAACCAGCATCTCTACCACAGCATCTTGCAGCAGTATGCTATTCCATCCGGTTTGCGTTTAGTTGGACCATCATTTTTTTTTCAACATGACAATGACTCCAAACACACCTCCAGGCTGTGTAAGCAGTATTTGACCAAGAAGGAGAGTGATGGGGTGCTATGCCAGATGACCTGGCCTCCACAGTCACCAGACCTGAACCCAATTGAGATGGTTTGGGGTGAGCTGGACCGCAGAGTGAAGGCAAAAGGGCCAACAACTGCTAAGCATCTCTGGGAACTCCTTCAAGACTGTTGGAAGACCATTTCCGGTGACTACCTCTTGAAGCTCATCAAGAGAATGCCAAGAGTGTGCAAAGCAGTAATCAAAGCAAAAGGTGGCTACTTTGAAGAACCTAGAATATAAGACATTTTTCAGTTGTTTCACACTTTTTTGTTAAGTATATAATTCCACATGTGTTAATTCATAGTTTTGATGCCTTCAGTGTGAATGTACAATTTTTATAGTCATGAAAATACAGAAAAATCTTTGAATGAGAAGGTGTGTCCAAACTTTTGGTCTGTACTGTACATAAGTTAAAAAAAGGGTTTTCAGGTGGTGCATATAGCGCTGCCTAGAGTCATCAGAATCCAAACATGAGGCAAAAATTATTTTTAAACCTTTTAAAATGTATTGATATGCATTACGGATCAGGACCTGCTCCTTCATCAGGCAAAATACTAATATATCATTTACAATGACTCCAGATCATTATATACACCCTTGGGTGTCTGCTGACAAATCAGATGTAAGAACATTCATAAGATCATTAAGTAATCAATTAATATTGAATATCATTCACATTGGTTGTTATAATATAGCGTTAACAATTTCCAACAGATGTACCTGTGAAAGAAAAATACACACGTGCAACCCCAGATAATGAGCAGACATTATAAAACATTTGATCCTTTAACAAGAATCTATTAATCCATGAAAACTAATGCAAATTTATTATTGATTTTAAAAAAAAAAAAAAAACACTTACTCCCAAGGTGCACAAGACTCCCCATCCCCACAGTGTTACACTGTATTTTATATGCATTCATTCAAGACATCAGGCTTGAGCATGGAAAGTTTAAAAATCCAATAAGATTCCCTATTAATCAGCCATTGTAGACGGTTCTGCACATTTTCTGATATCTGTTCAATTACGGTTAGTTTTAAATTGATGGGATCCCTATTATGTTCCATTGAGAAATGCCTAGAAAGACTGTGTTGATGAACGCCCATTCTAAAGTTGTGTCTATCTCCATTCATTCTATTGTGAGCTGTCTGCGTTGTGCGACCCACGTACTGCAGCCTGCACCCACATTCCATCAAATATATTACAGAGCTGGACAATGGACACATTGTTTTATGGAGAAAGATTCCCCTGTTGCAACCGAGGAAAAATTCTTTTCCCTATGGCTCATCATGCTGCAACAGAGACAATTTTTTCTACTACACCGATAGGAACCTACAGTTTTCCTCCAGATAAGGCAGATAAGGAAGTAGAAGACGGATAATTACATTGATGGACTCTTAGGGCCCCATCACACATAGCGACACACCAGCGATCGCGACAACGATATGCACTTGTCAGGATCGCTGGTGTGTCGCTACATGATCGCTGCTGAGCTGTCAAACAGGCAGCTCAGGCAGCAATCAGGACAGCGACACTGCGGGTAACGTCGCTTAGTTACCCACAGTGTACGTTGGATACCAGCCCGCTGGTGCAGGGAGCTGGTAACCAAGGTACACAATGGGTTTCCAGGCGCTGCGCGGCAACTGGAAACCCGATGTGTACCTTGGTTACCAGCTCCCCTGCAGCAGCGCGCTGGTATCCAAGGTACACATCGGGTTTCCAGGCGCCTCCCGGTACCTGGAAACCCGATGTGTACCTTGGTTACCAGCTGATCGCTGGTCTCCTGCCTGCCACACGCAGCGATGAATGCTGGCCAGCAAGAGACCAACGAGCAAAAACATGTCCAGGACATTCAGCGACGATCAGCGATACCCAGCAGGGGGGCTGATTGTCGCTGAATGTCACACACAGCAATATCGCTGGGGAGATTGCTATTGCGTCACAAAACTAGTGACTCAGCAGCAATCTCGCTAGCGAGATCGCTGTGTGTGACGGGGGCTTTATTCTGCTGGGGGCTAGAAATTTTTTTAGGTTCATATTCCTTCGAAAGATAATGTTTGGATAAGCAGGAATAGTGTTTGATAATATGGGATCATTTTTGAGAATTCCCCAATGTTCTGATAGGATTTCTCTGATCAATTTTTGGGACTGCATTTATACTAATTCTGTTCTGGTAGTAACTGTTTTTTTTAAACACTCATTCTGGTCCATGAAGGCAGTGCATTTAAAAGCATAATTTATATCCTAGCATAATGTTTTTCTAAAAATCTTTCAACTAGAATATGAGCTTCTTTCAGATAATCAGTATTATCAGTACAATTTTTTCATATTCTTCTGTTTTGTCCATATGGAATATTTGCAATCCATTAAGGATAGAAACCCCTCTTAAATTCTAGATAGCTGTTCACATGAACACTTTTAATAAAAGTTGAGGTCAAAATAGCATTGTTTTTCCCTTTAAAGATTTTTCGATCAAGAAATTTGATGGTTGAAGTGAAGAAATTTTGGAAGAATCTTAAACCCCAAGAATGACTATTGAGTAACTTAACAAAAGACACTGCTTCATCCTGAGTACCTGCCCATTTAATGAATAAGTCAAGAATGAATCTTTTGTAATTATAGATGTGGCCCATCGGCATCGGGGGCTGGGCAATGCGGACCTCAACTGTATAGAGAAAGATGCGGGCTCAGTGTGAGAGCCTGCATCAAAGTCAGGGATATGACATATGACGTAATTAAACATCATATGTCTTGAAAAGATTAAAAATGAAGCCAGATCCCATACCCCAAAATGAGACTAGACCAGCTCAGTCCCTGGACAGCTCTGTCCAGTGCTGATCTAGGTGATAGTTTGAGCAGACATATGGCTGTTAGTAGCCTGCTAGACATCATTTGCAGGGCTCTGGCACTGCTCCTCCTGTTTCTCCTTGCGGTTCCACCTCGCGGTCCTGCTGCTGGGTTGTTGCACTACTACATCCTCCTACACATCTCTTGGTGTACTGGCCTGTCTTCTGGTATCTGCTCCATGCTCTGGACACTCTGCTGACTGACACAGCTACCTTTCTTGCCACAGCTCGCATTGATTTGCCATTCTAAATGTGCTGCACTACCTGCGCAATCTATGTAGGTTGTAGACACTGCCTCATGCTACTGTACCTCTAGGGATGAGAGCAATGACAAAATGAAAAACTGTCCAAAACAACAGACGGAAAGGATGAGAATAGAGAAAAGGTCTGTGGTCACCACCTGCAGAATCACTCCATTATAGGGGTTGTCCATTGGCACAACAGCAGAAGAAATTGATCCACAATCAGTGTTGCTTCATAAGTGAACAGGTTGATTTCACAGACATGTGGTTGACTTGGAGTTACATTGTGTTGTTTAAGTGTTCCCTTTATTTTTTGACCAGTGTATATACACGAACCCATTGTATATATATATATATATACAATTGGTTCGGAAAGTATTCAGGTATTCAGACCCCTTTAAATTTTTCACTTTTTGTTTCATTGCAGCCATTTGGTAAATGCAAAAAAGGTCATTTTTTTCTCATTAATTTACACTCTGCACCCCATCTTGACTGATAAAAACCAGAAATGTAGACATTTTTGCAAATTTTATTTAATAAGTATTCAGACCCCTTGCTCAGATTATCATATTTACGTCACATGCTGTCCATTTCCCTGTGATCCTCCTTGAGATGGTTCTACTGCTTCATTTGAGTCCAGCTGTGTTTAATTAAACTGATAGGATTTGATTTGTAAAGGCACAGCTCACAGTGCATGTCAGACCAAATGAGAATCGTGAGGTCAAAGGAACTGGTCAAGGAGCTCAGAGACAGAATTATGGCAAAGCAAGAGATCTGGCCAAGGTTGCAAAAGAATTTCTGCAGTACTCAAGGTTCTTAAGAGCACAGAGGCCTCCATAATCCTTAAATAGAAGAAGTTTGGGACCACCAGAAGTCTTCCTAGACCTGGCCGTCCAGCCAATCTGAGCAATCGTGAGAGAAGAGCTTTGGTGAGAGGTAAAGAAGAACCCATGATCACTGTGGCTGAGCTCCACAGATGCAGTAGGGAGATGAGAGAAAGTTCCACAAAGTCAACTATCACTACAGCCCTTCACCAGTCGGACCTTTATGGTAGAGTGGCCCGAAGGAAACCTCTCCTCAGTGCAAGACATATGAAAGCCTGTATAGAGTTTGCTAAAAAAAAAACCATGAAGATAGAACTTTTTGGTGATAATTCTAAGCGGTTTGTGTGGAGAAAACAAGCACTGCTCATCACCTGCCCAATACAATCCCAACAGTGAAACATGGTGGCAGCATCATGCTATGGGGGTGTTTTTCAGCTACAGGGACAGGACGATTGGTTGCAATTGAAGTAAACATGAATGCGGCCACATACAGAGATATCTTGAATGAAAACCTCTTCCAGAGTGCTCTGGACCTCAGATCTGGCTGAAGGTTCACCTTCCAACAAGACAGTGACCCTAAGCACACAGCTAAAATAACAAAGGAGTGGCTTCAGAACAACTCTTTGACCATTCTTGACTGGCCCAGCCAGAGCCCTGGCCTAAACCCAATTGAGCATCTCTGGAGAGACCTGAAAATGGCTGTCACCAACATTCACCATCCAACCTGACGGAACTGGAGAGGATCTGCAAGGAAGAATGACAGTGGATCCCCAAATCCAGGTGTGAAAAACTTGTTGCATCATTCCCAGGAAGACTCGTGGCTGTATTAGCTCAAAAGGGTGCTTCTACTCAATACTGAGCAAAGGGTCTGAATACTTATGACCATGTGGTATTTAAGTTTTTCTTTTTTAATAAATTAGCAAAAATTTCTACATTTCTGCCTTTTTTAACTAAAGATGGGGTGCAGAGTGTACATTAATGAGAAAAAAAATGAACTTTTTTGCATTTACCAAATGGCCGCAATGAAACAGAGTGAAAAATTTAAAGGGGTCTGAACACTTTCCGAACCCACTGTAAATAAATATATATACACACACACAAGTAAATACTATATGTGACTAGATATAATATCTATACAACATTCTATTATATACCCTATTCTTGATGGTATTATTATCTAGCAGCTAAATGACTATTATTGCCTTTATGTCTCAGCTTAACGGGCCTCAATCTCGGTACTAGGCTCCCGTTGTAGTCTCTTTAAGCGCCTCTGATCATCTCCTGAGCCTGGTTCGGATCTGGTCGAAGTCTTCTACTGGCGTTGTTTATGATCTTCTGCTGGCCTTGGTCACAGACTTCTACTGGCGTGGTTCAGACTTCTCCTGGGGCAGGACACTGATTTTTCTCACAGCTCAGGCCTTCTGTAGAATCTGACTGCTTTCGGACCCTTCTGTGAAGATAGTGGCTGAAAGCCTACCTCGCAGCCACACAACCAAACTAGTACAGGTTTCTGGAGCCAACTCCTCCCTTCTCAGCCCAGCCAGGCATTTCACAATTAGTAACTGCAACACAGGTATCACCTGTCACGTCATCATTTGCAATCTTTTCTTTGGGAAAATGGACTTCCACTCTAGGGTTCCTACTGCAATTTGCTCTTTACTTTCATTTACACCTTTGACCAACAGATGGTGGTGTTTGCTTACAGTTACTCAGTTAAGCATCAACTGTATTCGCTATCTCTCTTGTCCACTCTCTTATATTTGCATCACTACATCTGGGACAGGTAGTGAGGCCTCCTCGACTGTAAGCTAGGACTATAGCCAGTGCCAGTCATCAGTCTCCCCCTACACTTCCTCTGGATCCTGCTTCACTAACATGACCTCCTCATCAACAAGCACAGGTCGCAACACTGATTCTACACACTGCCCTCGTTCTTTTTAATCATGCAATGAGAAGCGTCGCCAAGCAGTTTAACAGCTAAGTCACACAGCTGAAGAGTTACTGCTGTGTATCAAGAGCCTGGTTGGCTCTGGGTAAACTGCAGCATGGGATTGTTATCAGGAACAATACCTGAAACATTATGGCTGACTTACAATCAGGTAAAAAAAAAACTCATACTCAAAATAATTTGTCTATGTCCTTAATTTAATAATGCAAGATTTATTTTGCACATATACACACTTAAGAAAAATGGAGTCTATGGTCAGAAAAATTTCAGCCCATCCTGGGTTTGCAAAAATAAAAAAAAGTCAGATCCAAAATTAAGATAACTATGAAACTGGCTACGACAACCATTACAGTGGAGTTATTACAAAGAAATAGCAGGACCCTTGGTAGTGCTGGCAGGCATGGCAAGCTGTATGCTGCAAAACTTGTGGAAGTACTGGTGTATTATTAACATGAAGCAATTTGATAAATGATTCTCTAGAAAATATTAAAAATTAACATTTCATTTATGATAAAGTTAATTTGTCCAATTACTTTTGAGCCCCTCAAGGAGGCTTTGTAGAAAAATGGTTGCAATCCCTAAACATTTAACAGGGTATTTTTAAGAGACATGTATACCAGGATTAGGGACATATACACAGGATGGAGGTATATTTAATATATTTTAATTTATTCAGGATGGGGGCAGGTCCAAATCTTATGCTGAGACCTATCAGGCTCCAGTTATGCCACTGTGCCTAACCATGAAAAATAAAAGTAGATTAAGGGTATGTGCACACGTTGCGGATTTAGGTGCGTTTCCGCAGCGTTTTTGGACTCGCGGAAACGCATCAGATCCGCACTGTAGCGCACAGCCAATGTAAGTCTATGGGAAACCCAGGTTTGTTGTGCACATGCTGCGCAAAAAAAAAGGGGGAATTCGCGGCATTTTATTTTCTGTAACATGTCAATTCTTTGTGCGGAACTGCAGCGTTTCTGCACCCATTGACTTGCACTGAGTCGGGCACTTCTGCAGCGGTCACATCTGCTGATATGACCGCTCTATAGGGTAGGTCGTCGTGGGACACTCGTTTTAAAGAGGGACTGCATCAGAGAGTGAGTATACTGCTGTTTTGTTTTTTTTTGCAGGTGATAGATGGATTCAAATGGATTTAGGCGTACAATAAAAATTATGAAAAACCGTGTCATGTTTCATTTCATTAAAACCCTTTCATACTATAAAAGTAATAATGGAGAGGCGTCCTATTGACGCCTCTCCATTATTAACCTGGCTTAATGTCACCTTACAAAAGCAACATTAACCCCTTATTACCCCATATGCCACCACTACACGGCAGTGGGAAGAAAGGTGCTAAGTGCTGGAATTGGAACACCGTACAGATGCGCCAATCTGGGGCGGCTGGGTGCTGGTATTTTTAGCCAGGGGGTGCCAATATCCATGGCCCCTTCCTAGACTATGAATATCAGCCAGCAGCCGTCTGCGTAGCCTTTATGGCTATAAATTATAGGGGGACCCCATGTCATTTTTTTTGGGGGGGTCCCCCTATTTTAACCCCTTCATGACCCAGCCTATTTTGACATTAATGACCTGGCCATTTTTTGCAATTCTGACCAGTGTCCCTTTATGAGGTAATAAATCAGGAACGCTTCAACGGATCCTAGCGATTCTGAGATTATTTTTTCGTGACATATTTGGCTTCATGTTAGTGGTAAATTTAGGTCAAATATTTTCGCAATTTTCAAATTTTTAATTTTTATTCTGTTAAACCAGAGAGTTATGTGACACAAAATAGTTAATAAATAACATTTTCCACATGTCTACTTTACATCAGCACAATTTTTACAACAAAATTTACAAAACCACTTTTTTTAGGGACCACCTCATATTTGAAGTCAGTTTGAGGGGTCTATATGGCTGAAAATGCCCAAAAGTGACACGATTATAAAAACTGCACCCCTCAAGCTGATCAAAACCACATTCAAGAAGTTTATTAACCCTTCAGGCGCTTCACAGGAGCTGAAGCAACGTGGAAGGAAAAAATGAACATTTAACTTTTTAGTCACAAAAATGATGATTTGCAAACAATCTTTTTATTTTCAAAAGGGTAAAAGGAGAAAATGGACAGATAAAGTTGTTGTGCAATTTCTCCTGAGTACGCCAATACCCCATATGTGGGGGAAAACCACTGTCTGGGCGCACGGTAGGGCTCGGAAGGGAAGGAGCGCCATTTGACTTTTTCAAACCAAAATTGGCTGGAATTGAGATTGTACGCCATGTTGCGTTTGGAGAGCCCCTGATGTGCTTAAACAGTGGAAACCCCCACAAGTGACACCATTTTGGAAACTAGACCCCCTGAGGATCTTATCTAGATCTGTTGTGAGCACTTTGAACCCCCAAGTGTTTCACTAATGCCTGGGTGCGAAAAAAAAAACACAAAAATTATTTTTTAGTCCCCAATTTTTTATTTTTCTCAAGGAAATTGGACCCCAAAAGTTGTACAATTTGTCCTGAGTATGCTGATATCCCATATATGGGGGGAAAAAACTGTTTGGGTGCACGGCAGGGCTCGGAAAGGAAGTAATGATGTTTTGGAATGCGGACTTTGATGGGTGTCATGTTCAGATTGTAGAGCCCCTGATGCGCCTAAACAGTGGAAACCCCCCACAAGTGACCCCATTTTGGAAACTAGTCTTCCTAAGGATCTTATCTAGATCTGTGGTGAGCACTTTTAACCACCAAGTGCTTCACAGAAGTTTATAATGCCCGGGCATGAAAATAAAAAATCCTATTTTTTTCCCACAAAATGATCTTTTACTCACCATTTTTTATTTTCCCAAGGGTAACAGGAGAAATTGGACAACAAAAGTTGTTGTCCAATTTTTCCTGAGTACGCTGATACCCCATATGTGGGGGGGAACCACTGTTTGTGTGCACAGCAGAGCTCGGAAAGGAAGAAGGTCATTTGACCAAAATGGCTGGAATAGAGATTGGACGCCAAGTCACGTTTGGAGAGCCCCTGATGTGCCTAAACAGTGGAAACCCCCTACAAGTGACCCCATTTTAGAAACTAGACCCCCAAAGGAACTTATCTAGATCTGTGGTGAGCACTTTAACCCCCAAGTGCTGGCCAATCAAAGAACAGTGATACTGTTGTTTTTAAACCAGGTATTTGTACTTTTTGTAGTGTGGACATGTGCTAAGTCCTGCTGGAGAATGAAATTTCCATCTCCAAAAAGCTTGTTGGCAGAGGGAAGCATGAAGTGCTCTAAAATTTCCTGGTAGACGGCTGCACTGACAGCAATAGTCCTGTTATTTTTCTCCTTGGCCCAGATAAGAAGCTTCTGGCCTTGTCATGAGTAGCTTGAAACAAGGAATGAGACACTTGTAGCTCATGTTCTGGATATGTCTATGTGTGGTGGCTCTTGAAGCAATGAGTACAGCAGCAGCCACTTCTTGTCAATTTCCCCCAAATTTTTGAATGGCCTTTTCTTAACAATCCTTTCAAGCCTGTGGTTATCCCGATTGCTTGTGCACCTTTTTCTACCACACTATTTCCTTCCACTCAGCTTTCCATTAATATGTTTAGATAAAGCCTTCTTCTTTAGCAATGACCTTTTGTGGCTTACCCTCCTTGTGGAGTGTGTCAATGACTGCCTTCTGGACATCTGTCAAGTCAGCAGTCTTCCCCATGATTGTGGAGTCTACTGAAACAGACTAAGTGACCTTTTTAAATGCTTAGGAAGCCTTTTCAGGTGTTTGTTAATTATTCTAATTTACTAAAATAATGACTTTTGGGTTTTCATTGGCTGTAAGCCATAATCATCAATATAAACAGAAATAAACACTTGCAATAGATCACTCTATTTGTAATGACTCTATAGAATATTTGACTTTCATTTTTTGCATTGAAGAACTGAAATAAATTAAGCTTTTGATGATATTCTAATTTTCTGAGAAGCACCTGTAGGTAGGAATGAATCTACAACCTCCACCCAGTCATCAGCCTTCCTATCTGGTAGGTCTTCTATTCATTTATAGAAGTCAAGGGGTTTGTGATCTTCAGTCTTCAACAAGGTTTCAAATTTGGCAAGACAAATGTTAACTTGGATAGAGCCAAACTGAACTGAGACTACATGGCAATCCAGAGATAGTAATAAAAGTCAGCATTAGATAACTGACACTTATTTCTTGGGGCAACAAATGTTAGAACGGTTGAAGAATTAGCATGAAACTGCCTTATATATTTCAAACCCTTACTTGTCCCTAATGTAGCTGCAAGATGATCACCAGAATCTAGTTGCAGGATGTTCACTGTTTCTGCATTTTGGCTTAGTTTTTGTTAAATAGTGTAATTTGTCATGTGTTGGTCATCTGATGGATGTATTTACTGAATTGTTAAAACTTGGAAGGACCAGATTTTTTTTTTATTATGTTCTGAAATGTGAACCGATAGATTTCAAATAGGATGTACTTAGTTTTTCTCATGACTATACATACTGCACATGCAGGACATACACAGTTAGACATATGATGGTAAACATATGGTACATTCACACTAAAGCATGGCTTTACACATTTATGCAGTCTCAGACACATGGATTTATGCATACATGCACATTCAGACACGTTTTTATACATATAATAGCTGAAGAGCCTGGCGTTGCCCGGGCATAGTAACTAACTGTGGTTAGTTATAACAAATTATAATGACTGGACATAAAAACATTTCAAATCATATATTCAACACTACAGATTTAAAACACAAATTAACTAAACGATTACCCAAGTATTGATAGTATTTTATTTTCAACTCATTCAAGAGCCTTTTGATATACATTTTTGGATTTTCCTTTCGGTGCCAAGATGAAGAGATTTTTGGCAGTTCCAACTCTTGAACAGGCCACGTAAAGTTGACCATGAGAAAAGCATGGAGATTGCAAATAGATCCCTACTACTTTCAAGGACTGTCCCTAAGGCTAGGTTCACACTGTGTTTAACCAGCCCGTTTAACACATACCGTTGACGGGCTGGTAACGGTATAGCATAACGCAATCGCGTTATGCTATACCCGCTAGCGCAGTGTGCTAGCACAGATGATTCATCTGTGCTAGTGGTGACGGAGCCCAGACGCTGCAGCCCGTGTTCGAGGTTCCGTCACTGAATGACGGCACGTCGCGAACGCATGCCGCTTTACGGCATGCGTCGCGATGCGCCCGACAATGGGGTTCAATGGCAGCATTAACGGACTGCGTTACACCGCGTTATACCGAGGTGTAACGCAGTCCATCTAACGGACTGCTTAAACGCAATGCGAACCCAGCCTTAGCTTTGTTAATAGACATTATAAATGCCGGTCAAACTGGAAACTGGAGGCATTTAAAATCAAAAGGCAAATCAGATGGAATGAGTGGAATTCTTGGAATGAAAATATCCTCTCCTTTGGCACATCCTGTTGCTGAGCTTTGTATCTAATCCTATCCTGTGTGATACCATCTGCTGAGCTGTGTATCTAATTCTGGCCTGTGTGATACTGTCTGCTGAGCTGTGTATCTAATCCTGTCCTGTGTGATACTGTCTGATGAGCCGTGTATCTAACCCTATCCTGTGGGATACTGTCTCCTGAGCTGTGTACTTAATCCTATACTGTGTGATACTGTCTGCTGAGCTGTGTATCTAATCCTATCCTGTGTGTTACTGTCTGCTGAGCTGTGTATCTAATCCTATCGTGTGAGTGTTACTGTCTTCTGAGTTGTGTATCTAATACTATCCTGTGTGATACTGTGCTGAGGCGTTTATCTAATGCTGTCCTGTGTGTTACTGTCTGCTGGGCCATATATCTAATCCTATCCTCTGTGTTAGGCCGGGATCACACATGCGAGAAACACAGCTGAGTCTCGCATGTGAAATCCCAGCTCTGGCGTCGGCACTCAGGAGTGGAGCGAGCGGCTGCATATAACTACATGCAGCCGCACACTCCACTCCCGAGTGCCGGCGCCAGAGCTGGGATTTCACATGCGAGACTCAGCCGTGTTTCTCGCATGTGTGATCCCGGCCTTACTGTCTGCTGAGCCGCGTATCTAATCATATCATGTGTGATACAGTCTGCTGAGCCGTGTCTCAAACCCTATCCTGTGTGATACTGTCTGTGAAGATCACCTGGAATATGAGTTCCATTCCTTACACTGTTTCTAGAACTTTCAGCTACACAGAGGCCAGCGACCCCCCCCTCCTTCCCACTTCAGCCTCACTCACAGACTGCAGCCACTCACCCCCCTTGTTCCTCCTTCCCAGCCTGCACACACACTCAGTGTAACCTGAGATGACAGTGCTTGATTTTCCCTTCTCACCGCAGGGGCCTCTTTGTCTCCAACATGTGCTTAGCACTTCCCATAGACAATAATGAGACTCTAATCATTTGGTCATAAAACGCTGCGAGTTTATGATAAAAATAGGACAGCTACAGTTCTGCAACCTTCTCCTATCAGGCTTCACTACAGTGGTTTTGGCTAAGTTCTAGCCCCAACAGAATCCGAGAAACGGATTCCTCCTAAACTGTGTGAAATAGGTACTCCATGTTTGGTTGTGGATGAATGCCGGCGACACGCTGGGTAAGATGATTCTATGTGCGTTTCTATATGGGGTACCCTCTGCGAGTTATGAGTATGATAAGTCTTTTAGCCAGATTGTAACTGTGAGAGTAGGGGGAGGACTGTCACAAGCCAGCCCTTTTAGTGATGCCACAAGCCCAGATGTATAAGTCTGCAACTGAGCCCCCCCTGGTTATTCTAGCCTGGGATGCCGTGCCAGTCAGGTCTCAAATGAACTACGACGTGTGGCTCCGCCCACCAGTCTGGTTTGCTGGAATGTTCTAAGTACCATGTGAGTGTTTTCTTCTTTAACCCTGTTTTATTTTAATTGCTTGTACATATTTTCAATTGTCTCACTTTGTAAAATCTTTTTAAAACTTTTGTAAACACTGCCTATCTTTTTGGAGTAAAATATAAAATTACTAGATTGTCTTCATGCTCTATAACGAATTGGCACGTGCCTGAAGTATACTACGCTACTAAATTGGGGTGGCCTCTGCCCCACATTCTAGATCCAGAGGCTGGTGGCAGCGAGTGTGTGCTGGGTTGGGTATAGCTGGCAGTGACAGAGCGGGTTTTATAAGTGTATTGCCTGGCTGTGGCTAGGAGTAGTTATAATCTCCTCATTGCAGCATGCCCAATAGCCAGTACACGACCAAGCGGCCCGTCCGGCGACTAATTATCCTAGATGCAGTTCTCTGACTGACCTGGGGGTAAGGGGGCGCCGGAGAGCTGCGAGTTCCTAAGTGGAACTGGAAAGTGGGATAAATATAAATCCCTGCAATTCATGACATATTGGTGGCAGCGGTGGGATCCTAATCCGTGATTCCCCAGGCCTCCGTCTGCCGTTCATCACATATTGGTGGCAGCGGTGGGATCATAAACCGTGACTCCCCGGGCCTCCGTGTGCCGTTCATCACACTGTCTGCTGAGCCGTGTATCTAATCCTATCCTGTGTGATACAGTCTGCTGAGCCTTGTATCTGATCCTATCCTGTGTGACAGTCTGCTGAGCTGTGTATCTAATCCTATCTGTGTTACTGTCTGCTGAGCCATGTACCTAATCTTATCCTGTGTGATACAGTCTGCTGAGCAATGTATCTAATCCTATCCTGTGTGATACTGTCTGCTGAGACGTGTATCTAATCTTATCCTGTGTGTTACTGTCTGCTGAGCCCTGTATCTAATCTTATCCTGTATGTTACTGTCTGCTGAGCCATGTAGCTAATCCTATCCTGTGTGTTACTATCTGCTGAGCCGAGTATCTAATCCTATCCTGTGTGATAGTCTGCTGAGCCGTATATCTAATCCTATCCTGTGTTATACAGTCTGCTGAGCCGTGTATCTAATCCTATCCTGTGTGATACTGGGCTCCCCCTGCAGTCTGTGTCAGAGGGTGGTCTGTGTAACGGCAGCCACGACTCGGTCTATGGCCATGGGCGCTCACCAAAAAGGGGATATATTTACAGGGGATAATGTTCGCATAGTGATTCGTGACGCCACCTGTAGTATCTGGTCAGGGTGACCAGCGCTGCTGTGCAGGTCCTCTGGAAGGGATGGTGTTGTGCAGCTTAGATGGTAAACCTCCTACAGGTGGGGCTGTGTCCTTCCAGGGCAGGGAGATGTTGTAGTGCAGGGATGGTGCTTGAGGATGTAGCAGAGGGGAGTGTGCGTCGCTGGAATAATTCAGGGAAACAGTTCAAGTGTAGTTTCAGGGTTTTACTCACAGTCTTTGGCCAATAAGACAGATGCCCGCCTGGCACTGTGTCCTCCAAGTGAGTGGTCCAGCAACCCTCAGGTAGATTTGTCGCACTGCCAAAGGCTCCCTTTCAGTATGTTCCTTTCCGGCCTTTTCTCTCTCAGTGCTAATACTCCTTACTTCCACGCACCATGCCACCACAGAGCCCTCAGACAAGGGAGCTATGAGTCCTTTCAGTTAACAGATCAATCCTGTGTCTGCACGTACTTGACCCTACTGCTGCCTTCTGGTGAGATGCTGGTGGCTAGTGGCAATGGCCCATGAAGTGACCACCACCGTCGGCTTTACTAGCAGAGCCTGAAGCTTTCCCGCTAGTCTAGGGACCGTCCCCCGTGTTGGCCTGGTCCTAATTTGAGATGGGCTACGGTTGGTAAGGCAGTCTCTGCCCAGGACCCTTTCATTCAATACCGCAGTTGTCTCCCAAGGTGAACTCAGAGGAAGCTCCAGTCCAGTCCAGTACCCACTCACTGAATGACTGACTGCTCTCTAATCTAACACGCTGCTGCAGCAGCTCCTTCCTGAGGAAGACTGATCTCTATCCTCACACGCAGCCTAAGTGCTGCAGCTAACTCCACCCACCAACTAGATACACCCTGTTCTAACCAGCCTGAGTCAGACCACCCTCCCTAAGGGTCCATCTGAATGCTCACCTGGCATAGTGTATGTTGAATGCAGTGTTGGAGTCTAAGGGGTGCTTCCTCCTTACCTGAGAGTCAGGTGTCACACCTCTGGGGGAGATGCAACAACTCTGTGGCGACTGGACCCTCAGGGCGCCATATATCCATGGTAGAACATGATATGATTTCCTAGATTTCAGGAAGGTATTGGCTTCTGAATCACAGTGCTGTAAGACTATACTGAATATTAATGAAGCACATGCCCAAACAACTACCTTAACATAATTTACATATTTTCAAGGAGTTTGCTCCACGTAGGGCAGATGCTGGCTTTGTTACATGGCCTAAGTCAGCAGCAATCGCAGCTTACTCCGTTCGATGATCTTAACCCCTTAAATTCCACTTTCAAACACTGACGACAGTGACAATTCTGTTGCGTGATCCCTGCTTAGGCCTCTTTCACACTTCCGTTTTGCGCCTAGCGGCGCCCCGGCATTTTGCCGCAGCGCCGCATCACAAAACCGGATGCGCCGCATGCGGTTTTTTTCCCATTGACTTTCATTAGCGCCGGATGGCGCCGCATGTCTCTGCGGCGCGTCCGGTTGGTGCCGGATGCGGTGTCTGGTCACCGTCCGGTGTCTGGAAAAAACATTGCATGTAACGTTTTTTGTCTGCGGCGAAAAAGCCGCATGCGCCGGATGCGGCGCTTCCGGCTTTTTTTTCAATGAAAGCCTATGGACGCCGCAATGCGCCGCATCCGGCTTGAGCCGCATCCGGTAGCCGCATCCAGTTTTTTAATTGATATACCAGCCCACAGCAAACAGATACCAGACAGATACCACCCCTCAGCAAACATATAAAAAAAAAAAGTTTGTGGGACATCAGACACATCCTCAGAAGCCACAGAGCCACAGAAAGCCACAGAAAGCCACAGACGCAGCCACCGACGCAGCCACCGACGCAGCCACCGACGCAGCCACCGGAGACTCGCAGCCAGGATCCGCACCATGGAGCGCCAGGAAAACAGACGGTAAATATGCCCCCCCCAATCCAAAATTTACAATACATATGTCACCAATGCTGTGTGAGCTGATGTTTATTTTTGGCACCCTGGTACATTTATATTTAATGTCTTTTCTGTGATGGGGATTGGTTCCCCTGGTACTGTAGGAAATTAAATTGCCGATGATGGGGTGGGTCCCCGAGTTTAAAATACATATGTTTGGGAACTTATTGTGTATTCCCTGCTACTGTTGTGAATGTTGATAATGTAGATCTACTGGTACTGTTTTTTTGCAGTGATGTGCTTGGTCTCCCTGCGACAATATGAAATGTGGATGTATTTGTGTATCATAATGTTGATTTTTTTTTTTTTAATTTTTTTTTTTTGGGCCTGTGATGTGGTTGCTTGTCCTGCTACTATCTGAAATGTGCATGTGTTTACTATCCTAATGTTGATGTTGTGTATTTTTGTTTTGCCTATTTTTTTTTTTGGCCTGTGACGGTTTATTATGTACTACTGCTATGTGAAATGTGCATTTTTTTTTTTTTGCCTGTGACGGTTTATTATGTACTACTGCTATGTGAAATGTGCATTTTTTTTGTTAGCAGAATCTTTTTTTTTTTAAACTTTTTAAACATTTTCTTGGCCCTGTGATGCTTTTGCTAGTCATCATGCTATGTGAAATGTGCATGTGTTTACTATGGTAATGTTTATCTCCATTTTTTTTGCCAATGTTTATTTTTTGTGGCCTGTGATGGTTTTTCTACTCATGCTCTCTTGCATTTGTTTACTATGCTAATGTTTTTTTTTTTTGCAATCTTTTTTCTTTGTGGCCTGTCACGTTTTATCTACTCATGCTGCTCTTACATTTGCATGTGTTTAGTATCCTAATGTTTATCTACTTTTCTTTTTGTTGCAATGTTTTTTTTTTGGGTGCCTCTGACCTTAAAGGCTGGGTCTCACATAGCGATACACCAGCGATCCCGACAACGATATGCACTTGTCAGGATCGCTGGTGTATCGCTACATGATCGCTGCTGAGCTGTCATACAGGCAGCTCAGGCAGCGATCTGGGACAGCGACACTGCGGGTAACATCGCTTAGTTACCCGCAGTGTACCTTGGATACCAGCGCCCTGATGCAGGGAGCTGGTAACCAAGGTACACGTCGGGTTTCCAGGCGCTGCGCGGTGCCTGGAAACCCGCTGTGTACCTTGGTTACCAGCTCCCTGCATCAGGGCGCTGGTATCCAAGGTACACAGCGGGTTTCTAGGCACAGCCCCGCACCTGGAAACCCACTGTGTACCTTGGTTACCAGCTCCCTGCATCAGGGCGCTGGTATCCAAGGTACACAGCGGGTTTCTAGGCACAGCCCTGCACCTGGAAACCCGCTGTGTACCTTGGTTACCAGCGGATCGCTGGTCTCCCGCCTGTCACACGCAGCGATGCGTGCCTGTCAGCGGGAGACCAGCGATCAAAAAAATGTCCAGACATTTCAGCGACAATCAGCGATACCCGGCAGGGGGGCTGATCGTCGCTGAATGTCACACACAGCGATATCGCTGGTGAGATCGCTGCTGCGTCACAAAACTAGTGACTCAGCAGCGATCTCGGTAGCGATATCGCTATGTGAGACGGGCCCTTTAGCTACTCATGCTCCTATCTGAAATGTCCATGTTTTTATTATCATAATGTTTGTACTGTTTTTTTGTTTTTGGATTGGGGATCAGGTGGTTCCCACTGGCTTTTTTTTTTTTTTTTTTTTTCCAGGGATAAGGTTTACCCCTGGTACTGTTGATGGCTACAAATAATGATTGCATGTGGTGTTCGGAAAACATTAAGCGGAATAATGTCGTTGTTTGAATGTTATATTTTAAAACAGGGACAATCAATACATATAAACACAATTCCTTTTTGTCTGTTAATTCCACAGCAGAATAATTGATGCTGGCGATGCAAGGGCGCAGGAGATCCTGGATGCAAGGAGGCAAGCCAGTAGAAAGTAAATGACATCCCCCATGTCCCTAAAAATTAAATGTTTGTTTTTCTCTTTCAGCCAGGGACAAGGAATCCACATATATTCACTGTCCCTTTTTGTGTCCTTATTCAACAGCAGAAGAATTGAACGAGCGGCGGCGGCTGAAGCACAAGTCGAGCAGAGGGGAGGAGAGGACCTCCAAGCTAGGAGGATAGCAAGCAGAAAGTAACTATTACATCAACCATTTTGCTCTAAATTACATGTTTTTTTTCTCTTTCAGCCAGGGCAAAGGAATACACATATATTATACACTGTCCCTTTTTGTGTCCTTATTCAACAGCAGAAGACTTCACCGAGCGGCGGCGGCGGCGGCTGAAGCACAAGTCGAGCAGAGGGGAGGAGAGGACCTCCAAGCTAGGAGGATAGCAAGCAGAAAGTAACTATTACAGCACCCATTTTGCTCTAAATTACATGTTTGTTTTTCTTTCAGCCATGGACAAGGAATATAAAATTTACAGTCCCTTTTTACTTAACAGCAGAAGACGTCAACAAGAGGGGGAGGCGGCGGCTGGAGATAGACGAGAGGAGGAGAGGCAAGGAGGGAAGCCAGAAGAAAGTAAAGATTACATCCCCCATTTCAATAAAAATACATGTTTGGTTTTCTCTTTCAGCCAGGGCCAAGGAATATAGAAATATATTGACTGTCCCTTTTTGTTTCTTCCACAGCAGAGAACGTCAAACAGCTGCTGCAGCTGCCGCAATGGCGGTGTTGGCGGAGGAGGCAGTGGCTGAAGCGGCGGCGGCAGCACCACCGGCATCGCCATCTCCTCCCTCACAGCCAGAGCCAGAGCCGCCACAGCAGGACACATCTTCTTCTGGGAGCCCTCCTAGCCATCGTCAGGAATTGGCGGTAAAAATATCTATTTTTTATTTTTCTATCCACAATCCATTTGTAGGCTATATGTCTTGATTGGGTTTTTTTAATAACAGGAATCTGAAGATGACGAGGAGCTCCCAGAGGAAGAAGGATGGGGTGGAGAGATACCCGGAGTGGGCTCACAATTCGTAAGTATCCTGCATCAATCGCAGAAACACAACATCACAGTACACACAACACATAGAAAAACATTTAGTACATACTTCACACAGCGGCCAACACCTGCCAATATCCTAATTTTTCTTTTCATTTTTAGTCTCTCGGATCTGGGAGCCAGAGTGTTTCTCCCAGCGCCTCCCAGAGTCGTCGTGAGACTGTCGGCGGTTCTCAACGTGTAAGTTTTTTTTTTTTGTAGCATTTTCTATAATTTTTCCTTTTTACAAAACGTGTTATCTACAAATGTTTTGTGCATTAATTTTCCCATTTTAACATGTATAATTTTGAAAATTTCAAACAATGTGTCTGATCATTTTCTTTTTTTCTTTGTTAATTTCACAGGCTTCACAGCGTGCTCCCGACTCGGACACGGAGGAGGGATTGGACGTGGAGTTGATGATCGACCTGGTCCGAGAAAGGGAGCCGCTGTGGAACATGGGGGACCGCCGGCATTCGGATCAAATTGTTACACGACGGCTCTGGACGGAAGTGGCAGCAGCAATGGTGCAATGCTGGGAGGACCTCAATCCTAGGTCCCAGACTAAATTCCGTAAGTATAGTTCATGTTGCTGACTGTAAAGGTGTGTTTACAAAACTTCTGTCCTCGTGTCACCCACGCTTCATGTTTTCATGATTTCCTTTTGTGAAACACTATGGAAACAATGAAAACATGAACTCTGGGGGACACGAGGACTAAAGTGTGGTAAACACTGATGTTGTATAGTAACCAATGTGTGCTTTCTGGTTTCAGGGGAGAGAATTGTGAAGCGGTGGCGGTCTGTGAGGGATCGCTTTAAGAAGGAATTTACCAAAGAGATGCGGGCCCCGAGTGGATCTTCAGGACGCCAGAGCAAGTACAAATATGCACGAGCTCTGGCGTTCCTGCGTGAAACCATGGTCACCAGAAGGTAAATATTACCATTAAATGTTAACCTTTTTTTTTTTTGCAGCCAGGGCCATTCCACATCTGTATATTAATTTTATGTTTTTGTTTCTTCCACAGCACGGTGACCAGCACTCGGGCGCCCGCAGAGTTGGAGCCTTCTAGAGCGATCCCTCAGGAGACGGACACCGAGGGACACTTCGACCAACCCTCCACATCTGCCCCTTCCCAGACTTCACACACACTTGATCCCGCTGTCCCCTCCACCAGTGCTGGAGCATCGTGGCCGGCTGCATTACATGAATCTGCTGGTCAGGATATAGCCTTCCCTTTACCCCACCCTTCTGACCCTGCCACCTCTAGTACAGCTGGGGGTACTGGGCGGCAGCGTCAGAAGGGTCAGGAAAAGAACTATGCGCCCGAGTTCTTACACATGAACGCATCTTTCCAGAACTGCCTTAAGTTGCTATCTGAACAAGTTGCCGCAGGCGTTAATCAGATAACCTCACTAGTTGGTGAGGTGGAGACACTTCTGGAAACTGTGCGTTCAGAGTTAAGAGCACCCCCGAACTACAGCTTTTTTAGGTCTGTTGCGGAGCGCATAGATCGGCTATCTTATGACCAGCAGATGTATGTGATGCACACGTGCCACGCTGCTCTAGCGCAGGTTGTCTCCCATCCTCAATCCACCCCAGTCATTCCACCACCCCCCCCCTACAGCCGCCGTCCATCCCCCCCCCTCCACCTGCCATACCTCATCCCCCTCCTATTCAATACCAACCACCTCCCCAGGTCCATCAACCTCCCCAATACCAACCACCTCCCCAGGTCCATCAACCTCCCCAATACCAACCACCTCCCCAGGTCCATCAACCTCCACAATATCAACCACCTCCCCAGGTCCAACCACCTCCCCAATTCCAACCACCTCCCCAGTACCAACCACCTCCCCAACTGCAGTCACCTCCCCAGTACCAACAACCTACCCATTACCAGCCACCTACCCCCTACCACACTTCTACCTCTTACCAATCTCCTTCCCCCTTCCAATTGCCTACTATGTCACCTGCTCCTCATGCCCAACCCTTCACTCCACCACCACCCACCTGTTCTGCCTTGTCTTCCCATTCTTTCAGTCTTTCCACCCCTTCACCTCTTCCTGTTCCTTCCCCACCACCATCCCGTTCGTCCCTCCACACTCCCACGGTCGAAGTGTCCCGCAGCCCGTCCAGCAGTATTTCCACCCACACTATACAGACCTGTAATAAATTTGTAAATATTTTTATTTTTTAAGTAAATAAAAAAAAAAAGGAAAAAAAAAATAAAGTGGACTAAAAAAAATAAAGTTTCATACAATAAAAAAAGTTATTTCTATTTGAAACATTTGGCCAAAAGGCCTAATTTTACAACAGTTATATTAGAAAAAATTTTTTGAAAATAAATTGTAAATTGGTTTAACATTGTTGTCTGTCTTTAATTTCTAGGAAGTTAAGTTTAAAATTTGTTATACAGGTACACCTAACTTTGGCTAAAAGGTTCATAAATGCAACCTTTTTGCCAAATTTATGTCCCGGGTTGTGTAGTCAGCAAAGTATATTCTATTTTTACAAAAATTGTGTCCTTTTTTAGATTATCCCCTACACCAGGTTTACCATACTCCAGTCCTCAAGGCCCACCAACAGGTATTGTTTTCAGGATTTCCTTTGTATTGCACAGGTGAGGCAATTATCACCTGAGCAATAAAAAGGAAATCCTGAAAACAATACCTGTTGGTGGGCCTTGATGACTGGATTTGGGGAACCATGGCCTACAATGTACACTTTTTTGGACAAAAGGTGAAATACTTTTGTTAAAACAATTTCACCTTTTGTCCAAAAAAGTGTACATTGTAGGCCATGGTTCCCAAATCCAGTCATCAAGGCCCACCAACAGGTATTGTTTTCAGGATTTCCTTTGTATTGCTCAGGTGATAATTGCCTCACCTGTGCAATACAAAGGAAATCCTGAAAACAATACCTGTTGGTGGGCCTTGATGACTGGATTTGGGGAACCATGGCCTACAATGTACACTTTTTTGGACAAAAGGTGAAATTGTTTTAACAAAAGTATTTCACCTTTTGTCCAAAAAAGTGTACATTGTAGGCCATGGTTCCCCAAATCCAGTCCTCAAGGCCCACCAACAGGTATTGTTTTCAGGATTTCCTTTGTATTGCACAGGTGAGGCAATTATCACCTGAGCAATACAAAGGAAATCCTGAAAACAATACCTGTTGGTGGGCCTTGATGACTGGATTTGGGGAACCATGGCCTACAATGTACACTTTTTTTGGACAAAAGGTGAAATACTTTTGTCAAACAGCCATGGACACAACAATGGCAAAAAGGTTACAGTAGAAAACACACAAGAAGGTAGACAAGTAAACTATTAAAGGTTTATTGTGGGTAAAGAAAATTATTAAAAGGAACAATACATTTATCACACTCTGTCATCCTGCCAGTCAACACTACCTTCTGGAGACACAAAGTATTGAGCAAACTGGTCCCTCATTCTTGAAACCGCGACTGTACTGCGAGTGGTAATGTTGCTGTAGTCGTGCAAAGTTGTTTCTTGATTGTGGTCCTCCAGAGAAATTGGTTCCTTGGTTAGGACAAAATTATGGAGGACCACGCACGCTTTCACTACATCATCAACAGTCTCGGTCTTCAAGTTAATTGCAGTCAAAAGGACACACCATTTTGCTGTCATAATGCCAAAGGCACACTCCACCATCCGTCTGGCTCTTGTGAGGCGGTAGTTAAATATCCGCTTTGTATGTGTCAATTCTCTGCTGGCATACGGCTTCAATAGGTGTTGGGACAGCTGGAATGCCTCATCACCTACACAAACGAATGGCATCGGTGGGCCTGAGGTTTGAGGCAGTGGCCTAGGGGGGGGAAACTGAAAACTGTTTCCATACAATTTACGTCCCATAGCAGATAGTTTAAAGACTTGGGAGTCATTAGACCGTCCATAAGACCCAATGTCCACCGCGATAAACTTGTATTCGGCATCTGCAATAGCCATCAGGACGATAGAGAAATATTTTTTATAGTTAAAGAATTCTGATCCGGTTCCTTTAGGCTTTTGAATGCGGATGTGCTTTCCATCAACGGCGCCCAGGCAATTGGGGAACTGGCAGATGCATAAAAACTGGTCCGCTATTTCAAGCCACCGCTCTGTTGTTGGCTCTGGAATAAATTCTCCAACCAAACTATCCCACAGAGCACGACAAGTATACTTTATTATGCCAGATAGTGTGGAGATTCCCAGGCGGTATTGAAAATGTAGCGATGATAGAGTTTCGCCAGTTGCCAGAAATCTGAAAACAAATTAGAAAATACAAATTATTTCAGAAACGCAGCATTACATACCAGAACTCAGCTACAACTATTGGAGATACCAAAAATAATCACATCTATGAGAAACACTGTTTTATAACTAAATTTGGGCCTACTGATATGGTTTCCTAGTTGGCCTGTAATGTTAAATTAATGATAAAATTACAAGTGGGCTCAAGCAAACAGATCCAATACATATAGCTTACCTTATAGTGACCATAAGACGCTCCGCCGGAGATATTGAGAACCGACAGTAGGTGTCCGATTTTTTAATTTGGTCTCCAACACTCTCCAGCAAATCATCAAAGTTTTCTTTGTTCATCCGCAGATAGGCAAAAAACGTATCTGGATTTTGTCGCAGCTCCATGTTCAGTGTGGAATAGACACCACGAGTTAATCTCTGTGCCGTGATGGGGTGGATCCACATACGGCGTCGTCTTCGCTGACGCCTAATGCGCTGCTCCTCAAACTTTCGCTCCTTCTCCAGAACGATAAACCTCAATCGATTCATCTCCGCAGTAAAATCAACAAGATTCCTGAAGATATTGCCGATAATGACATCCATGTTCGCCAATCAATTGCTACTTGCTCTTCTCTCCAACCTGCACTTGCTCCTCTACAACCTGTCAAAGATGGGATGTAGGAGCAGTGTATATATAGGATTACAGTAGCCAATCATGTTTGGAACCCCAAAAAGGGCGTTCTTAAAAACCGGATCCGGCGCATTACGGCATCAACGGATGCTAAACCGGATACACCGGATGAGACGGATGCGGTTTTTTACCGCATTCGTGAACCGGATGCGGCGAAAAAACCGGATGTGGTGCATCCGGTTTTCATACAAAATACCGGATGCGGCGCTGCGGCTAAATGCCGCGGGCGCCGCAAGGAGCCCGCCGGATGTGTGAAAGAGGCCTTATATGTCCCTTTTTGGCCGCCCCACCCCCATGATGCTTTAGCAATGTGTCAATTGGTTACCATAGCAGCCAGTGTCTTGCTGAAGGCCCGTTGCTGCAAAGTTGGTACTCCTGTGAAGGCCACCCACAGACATGAAAACCTGTGATCATTTGAATACTTATACTACATAATATCAAATATTGCAACATATAGTGAAATCTCAGTCAGCTGTGCAGCTGAGCCTATGGCTGAACCTCACAGAAGGACCAAAATCACAGTGATAGGGGTCTTCAGCAGATCTTCAGCTGTCATAGAAACCCATTGGTCCCTCATAATCATGTCGGGGGGGGGTGAATGGAGCCATTGCAAGCAGGCATCGGTGCTGGTACCATTTAGTACCTCTGACAGAGATTCACAACAGCAATAACAGCTGCAGCAGGGAACTTGACTCCAGCTGCTGCTGTTAGAGACTAATCCTATGTAAAATAGCTGGTAAATGCCGCATTAGAAATGGAGCTCTGCTCCTTAGCCCCCTTTACACCTAAGGACCCCTTCTTAGTGTTAATACAACGTCCCTTTACGGGAAGGGGTTAATGAACGACACTGTGCTGACCCTAGCTGGACATGGTTGTTGAAGTGACAGATCTGCTTTAAGGGGTAAAAGTACACCTTTCTGCATGGAAGCTACATTCAGGTACTTACACTGCCAGTTACACAAATGCTATCTGCATTCTTTTGTCTTTGCCGACCAACTATTGAAAGCACCATTCGTCTTGCATGAGATATCAGTTCCGTAAATGTCACAAGATGCTTGCTGCGTTGTGCCTTCTTTGAGTATTTGGCAACAGAAGTGAGGATTCTTTTGAACTATTAAGAAAAAAAACATTAATCAAAACTATCTCAGTATTCAAACTTTGAGAAATGAAAGCAGAAAACAATATATTCTAATACTGACACCTATTAGACTGGAAATAGCTTTATTAATACTGTAGGCTTCACTGTATTGATTTGACACATTCATACATATACACTGTGTGCACAATAATTAGGCAAGTGAGAGTCTGGACCATATCATCATTTTTATGCAGATTTTTTACAACTCAAAGCTGTATAAACTTGAATGCTTATTGGATAAAGCAGATCAGGTGATGTGTATTTTTGTGCACAAATATGGCCTAAGAATACTACATCCTTTATCAAGGTATGCAGAATTATTAGCAGCTGGTTTTCCCCAGGCTGAATGGGCCAAAAAAGAGATTTAACTGACTCTGAAAAGTCAAAAACGTTACAAATGTTACACAGGAATAAAGCACTCTTGAAATTGCTGAGATATTTGGGTGAGATCACAGAGAGGGATGAGCGAGTAGTGAAATACTCGGACTCGGAATCATAGGCTATGACTATGATACTGCGCGGCCAGCCAATCTCAGTAATGCCACAACAAAGAAGGCCGCGGGCAGGAGATCCAAATATTGCGAGGCGAGTAGTGAAATTTTCTCTTTAGGATTCGAGTACCGCATTACTCGCCAAGTACCGAACCCTAACGAGTATACTCGCTCATCCCTAATCACAGAACAATCAAAACTTTCATTGCAAATAGTAAATAGGGTCACAAAAAAACAAGTTAAAAAAGACACACATTAACTGCCAAATATTTGAGAAAGATAAAATGTGAAGTGATCAAAAACCCATTATCCTCCAGTGTTGTTGTGGCACCACAGGAGTTCGGTTGCCACAGTGACCTTGCCTCCCTCCCGGGGAGAGTGATGTCATGCCTAAAAGCAAGGAAGTATCCCTTTAATAGGTAACACACAGCATACAACACTTTTCTTACTCCAGATCAGAAGGGGGAGCTCTAACACCTGATTTCAGGGGAGCTTCCCTGGAATATTCTGGCTGGGGGAGGAGTTAGTTAGTCTGTCGGGTTAAGAGAGGAAGGATGTGTGGGGACAAGCTGGGGTATAGGAGCTAAAGCTGAGCTCACCCCCAGGTCTGAGCACCAGAAACCGGACCCCGGAGTCCGAAGCTGAGTGGGTAAACTAAAGCCCCAGCAGCAGAATCTGGAGGGAAGAAGACAGCAGGTTCTCTGCCCCAACTAATACTCGACTACACAGCAGCACTTGTGAGCCGGAGACTCCATAGAGGAGCGATTCCTGAAGCAGGCTACAGTTGTCTGATATGCAAGTGAAGTTCTACTTAAGTCACAGAGAGAGAGTCGAACTTGAACAGAGCTTACAGCAGCAAGTACCTCAGAGAATAGCGCTAGAAAGGAGACCTCACATCCCACCTGAAATAGGAGATTCCAAATTGTTTTCAGGCTGACCGACTCCAGCACCCTCTGTAACCTGATCCCTGGACACTTTGCCTACAAAACTGTGAGTAAAGATTTGGAAACTGCATATGACTGTGTCCTTTCAAGTTCTTCCTGCAACACTCACTCAGCACTGCTACATCCCTTGCTAAATACTACACCTTTACCATCTACCTTATTTTATATCTGCTTTGGGACAGAGCTCTGACTGTGGAGAGCTATACCAGCTTTTCTGCATCACACCATCAGGCCGAGAGGATCTGCACTGCAGCGTTGGTCACGTCTGAGTATCCCACTGCCCTGGCAGGCGATCAATCTAGGCTTCACGAACAGGATACGAAGCTCAGTATCACCGGGTCCTGTGTGCCTATTTTGAACTGTCTATTGTGCCAAAGACTTTGCTGAAACGTTTTGTACAACTGCCGCCATTACCACACCACGAGGTGCACAGGAGAAGAAGGGGCATGCCGTCGTGGGCAGAGCCAGGGGAGCGCGCGAAAAGTGAAGTGCTGCGCGTGGGGACAGCAGCTGGCAGAGCACAGGAAGCTGAGGCCTGGAATCCCGGCGCATACCGCTCATTCAACAGCCTGGTAAGCCAGTGGAAACGCAGAGCCTGACTAAGATTAACTAGGGGGGGAAGACAATGTCCAATGCAGGAGAAGATATAGCGGCAGACACCGCAGCCCCCATGGCGCTGCAAGATGCAGAGGCAGGTGCAGCCGCAGCCCCCATAGCACAGCAGAATCCAGCGGCCAGCGCAGCCCCAGTCCACAGAGTGCAGCAAGATCTGGTGACCGCCGCTGCAGTCCCTTTAATGCCGCTATCAATGCCACATATACTGGGAGCTGCCTGGCTACCACAATACTCAGGGGAGCCATATACCCTGAGCAATTTCAAAGAGAGACTGTGCAGTTTATTTGATGTATACCCCCTGTCTGAAAGTCAAAAAGTAAACATTCTCATTGGACAGTTAACTGGAGCCACTCAAAGAGAAGTAAAGTCCTGGCAGGACACTGATAGGACAGGACTGTTCAGCAAATTCTGGCTAAGCTAAAGAGCACCTCTGACACCCAAACTGCAGCAGAAATAAAAATTAGGTTCTTTGGGTGCAAACAAAGGGAGCAGGACAGTATACGGTACTATGCTCTTAACCTTCAGGAGGCACTGCGGGCCATAAAGCAGATTGACCCCGACAGCGTGCAGGATGGAGACAGATTGTTAAAGGATCAGTTTGTTGAGGGACTCCTTTCCAGCACTCACAGGTCACAGCTGCGCATCATGGCACTACAAAACCCTGACCTGAGCTTTGCAGACTTTAAAGACAGGGCTATCCGGGTGTTACATGAACCAAATGTCAGCCGTCCAGCACCCCCTAGGCACCCAGCAATTACATATCACCAGGAGGCGGCATCCTTCCCTCAGGCCCCCATTGAGGCTGACGCACAGACCCTGGATAATGATCCATCTGCAGAGCTGCGTCTGCATGTTTAGGAGCTGACCAAAAGTGTAGCTGCACTAGCAAAAACCGTGCAGTCCTTGTAAGTGCCCCAAAAGGAGAGGATAGAGTTGGCCTCCAGTCCAGATGATGTCCCGTGGCGATGGAAGAAGAGGATCCCACCAATCAGAGGGAGAGACAACGATCGCTATGATCAAGAAGGACGACCCATTTGCCGCCGCTGCAGCAAAGCAGGGCACATCACGAGATTCTGTTATTTAAACGAGCGACCCCTGGGCAGTGGGCCAACCCCCAGGAGTAGGATGATCTGGCCCAAGGAACTGGCGAGACAGGTACGTCGGAGGGTGACCGGTCCTCCCAGTTGTGATTGACGGCATCCCAATAAACGCTTTGCTGGACACTGGTTCTTAGGTGATGACTATGCCATATATTGTCTACAAACGGTATTGGGCTGACTCTGATTTTACTCGCGGCCCAGATGATGAGCTGACAGTAGTCGCCAGCAATGGTCAGCCTTTGCCACAGAAGGGGTATAAGGAAGTGACCATTAAGGTTGGGCGAGTAGATTTAAAAGCCCAAGGTATGGTAAGACATTGATCGATGAGAATGTAACCCAATGATGACCTTAGGTACTAATGTGATAGAAAATTGTCCTGCCGAGGTTATTGTTTTGTTGCAACAGGTAGCCGAAACTGCTGGTTCCAGTGAGCAACAGGTGCTGCAAAAGGAGATCAAGGCCCTGATGCAAAGACAGCAGGTAGAGCTATCAGGCGGAGAAGTCGGCAGTGTCAGAGTGAGTGATTCATTCCCCATTGCAATACCCCCAAGAAGGCCGGCTCCAGGTTTTTATGGGCCCCGGGCGAAAAAGTCACAGTGGGCCCCTTTAACACAGACCACGATTCATGACGCACAGATACGGAACAGAAATATGGGTATAGTACAATGCCAAACATTTCTCTTCTTCCATTACATGAGTGATATCTATTGTAAATTGTACAATAGCTTAAAAACCGCCAAATCCTCACAGCGCACAGTACAGACTGGACAGTACAGTCCTCCACACAATATTATGGGCACCACATAGTCTCCCCCTCATCACCCATATAATATCCCATGCAGGATGTCACCCCCGCATCCTACATATAATGCTCCATACAGAATACTGGACCCAATATAATGCTCCATACAGAATACTGGACCACATAAATTGCTCCATACAGGATACTGGTCCCCATATAATGCTCCATACAAAATATGGAGCTCTCCTCTGCACTGTGCTGCGTTCTGCGCTGTTACGGCTCAGGAAAGGGCGCTGTGGAAAGACTCCCCATCATCATCATCATTGCCTGCCCATTATCATCATCATTGCCTCCTCATCATCATCATTGCCTGCCCATCATCATCATCATTGCTCCCCATCATCATCATTATCATTGTCTCCACATCATCATCATTTCCTGCCCATCATCATCATCATCATCATCATCATCATTGCCTCCCCATCATCATCATCATCATTGCCTTCCCAATATCATCATTGCCTCCCCATCATCATCATTGGCTCCCCATCATCATCATCACTGCCTCCTCCACCACCATCACACATACAGCACTCTCTCACATACACACACAAAGCACCGCACTACATACACACACACTGATACACACAGACACACACACAGACACATACACCTCACATCTCACCTGTCCGGCGTCCACGCTCTCTCTGCCACAGCCGGCCGCTGAATGATGACGTCATTAAGCGGCGCTGCTGAGAGGAAGCGCAGGCGCCTGCAGGCGGCCCCCGGAGCCCAGAGCTGCGGCAGCGGAGGCACGCGAAAAAATAAGTATTGTGCCAGCTGCTGCCGGCGCCCTGAGCAAGCGGTGGGGGGCCCAGTGGCGGCACTGGTACCGCTCTCATCTGCTAACGGGCGCCGGGGTGCCCGACGGCGAGTGGACCCCCCCTGCCTGCTCAGGGCCCCAGCACTTGCACGGGTATGCCGGGTGCTGACGCCGGCCCTGCCCCCAAGAAGTGAAATGTTAATTTGGTGTCGGGCAGCCATAGGCCTCAGAGGAAGAGATTATAGGCCCACTATCCTGACAGCCAGAGGGGTAGTCGGTATCCGCAAGGGGAGGGTGCCAGTACGCATCTTAAATTGTGGGGAGGAGTAGGCCAAACTACCTCGGTATGCCACCGCTGCTAAGCTGTTCACTGTCAATAACAACGCAATTCAGCCAGCAGAACCCTTGGTCTCGTCCGACCAGGCAGAGGACAATGGCTCTGCAAAATAGCTGGAGATTGGTGTCAGCAGCTGCATGTAGGCACTGACTCCACCCTTCCACACCAAAAGAATGAGGTTTACCGAGTAGTTCAAGAGTTTGAATGGGTATTCAGCAAACACCCTTTAGACTTTGGGCAGGCAAAAGGGGTCCAACATCATATCCCCACTGGAAATCATCTGCCCATTAAAGAAAAGTACCGGCCTGTACCCTCAAATCACTACCAATGTGCCAAGAGAATGTTACGAGAGGAAGGAGGCTGGGGTGATCAGAGACAGTTGTAGCCCCTGGGCAGCTCTGTTAGTCCTCATTAGAAAGAAAGATGGTACAATGAGGATGTGTGTTGACTACAGAAAACTTAACAGCATTACCCACAAAGACACATATCCGTTATCTAAGATAGAGGAATCACTAGCTTCACTGAGAACCACTAACTATTTCTCTACCTTAGATCTAACTAGTGGGTATTGGCAGGTTCCCATGGCAGAGGCAGACAAAGAGAAGACCGCTTTGCAACACCAATGGGCCTCTCAGAATTCAACTACATGCCGTTCGGGCTTTTCAGCGCGCCAGGAACGCTCCAGAGGTTGATAGAGTGCTGCCTTGGACACATGAACTTCGAGACAGTTCTGTTGTATCTAGATGACGTCATTGTCTTCTTCAAGACCTACGAGGAACATTTGGAGCACCTGGCCAAGGTGTTCGAAGTCCTGTTCAAATTTGGCCTAAAGGTGAAGCCATCCAAATGCCACCTCCTGAAACCCAAGGTGCAGTACCTAGGCCACGTAGTGAGCGGGGAAGGCGTGGCACCAGACCCTGACAAAGTCACTGTTATCAAGGACTGTCAGAGGCCTAGCAACATCCATGAAATATGCCAGTTCCTCGGGTTGGTAGGCTACTACCGAAGGTTCATCAAGGGCTTCACTGAAAAAAGCCGCACCCCTGCAAAACCTCGTGGGCCAGCTCAAGAAGGCCAGGAAGAAGAGTTCTACGTTTGATTGTAATGACGAACTGGAAAGATCCTTCATTTGTTTTGAAGTTGGCTCTTACAGAGGATGAAATTCTGGCCTACCCAGACTATAACCAACCATTCATCCTCTATTCTGATGCCAGCAATGTTGGACTTGGAGCCGTGCTGTCGCAGGTACAGAAAGGCAAAGAAAGAGTGATCTCCTACGCCAGCAGGAAACTTCGCCCCACTGAAAGGAACCCTGACAACTACAGCTCCTTCAAGCTGGAGTTCCTCACCATCGTCTGGGCTGTGACCGAGCGGTTCAAACACTACCAATTGCGGCAAAGTTTATCATCTTCAAGGACAACAATCCGCTGACTCACTTGGAAACTGCAAAGCTAGGTGCGCTGGAGCAGCGATGGATGGCCCAGCTGTCCAACTACGAGTTCACCATCAAGTACCAAGCGGGGCATAAGAATGCCAATGCTGTTGCGCTGTCCAGAATGCCCAAATTACCAGATGGGGAGAAGATCTGGACACACTCAAAGAAATCGAGTTACCTGCCTTTCACCGACAATTGCGACCCAGCGCCCAAGAGGTGAAAAAAAAGCGCTACATCACGAAAGAGGCCATATTAAACCCATTGCCTCAGCATGAGTGGGCAGAGACACAGGATAGCAACCCAGCAGTTCGCCTGGTAAAGGAGCTACTGACACAAGATGACTCACGTCCTGGTTCAGATGCTCCACAAGAGACCCAACAGTTGAGGAAGGAAAAGGGCAGGCTGTTCATCTACGAAGGAAAGCTGTGTCGGAGGAGTGTCAACGCCCGAACTCACAAACTGGTCTGGCAGGTGGTAGTCCCGAGGTGAGATGCGTCAATGGTCCTGGAAGCGTACCACAATGGAGCAGGACACTTCGGATGGAAGAAATTAGAGGTCCTACTCCGCGAGAGATTCTACTGGATTGGTATGAGAAAGGCTATTGAAGATTGGTGCCGGGAATGTGGACCATGCAACTTGCGCAGGAAAGATCGTAACAGCCAGCGAGCACTGTTACAGCCAATAATCACCAAACAGCCGCTTGAATTGGTAGCCTTGGACCACGTGAAGCTAACTTCAAGCCGTTTGGGCTATGTCTATGCCTTAACCATTGATGACCATTACTCAAGTGTCCTGATAGTCGTGCCTGTCAAGGACCAAACAGCAAAGACAGTGGCCAAGGCATTTCAACAACACTTTTGTTGACCACATGGTTACCCTGAACGAGTGCTTACCGACCCAACTTTCGAAGGAGAAATGTTCCAGGAGTTCTGTAACATGTACGGCTGCAAGAAAATCAGGACAACGCCGTACCATCCACAGACAAATGGCATGTGTGAGAAAATGAACCAAGTGGTAATTGACCTCTTGAAGACCTTGCCCCTGGAAGAAAGAAACTTGTGGCCAGAAAAGTTGCCAGATCTGGTGGATCTCTACAACCACATCCCTGTGAATTCCACCAACTGTGCTCCAGCTTCCTTGATGAGAGCAAGGCCTGGCAAATTGCCCATTGACTTGGACATGGGAGTCCTGACACCTGAAGTAACATCACCAGATGCAGACTGGTATACAGAGACACAGGAACAGTACCACAAATTGCAAGAATGTGTAGAGAAGAGTTTGTCTCAAGCAAGACAGAAGCAAGAAAGAAACTACAAGCAGCACGCACCTGCAGTTCCCTTGTCGTCTGGAGAACAGGTACTCAAATGGAAAAGACGACTCCACACACTTGATGATCAGTGGGAAGCTAAACCATACACCGTTATGCCTTCAGAATTTGATAACACCAAGGTGTGCCTTATCAGCAAAGATGGAGGAGAAACCTTAGCAGCAGTGTCAAGGGATCACCTAAAACCATGCCCTGACCAACTAAAGGAAAAGATTGGAGATAAGGACATCTCTCAGTCAGTAGAAAAAGAAGAAAAGATCCGCACTGTACTTGGTAAGTTCCCTTCAAATTGGACAAGAGTGAATCAAGCCATAGTAGTGCCCATCTTAACCTTTCCCCAACTAGTAGTGCCAGAAAGAGAAGTGACTCAAGATCAGCCTGAAGATCTGCAAGCTCCAGTGACAGAAGGCACACCTGCCGAAAGTCCACCTCCTGCCAATGGTGAATCTGTCATGCCCACAGTGAGAAGGGGTAGTTGTAGAAAATTAGGTATACCTGTACTACGTAGAGTTGCCAGTAGCGTAACCACTAGAGAGCGCACTACACCAGTCGTAGTTTGCACAGTGAATCCGACAAGGTCACCACCAACACCAGTGCTGTGTAGGTCTATCCGTACTACCAAAAGCCTACAGCCTATGAGGTTCCGCATATAAGTAGACTGTATATATTGGAAATGTAAATAAGTTAAAAATGTTAATAATTGCAACCATTAAGCATATGTGCCTACAGAGACTACTGTATGAACTTTTGAGTATTATTATTTCCTTGATTATTTGGATTGGGTCACTGGACTCGTAGTGACCAGGGCAATGCGTGTAAATAGTTGGCAATAATGACCACAGAACAAAAACTGTCTGGCGTGGCCGAAGATGTGGTCCAAAAGGGAGACCAGCCATGCCTTGTAGCCTGCCCAAGGCCTACGTTGAGGGTTTGAGACGGGTCCCTAATATTGTACTATGCTAGGGTGAAAAGGACACCCCATTTCAAACTTCACCAAAAGTTTATATTTTTTGTTAAAATTCTGTAAATAGTTATATGTTTTTCCTTTATGTTTCCTCAGTCCAGGAGTACTGAATTGTACTAGGGTGGAATGTGGCACCCCAGGAGTTCGGTTGCCACAGTGACCTTGCCTCCCTCCAGGGGAGAGTGATGTCATGCCTGAAAGCAAGGAAGGATCCCTTTAACAGGTAACACACAGCATACAACACTTTTCTTACTCCAGACCAGAAGGGGGAGCTCTAACACCTGATTTCAGGGGAGCTTCCCTGGAATATTCTGGCTGGGGGAGGAGTTAGTTAGTCTGTCTGTAGGGTTGAAAGAGGAATGACGTGTGGGGACAAGCTGGGGTATAGGAGCTAAAGCTGAGCTTACCCCCAGGTCTGAGCGTCAGAAACCGGACCCCGGAGTCCAAGGCTGAGTGGGTAAACTAAAGCCCCAGCAGCAGAATCTGGAGGGCAGAAGACAGCAGGTTCTCTTCCCCAACTAATACTCGACTACACAGCAGCACATGTGAGCTGGAGACTCCATAGAGGAGCGATTCCTGAAGCAGGCTACAGTTGTCTGATATGCGAGTGAAGTTCAACTTAAGTCACAGAGAGAGAGAGGAACTTGAACAGAGCTTACAGCAGCAAGTACCTCAGAGAATAGCGCTAGAAAGGAGACCTCTCATCCCACCTGAAATAGGAGATTCCAAATTGTTTTCAGGCTGACTGACTCCAGCACCATCTGTAACCTGATCCCTGGACACTTTGCCTGCAAAACTGTGAGTAAAGATTTGGAAACTGCTCTAACTGTGTCCTCTCAAGTTCTTCCTGCAACACTCACTCAGCACTGCTACATCCCTTGCTAAATACTACACCTTTACCATATACCTTATTTTATATCTGCCTTGGGACAGAGCTCTGACTGTGGAGAGCTATACCAACTCTGCTGCATCACACCATCAGTCCCAGAGGATCTGCACTGCAGCGCTGGTCACCTCTGACCAGAAACCACAGGTGGCATCACGAAGACTATTACAAACTCTATTATCCCCTGTAAATATTCCCCTTTTATTGGACGCCCAGGGCCATGGACTGGGTCACTGCTGCCAAGACACATCCCTTTAAGACAACGGCCTGGTACCGAGTATCCCACTGTCCTGGCGAGCGATCCATTACCACATTCTAGAACTGCAAGTTTCCTGGAGTGTCCAGGCGTAAAAGGTGTTCAGTACTCAGAAACATGGCCGAGGTGACGAGGCTGAAGCCCAACCACCACTGAGCAAGATATCACTCAAGAAATATCTGATTTTTCAAAGTTTTTATGAACTCATGAGATTAACTTTTGATTGACCAAATGGATGGACACATGACTGAATCAGTAACAGGTACAGACTTCATCTTCAACTCAGATGCCAGCAAGGTGGAGTTGTGGTACTGGCATGAACTGGTATTATTAAAAATGAGTTAGTTGGACCTTTTTGGAGTTAAGATTCAAAATAAACTCCCAAACCTACTACCAGTTTTTAGAAGAAACTTTCTTCAAGCAGTGGTACAGGAAAAGGCTGCAACTTTCACCAAAACCACAATTTTTATGCAGGACAATGCTCCATCGCGGCATCAAAATCTCCACTGCTTGGCTAGCTAGTAAAAGCCTAAAGATGAAATAATAATGACATGGCACCTTCTTCACCTGACCAAAGCCCTATTAAGAACTTGTAGGCCCTTCTTAAAAAGAAGTTTTATGGTGAAGGAAAACTGTCATCTCTTTCAGTGTCTGGGAGGCTATGGTAGATGCAGCACAAAAAGTTTATTGTTAAAAGTTTATTAAACAGATTCAATGAAAAGAAAGCTAATTACTGTTATTGAATAGAAGGGTGGCTATATTGATTGCTGATATTTTTTGGAAATAATCAGAAATGTATTTTTGTACATTTTGAGTTGTTTGGTTATTATTCTCACTTTAACAGATAAAAATGAACAATTGAGATTGAAAAATGTAATTTTTTTGCTTATTTGTATAATAATTCTGCACAGATAAACAAGTATATATGTAATAGTTTAACCACTATTTTTCAAAATTATTTATCATAATACCATACTTCATAATCATGATCTCAACAGGGACAATTAATAAAAACCTAACCACTTTCATATAGTTCTGGAGCTTAGATATGATGCTTACCATTCCAGTCCATAGAATAGTAAATCCGATGAAGAGTGCTCCATAAAAACATGCTGTTGAAATGTGGTTTGATTTCATGTGATTTTGCAAAAATTGAATATGGTTAATACCACGTACCCCTAATAAATGTATAAAAATAGTCTGAATTGAATTTAGAGCGCTGCAAAAAGAGTAGCTTTCCAAGGAGAATATGAGGTGTCCTAATGAAGAATAGGCCATGGTGAAGACAAATCCTATGAGCTGCAAGAACAAACATGTAAGAGGTTAATCACATACTAATGCCATTATTTTATTCGTTACTAAACAAACATTTTGTCAAAATCACACATTTACACTTAAAAGGGTTTTCCAACCAATAGAATGTATGGTTAAAAGGGCTCAGACCTATTAAAAATAATGACAGAAGTGATACTTATCCAGTTTCCCCAGTCTCGGCTTGTCAGTGTTTCCTATTCACAACTTTGACATACCAGAAATGGTTGAAAACGCCAATTAGTCAATTAATGGCTGAGGTTGGTCAACCCTCCATACAGTGATTGTCTAAGCAAGCATATCTGTTCACTTCAAGGGTATCAAGGATGGGACCCGGAAGCAAAAAGTAGCAGGGACTGGCAACGTGACCTGGATTGTGAGAGTGACTCTCTATCGCTAATTAACTAAATGCAGTAACATGCTTAAGTCAAAATAACATATTAAATGGCAAAGTTATTAATGTCTGAGTAGCAACTTAATTGATCACAATTGTCAAATATTAAAACGTTTGCTTACATTTGAACTATTGTTTATTCTGCATGAATTCCTTTCTACCGAAGCCCGTTTTCACCTTCCTGACCAGGTTAAATTTTTTCAAATCTGACATCTGTCACTTTATATGGTAATAAGTCTGGAATGCTTCTGATTCTAAGAATGTTTGTTCATTACACATTGTAGTTTATGTTCGTAGTATATTTATGTCAAATTGGTTTAAGAAAATATCTGCAATTTGACAAAAATGTACAAACATCTGGAGTTTTTTACCTGATATTCTATGCCGTTAACACTTTTTTGTAACCACAAAACATAAAATTATGTCATATGCTTGTGGCAGGTGTACAGTAGTGACCTGTTGCACGGTCTAACAAACCTCCTGTCAGTGTGACACTGACTAAACTAATACCCTGCTACACAAGTATTGCATGGCATTAGACCAATCGTCAGTTTATAAACGTACAACTTCGATGAAGGGACTATGTAAAAAAAATTGTGAAAATATAAAAAAAAAAACACAAAATAACAAATGTAAAACTCCTGAAATGATGTCACAACAACCATCAGCACCTCAGTGCTGCATTATGGGGTGAGAGAGAATCTTTCTTCCCTCTTTTAACCCTGTGAATGAAGCAGTCATTATCATGGCAGGCACAGCTCCTAGGCCCATATAATCAAGTGATACTGATAAGTGTATGTTTATGGGAACACCTCAGCAAAAAAAATGTACTGCTACATCCTATACCAGTAAAGTGTTAACCTAGATCCAAAGTTAAAGGGCTGTTCCAACAATGGCTGTGGGCTGTGGAGTCAGTAAGTTAAACCTCCGACTCAGAGTCCTCAATTTCCCTGACTCCGTCAACTAAAAGCCTAGATCATTAGTTCAAGAACAAAACAGACATTCATAGGGCATTTCATAACTTTCTCAAATTCTTATGAAAAAATTTACAGCACATACTGCATGGAACTACTGTACCCAATGTATTATAATTTTGAGTTGGAGTCAGTCCATTTTATACTGACTCCAACTTTACCAAAATAAACTCTGACTCCACGACTGAGACTCCACAGCCCTGGTTCACCAAAGATTACATGATAACTTTGTGATTGGTGGTGGTCCAACCATAAAGACCCCAATGATCCTGAGAATAGGGCTCTGAAATGCCCTATAGGAAATTAAGGGAGGCCACATGTTAATTGATATTATTTCCTACTACACAAAAAAGAATCCATTGTCATCACTCCATTTCTTGCACCAGAACCCCATAAGGCCTATTGTAACTTACCGGCTGAGCATGCAGTAGGCTATACAATCGCTAAGTTTGAGATCCTGACACGAACTGGTGTACATGATGGTTCGAGCTCAGCAGTGTATCAGTGGGAGTTTAACCATTCTAAACTGACAAGGTCCCAGGGTTATTGTGGTGCCCCTGAGGGTCCAGTCGCCACATAGGTAATGCATCTCAGCCAGAGATGTGGTATCCCACCTTTCAGGTAAGATGGAGACACTAAACCTGGCTCTGGCAACACTACATCCATCACACACACTAGCTGAGATCCACTAGCATGTCTGCAGCTAGCAAAGGGTGTTAGATGTGGGTGGAGCTTGTAGGTCAGAGCAGGAGTTAAAGGGAAGTAAGAGAGAGTCTTCCCATAGGGGAAGAAGAAGACAGATGTGCATAGGCAACCCTCCCAAAGGGAATGGGTGGAAAGAGATAGAACCATGCAGCCGTCTCCAGGTCCTGAGGAGCTGCTCACAGACAGAAAGAAAGAAAGAAGGTTCCCTATAGGGAAACGGGGATTTCTCAGAGGCACGGCTGAGCAGAAGGCTACCCGTGGGGCTCGTTCCAGGCTGACAGACATCAGTTAAGAGAATCCAGGTCGCAGAAGGGACTCGGCCCCTAGACTAGTGGAGCGTACAACAGGACTCAGCTAGCAAGCCGACAGCTGTGACAACTTTAGGGGTCACAGCCACAATCACAAGCATTTTCTCCGGGAAGGAAAGCTATATAGAATCAAGGAAATGCCTGGGTCACGTTGTCCTACAGGATTCGCAGCTACCGGACTGGGACACTGCTTTGTGAGGTGCTGGGAAGGAAGGAGTGGGAATAAGCACAGTGAGACGGCCAGGGAAGGCATATTGTTTTGAATGTGCTAGAGATGGTTTCTGAGCAGAGGCTCCCTCTGGTGGTTACAGACAGTATTGAACCTTTCAGCGACGAGTGGCAATCAGGGATTACGGACTGGTCTGATATAAGGGAGGTTCCCTCCCATGATGGTTGCCGGTGATCAATTGTTCTTGTCTAAATTGTGGTTCCTGGTTTATTTGGAAGTTTGCTGGAGTCTTGCCTGCATCTCCTGCTTTCAGATAAGATATTTTTTGCTTTTCTTTTTGTACTTGCTTTTTGCATTGTTTTCTGCACTTTTGTGGAGGACAGCCAGGTCCCCTCCTGGGGTCTGAGCTCCTCACAGTTTATCTGCAGCCACTGTTATTTGCTCATTTGCTTTTTCCTGTTTTTTCAGCGGCTACAGCTTGGTTTTGTTCACACTGAGATCTGATTTAGCGTGTGGCGAGATCGTGTGATCTCAGTATTTTTGTAATCAGAATTGTTGGATTTTTGTAGGGTTTTCTGGGTTGCAGAAAGTAATCTCTCCTTTCCTATCGTATTTAGTCAGCTTGTGGCCCCAGCGTTTGCTCAATTTATTTTCTTGCCTTTGTTTGTATTTTCATCTTGTCTAACTGCCATTATATGTTTGGGGGCTTCCTATTTTCTTTGGGGATCTGCTCCGGGGCAGATAGCTTTCATCTTTCTGCCTTTAGGTGTGGTTGTCTCTCAGGCTGTGACGAGGCGTCTGGGAGTAGCGTGGGAATGCTCCACAGCTACCTCTAGTTGTGTCGTTGGTTTAGGAATCTGCAACCCATCAGTTACCAACATCTCAGGTGTTCTGCTGCCCTGCTGTTGTTCCTGTCCTCCTCAGCTACTGAAACATAACAGTATCACCGGCCATAACTGAAAATTATATGGTACTCACAGAAGGGAAAAATAGTGTGGAAAGAAAAAAGTTGTCAGAGTTGTCAGAGATTTTTTTTTTTCTGTCTGTTGCATTTTTTCCCTCTTTTTCTCTGGGTGCTGAGGAGGATTTTTTTTTTCTTTCAATGGAGTTCACACAGTTGTCTGGCCGTGTGGATCAGCTTGCCACCGAGGTTCAGAGTATTGATACCTATCTTGCTAGGTTGCCGGTTGTGGAACCTAGGATTCCCATGCCAGATTTGGTTTTGGGGGATCGGGCTAAATTTCTGAATTTCAAAAATAGCTGTAAGTTGTTTTTTGCCTTAAAGCCTAAGTCCTCAGGTAACGCAGCACAGCAGGTTCAAATTGTCATCTCTCTCCTCCACGGCGATCCTCAGGATTGGGTTTTTTCCCTGACACCTGGGGATCCTGTTTTGAATGATATTGATGCATTTTTTTTGGCTCTGGGGTTATTGTACGATGAACCTAATGTCACTGATCAAGCTGAAAAAACCTTGTTGGCATTAAATCAGGGTCTTGAAGACGCTGAGTTGTACTGTCAGAAATTCCGAAAGTGGGCAGTCCTGACTAAATGGAATGATGATGCTTTGGCAGCCCTTTTTCGGGAGGGGCTGTCAGAGAATGTAAAGGATGTTATGGTGGGATTCCCTGCTTCCTCTGGTCTCAATGATTCTATGTCATTGGCTATTCAAATTGACAGACGTTTGTATGAGCGCAGAGGTATGCGTGAGATAGTGTTGCCTTGTGAGCCAGCTTCTGAGCCCATGCAGTGTGATAGAGTGACTTCTGGGGCACAGCGTCATGAGTTTCGAAAGCGCAATGGGTTATGTTTGTACTGTGGTGATGCCTCTCATGCTATTTCAGTCTGCCCTAAGCAGGGAAGACGTTTTGCACGCTCAGTTGTCTTGGGTAGTGTTCAGACTAAATTTCTGTTGACTGTTACCCTGATTTGCTCCCTGTCCACATTTTCTGCTCAGGATTTTGTTGATTCAGGAGCAGCTATTAACCTGATGGATTTTGACTTTGCCAAACGTTGTGGGTTTCCCATGATACCCCTGCGGAAGTCTATTCCCCTACTGGGCATTGATTCTACCCCATTGGCGGAGAATAAACCCCAGTTTTCTACTCAGGTGATAATGAGGGTTGAACCAGATCATCAGGAGAGTTGCAAATTTCTGGTGCTGTATAATCTGCATGACATTATTGTACTAGGTTTCCCTTCGTTACAGTCTCATAATCCTGTTTTGGATTGGAAATCTGTGACCAGTTGGGGCTGCCAATGTGTTAATGCCGACACTCCTGTTTTTTCTGCCTCTCCCAAGTCTCAGGATGTTCCTGACTTTTTGACTGATTTTTCGGATGTATTTAGTGAAAGTAAATCTGCATCTTTGCCCCTCACAGGAGCTACGATTGCGCTATTGAATTAGTGCCTGGTGGTAAATCTCCTAAAGGTCGCCTTTTTAACTTGTCTGTACCTGAACACGATGCTATGCAATCTTATATCAAGGAGTCATTGGGGAAGGGTCATATCAGACCATCCTCTTCACCCTTGGGTGCCAGTTTTTTCTTTGTGGCCAAAAAGGATGGTTCATTGAGGTCGTGTATTGATTATCGTCTCTTGAATAAGATCACTGTGAAGTATCAATATCCGTTACCCTTGATTTCTGACCTGTTTTCCAGGGTAAAAAGTGCTAGTTGGTTTACCAAGCTTGACCTCAGGGGGGCGTATAACCTTATTCGCATTAAGCACGGGGATGAATGGAAGACGGCGTTTAATACCCCAGAGGGGCATTTTGAGTACCTAGTGATGCCCTTTGGGCTCACTAATGCTCCTTCCATCTTCCAATCCTTCATGAATGATATTTTCAGGGATTTTGTGGATAAATTTCTGATTGTTTATTTGGATGATATCTTGATTTTTTCCAATGACTGGGACTCTCATGTGAAACATGTTCGGACTGTGTTCCAGATTTTGAGAGAGAATGCACTGTATGTGAAGGGATCAAAGTGTCTTTTTGGCGTACAGAAGGTCTCATTTCTGGGATTCATTTTGTCTCTGTCTGATATTGAAATGGACCCCGTCAAGGTTCAGGCCATCTGTGATTGGGTCCAACCTACTTCATTAAAGGCTCTTCAGAGATTTTGGGTTTTGCCAATATTTATCGTAAATTTATTGGTAATTTCTCCGGTATTGTTAAACCATTGACTGATTTGACCAAAAAGGGTCCTGATGTGGTGAATTGGCCTCCTGAGGCAGTCTCTGCGTTTCAGGAACTTAAGCAGAGATTCACTTCTGCTCCTGTTCTACCGCAGCCTGATGTTTCTCTACCGTTTCAGATGGAGGTTGATGCATCTGAAATTGGGGCAGGTGTCGTTTTGTCCCAAAGAGATCCAGAGACCTCTAAGAGTAACCCTTGTGCCTTTTTTTCTCAAAAATTTTCTCCAACTGAAAGTAATTATGACGTGGGTAATCGGGAGTTATTGGCCATGAAGTGGGCCTTTGAAGAGTGGAGACATTGGCTGGAAGGAGCCAAACATCAGGTGGTGGTCCTCACGGACCATAAGAATCTGGTTTATCTGGAATCAGCCAAGCGACTTAATCCTAGACAGGCCAGGTGGGCCTTGTTTTTAACACGTTTTAATTTTATGGTTTCTTTTCTTCCAGGCACTAAGAATGTTAAGGCGGATGCCGTCTCAAGGAGTTTCTTTTCGGACTCTCCTGAGTTATCTGATCCTACTATTATTTTGAAAGAGGGTGTAGTTCTTTCCGCCATCTCGCCCAATTTGAGACTGGCCTTGGAAGGGTGTCAGGAGGATAAACCTGAGCGCTGCCCTATTGGGAAATTGTTTGTCCCAGACCAGTGAAAGAAGAATGTTATGTCTGAGATTCATTGTTCCGCGTTGGCTGGTCATCCCGGGATTTTTGGTACCAGAGACTTGGTGAGTCGGTCCTTTTGGTGGCCTACTTTGTCTCGTGACGTCAGGGAATTTGTGCAGTCCTGTGGGACTTGCTCTCACTCCAAGTCTTGCTCTCGCTCTAGTGGTTTGTTAATGGCATTACCTGTGCCCAAGAGGCCACGGACCCTTATCTCTATGGATTTTATTTCCGACCTCCCTGTTTCTCAGAGAATGACCGTTATCTGGGTAATCTGTGATAGGTTTTCCAAGATGATACATCTTGTGCCATTACCTAAGTTACCTTCCTCCTCCGAATTGGTGCCTTTGTTCCTTCAGCACGTGGTTCGGTTACATGGCATTCCGGAGAACATTGTGTCTGACAGAGGAGTCCAGTTTGTTTCCAGATATTGGAGGACATTTTGTTCTAAACTTGGTGTTCAATTATCTTTCTCTTCTGCTTTTCATCCTCAGACCAATGGACAAACCGAGAGAACAAACCAGACCTTGGAGACTTATTTGAGATGTTTTGTGTCTGTTGATCAAGATGACTGGGTCTCTTTTTGCCTTTGGCTGAGTTTGCTCTTAATAATAGGGCTAGCTCTGCCACCTTGATGTCTCCATTTTTCTGCAATTTTGTGTTTCACCCTTGATTTTCTTCGGGACAGGCGGAGGCTTCTGTCTGTCCGGGTGTTGACTCTGTTGTGGAGCGAATGCAGCAGATTTGGGACCAGGTAGTGGAAAGGTTGTCTCTCTTTCAGGAGAAAGCCCAACGGTTTGCCAACCGGCATAGGACTGATGGTCCTCGGTTTAAAGTGGGGGACTTGGTTTGGTTGTCCTCAAGAAATATCCCTATGAAGGTTGCATCTCCAAAGTTTAAGCCTAGGTTCATTGGACCTTATAAGATCATGGAGATTCTTAATCCTGTTTCATTCCTTTTGCTTCTTCCAGGGACATTTAAGATCCATAACATGTTCCACAAGTCCTTATTGAAGAGGTTTGTCGAGCCAGTGGTTCCTATGGCTGCGCCTCCTGACCCTATTTTGGTTGAGGGCAATCTGGAGTATGTGGTTGAGAAAATATTGGATTCTCGTTTTTGTAGACAGAAACTCCAGTATTTGGTTAAGTAGAGAGGTTATGGTCAGGAGGACTATTCTTGGGTGTTTGCTTCGGACATCCATGCTAGGAGACTGATCCGTGCCTATCACCGAGCTCATCCTGATTGGCCTGGTGGCACAAGTGAGGGTTCGGTGACCCCTCCTCAAGGGGGGGTACTGTTATGAATGTGCTAGAGATGGTTTCTGAGCAGAGGCTCCCTCTGGTGGTTACAGACAGTACTGAACCTTTCAGCGAGGAATGGCAATCTGGGTTCACTGACTGGTCTGATATAAGGGAGGTTCCCTCCCATGATGGTTGCCGGTGATCAATTGTTCTTGTCTCAATTGTGGTTCCTGGTTCATTTGGAAGTTTGCTGGAGTCTTGCCTGCATCTCCTGCTTTCAGATAAGATATTTTTTGCTTTTCTTTTTGTGTTTGCTTTTTGCATTGTTTTCTGCACTTTTGTGGAGGTCGGCCGGGTCCCCTCCTGGGGCCTGAGCTCCTCACGGTTTGTCTGCGGCCACTGTTTGTGTTTTCATCTTGTCTAACCGCCATTATATGTTTGGGGGCTTCCTATTTTCTTTGGGGATCTGCTCCGGGGCAGATAGTTTTCATCTTTCTGCCTTTAGGTGTAGTTGTCTCTCGGGCTGTGACGAGGCGTCTGGGATCAACGCGGGAACACTCCACGGCTACCTCTAGTTGTGTCGTTAGTTTAGGAATCTGTAACCCATCAGTTACCAACATCTCTGGTGTTCTGCTGCCCTGCTGTTGTTCCTGTCCTCCTCAGCTACCGAAACATAACAGCCTCCCATAAAGGGAAGTTGAGTTTTAAATTATTTTCCTATTTGTTGTTATGCATAACTAAAAATTTTTGTATGTTTCCAGTAACATCATTTACTTTGTTTCAGTCCGCGGATGTGCTGCGTTTAATAGGGGGGTATTTGGCACCCCTGAGGGTCCAGTCGCCAAAGAGGTACTGCATCTCAGCCAGAGATGTGGTATCCCACCTTTCAGGTAAGATGGAGACACTAAATCTGGCTCTGGCAACACTACATCCATCACAGACACTAGCTGAGTTCCACTAGCATGTCTGCAGCTAGCAAAGGGTGTTAGATGTGGGTGGAGCTTGTGGGTCAGAGCAGGAGTTAGAGAGAAGTAAGAGAGAGTCTTACCATAGGGGAAGAAGAAGACAGACATGCATAGGCAACCCTTCCTTAGGGAGAGGGTGGAACGAGATAGAACCGTGAAGCAGGCTCCAAGTTCTGAGGAGCTGCTCACAGACAGCAAGAAAGAAAGAAGGTTCCCTGTAGGGAAAAAAGGATTTCTCAGAGGCACGGCTAAACAGAAGGCTACCCGTTGGGCTCGTTCCAGGCTGACGGATGTCAGCTGGGAGAATCCAGGTCGCAGAAGGGACTTGGCCCCTAGACTAGTGGAGCGTACAACAGAACTCAGTTAGCAAGCCAACAGCTGTGATAACTTTAGGGGTCACAGCCACAACCACAAGCATCTTCTCTGGAAAGGAAAGCTATATAGAATCAAGGAAACGCCTGGGTCACGTTGTCCTACAAGATTCGCAGCTACCGGACTGGGACACTGCTTTGTGAGGTGCTGGGAAGAAAGAAGGAGTGGGAATCAGCACAGTGAGACGGCCAGGGAAGGCATATACTGACAGAGAGCTTTTGGACTGGTGTTTTCCATCTACCTGGGAGTTGGCTGGACTCCTCACCTGAAGGACGTGGCACCAATTGGGCATCTGCACTGCATGCACCTGAACTGTGAGTAAAGCCTTGGAAACTGCATCTGACTGTCTCCTCAAATTCTTTATGCGGCACACACTCCACTCTGCTACATTCCCCAGCACTATTACTCTCTCTACAACAACTCTCTGCCCTGGGACAACAAGCTTCACCTGTGGGAAGCTATTCCAACTCTGCTGCATCACACCATCAGTCCCAGAGGATCTGCACTGCAGCGCTGGTTACCTCTGACCAGAAACCACAGGTGGCGTCACAAACACTTACTACAAACTCTATCATCCCCTGTAAATATTCCCCTTTTGATTGGACGCCCAGGGCCATGGACCGGGTCACTGCTGCCGTGACACTAGCCTGGTACCGGGTACCCCACTGCCCTGGTGGTCGATCCATCATGACTTACTGCACCTGACATAAAAGTGGTTACAGCCGGAGGTACTGCCTCCGACTGACAGGGTGGACCGCCTAGTGGCTGCTAAATTCTGGAGGGTCTTAATACACTCCCTCCAGCACTGCTTAGGACAGGCATCCGCTAGTAATGTGCTCCAGATGGTGAACCCTGTAGAGTGGTATGATGGTATCAAGGAACTCCAGGGAGACTCTCTCGAGAGAGAGCTGTAGGAAAGTCTGTAAGTCCCCACCTGAGAACCATTGGGCAGAACCAAGTAGGGCTGTTCAGGTTGTATCCAGTGGGGAACGGGCCCCAATAGTTTGCTGGTGTTGCCATGAAGTAGGCCATGTAAGGACCAACTAGAACTAAGGACCTTGCTTAGCCCATGAACACAAACTTTGGGTACCGACAGTCACTGTGTGCTAAAAGTGTCTGTGCGAAGGGCACCCCAGTAGTCCCAAGTGATAAACATTTATGTCAAGTTGAAATAGAGAAGACTCCAGCTATGGCCCTACTGGACTGATGACCCTGATATGACCAATCCTAGTGCAACAGAGCGAATTCACCGGCCAGAAAAATGGGGTACTATGCATCCACGGAGAATTAAAACTATCCCACCAGACATGTGATAATATACACACCAGCCAGGAGACAATGCCATGAGGTGGAAGTGGTTGTTAGTCTGCACTAGGAACTGATAGTTGGGAGGGATTTTCCCTTATTCTCTGCCCTGGGGCCAACAGCTGTCTCATCTAGTGAACGTGAGACTGCGCAAGTAGCATTGTTCAGGAGTAGTGCAAGAACTTTGTGGCCCAGAGGAAGAGGAGCTGGCTGTAGGGGTGACCTCCACTCCAGTGGAGAAAGAGTAGAAAACTCTCCTAGAAGTGATGGCTGGAGGAATAGAGAAATTTGCCACCAGGACCCAAAAAAAGTCAGACTTAAATGTCTCTGGAGACAATTTTGGTACGGCGCAACTCTGAGACCCTACATTGTCCCAGGCTAGAGAAAATGTGGTAATTATTGATGGGGAACCACAGCAACTTGGAGCAGACATAATGTTTCCTCGCTTTGAAGTTAGAAGAAACTTGGTGTACTGGGTCGACCTATAACCAGGCGAAACTATAGAACAATTGTTGGTGCCGCAGGCTTATTGCAAGCTGTTGATGGACTTTGCCCAAAAACATGTACTAGGCGGACACCTGGCGGCTAAAAAAAAACCTGGATCAAATTCTGCAGGTTTTACTGGCCAGGTGTCTTCCAAGAGGTGAAGCGGTATTGTGAGTCCTGTCCAGTATTTCAGGTGACCAGCCTCCAACAGCAATTCCGAAGTACCTTTGGTAGCTATACTGATTATAAAAAATACCGTTCGAGTGGTTTTCAGCCGGGGCGGTCGCATCTTGGCACCATCCTAGTTGAAAACTGTATATATCCCAGATATGGATTACAGAGTGAGACACAACATCGGACAGGTATGGTATATTGTTGGTTTATTATTTTACTTTTATTACAGGAAATCGAGGGCTTCGGGGAATTAGGTGAGGTCGTAAGTATGGTTTAATTTTGAATATTAAAGGAGTCTGTGTCTTTATTTCAATTAAAGAAATTTTTCTCAGGGTGTCTGTGTTTTATTTACAATTTGACTATTTGTCTTATTGACGCCTCTCAATAGCTAACCTCGGGCTTGATGTCACAAAGGTGACATCAACCCCTCCAACTATTACCCCACTTGCCACCGCTACAGGGCAAGTAGGAAGAGCAAGGCTATGTACCAGAATTGGTGCATCTTAGAGATGCACCTTTTCTGGGGTGGCTGAGAGCTGATGCTTTTAGCCGGGGGGGCAGTATCCATGGCCCCTTCCTAGGCTCTTAATAGCAGTCAGCATATGCTGGCTATTAATTATAGGGAGACCCCACATCATTTTTTGGGAAAAATAATCTTTTAATAACTAAATACCTGTCCAGTAATTTGCACACACTGTACTAATTGTATTTGGCACTGACATTTATATATCTACCTATTCTATATGTCTTTACTGTATGTAATACATCTCTTCTATCCTGCCGGCTCCTGCAGTGATTTTACAGAATCCAGCAAATGTATTACCGGCTTTCCTTCTATCTCTCTATGCAATATAAATACATACATATACATCTAATATATACTTACCTTGTAATGTCTTCACATCCTGTTCCATCCTGATGTGTCTGGATCCCAGAATTCCAAGTGGTGGAAGTTCACCGACCGCCATACTGGGACACCCAAGTGATGGGTGTCTCCATATGGAAACTGCTGGTGGTACCAGCTACTTGCGCGGTACCACCAGCGGAACACCGTCGCACCACACACACACACAGACACTGTATGTGCCGTATGCACCACACACACACACACTGTATATGCCGTACACACCAAACACACACACATACACACACCCACACACTGTATATGTCGTATGTGCCACACACTCACTGTATACGCCGTATGCACCACACATACACACTGTATACACCGCACACACCACACACACACTGTATATGCCGTACGCACCACACACACACTGTATACGCCGTGCGCAACACACACTGTATACGCCGTATGCACCACACACACACTCTATGTCGTACACACCACACACACACACTGTATACGCCGTACGCACGACACACACACACTGTTTACGTCGTACGCATCACAAACACACACAGTATACGCCGTACACACCACACAAACACACACACACTGTTTCCCTGAAAAATCCCCACAGGAAAATTGCCCACAGGAAAACAGCCCACAGGAAAGTTGCCCACAGGAAAATTGCCCACACAGAAAATTACACACAGGAAAACTGCCCACACTGAAAATTGCCCACATGGAAAATTGCCCACAAGGAAAATTGCCCACATGGAAAACTGCCAATTGCAGCATCACAAAGTTTCAGATCTATGATATTTGAGGTGCAAGGTGAGGATTTTCACATGATATGTGATCAACTTGTGATTTACAGTTGACCTAGTGCAAAACTGCAAAAATGACGAAGATCTGTGGTTTATAGCAGTCTGTCATTATCAGCAATAGATATAGTCTGCTTTCATCTCTCACTGATTCTGCCTTACTCCTCCCACCAGCCCAAAACAGCAGCACATGCAGAACCAGCAGCAGTGTGATCCAGAGGAGCCATCACTGCCATCAGTACTCACAAAAGTATCACTGTATTATCTGTGGAGTTACTGCAGTTCACATCTAATACATTGTCATCTCAGTGGGAGCCCACCAAAAGCAAGGTGCTGCTGGCAGAGATAGTTGTTCCTGGAAGCCCAGAAGGCACAGCAGAAAGGTGAGATTCTGTCACTTGTACCACCTTGTGTTCTTGCTGAGAATGTATGATATGTTTTTGCAGTGGTGTAACTGGAGTCCGATGAACCCCAGTGAGAAATTTAGACCTGCCCCTCCCCACACACACACATTGGTCAGATGTATGGTCCCCTGTAGCATTCTAAATTCTAAAAAGACTTATGAATTATCCCCATCCCCCTTCATTATGTAGTAATGTCCCCCACCCTGGTATACATGCCCATCATCCTGGTGAATATGTCTGCATCCTGGTATATATGTCCCAATACTGGTATATATGGTCCCCATCCTGGTATGTATGGTCCACATGGTCTCCATCCTGGTATATAAGCCCCCTTCCTGGTATATACAGTGCCTTGTGAAAGTATTCGGCTCCCTGGAACTTTTCCACCTTTTCCCACATATGCTTTAAACATAAAGATACCAACTGTTAATTTTTGGTGAAGAATCAACAACAAGTGGGACACAATTGTGAAGTTGAAAGAAATTCATTGGTTATTTTAAATTTTTGTGGAAATACAAAAACTGAAAAGTGGGGCGTGCAAAATTATTCAGCCCCTTTAACTTAATACTTTGTTGCGCCATCTTTTGCTGCGATTACAGCTGCAAGCTGCTTGGAGTATGTCTCTATCAGTTTTGTACATCGAGAGACTGAAATTCTTGCCCATTTTTCCTTGGCAAACAGCTCAAGCTCAGTGAGGTTGGATGGAGATCGTTTGCGAAAAGCAGTTTTCAACTCTTTCCAGATTCTCGATTGGATTCAGGTCTGGACTTTGACTTGGCCATTCTAACACCTGGATACGTTTATTTGTGAACCATTCCATTGTAGATTTTGCTTTATGTTTGGGATCATTGTCTTGTTGGAAGACAAATCTCGGTCCCAGTCTCAGGGCTTTTGCAGACTCCAACAGGTTTTCTTCAAGAATGGTCCATCCATCTTCCCATCAATTTTAACCATCTTCCCTGAAGCTGCTGAAGAAAAGCAGGCCCAAACCATGATGCTGCCACCACCATGTTTGACAGTGGGGATGTTGTGTTCAGGCTGGTGAGCTGTTGCCTTTACGCCAAACATATCGATTGGCATTGTTGCCAAAAAGTTCGATTTTGGTTTCATCTGACCAGAGCACCTCCTTCACATGTTTGGTGTATCTCCCAGGTGGCTTGTTGCAAACTTTAAATGACACTTTTTATGGATATCATTGAGAAATGGCTTTAGTCTTGCCACTCTTCCATAAAGGCCAGATTTGTAAAGTGTACGACTGATTTTTGTCCTATGGACAGACTGTCCCACCTCAGCTGTAGATCTCTGCAGTTCATCCAGAGTGATCATGGGCCTCTTGGCTGCATCTCTGATCAGTCTTCTCCTTGTTTGAGATGAAAGTTTAGAGGGATGGCCGGGTCTTGGTAGATTTTCAGTGATATGATACTCCTTCCATTTCAATATGATCACTTGCACAGTGCTCCTTGGGATGTTTAAAGTTTTGGAAATCATTTTGTATCCAAATCTGGCTTTAAACTTCTCCACGACAGTATCATGGACCTGCCTGTTGTGTTCCTTGGTCTTCATGATGCTCTCTGTGCTTCAAACAGAACCCTGAGAATATCACAGAGCAGGTGCATTTATACGGAGACTTGATTATACACAGGTGGATTATATTTATCATCATTAGTCATTTAGGTCAACATTGGATCATTCTTAGTTCCACAATGAACTTCTGGAGTGAGTTTGCTGCACTGAAAGAAAAGGGGCCGAATAATATTGCACGCCCCACTTTTCAGTTTTTGTATTTCCACAATATTTAGAGTTGAGAGTCCTCAGTGGTTGATACCTTTTAATGGCTAACTGAAAAGATGGTAACAAATTGCAAGCTTTCGAGACTACTCAGGTCTCTTCATCAGGCTGAACTAATACAAAATCTGAAGAATCACATATTTATACACAAAAACACAGAAAAAATGCAATAGGTAAGACAAGTGACGTGAAGCAGAATAGTCATTATGGCAGAGGGATGAGCATAAATATTGGAACAATTCATAGATAAGGAGAGAAAGTTTTATTACCCTCTGATTGGGGTCTGGTAATGTTTTGTGATGTTTTCACAGGGTATTTGGAGTAAATTCCTTAATTGATGTAATAGGCCATAAAACCATGTGACAGGTTCATTCCAGCATTAAGAGTGTCAAAGGTCACCATCAATTTGTATTCGCAAATTCTTCTCTGCCTCTGAGATGTGAATCTGCTTCTTAGTACCAGTATTTTCATATCTGACATGCTATGATCAGGGGAGCAAAAATGTTTTGCCACAGGTAGATCCATTCTTTTTTCTCTTATTGCGTGGCGATGAGAATTCATCCTTGTTCTCAGTTTTTGCCCGGTCTCCCCCACATACAGACCCCCAGTTGGACATTTAGTACATATAATTAGGTACACAACATTAGATGTGATGCAGCTGAAAGTACCTGGTATCTTGTAGTCCTGATGTGAGTTGGGGATCTTTATCTTGTCCGTGGTCATTATAAATGGACAGGTTTTGCATTTCTTCTGATTGCAAGGCAAGGTTCCTGCAGCTGTTGGGGAGGACAGGGAACTTCTGACAATGATGCTTCTTAGATTTGGGGGCTGCCTAAAACACAGTAGTGGGGGGTCTGGAAATATGGATTGTAACCGGGCATCTTTTTGTAGTAAAGGTTGTAGTTTCCGTGCAGCTCCCCTTAGCACCTCCAGATTTGGATTGTAGGTGACCACTAAAGGCACCCGGTTATTTTCTTCTTTAGCTTTGTAATGTAGCAGGTGATCCCTTGATATTCTGGTGGCTCTTGTAATTTGGTTTTCAATTGTTCTTGGATGGTAGCCCTGATTTAAAAAGGTCTTTCTGAGGCGACCAAGGTGTTCATCTCTATCCATGGGGTTGGAACATATACGGTTGTATCTGATGGCTTGGCTGTAGACAATAGAGTTTTTTATGTGTTTTGGATGGAAACTGTCCCATTTAAGGTATGTTGGACGGTCGATTGGCTTCTGATACAGGGATGTCTCTATTTCATTGTCCTTCAGTTTAATGATGGTGTCCAAAAAGTTAATTTCAGTGCTGGAGTAGTTAAGTGTTAAGTTGATGGTGGGATGAAATTGATTGAACTGTTCGTGGAACGTCTTTAGCTGTTGCTCAGACTCCGTCCAGATGATTAAAATGTCATCAATGTAGCGGTAGTAGGCCCGAGGCCTGGTTGGACATGAGGACAGAAAGTCGCTTTCAAGCTTGGCCATGAAAAGATTTGCATACTGTGGAGCCATTTTACTTCCCATCGCTGTGCCAGTCTCCTGTAAATAGATCTTGTTGTCAAATTCAAAGTAATTGTGGGTGAGGATGAATTTTGTGAGTTTCACCACAGAATCAGCATCATTCTCTGTGTTTTTCATGAAGTCTTTGCAGGCATTTAATCCATCCTGGTGTGGGATATTAGAGTACAAGGATTCCACATCCATGGTGGCCAGGATGGTTCCTTCTGGTAGAGGACCTATTGCTGCTAGTTTATTCAGTAGGTCAGTTGTGTCCTGAATGTAGTTGGGTGTATCCTTTACCAGAGGTTTAAGAATGCCCTCTACCCATCCAGATACCTGCTCAGTAAGGGAGTCCACACATGAAATAATCGGCCTCCCTGGATTCCCAGCTTTGTGGATTTTGGGAAGCATGTAGAATGTCCCTGTTCTTGGACTCTCTGGTATCAGGTCATCGGCTCTTATGGATTTGTCAGACAGACAAGATACCAACTTGCTTAGTTCCTTGTAATAGTCCTGTGTAGGGTCCGACTCCAGTTTTCTGTAGTAGCGTGTGTCTGTAAGTTGTCTGTTTGCTTCCTTCATATAGTCTGATGTGTTCATCATGACTATTGCACCTCCCTTGTCAGCAGGTTTAATGATGATTTCTTTGTTGGTTTTCAGAGACTGTATAGCCTTTCTCTCCTGGGCACTGATGTTGGATGCTTGTCTCTTGTTGGTGGCTATGATGGTGGATTTTATCAAATATCTGAATGAGTCTATATATTTATCCAAATGAGGGTTGCGTCCAGGAGGAGGTGTCCAGTCTGATCTCTTCTTGGTTGTTGAGATCCCTTTTCCTTCAGTCCGAGTGTTTTCTGAATCTTCTGTATCATTGAAGTATTCCCTCAGGCGCAGTCTCCTGAAAAAATGTTCCATATCACTGCAGAGTTCGGTTTTATCCAGGGCCTTAGTGGGACAAAATGAGAGTCCTCTAGAAAGCACGGCAAGCTCCACTTTGTTGGGTTTGTAATCCGAGAGATTGATGACACAGTTAGATGCTTTTGTGTCTGGAATGGAGTGGTTGTCAGAGTTGTCAGGTTTTGTTTTGGATCTGTTTGTATAGAGTCCGGAATTGAGACGCAGTCTGTGTAGTTTCTTTTCTTTGTTATGAATCAGAAAGGTCCGTAGTTTGTTGTAGTATTGTTGTAATTTTTGTTCTGTGGTTTCTGGAAGTGTTTTCCTTAGGCTTTCAAATTGCCCTTGGACGTTACTCCTTATGCTGTAGCAGACATGCAAAAGATGGTTCCTAAGTCTCTCAGACGTCCTGTGACAAAGGTTTTTTGCATAATGGGTATTGTAGGTGTGAAGAATTGGGTTTGTAATCCAGAGTCCTTTGGGAATTAAATTCTCCTTTTTGCATTTAGATAAGAAAAAAATATCGCTGTCCATTTGTGCACGTTTCTTCAGAAGTGGTTTTAGTTCCATAAAGATGCGGTACATTCTGGTATCCTCCATTTTGATACAGTAAAGATGTATATCTTCGTACCGTGTTAGCCAGTAGATATCTACTACTACTACTATCTACTGGCTAACACGGTACGAAGATATACATCTTTACTGTATTTCCACAAAAATTTAAAATAACCAATAAATATCGTTCAACTTCACAATTGTGTCCCACTTGTTGTTGATTCTTCACCAAAAATTAACATTTGATATCTTTATGTTTGAAGCATGATATATGGGAAAAGGCTGAAAAGTTCCAGGGAGCCAAATACTTTTGCAAGGCACTGTATGTCCCCATCCTGGTTTACATGGTCCCCAATCCTAGTGTATGTGTCCCCGTACTGCCCCTAATGCATAATTAAAAACAAAAACATTTTTCTCAACTTTCCTCTGCTCCAACCTTGCCCAGTGTCTTTTGTAGCCACCGCACAGTCCGGCAGCTGACATCGGAGTGTGCGCCATTGTCATGCGCCGTTCCCTGTGGCTATATCTCCAACGTCAGCTCACAGCCACTGTGCCGGGAGCATGTATCACAGTGCAGGGACCCGATGGGTCTCTGCAACATGATGCATGTCATCTGGATCTGCATCTTCAGTGGGGACGCAGATCCTGCAGAAGCAGGCACCTGTACCCCCGTACTTGGTCATGGCCTTGATCCCTGCGACCACAGTCGTTACACCTCTGTGTTTTTTTCTATTGGTGAAGCAATAGTCTTAAGAATGTTTGTTCACCTCACTCTGTGTTGTCTGAGTGGTGTTCTACCCACGGGGATCGAATGCAGGCGTTCAGTGGGATGAGCCCTGGTTCTTGCGGGCTCTTGAAAGACAGCCAGGCCAGCTATCCCCTGTTCTGCAGAGCATCTAACCTATAATTCTTTATTATTCTCCTGCCCTGCAAAGCATCTCACCTATAATTCTATATTATTCACCTGCCCTGCAGAGCATCTCACCTATAATTCTATATTATTCTTCTGCCCTGCAGAGCATCACACCTATAATTCTATATTATTCTTCTGCCTGCAGAGCATCTCACCTATAATTCTATATTATTCTCCTGCGCTGCAGAGCATCACACCTATAATTCTATATTATTCTCCTGCCCTGCAGAGCATCTCACCTATAATTCTATATTACTCTCCTGCCCTGAAGAGCATCTCACCTATACCTGTATACTATCCCCCTGTCTTGCAGAGCATTTAACCTATAATTCTATACTATTCTCTGTCCTGCAGAGCATCTTACCTATAATTCTATATTCTTCTGCCCTACAGAGCATCTCACGTACACCTGTATATTATCCCCCTGTCCTGCAGATAATTTAACCTATAGATCTATGCTATTCTCTGTCCTGCAGAGCATCACACCTACCGTATAACTCTCTACTGTTTTCCTGTGGGTATTCATGTCTGTGGGCAATTTTCTGAGGGGATTTTTCACATATCATGTGAGCATCCTCACCTTGCACCTCAAATATCTTAGATCTGAAACTTTGTGATGCTGCAATTGTCAATTTTCTGTGTGGGCAATTTTCTGTGTGGGCAATTTTCCGTGTGGGCAAATTTCCATGTGGGCAGTTTTCCATGTGGTCAGTTTTCCATGTGCGCAATTTTCCATGTGGGAAATTTTCCTGTGGGCATTTTTCTTGTCACCACACACACTGTATACGCCGTACGCACCACACACACTGTATGAGCAGTACACACCGCACACACCACACACTGTATATGCCGTACACACCACACACACACATTGTATATGCAGCACGCACCACACACACACACACACACTGTATACGCCATACGCACCACACACACACACACTGTATACGCTGTACGCACCACACACACACTGTATACGCCGTTCGCACCACACACACACTGTATACGTCGTACGCACCTCACACACACTGTATACGCCGTACGCACCACACACACACTGTACACGCCGTAAGCACCACACATACACACTGTACACACCGTACGTACCACACACACACTGTATACACTGTACGCACCACACACACACACTGTATATGCTGTATGCACCACACACACACACTCATACACTTGACTCTGGAGAGGCCGATTCCTCATGACCCCATTACCCCCCGTCTCCCCTTCTTTCCCGTTAAGCAAAGGCACGCGACAGCCATTTCTTTTTTGGGTAATAACGGCCACAGCAGCCTATTTATTGAAATTCATTGGTAATCATACACACTGTACACACTGTACGTACCACACACACACTGTATACACTGTACGCACCACACACACACTCATACACTGTATACGCCATACGCACCACACACACAAACACACACTGTATATGCTGTACGCACCACACACACACTGTACAATCCATACACACTGTATACGCCGTATGCACCACACACACACACTATATACGCCATACGCACCACACACACACTCTATATATGCCGTATGCACTGCACACACACACACACAGTATATGCCGTATGCAGCCTCTTGTGAAGTACCACCAGCGAAACACTGTCGCGAACACGCCGCCACTGGAATCAGCTGAATGATTCACTGCCTGCCGCCATCTTTGTACAGGAGGAACACATGCGCAGTTTTAATGTGACCACTGCTATCTGTCTGCATAAAGATGGCGGCGGTCTGATTTATTGCGCCTGCGTGAATTCCGAGCAGGCGTAGTGAATCATTCGGCTGATCCCGGTGGCAGATGCGCGACATGTCTACAGGCAGAGGAAGCCGGTCACATTAAAGGGGTTTTCTCATGAACAAAAGTTAATTTTAAAACTTGTCTGTGTCTGATAGTGTACGAAGCATACCACATCTCCTGGACATGGGAGAAAGCAAAAGACAATACTGACATTACAGCAGGGGATCTCAGAGGATTCATTTTGTGAGGTAAAATATTTCACTGACTGTTTTTAAACAATATTTTACCTCACAAAATGTATCCTCTGCGATCTCCTGCTGTAATGTCAGAATGTGGGAGCCCGGTTTTATTAGATGAGGGACCCTGACTGGCCAGCCATTAGTTTTTGGAAGGCTTAATTTTGCTCTCCTAATTTTCTGTAGTGCAAAAGAAAGGGTTAATAATGGAGATACCTGTTAGATATGCCCGCTTGTAGGGTCAGTTTCAGGTGCTTGCCCCTCCCAAGGGGTATAAAAAGGGGTGATGACGGATATCCGGTCTCTTTTGGCGCTGTCAGCAGGAGCGGAGAGTGACAAGAGCCGAGGTACCCCCCAAGGGTGGCGATGGCAGAGCTAGGGGATGCGATAAAGGAACGGCTGAGAGAGGAGGGAGCGGGTTGGTTAATGGTGCTGCTGCAGGAGCCGGGTACATGTCCTCCTAAGGTTGATGCAGTCATGAGCGGTCGGACAGTAGAACGGGAGACACGCCCCTGGTGCCTCTGAGCCGGCGGTGGCCAGAGCGGGAGAAGGGCGCGAAACTGCAGCGGCTGAAGTGAGATTAGTTCCAGTGGCTGAAGAGGGCGCATGCGCAGTAGTTGAGGAGGCGTCCCTCAGGCAAGGGGCAATAAAAAAGAGGGCTAGAAAAAGGAGTTTAGTGGTGAGGAAACGGCTATAAGGTCTTCGGACAGAATTAAGGCGGCAGATGGTCAGACAGATAAAAGTGGGGTGGGTGTTGCAAAATAAGGCAGATTAATAAATAAGACTGTGGGTGAAGCGGTGGTTATGGGGGGTACTCATAGTGCCAGTGGTTCATCCATGGATGAACCCAGGTAGAATGAAAAACATCAAAATGCTAGCCAGCAGAGTATGAGAGTTCAGGTAGCAGGTAAGGTGGATAATGGGAACCAAATATTAAATAAGCAGCAGATGGTGCCGATGCAGGCAGTGTGGGACTCAGTGCCTGGACAACAGGGCGCAATGCAAATGTCGATATTTGGGCAGCCGCATTTGGTTCCATTATTGTCTTTTGCCTCACAGTCCCCCACTTTACCGCCAGCTTTGGTGGCACCTGTGGTGGCGGGAAGTGCAGGTATTGCATTACAGTCAACAGGAGTAGGAACATTCACTAATGCAAATCAGTCACAAGATGGTGCAATATTAAATGAATTGGCGGTTAATGCAGCTAGTGGTGGTAATGATGGTGCATCTCAAAGGGATGGTGTGCTGACGGCTCCGAAAAATGATGCGGGTTTAAGACAGAGAAGGGGAGAATCTTCTTCCTCTTCTGGGGATTCTCATAGGAGATATGACAGAAATATCAGTGGTCGCAGCAATTGAAGAAGGAGGAGATCTGAGTCCAAACGAAGCAGGCGATCTCGAGCATCAAGGTATCAGTCTTCATCTTCATCGGGATCAAGATGTAGGAGTCGGGGATCGACTCGACAATCGGTGAGAAGTAGTCGTGGAAAACATCGGGAGCATAATGAAGAATCGGCGGGTCAGAGGTCAATGGCAGCACCTGAGACATCGATGGGTGAGTTTAATTACGCTAATGCTTGGACAAAAGGAGAAAAATTTGTTACTTTGGAAAATATGAGTGTTTTAAGGGGGGAAAAATTGGTAGTAAACCCCAAATTAGTGACGCAAATGAATATGGCCAACCCCAGCCTCCACCGTTGCGGGCGGACATTCATAAGGATGCATATTATTGCGAAGTAATTCTGCTTGGTGGTCATTTAGAGCAGGAGACCATCGAAAAGATTAATGAATATTTTGATATTTAGTCAATAGTGTCTACAGATCAAAGCACAATTGACCGGGAAAGAAGACTTAATGATAGGCCTTTTGAGCGTAGGTCATAAGTTGCAAAGACCATTAATAATTGGTTACAGGCGTTTTTTGTAGTAGGTTGTGTCATGGGAAAAAAGCAGCCAGAGCGGTGTTCGGAATTGTTTCTTTACATGGATACAATTTACAATTCATATAAAACTCACGGTGGGTCGGCATGGTGGAAATATGATGAGGAATTTCGCAGGCGTTTGGCCATCAACCCGCAGTTGGGTTGGGGGTTAATGCTACGGATGCATGGTTAAGGCTTATGATGTCCCAGAGAAGCAGTCAGCCCTTTCATGCCGGGGCCCCTAGCCAGCAGACTGCAAAGGCCGGGAACCTGCTGGTTGTTCAATGACGGTCACTGCAGATTCTACGGGCTTTGTAAATATAAGCATGAGTGCTCTTCATGTGGAGGGCCACATGAAGTCATCAAATGTCATCGATCGGCCACAAAAGGTGCAGGAGGGAGGCCTACCACACAACAAGACGTTAAGGACACCAGTGAGAATCAGCGCGATGGAGCCGTGGTTAAACAAGTATCCCAATAAAGCAGCTGTGGCTCAATTGAGAGTCGGTTTCACGTATGGATTCTTTATACCATTTAATTTTTCCAATAGTTCATCTTTTTTGTCAAATTTGAGGTCGGCTAGGGAACTTCTGTTGGTATTGAATAAAAAAGAAGCAAAGAAGGTATCTCTGGGGCGGATGTTGGGGCCTTTCGAATCCCCTCCGTTTGTTAATTTAAGGGTGTCCCCATTAGGCATTGTTCCCAAGAAAGAAGCAGGGGAATACAGACTGATACACCACCTGTCGCATCCGAAGGGTTCGTCAGTAAATGACGGGATTAGTGTGGAAGAAGCTTCAGTAGTATATGCTTCATTTGATCAAGCAATACGGATGGTGAGGGAGGCTGGTCTGGGAGCACTTATGGCTAAGTCAGATGTTGCATCGGCCTTTCGATTGTTACCTGTACACCCGGATTGTCATCATTTGCTAAGGTGTTTTGTGAATGGAGCTTATTATTATGACATGTGCCTGCCTATGGGTTGTTCCATTTCTTGTAGGTATTTTGAATTATTCAGCACTTTTCTGGAATGGGTTACAAGGTTGGAATCTGGGTCGCAGTGGGTAACGCATTATTTGGATGACTTTTCATTTGTGGGACCAGCGGACTTGGATATTTGTGGAAACGTTTTGGAAAAGTTTCGAGAAATAATGTGTTTGTTTGGAGTGCCGCTGTCTGAGGAAAAAACGGTTGGCCCAGTTTCATGTCTTTCGTTTTTGGGCATTGAAATTGACTCTAAAGAAATGTTTTTTTGTTTACCCATGCATAAGATTTTGAAATTATTGGGAATGATAGATGGTTGTCTGTCTTTCAAAAAAAGTGTCGTTGGTTCAATTGCAGTCCCTCTTGGGTCTGTTGGCGTTCGCGTGCAGGGTAATGCCTATGGGTAGGATTTTTTCCAGGCATTTGGCTATGGCTACGAAGGGAATAAAAAGGCTGCATCATAGGATTCGTTTGGGTACTCCGTTGTTCGAAGATTTAAGGGTTTGGAGGAGTTTTTTGTTAAAATATAATGGGTGTACATATTTTCAAGCGGAGGAGAAGACAGGACAAGAGATGAACTTGTTTGCGGATGCAGCAGGTTCGGTTGGCTTTGGAGTAATATTTAGGAGGAATTGGTGCGCGGAAAGGTGGCCAGTGAGTTGGGTGGAAAAGGGCTGGAACTAGAATCTGACTCGTCTAGAGTTTTTTTCATTGGTTGTGGCGGTTTCCATATGGGGAGAACAATTACGGAATTCAAAAATTTGTTTTTGGACTGATAAGGAAAGCGTTGTTCATGTTTTGAATCATTTGACGTCATCATCAATTCCGGTTATAAAGTTAATAAGGTATCTTGTTTTAAAATGCTTAAATTGGAATATTTGTTTCCGGGCGTGTCATGTACCAGGTATTCAAAACGCTATGGCCGATTCATTGTCACGCTTTGATTTTCAGAAGTTCCGGGAGCTCGCTCCATTTGCCAATCAGATGGGAACAGTATGCCCGGACTATCTGTGGGAAATTCCGGAAGTTTCTTAATGCCGCTGGTACGATCATCAGTGGCTTCGTCGACATGAAATGCATACGGTAAGGCATGGCAGGAACGGTTGGGATTGGTAGGAGATCATCAGGTGGGTTTTTCTAACCAGTTAAGATTGGAGGTTACCTTTGATTATGTGCAGCAATTACATGCCAAGGATGCGTCTGCAACGCTGGTACATAATATATTATCGGGTTTGGCTTTACATTTTAAGCTCAAGGGATGGGACGATGTGACAAAAATTTTTTTGTTAATTCAGGTCTTGAAGGGCTGGGAGAGATCAAGGGTTTCGAACATGGTTAGGAGGCCTATTTCTTTTACGCTTTTGGCTCAAATTATTGAGTGCACGAAAACAGTATGCAGCTCGCAGTACGAATCAATATTGTTTTCAGCAGTGTTTGGGGTTGCTTTTTTCGGGGCGTTGCGGGTTAGCGAGTTGCTTGCTCCATCAATTCGGGTTCTTGGGGGTTTACAGGATAATGATATAATAGTTTGCAATAAGGGAATTCGGATAAGAATCAGGCGTTCAAAGATGGACCCTACGGGCAGCGGATTGTGGTTTATTTTGGGTGCTATTGATGGACCGGTATGCCCTAACAAGTTGGTAGCTGAATATTTGGATATAAGGGATAATAGTAAGGCATTTTTTGTGCATGCTGACGGGACGCCCGCAACGAAATTTTAGTTTTTGGCTTTGTTAAGGAAGATTTTAGTAATGCTAGGCCTGCCGGTGGGGGAGTTCGGGACGTATTCATTTAGAATAGGCGCAGCAATGGAGGTAGCTCGCGCGAGTCTCAGAGATGATGAGATCAAGAGGATGGAAGGTGGCGTTCGGCATGTTTTTTCCATTATATTAGACCTAAATTGTTAACCATATAATAAGTTGGTGTCATTTAAAATTTTCTTTTCTCATTATAGGTCGTCCAAGACCCTGTGTGTGGATATTGGGTCATTCTTATATATTGGGCTCAACAAAGGGTGGAGGTGCAACCCGGTGGAAGATCGTTGGGTTTCTATAATATGGAAGTGAATTGGAGAGGTATTGGGGGATTAAGATGGTCACAAGTGTTGTTAGAAGTGGTGCAGATTTCAAGATAAGTGAATCCTCCGGTGATTCTTGTATTACCGTATTTTTCGGACCATAAGACGCACCGGACCATAAGACGCACCCCAAATTTTCAGAAGGAAAATAGGGAAAAAAAATAATGTGTCAAATGGGGGTCCATCTTACAGTCCAAATTCAGGTTGCCAGGGAAGGGATCAGCACAGGTAGAGGAGAAGTCACTGGGGTCGTTCGGTGGTCCAGGCTGGTGCGGTGGTGGTGCGCTGTGGGGTGGCTGTGTTCTGTGGGGTGGCTGTGTTCTGTGGGTGGCTGTGCTCTGTGGGGTGCCAATATACTCACAAATCCGGTGGCGGTCCCAATTCAGCCTTCCTGTGGTGCGGTGGTGGTGTCAGGGCAGCAGCGGGGCTCTGTGCAGTGTGGGGGGCTCCGCCGGCATTTTGTCCTAGCCGGAAAGCCCCCGCAGCTGCGACGCGGTGGCCTCCGGTGGCGGTCTCGATCAGCCTCCGTGGTGCGGTGGTGGTGTCGGGGCAGCAGCGGGGCTCTGTGCTGCGTGGGGGGCTCCGCCGGCGTTTAGTCCCAGATGGAAAGCCCCCGCAGCTGCGACGCGGTGCCATCCTGATGTCCTCCGCAAAGATGGCCGCCGCTTGCTGAAGTTCAAATCTCGCCAACGAGATCTCTTCCCGAGATCTCGTCTCCTGAGATCTTGTCCTGAGATCTCGGGAAGAGATCTCGTTGGCGAGATTTGAACTTCAGCAAGTGGTGGCCATCTTTGCGGAGGACATCAGGATGGCACCGCGTCGCAGCTGCGGGGGGGCTTTCCGGCTGGGACTAAACGCTGGCGGAGCACCCCACGCAGCACAGAGCCCGCTGCTGCCCTGACACCACCACCGCACCATGGAGGCTGATCGAGACCGCCACCGGAGGCCACCGCGTCGCAGCTGCGGTGGGCTTTCCGGCTGGGACTAAATGCCGGCGGAGACCCCATGCTGCACAGAGCCCCGCTGCTGCCCCGACACCACCACCGCACTACAGGGAGGCTGAATTGGGACCGCCGCCGCCACCGAATTTTTAGGTATGTTGCGACCATAAGACGCACCCCCATTTTCCCCCAAAATTTTTGGGGAAAAATTGCGTCTTATGGTCCGCAAAAACGGTACAAGCGGGAGGAAATGATTTAGGTCATGAGGGCAGACATTGATAAATTTTCAAGTTTATTTTCGCAAATGGTGTTGGTTTGGTCGGAAATAATTCACAGGGTAGTGTGGCGGGGGCCCCGGGATTGGGCCGGGATAGAGCGCGCAAGGAGAAGCGGTGAACCAGCAAATAGCCCGTTTTGTTAATTTCAAAGGATGCATTATTGTAAGGCATAGGCAATTAGAAGGAAATAATGCCAGGTTATTGGGTCCCGATATGGTACACTTAACGGAGATCGGGTTAGATATTTTCTGTCAGGCTTGCAGGACGGGATTGAAGAGGCAATTATGGCTTTGGATGGGGGGTCGTAGCTTCTTGGGGTCGCTACTCCATGGCAGAAGAGGAAGACTGGGTTACATGTGCCGGGAGTCCGGTGGCATATCCCCACAAGTATGAGTTTAATATGGTGAGCTGCGACCTTAACCCTCCAATAGTGGGTGTGTTAAAGAAGAGTTTTAAATTGTAATATTCAATAAAGAATTGGGTTAGAATTTTGTTTTGAACGTTTTCTTTGCGCCAGAAAAAAGGGGAGCAAATGGTTAGATAAGTGTGGGCAGTCTGTGGGAGCCCAGTTAAATTAGATGGGGGACCCTGACTGGCCAGCCATTAGTTTTTGGAAGGCTTAATTTTGCTCTCCTAATTTTCTGTAGCGCAAAAGAAAGGGTTAATAATGGAGATACCTGCTAAGATACGCCCGCTTGTAGGGTCAGTTCCGGGTGCTTGCCCCTCCCAAGGGGTATAAAAAGGGGTGATGACGGATATCCGGTCTCTTTTGGCGCTGTCAGCAGGAGCGGCCCACCCGCCCGCCCGTTTGAAGGTTTTTGCTGGTTAAAAGGCGTACTTGTTTTGGTGTAAGGTTTGTTGAAAGTCGCAGCATTGGCGGAAGAGCAAGACTGTGTTACATGTGCCAGGAGTCCGGTGGCATATCCCCACAAGTATAAGTTTAATATGGTGAGCTGCGACCTTACCCCTCCAACAGTGGGTGTGTTAAAGAAGAATTTTGAATTGTAATATTCAATAAAGAATTGTGTTAGAATTTTGTTTTGAGTGTTTTCTTTGCGCCGGAAAAAAGGGGAGCAAATGGTTAGATAAGTGTGGGCAGGCTTGTCTTTCGCTTCCTCCCTTGCCCAGGAGCTGTGGTATATTCTGTACACGGTCAGACACAGACAATTTTTAAAATGAACTTTAGTTTGTGGGAAAACCCCTTGAAAAAGCAAATATTAATGCCAACATGGATCCTCCTAAAAAGTACGCCAATGACAATGAAAGGAAAGCAGCAAAGGCACAATGTCGAAGACAACAATGGGCAAATGAGACTCTTGAAGAGCAACAGCATCGCTGGGACTAAAACAATGCATAAAAGTGTAGGCGTCAAGCACATGAGTCCCCTGATGCAAAAGTCATTAGATTATCACAGGATGCCATTAGGCAACAACAGTGCTGCAAACAGAAATCTGCAGTCATAACAGCAATACCATGTTCAAAAGATGACCCATTGGAACCAGAACACAACACCGCCGAGTGTACAACTTCAAAGTGTATGAGGTTAACTAAAAAGGCATTTTCCCAACACAAGCTACTTCAGGAACAATGTCCAAGTGAAAATTATTAATACACCACTTCGAGGAAAGTTGTTATGTAATAGTGATACAATTTTTACAAGGAATGTTGTTTATAAAAATGGTTTAAATTAATCTATTTAATTTGTAATATGATTAATAGATACCGTGTGTGATTTATAGGTAGATGATGGATAAATATCACATAGATATAAATAGTATAATAAATAGAGATATTTTATATATACATACATATGACATAAACATAGATAGGTGGATAGATAGATGCACATACACATAGATAGATGTTTCATAGCTATGAGATAGATATAGATAGATTGTGTGATATATAGACAGATATTTATTATTGTAAGGTGATCACAGGGGAGATATGTGTCATCCAGTTTATAAAACTTGGTGATATGAACCCGATTTAATGCTCCAGTGTCACAGATGCTGAGAGACTTAAATTAACTTTAACAGGGCTGGGGTTTTTTGTGAACAGCTAAAGAGATGGGCGGGACCGCTGTTCACCATATCTCCACCTCAGGGTTTGGTCCATAGAGATAGATAGATATAGACATACATAGATAGATAAATAGATAAATAACAAAAAAGGCAGCACTCCATAGATTCCAATAAAAAAAAGTGGATTTTAATCAGACCCACATAGTATGGTGATGTTTCGGCTCCATGAGCCTTCCTCAAGCAATGACTGCTAGACATATGTGAGTATATATATAGAGACAATGCTTCACAATCCTTCATTGCATCTCATTAAATTATTGTGCAAATACTGAATATATTTTATATACAATAATACTGTAAAAATCGTGAAATAACAATATAGCTTAAACATATCTTATAAAGTGCTTATAGTGCACAACATGTCTCATACATCTATCAAAATTCACATATTATACATTAATCAATAATATCCATACAATAAGTGCAGCTGTGTTCATATAATTTGAAAAAAACTCACTCGTTAGGTATAATCATTTCCCACATGGAGGACGCTATGAACGCTGTATTCAGCGTTTTTTAATGTCAACTGCGCATGCCCACACGCGTCATAGCTCTGTCACAGATTGTCGACCAATTAGGAATAAAGTGTGGCGTTTCCATAAGTGCGCAAGCGCACTAACACAATATCAGTTATCCAGCGCCATCTTTAATGTGGCAGAATACTATACAGGAATACACACCACTATTCTGATAATTATCAATGTTCCATATGTGTTTTCACACTCATATAGCAGCGTTTCAGCACCAGAGCTCATTCACACCCCGAGCCTTTCAATCTTCTAACTTCACCATTAGTATTTTAGCTTTTCAGAATTTACATTCATAGATCCTTAAAGAGGTTTGGGATACCTCCTGTGGATACCATCGGTAGTGGGAGGTTACCCTTGATGGGGGACTGTCCTATATATCGGGGTAAATAAAATACCTTTAATTCTCCTATGAATTAAATTTCCCTGTGGACAAATATGATTGTAGCTATGTCCCTTTAAGGATGGTCTCCAGAGGGCATCAGCCAACTCCTGGACAGTCTGTCGTGCCATGTGACGTTGGTGGATGGAGTGAGACATGATGTCCCAGATGTGCTCAATCGGATTCAGGTCTGGGAACGGGTGGGCCAGTCCATAACTTCAAATCCCTTCATCTTGCAGGAACTGCTGACACACTCCAGACACATGAGGTCTGGCATTGTCTTACATTAGGAGGAAACCCGTGCCAACCACACCAGCATATGGTCTCACAAGGGGTCTGAGGATCTCATCTCGGTACCTAATGGCAGTCAGGCTACCTCTGGCGAGCACATGGAGAGCTGTGCGGGCCTCCAAAGAAATGCCACCCCACACCATTACTGACCCACTGCCAAACCGGTCATGCTAAAGGATGTTGCAGGCAGCAGAGTGCTCTCCACGGCGTCACATGTTATGTTACGGTAGCTGAGGAGTGCAGGTAAAAAAGGAAATACACCAGAGCAGTTGGAATCTATGAGATTGCAGTACCCTGACTAACCACCGCAACTAGAGGCAGCCGTGGAGCGTTCCTACGTTGGTCCTAGACGCCTCGTCACAGCCTGAGAAACTAACTACACCTAAAGATAGAAATAGGAAAGCTATCTGCCCGGGAGCAGAACCCCAAAGATAATAGAAAGCACCCAAACATGTAATGGCGGTTAGACAAGAGGAAATACTGACACAGAAAGAAAATAGTATGAGCAAACGCTGGGGCCCAAACTATCTAAATAGAAAAGGACAGGAAGGGTACTTACTGCAATCTCAGAAAACCCTGAAAAAACACCAACTCTACTAATTTCAAAATCACCTGAGATCACACGACCTCTACCACCTAAATTAGTTCTCTGGTGTAAAAAAATCAAAACAGCAGCCACTGAAAAAACTGGAAAAAGCAAAAGTACAAACATCAGTGGCTAAGCTAAACTGAGAGGGCAAAAGCCCCCGGAGGGGACCCTGAAGGCCCCCACAGAAGTGCAGGAAAAAATGCAAAAATATAGCAAAAACACAAAATAAGAAATTGTCTTATCTGATAGCAGGAGATGCAGACACGACACAGCAGGCTACAAGGAAAACTGGAAAGAAGGATTCAGACCAGAACAATTGTGCAAACTCCAATGGGAGAAAAGATCCTCCCCAATGGAGTTTGCACAATTGTTCTGGTCTGAATCCTTCTTTCCAGTTTTCCTTGTAGCCTGCTGTGTCGTGTCTGCATCTCCTGCTATCAGATAAGACAATTTCTTATTTTGTGTTTTTGCTATATTTTTGCATTTTTTCCTGCACTTCTGTGGGGGCCTTCAGGGTCCCCTCCGGGGGCTTTTGCCCTCTCAGTTTAGCTTAGCCACTGATGTTTGTACTTTTGCTTTTTCCAGTTTTTTCAGTGGCTGCTGTTTTGATTTTTTTACACCAGAGAACTAATTTAGGTGGTAGAGGTCGTGTGATCTCAGGTGATTTTGAAATTAGTAGAGTTGGTGTTTTTTCAGGGTTTTCTGAGATTGCAGTAAGTACCCTTCCTGTCCTTTTCTATTTAGATAGTTTGGGCCCCAGCGTTTGCTCATACTATTTTCTTTCTGTGTCAGTATTTCCTCTTGTCTAACCGCCATTACATGTTTGGGGGCTTTCTATTATCTTTGGGGTTCTGCTCCGGGGCAGATAGCTTTCCTATTTCTATCTTTAGGTGTAGTTAGTTTCTCAGGCTGTGACGAGGCGTCTAGGACCAACGTAGGAACGCTCCACGGCTGCCTCTAGTTGCGGTGGTTAGTCAGGGTACTGCAATCTCATAGATTCCAACTGCTCTGGTGTATTTCCTTTTTTACCTGCACTCCTCAGCTACCGTAACATAACAGTATCACCGGCCTAGTATCACCGGCCATAAAAATTGTATGGTACTCACAGAAGGGAAAAAATATTTTGAAGGAAGAAAAGTTGTCAGAGATATTTTTCTGTTTGTTGCATTTTTTTTTTTTTTTTTTCCCTCTGTATCTCTGGGTGCTGGGAGGATCTTTTCTCCCAATGGAGTTTGCACAATTGTTCTGGTCTGAATCCTTCTTTCCAGTTTTCCTTGTAGCCTGCTGTGTCGTGTCTGCATCTCCTGCTATCAGATAAGACAATTTCTTATTTTGTGTTTTTGCTATATTTTTGCATTTTTTCCTGCACTTCTGTGGGGGCCTTCAGGGTCCCCTCCGGGGCTTTTGCCCTCTCAGTTTAGCTTAGCCACTGATGTTTGTACTTTTGCTTTTTCCAGTTTTTTCAGTGGCTGCTGTTTTGATTTTTTTACACCAGAGAACTAATTTAGGTGGTAGAGGTCGTGTGATCTCAGGTGATTTTGAAATTAGTAGAGTTGGTGTTTTTTCAGGGTTTTCTGAGATTGCAGTAAGTACCCTTCCTGTCCTTTTCTATTTAGATAGTTTGGGCCCCAGCGTTTGCTCATACTATTTTCTTTCTGTGTCAGTATTTCCTCTTGTCTAACCGCCATTACATGTTTGGGGGCTTTCTATTATCTTTGGGGTTCTGCTCCGGGGCAGATAGCTTTCCTATTTCTATCTTTAGGTGTAGTTAGTTTCTCAGGCTGTGACGAGGCGTCTAGGACCAACGTAGGAACGCTCCACGGCTGCCTCTAGTTGCGGTGGTTAGTCAGGGTACTGCAATCTCATAGATTCCAACTGCTCTGGTGTATTTCCTTTTTTACCTGCACTCCTCAGCTACCGTAACATAACAGTATCACCGGCCTAGTATCACCGGCCATAAAAATTGTATGGTACTCACAGAAGGGAAAAAATATTTTGAAGGAAGAAAAGTTGTCAGAGATATTTTTCTGTTTGTTGCATTTTTTTTTTTTTTTTTTTCCCTCTGTATCTCTGGGTGCTGGGGAGGATCTTTTCTCCCAATGGAGTTTGCACAATTGTTCTGGTCTGAATCCTTCTTTCCAGTTTTCCTTGTAGCCTGCTGTGTCGTGTCTGCATCTCCTGCTATCAGATAAGACAATTTCTTATTTTGTGTTTTTGCTATATTTTTGCATTTTTTCCTGCACTTCTGTGGGGGCCTTCAGGGTCCCCTCCGGGGGCTTTTGCCCTCTCAGTTTAGCTTAGCCACTGATGTTTGTACTTTTGCTTTTTCCAGTTTTTTCAGTGGCTGCTGTTTTGATTTTTTTACACCAGAGAACTAATTTAGGTGGTAGAGGTCGTGTGATCTCAGGTGATTTTGAAATTAGTAGAGTTGGTGTTTTTTCAGGGTTTTCTGAGATTGCAGTAAGTACCCTTCCTGTCCTTTTCTATTTAGATAGTTTGGGCCCCAGCGTTTGCTCATACTATTTTCTTTCTGTGTCAGTATTTCCTCTTGTCTAACCGCCATTACATGTTTGGGGGCTTTCTATTATCTTTGGGGTTCTGCTCCGGGGCAGATAGCTTTCCTATTTCTATCTTTAGGTGTAGTTAGTTTCTCAGGCTGTGACGAGGCGTCTAGGACCAACGTAGGAACGCTCCACGGCTGCCTCTAGTTGCGGTGGTTAGTCAGGGTACTGCAATCTCATAGATTCCAACTGCTCTGGTGTATTTCCTTTTTTACCTGCACTCCTCAGCTACCGTAACATAACAGTATCACTGGCCTAGTATCACCGGCCATAAAAATTGTATGGTACTCACAGAAGGGAAAAAATATTTTGAAGGAAGAAAAGTTGTCAGAGATATTTTTCTGTTTGTTGCATTTTTTTTTTTTTTTTCCCTCTGTATCTCTGGGTGCTGGGGAGGATCTTTTCTCCCAATGGAGTTTGCACAATTGTTCTGGTCTGAATCCTTCTTTCCAGTTTTCCTTGTAGCCTGCTGTGTCGTGTCTGCATCTCCTGCTATCAGATAAGACAATTTCTTATTTTGTGTTTTTGCTATATTTTTGCATTTTTTCCTGCACTTCTGTGGGGGCCTTCAGGGTCCCCTCCGGGGGCTTTTGCCCTCTCAGTTTAGCTTAGCCACTGATGTTTGTACTTTTGCTTTTTCCAGTTTTTTCAGTGGCTGCTGTTTTGATTTTTTTACACCAGAGAACTAATTTAGGTGGTAGAGGTCGTGTGATCTCAGGTGATTTTGAAATTAGTAGAGTTGGTGTTTTTTCAGGGTTTTCTGAGATTGCAGTAAGTACCCTTCCTGTCCTTTTCTATTTAGATAGTTTGGTCCCCAGCGTTTGCTCATACTATTTTCTTTCTGTGTCAGTATTTCCTCTTGTCTAACCGCCATTACATGTTTGGGGGCTTTCTATTATCTTTGGGGTTCTGCTCCGGGGCAGATAGCTTTCCTATTTCTATCTTTAGGTGTAGATAGTTTCTCAGGCTGTGACGAGGCGTCTAGGACCAACGTAGGAACGCTCCACGGCTGCCTCTAGTTGCGGTGGTTAGTCAGGGTACTGCAATCTCATAGATTCCAACTGCTCTGGTGTATTTCCTTTTTTACCTGCACTCCTCAGCTACCGTAACATAACAGTCACATCTGTCACATGTGCTCACATGTGGCGAATTTGCCAATCCTGGTGTTCTCTGGCAAATGCTAAGCGTCCTGCACGGTGTTGGGCTGTGAGCACAACCCCCATCTGTGGACGTCGGGCACTCAGACCATCCTCATAGAGTCGGTTTCTAACCGTTTGTGCAGACACATGCACATTTGTGGCCGGCTGGAGGTAATTTTGCAGGGCTCTGGCAGTGCACCTGCTGTTCCTGCTTCCACAAAGGCAGAGGTAGCGGTCCGGCTGCTGGGTTGTTGCCCTTCTATGGCCCCCTCCACGTCTCTATGTGTACTGGCCTGTCTCCTGGTAATGCCTCTAGCCTCTGGACACTACGCTGACAGACACAGCATTGTTGTGCCATCCTGGGTGAGCTGCACTATCTGAGCAAATTGTGTGGGTTGTAGAGTCCGTCTCATGCTACTACGAGTGTGAAAGCACAACCAATATTCAAAAGTGACCAAAGCATCAGCCAGAAAGCATTGGTACTGAGGTGTGGTCCGTGGTCCCCACCTGCAGAACCACTCCTTTATTGAGTGTGTCTTGAAAATTGCCAATAATTTCCATCTGCTGTCTATTCCATTTGCACAACAGCATGTGAAATTGATGGTCAATCAGAGTTGCTTCCTAAGTGGGCAGTTTGATTTCACAGAAGTTTGATTTACTCGGAGTTATATTCTGTTGTTTAAGTGCTCCCTGTAGCGCTGGCAAAAATTAAGAGACCACTGCAAAATTTTCAGTTTGTCTGATTTTTCTCTTTATATGTATATTTTTGAGTAAAATGTAAATTGCTCTTTTGTTCTATAAACTACAGACAACATGTCTCCAAATTTCCAAGCAATACATTTTGTATTTACCATATTTTTCGGACCATAAGACACACTTTTTTCCTCCAAATTTGGAAGGAAAGTGTGCGTCTTATGGTCGGAATGTAACGTGGGGAGGGGGGCAGGGGTGGAGTGAGATCGCAGGAGGCAGGAAAATATCCCCTCCGCTGCAGGAATCCAGTGCTGGGGAAACCACTGGTCCCAATACTTAAGTGCAGTGAATATTCATTAGCCGCTTCCCCGCCCACCTATCAGCTGAGCAGTGAGTGGGGAGCAGCAAATGACAGAGCCACATGGTTCCCCAGCGCCTGATTCCTGCAGCAGCTGGGGAGATCTGTGTTGGAAGGAGAAGGAGGCGACAGGAGCAGAGTGCAGCAGGAGGCATCGCATACCTGACAGCACAGGGGCTGTGCTGATGCCATGCTGAATGCTCCTGTGGAGGACCTGTGATAAGGTCATGAAAAGGGCGGGCTGGAACATCACATGACCACACAAAGCCCTGCTCTTCATGATGCCATCACAGGTCCTGCAGACACACTGTACAAGAAAGAATTAATTAAAAGGTTAGTAATGACAGCACATAAAAAATCACTCTGCCATCCAGTGGTGGACTATAACTCCCAGCATGCCATAGGATCTGCAGGATATACTGAGAGTTATAGTTCTCCCATGGGATCTTAAAGCAGCACTCCAGTGTTATTTTTCAGTGCTGGAGTGGTGCTTTAAATATAAGCCCCGTGCCCCCATTCATATACTCACCCTCCAGCGTCTTCACATAGTACTTTACAGACACCACACTGGTCCCGCAGCACCATCTCCTACCCGTAGCTTCCAACATAATAACATACTATTATATATAATAGTACCACATATAATAGTATGTTATTTATGTTATTAAATATTTTACCACATTTTTTGCTTCAAATATATTTTTCCCTATTTTCCACCTCTAATACCTGGGTGTGTCTTATAGTCCGGTGTGTCTTATAGTGCGAAAAATACGGTATTTTCAGAAAATGAGAAATGGTCAAAATAAAAAAAAAAAAATGCAGTGCTTGCAGACCTCAAATAATGCTAAGAAAACAAGTTCATAATAATTTAGAAACAATAATACTCATGTTTTAACTCAGGAAGAGTTCAGAAATCGATATTTTGTGGAATAACCATGATTTTTAATCACAGTTTTCATGCATCTTGTCATGCTTTCAAACCAGTCTTTCATACTTCTTTTGGGTGGCCTTATGCCACTCCTGGTACAAAAATGTAAGTAGTTCTGCTTTGCTTGATGGCTTGTGACTATCCGTCTTCCTCTTGTTTACATTCCAGAGGTTTTCAATGGGGTTCAGGTCTGGAGATTGAGCTGGCCATGACAGGGATTTGATGTGGTGGTCCTTCATCCACACATTGATTGACCTAGCTGTGTGGTTTGGTGCATTGTACTGCTGGAAAAAACAGTCCTCAGAGTTGGGGAACATTGCCTGAGCAGAAGGAATCAACTGTTTTTCCAGGATAACCTTGTATGCGGGTTGAGTCATACGTCCTTCACAAAGACTTACCTGCCCAATTCCAGCCTTGTGAAGCATCCCCAGATCATCACCGATCTTCCACCAAATTTCACATTGGGTGCAAGACACTGTGGCTTGTACGCCTCCCCAGGTCTCCTTGTAACCATTAGATGACCAGGTGTTGGGCAAAGCTGAAAATTAGACTCATCAGAGAAGATTACCTTACTCCAATCCTCTATGGTCCAATTCTTATGGTTTTTGGCAAACTTTAGCCTGGCTCTCCTTTGCTTCTCATTGATGAAAGGCTTTTTTCTAGCTTTATATGACTTGAGGCCTGCCTCTAGGAGCCTGTTACGAACTGTTCTTGCCGTGCATTTCACCCCAGCTGCCATTTGCAAATCCTTTTGTAGGTCACTGGATATCATCCTGCGGTTGCTGAGTGATATTCGAATAAGATGACGGTCATCCCGGTCAGTTGAGAGTCGTTTTCGCCCTCTGCCAGTCTGTAGCTTTCTTGTCCCCAATGTCTGCTGCTTGACCTTGTTGTAATGGACTGCCGTATTAGCAGTTTCAAGGATGGAGGCAACATGACGCTCACTGTATCCCTCTGTTAGTAAAGCCAGAATTGAGCCCTTTTTTTTCCTCACTCAAGACTTTCTTTTCAACTCCTTTGGCATGGTTAAAAGTTATTTTTTCATTCCTATTATTTTTGGGATATTACTAGCACTTGTTTTGCCATCCAGCTTGTCCTATTGCAAGAGGATTGTGAACACCATAGCAGTGATTTTTATACTCTCCTTCGTTAAATAAGATTTGGTTCAGGTGATCACCTAATCAGAAGCACATGAAGTAGAATGAGGTGTACTCTGGTTGGAATTCAACTGATACTGGCATAGAATGGCTGTCAGACATGTAGAGAGGCTGATTTATATATAGATATATATATATATATCTATATATAGATATATATGTCTATATATAGATATATAGAAATATATATATATATAGATATACAGTCATGGACAAAAGTTTTGAGAATGACACAAATATTAATTTTTACAAAGTCTACTGCTTCACTTTTTCTAATGGCAATTTGCATATACTCCAGAATGTTATAAAGAGTGATCAGCTTAACAGCAATTACTTGCAAAGTCAATATTTGGCTAGAAAATGAACTTTATCCCCCAAAACACATTTCAACATCATTGCAGCCTTGCCTTAAAAGGACCAGCTAACCTCTTTTCAGTGATTGCTCCATTAACACAGGTGTGGGTGTTTATGAGGACATGGCTGGAGATCAATCTGTCATGATTAAGTAAGAATGACACCACTGGACACTTTAAAAGGAGGCTGGTGCTTTTCATCATTGTTTCTCTTCTGTTAACCATGGTTATCTCTAAAGAAACACGTGCAGTCATCATTACAATGCACAAAAATGGCCTAACAGGGAAGAGTATCGCAGCTAGAAAGATTGCACCTCAGTCAACAATCTATCGCATCATCAAGAACTTCAAGGAGAGAGGTTCCATTGTTGCCAAAAAGGCTCCAGGGCACCCAAGAAAGACCAGCCAGGACTGTCTCTTATAAGTGTTTCAGCTGCGGGATCGGGCTACCAGCAGTGCAGAGCTTGCTCAGGAATGGCAGCAGGCAGGTGTGAGTGCATCTGCACGCACTGTGAGGCGGAGACTCTTGGAGCAAGGCCTGGTCTCAAGGAGGGCAGCAAAGAAGCCACTTCTCTCCAGAAAAAACATCATGGACAGACTGATATTCTGCAAAAGGTACAGGCAGTGGACGGCTGAGGACTGGGGTAAAGTTATTTTCTCTGATGAATCCCCTTTTCAATTGTTTGGGACATCAGGAAAACGCCTCATTCGGAGAAGACAAGGTGAGCGCTACCACCAGTCTTGTCTCATGCCAACTGTTAAGCATCCTGAAACCATTCATGTGTGGGGTTGCTTCTCAGCCAATGGAATCGGCTCTCTCACAGTCTTGCCTAAAAACACAGCCATGAATAAAGAATGGTACCAGAATGTCCTCCAAGAGCAACTTCTCCCAACCCTCCAAGAGCAGTTTGGTGATCAACAATGCCTTTTCCAGCATGATGGAGCACCTTGCCATAAAGCAAAGGTGATAACTAAATGGCTCAGGGAACAAAACATAGAGATTTTGGGTCCATGGCCTGGAAACTCCCCAGATCTTAATCCCATTGAGAACTTGTGGTCAATCATCAAGAGACGGTGGACAAACAAAAACCTAAAAATTCTGACAAAATGAAAGCATTGATTGTGCAAGAATGGACTGCTATCAGTCAGGATTTGGTCCAGAAGTTGATTGAGAGCATGCCAGGGAGAATTGCAGAGGTCCTGAAGAAGAAGGGTCAACACTGCAAATATTGACTTGCTGCATTAACTCATTCTAACTGTCAATATAAGCTTTTGTTACTCATATGTTTGCAATTATATTTCTGTCTGTGATAAAAACATCTGTCAAACACACATAAAAACCAGAGGGCAGCAGATCATGTGAAAATATAATATTTGTGTCATTCTCAAAACTTTTGGCCATGACTGTAAATACATATATATATATATGTATATATACAGTACAGACCAAAACTTTGGACACACCTTCTCATTCAAAGATTTTTCTGTATTTTCATGACTATGAAAATTGAAGAATCACACTAAAGACATCAAAACTATGAATTAACACATGTGGAATTATACATTACACTTTACAAAAAAGTGTGAAACAACTGAAAATATGTCTTATATTCTAGGTTCTTCAAAGTAGCCACCTTTTGCTTTGATTACTGCTTTGCATGCAGAAAAGGTGAACAGATGGACTCTACATGCCTGGTTCCCACCGTGAAGCATGGAGGAGGTGGTGTGATGGTTTGGGGGTGCTTGCTGGTGACACTGTTGGGGATTTATTCAAAATTGAAGCGGTGAGCGGTTCAGCTCACCCCAAACCATCTCGATTGGGTTCAGGTCTGGTGACTGTGGAGGCCAGGTCATCTGGCGTAGCACCCCAAAACTCTCCTTCTTGGTCAAATAGCCCTTACACAGCCTGGAGGTGTGTTTGGGGTCATTGTCCTGTTGAAAAATAAATGATGGTCTAACTAAACGCAAACCGGATGGAATAGCATGCTGCTGCAAGATGCTGTGGTAGCCATGCTGGTTCAGTATGCCTTCAATTTTGAATAAATCCCCAACAGTGTCACCAGCAAAGCACCCCCACACCATCACACCTCCTCCTCCGTGCTTCACGGTGGGAACTAGGCATGTAGAGTCCATCCGTTCACCTTTTCTGCATGCAAAGCAGTAATCAAAGCAAAAGGTGGCTACTTTGAAGAACCTAGAATATAAGACATATTTTCAGTTGTTTCACACTTTTTTGTAAAGTGTAATGTATAATTCCACATGTGTTAATTCACAGTTTTGATGCCTTCAGTGTGATTCTACAATTTTCATAGTCATGAAAATACAGAAAAATCATTGAATGAGAAGGTGTGTCCAAACTTTTGGTCTGTACTGTATATATATCTATATATATATATATATATATATATATATTATAATATAGATATATATAACCGAGAGTGAACCCTCTAGGTCGTGGCTCTAGAGCCCCCGAAAGCGAGCGGGCCAGGTGAGGCCACCCCCTATACAGAGAGTGTTAGGAGCAGGCCCAAGGAGGTGGAACCACAACAGCCGGAGCCAAAGGGGCGATTTAGGGCAGAGCAGGAAGGGAATGAATGAGATAGGAATTTCTGGGCCAGAGAAGGTACACTGGAACGCAAGGGAAACAACGGAACCAGAGAAACCAGGGCAGATGGGGCTAGAGCTGTAACGGAGAAAGAGGAAACAAAATTAGGGAGATGCTAAGGGGCAGTGCCGGAGATATGTACACACAACAGAAGACACAGGAGCACAGGGAGACATAGGACTGGCAGACATGGCTGAGACACAAGGCAGGCAAGCAGGTACGGCTAAGACACAGGAGTGGCAGGCAAGGCTGAGACACAAGGCAGGCAAACAGGTATGGCTGAGAAACAGGAGTGGCAGGCAAGGCTGAGACACAGGATTGACATACACGGCTGAGACACAGAACAAGAAGACAGCAAAAGGTTAGGGGCCTGAGATGAAGTTAGGCGCCAGGCGCAAAGACGCTAGCGCTAACCGCAAAGATAATCAGGCATCTTACCTGAGCAGATGCCGTGCAGAAAGACTCGGTGGGTGCCGCAATGTTGGGGGTGGAGCCACCGGGTCACGAGCTCCCAGGGACCCTTGTGGTGGAAAGGATGCCACCGCGCATGCGTGGAGCACTGACGCGCCGAGACCCAAAGTGGACAGTCAGGGAGTGGCGCAGGATAGCAGCGGGGACGTGCTGGGAAGCGGGGACGCGCTGGTGAGTACCGGCGGCGGCCGTGACATATATATATACACACACACGTGTGTGTTTTGAAGAATATTTCCTTTGAAAACGATGTGTAAATGAAATAGAGAACTGCTAAATGTAAAAGCTCATGTTAAAATCGCATTGCAATCAGATTGCAATCGCACTGCACTTGGATGTAAATCGGATGCTAGGTGTGAAAACCGCATTGTACTCACATTGTACTCGCATGGCACTCGTCCGTTTTTCCGGTCCAGATTACAGAACGTTTTTTTCTCACATATTGGTATGACCCCTTAGTCTCCAAATCCTGCCTCTTAGTGACTCAGCTCCCATGTCCCTGTCCAGCGAACCTGACCGAACCTAACCCCTGGGACTGGCAGCAGTGGTACAGAGGACTGCCTAGGAGTGGTACCTGGCAGCTACCTGTGGCATCTGGAGTTCCAGTGAACACCTGGTAGCCGCTTAGCTATGTCCTCATGGCACAGTGGGTCCACGAACCACAGGCGCCACCAGTGAGTGAGACAGTTGGATGCCCAAACCACGACTGCTTCTTCTGCTCCAGCCCAAGTTGCAGCAGTTGCAGTCGAATCTACAATGCTGGCAAACTGTGTTTCCCGAGTTAACCTTCATTTATCGCCCCACCATGATTCAACAGAGACCCTAAATAGTACCGCGGATTCCTGAACCAGAGCACCTTGCACTATGATCTATTGGCCCATCAGTTTCCCTCTGATCGGGCTAAAGTGGGATTCCTGATGTTCCACCTTGCAGGAGAGGCCCTAGCATGGCTCAACCCCTTGTGGAAGAGAGCGGACTCTGTGACTATGGATCTACAGGACTTCCTCGTGGCCTTCTAAAAGGTCTTCTATGAGCCTGGTTGTGTAGACTTATCCCTTCTCAGACTAAGTCAGGGAGATCTGTTTGTAAGCTAGTACCGCACCGTCTTCCAAACTAGGATGGAACGACAAAGCATTAGTAGCCGCCTTCTGGGAGGGATTATCTGGAAGGATCAAGGATGAATTGACTGGTCGTGACATCCCTGCTACTCCTGATGAATTGATTTCCCTGGCAATCTGGATCAACCTGAGGTTCCAGGAGCTGATCAGGTAGTTGATGCGTGAGAGGAAACCGTTGCGTTTGTCTCCATCTTTCCAGAGATCATGTGTTGAATCCATGCAGATCAATCGTGTTAGGTTGGTGGTGCAGTAGTCAGAATGTGGTTGTGTGTTAGGCAGAGCTAGCCCTATTATTAAGAGCAAAATCAGCCAAAGGCAAAAAGGAGACCCAGTCATCTTGATAAGCAGACATAAAACATCTCAAATAAGTCTCCAAGGTCTGGTTTGTTCTCTCGGTTTGTCCATTGGTCTGAGGGTGAAATGCAGAGAAGAAAGATAACTGAACAACCAGTTTAGAACAAAATGTTCTCCAAAATCTGGAAATAAACTGGACTCCTCTGTCAGACACAATATTCTCCGGAATGCCATGTAACCATACCACGTGCTGAAAGAACAAAGGCACCAATTCGGAGGAGGAAGGCAACTTAGGTAATGGCACAAGATGTATCATCTTGGAAAACCTATCACAGATTACCCAGATAACGGTCATTCTTTGAGAGACAAGAAGGTCGGAAATAAAATCCATAGAAATATGGGTCCATGGCCTCCTGGGTACAGGTAATGGCATTAACAAACCACTAGAACGAGAGCAAGGCTTGGAACGAGAGCAAGTCCCACAGGACTGCACAAAGTTCCTGACGTCTTGAGACAAAGTAGGCCACCAAAAGGACTGACTCACCAAGTCTCTGGTACCAAAAATCCCGGGATGACCAGCCAACGCGGAACAATGAATCTCAGACATCACACTCTTTTTCCATTGGTCTGGGACAAACAATTTCCCAACAGGGCAGCTCTTAGATTTATCCTCCTGACACCCCATCAGAGCCAGCCTCAAATTGGGTGAGATGGCGGAAAGAACTACACCTTCTTTCAAAATAACAGCAGGATCAGATAACTCAGGACAATCCGCAAAGAAACTCCTCGAGAGGGAATCCGGCTTAACATTCTTAGTGCCCTGACGAAAAGAAACCACAAAATTAAAACGTGTGAAAAACAAGGCCCACCTGGCCTGTCTAGGATTAAGTCGCTTGGCTGATTCAAGATAAACCAGATTCTTAAGGTCCATGAGGAGCACCACCTGATGTTTGGCTCCTTCCAGCCAATGTCTCCACTCTTCAAAGGCCCACTTCATGGCCAATAACTCCCGATTACCCACGTCATAATTACGTTCAGTTGGAGAAAATTTTTGAGAGAAAAAGGGGTCTCTGGATCCCTTTGGGACAAAACGGCACTCGCCCCAATCTCAGAGGCATCAACCTCCACCTGAAACGGCAGAGAAACATCAGGCTGCCGTAGAACAGGAGCAGAAATGAATCTCTGCTTAAGTTCCTGAAGCGCAGAAACTGCCTCAGGAGGCCAATTCACCACATCGGAACCCTTTTTGGTCAAATCAGTCAATGGTTTAACAATAACGGAGAAATTACCAATAAATTTACGATAAAAATTGGCAAAACCCAAAATCTCTGAAGAGCCTTCAATGAAGTAGGTTGAACCCAATCATAGATGGCCTGAACCTTGACCGGGTCCATTTCAATAACAGACGGAGACAAAATGAATGCCAGAAATGAGACCTTCTGTACGCCAAAAAGACACTTTGATCCCTTCACATACAGTGCATTCTCTCTCAAAATCTGGAACACAGTCCGAACATGTTTCACATAAGAGTCCCAGTCGTTGGAAAAAATCAAGATATCATCCAAATAAACAATCAGAAATTTATCCACAAAATCCCTGAAAATATCAATCATGAAGGATTGGAAGATGGAAGGGGCAATAGTAAGCCCAAAAGGCATCACTAGGTACTCAAAATTGCCCCTCTGGGGTATTAAACGCCATCTTCCATTCATCCCCGTGCTTAATGCGAATAAGGTTATACGCCCCCTGAAGTCAAGCTTGGTAAACCAACTAGCATTTTTCACTGTGGAAAATAGGTCAGAAATCAAAGGTAACGGATATTGATATTTAACAGTGATCTTATTCAGGAGGCGATAATCAATACACGGCCTCAATGATCCATCCTTTTTGGCCACAAAGAAAAAAACCGGCGCCCAAGGGTGAAGAGGATGGTCTGATATGACCCTTCTCCAATGACTCCTTCATATAAGATCACATAGCATTGTGTTCAGGTACAGATAAATTAAAAAGGCGACCTTTAGGAAATTTACCACCAGGCACTAACTGAATAGCGCAATCATAGCTCCTGTGAGGAGGTAAGGATGCAGATTTATTTTCACTAAACACATCAGAAAAATCAGTCAAAAAGTCAGGGACATCCTGAGACTGGGGGAGAGGCAGAAAAAACAGGAGTGTCAGTATTATCACATTGGCAGTCCCAACTGGTTACAGACACAGATTTTCAATCCAAAACAGGATTATGAGACTGTAACCAAAGGGAAACCCAGTACAATAATGTCATGCAGATTATGCAACACCAGAAATTTGCAACTCTCCTGATAATCTGGTTCAACCCTCATTATCACCTGACTAGAAAACTGGGGATTATTCTACGTAAAAGGGGTAGAATCAATGCCCAGTAAAGGAATAGACTTCCGCAGGGGTATCATGGGAAACCCACAACGTTTGGCAAAGTCAAAATCCATCAGGTTAATAGCTACTCCTGAATCAACAAAAGCCTGAGCCGAAAATGTGGACAGGGAGCAAATCAGGGTAACAGTCAACAGAAATTTAGTCTGAACACTACCCAAGACAACCGAGTGCGCAAAACGTCTTCCCCGCTTAGGACAGACGGAAATAGCATGGGAAGCGTCACGACAGTAGAATCATAACCCATTGCGCTTACAAAACTCATGACGCTGAGCCCCAGAAGTCACTCCATCACACTGCATGGGCTCAGGAGCTGGACACAAGGCAACACTATCTCTTGCATACCTCTGCGCTCCCGCAAACGTCTGTCAATTTGAATAGCCAAAGGCATAGAATCATTGAGACCAGAGGGAACAGGGAATCCCAACATAACGTCCTTTACATTTTCTGACAGACCCTTCCGAAAAAGGGGTGCCAAAGCATCATCATTCCATTTGGTCAGGACTGCCCATTTTCGAAATTTCTGACAGTACAGCTCAGCGTCTTCACGACCCTGATTTAATGCCAACAAGGTCTTTTCAGCTTGATCAGTGACATTAGGTTCATCGTACAATAACCCCAGAGCCTGAAAAAATACATCAACATCATTCAAAACAGGATCCCCAGGTGTCAGGGAAAAAGCCCAATCCTGAGGGTCGCGCGCAAGAGAGAGATAACAATTTGAACCTGCTGTGCTGCGTTCCCTGAGGACTTAGGCTTTAAGGCAAAAAACAACTTACAGTTATTTTTGAAATTCAGAAATTTAGACCGATCCCCAAAAATAAATCTGGTATGGGGATCCTAGGTTCCACAACTGGCAATCTAGCAAGATAGGTAGCAATACTCTGAACCTCAGTGGCAAGCTGCTCCACACAGCCAGACAACTGTGCAAACTCCATTGAGAGAAAAAAAATTCTTCCTCAGCACCCAGAGAAAAAGAGGGAAAAAAATGTAACAAACTTTTTCCTCTTTACTATTTTTCCCTTCTGTGAGTACCATATAATTTTCAGTTTGGCCGGTAATACTGTTATGTTTCGGTAGCTGAGGAGAAATTTCAAAAAATAGCCAAAGTAGTAATACACCAGTTAGGCTGGAAACTATTGGATTGCAGTAACCTAAACTAACTGCCACACTAGAAGTAGCCGTGGAGCGTACCTACGGTGATCCTAGACGCCTCGTCACAGCCGGAGAGATAACTACACCTAAAGGCAGAAAGATGAAAGCTATCTGCCCCGGAGCAGAATCTCCTAAGAAATAGGAAGCCCCCGAACATGTAATGGCGGTTAGAGAAGAAGAAAACACGGACACAGAAAATAGAATGAGCAAACGCTGGGGCCCAATCTGTCTAGATAGAAAAGTATAGGAAAGAATTCTGACTGCAACCCAAAAAAAACCCTGACAAAAATACCAACACTTCTGATTAACAAAAAACCTGAGATCACACGATCTCTACCACCTAAATCAGATCTCTGGTGTAACACACACCAACACAGCAAATAAAAAGTGACAAAGGAACAAAGCAAAAGAGCAAAAACAAAATGAGCACAATTGCAGCGCCAGACCCCAAAAGGGGACCAGGCTGCAGTCCACTGCAAGCAGCAAACCAGCAGTGAAAATCCAACAAAGGAAAAAAAAAAGCAAAACATTTATCTGAATGAGAGCAGGAAAGCAAGCTGTGCTCCAAGCAAGACCAGGAGGAACAATTGATTACCGGCAAGGCTGATGAGAACTCAGGTCACTTATATCATACCATTCAGAGCCAGCTGAAGGCCATTCAGTAATTAGTTCATTACCCTCAGCAACCACCGGAGGGAGCCCCAGCTTAGAAGTCGCCTCCAGGGTATTCACAACAGTTGTGATAAGGGAGTGCGCTATGGCTGTGGTAGTGCGATACATTTCTGTTGCTGTCCGGACAGGTCTGAAAACCTCCAAAACCTAGAGCCAGCAATTAAAACTTCCCTATGTGAGAGTGGATATTCTTTTCCACTGACTCTGAATTTGTTCGTGTTCTGAGGAGGTATCCGGCTCATCGAGACAGTTTATCCTGACTCCGCTTCAGTGGGAAATTTCCTGCAGCAGTGGTCAATCGATATCAGATTCTCATCCAACACCTCTAGAATCCACTGAAAGTATCTTCCGTCAAAGGAAAGAGCCTATCCGAAGTCAATCGAGTGGTCACAGAACAAGTAGAACTCCAGTTAGGAGTATTGCATTCGGATAAGATTGTCTTCTGTATGTTATCAGATATATTTCATTCACTAATCCAGTTCTCTTAGGTCTTCAATGGCTGAGAACTCATGAGCCCATCTAGAGGTTGACAGCTGTGGTACTGGGGACTTCCTAGGAGTGGTACCTGGCGGCTACCTGCAGCTCAAAGCTGACTCCACCATTAGGAGCTCCAGTCAACACCAGGTAGCCGCTTAGCTACTCCCCCCATGCAAGCCTAGCTCCATGGCACAGTGGGTCCATGAACCATGTGCACCACCAGCGAGCATGACACTTCCTAGTATTAGCATGAGAATAAGACAACAAATGTTTACCACCATTCATGCCATTAAGACTGGGTGCCCACGATCCAGAACTAGCAACGCTTTAGAAGCAGGGCATGTTTACTGCATCCAAAGCGCTACTAGTTCCACAGTCTATTGAACACTGGTAAATACGCATGTGTTCACTGAACCATGCAGATGTACCATGTTCAATACATTCTATTGATGCATTTTTTTCTTGCGGAGATTAGCATCTCTGCAAGAGAAATTGACATGCTAAAGTCTGGAAAGATGCGCACGATGTCAGTCTCCACGGGTGATCCGCAGTCATCTGTCTGTGGATGCATAGTGGGTATGGGATTTCTTAAAATACCATCCACCATGCTGTAACAGCATACGCAGCGTGAATTCCGCAGCAACTCCGGATTGTAGGCACATACCCTTAGAATGCAGATATTCATGTACAGTAGATGAAGATTTAAATCAGTCGAAAGAATCAGTGAAAATAGAGCAATGTAACCCCTTAATGACCACCGATACGCCTTTTAACGGCGGCAGTTAAGGGTACTTAAACCACAGCGCCCTTAATTAGCGGCGCCGAGGAATAAGGGTATAGCACCCCCAAGAGTCGGAATTTCTCTCTCCTCTGATGAGATCACACATCAGATGAGAGAAAAACAGGGTCTCCCAATACCCCCCCCGGTACCTCCAGGTGTCCCTGGACCCTCCTGCATCCTCCCACGGCCACTGGCATCTTCTTCTGGGAAGAAAATGGCGGGAGCATGCGCAATGAGCCCGTCGAGATTTGCTGGCTGGCACCCAGCAACAATAGGAAATTTTTCCTATTGGTTCATTTTGATCATGGTGATAGACCCTATCACAGTGATCAAAATAAAAAAAGTAAATCAAACCCCCTTTATTACCCACTTAGGTAAAAATAATAAAATAAAAATGTATTTATTTCCATTTTCCTATTAGAGTTAGGGTTGGGCTTAAGTGAGTTGGGCTAAAATTAGGGTTAGGGTTGGGGCTAGGGTTGGGATTACGGTTAGGGTTAGGATTAGGGTCAGGGGTTTGTTAGAGTTAGGTTTGTGGTTAGGGTTAAGGGGTTTGTTGTGGTTCGGGTTATGGTTAGGGTTGGCATTAGGCTACTTTGACACATCAGGTTTTTACAAACAGGCACAATCCATCAAAGTTGAAAAAAGACGGATCCAGAGCAGATTGTAAAAAAACTGACAGGATAGAGCAGAACTTTCATGAACTTTCATGAACTTTTGAACCTTGAGAAATGCAGCCCGGGGAGGGGGGGGGGAGAGAGACCAAAAAATATAGTTCCAGGCATGCTCAGAGTGGAAAAACGGAGTCCGGTGACGGATCCGTCTTTTTCCTGATCCGGCACCCATAGACTTCCATTGTCGCAAAAAGCCGGAAGCACTGCTACCGGTGCTGATCGTTTTTTTGCCGCAGACAAAAAATGTTCGTAGAGAAGTTTTTTCCAGACGCCTGAATTAAAATTTTTGCCGGATCCGTAAAAAAATGGAAGAAACGGGAGGCCATGCGGCGCGATCATGGGCTAATACAAGTCAATGAGAAAAAAATGGATCCAGCGGAAGATTTGGCCGGATCCGTTTTTTCAAAAAATAGCCGGATCATGCTTGATGGAAAAAAACTGATGTGTGAAAGTAGCCTTAGGGTTAGGGGTGTGGTGGGGTTAGGGTTGGAGTTAGAATTGGGGGTGTCCACTGTTTAGGTATATCAGGGGGTCTTCAAACGCGACATGGGGCCACCATTGATAACAGTTAATTTTGCGTTCTAAAAGTCAAATGGTGCTTCCTCCCTACTGAGCTCTGCCATGCACACAAAAAGTGGCTTTTCCCCACATATGGGATATCAGCGTACTCAGGAGAAATTTCACAACAAATTTGTGGTCCATTTTCTCCTGATACCCTTGTGAAAATAAAAAAAATTGGTTCCAAAGTAATTTTTTTGTGAAACAAGTAAATGTTCACTTTTTTCTTCCATATTGCTTTAGTTCTCGTGATGCACCTGAAGGGTTAATAAACTTCTTGAATGTGGCTTTGCGCACCTTGAGGGGTGCAGTTTTTAGAATGGTGTCAATTTTGGGTATTTTCTGTTATATTGACCCCCCAAACTCACTTCAAATGTGAGGTGATCCCTAAAAAATTGGTTTTGTAAATTTTTTTGGAAAAATTAGAAATCCCAGGTCAAGTTTTACCTTTATAATGTCCTAACAAAAAAAAATATGTTTCCAAAATTGTGCTGATGTAAAGGTGACATATGGGAAATGTTATTTATTAACTACTTTGTGTGACACCACTCTCTGATTAAAGGGTACAAAAAATAAAAATTTTGAAAATTGTAAAATTTTCGCCAAATTTCCATTTTTTTTTCATGAATAAACGCAAGTTATATTGAAGACATTTTACCACTAACATGAAGTGTACTTCATGTTAGTGGTAAAATTTCTCATATGTAATGAAAAAAAATATCTCAGAATCAGATCCGTTGAAGCGCTCCAGAGCTATAACCTCATAATGTGACAGTGGTTGTAAAAATTGGCTTTGTCATTAAGTAGCAAATTTGCTCTGTCTCTAAGAGATTAAAAAAAAATATTATAGTACATGCTGTGAGGGGTTGATATGCTTAGTTGCTCCTGGAGGTAGACACAGGACCACATTTGAGTAAAGACTCTGGGTGGTTTATTGCCTCATAAACTAGAAACCTCATAAACCTGCTCAGTAAATTCTTGGACAACAACTATGGCAGCTCTCACAGGAGCTTCAGTAGGGAGATTTCCTTTCTCCATGCAACACAGACAGAGAAAAAAAACTGGCTGGACATTTAACTCCCTACAGCCACATCCTGGAGGTGGAGATATGGTGAGTAGACCTCCCGCCCATCTCTGACCTACCCACCAAGAAAGCCAGGCCCATATAGCGAGTAGATTGATCTCAGCACATATTATTCTGGAGAAAAAATTTATGGCTTTTACATCACGCAGGATAGCAATCTTTGTGACACATATCTCCCCTCATGTACGACACCAGTGACCCTGTCACAATACATTTATACCACCCGTCTACATTTACATACAAGCCAGTTTGATGGTCCATGAGTTATCATAAAAATGTAATCTTTATTATGAAATAAATGTACTCACCACTGTGAATGCTGAGCTGGAGCAAGAATGCTGAAGTACTGCCACACAAGAAGCCATTATTTTGTAAAACCGGAGCAGTTTTATAAACTTAATAATTATTACAAATAAAATGATTCCATGCAAACAACGAATCCACTGAAAAAGAATAAGAAATAAACGGGGCAGTTTTGCAATGGTTTAATCGCTCCAAACATGTTTTAATAGTAGCTAATTAAGAATGAAATAAAATTAAATTAAATATAATTGCTTGCTTCCTACAGCCAAATGCTGTGCTCAGCTGGACCCATTTAACCTGAGAGAGTTGAGTATTCAGCTTATAATTTCTGTTTTCTTTTTTTGTTTTTTTTCCTTTAAATTAACCACTAAAGGATGTATTCCTGGACCATGATATTGATAGCCTTTCGCTACATCAGAACATCAATATTAGATTCTGAATGATTGACACCCCGCAAGCACAGCAATCAGCTGATTGGAAAAAGCAGGGCACCCTTGGGAACACAGCATACCTTTCTTTATTTAACAGGCACAGCTCTGCACATTTCATGTAGACGATGTGTAGTATTGCAGCTCAGTCTCATTCACTTTAATGGGCTTGAGCTGAAGGGAGCTCCAGTAGTAGGCTCAACCAACTACAAAATATGGATTATTGAGCTGTGCTTGCTATACAATGAAAGTGATGCAGCCACACAAAGCATGATGGCTCCTTGAATAAGCTGATCATGAATATCAAAATCTTACTTTATATATTTTTTATTTTTAAATGAAGTGAAAGACTTTGTAAATTGTGCTAAAACTTGACCCATAAACAAAATAAATCACTCATTTACAAGATGATACAAGATTGTTGATGGTCTGAGAGTTGATCCCTTACTGATCCCAAGAACAGGGAACCTAAAGTCTTCTATGTGAAATTTGAGGTAGTGAGCATGTGTGAATATTATACCTAAAAGACTGTGATCACACATGCTCTCTAATGATACATTCACATGTGTGACTTTGGGTGCCCCTGTTTTGTGATCAGTAGGGTTGATATAAGCTAGAAGGCAAAGCTTCAGAGATCATGCATTTATTACCTTTCCTGTGAACAAATGATATATGTTGTTAATAAGACAAGTCGGAATGCTCAACCCTAAAGACAACCCCTTTAGCTCAAAGTCTATAGATGGAAAACACTTTGCAACACTGAAAGCTTGTTGCATTTTTGAAAAAAAATTGTCACCAGAGTCAAAAAACATTAAATCGTTCAAACTGTCTAAGAGATAAATCAACTTTGTTGTCAACCGATTAGAGCTTAACTTTAATTTTACTATCATTTGCTGAACTAGAAAAAGTAAACTTTGATCAATGTTATGGGAAATAAAGCTTGTTCTCTTATTGACTACATGGAAACATTCGTATACTGCATTTTAGAAACCAAAGAAAGAAGAGAAAAAAACCTCTGATGCCAATTCATCAAACAGTTTGCACCAGTATTATGGAAGAAACTTTTAATGCAGCACACAGTGGATTTTAGCAGGGCCAGCAAATACATCATAATGTATGCCTCAAAAGTGTGAGAGTATATTTTTTATGCTGGCACATGACAGCTAGATTATGGGCCAAATTCATTAAGAGTCATATGCCTCTTAAAGGGAATCTGTCAGTTTTGCTACCTCATCTGAGACCAGCATAATTTAGGAAGAGAGAACCTGTTTCCAGCGATGTATCACTTAGTTTACTGGGGTTAGCAGTTGTGACACAATCAAAATTCTTAAATGTAGTATGTAACAGACCTGAGAAAGCTAACCCTGCCCACACCAGGCTCTCTATCTACATAGAATCATAGAATGGTAAGGGACCTGCACAGTCGTGTCCAACCACATGCTTAGGGCTCATACCCATTTGTGGAAGAAAAAAAAAAAAAAAACGGTCCGTTTTCAGGATGGAAAAAACGGTCCGAATATATGCAATTGTCAAGCGATTTTCATGCGATTTGTTTAATCGCACCATCCGTTTTCCATCAGTTTACCATCTGTATGCAATGCGATTTTAACATGACGTTTTACATAGAGCAGTTATCTCTATGTAAAAATTCATGTAAAAATGACATTGTCAAAAAAAAATACAAAAAAGCAAATAATTATATATATATAAATCCATATATATATATATATATATGTCATACACTTCTACATAGTATAATAGCTGCTTATTCAATTGCTGGCTTTTGTGAAATTACAGACCCGACATGAAATGACACATGGTTTACATACAGTTAACCATGTCATTTCATGTAGTTTGATATATGGTTTTCACTAACAATTACATGAGTGTATGTGTACAAAATTTCAGACATCTAGGGGTTAATTAAAGGTGTAAATTCGTTGAAAAAAATGCGTGGGCTCCCGCCCTATTTTCTAAACCAGACAGACAAAGCAAGCGAGTGGAGGCAGATAATAATAGCCCAGGGAGGGTGCATTTATTTAGTGCCCCCCCTGGCTTCTAACATCTGTACCAACCACTCCAGAAAAGGCAAATCTATAATTAGATTCGCCCTTTCTGGCACTTTACTCGTCTATTCCCATTGCCCTGTAGCGGTGGCGAATGGGTTAATAATGGGTTAAAGCCACCTTGTTATTGAAAGGGTGACTTTAAGCCAGGTTAATAATGGAGGGTTGTCAATTAGACAACTATCAATTATTAATCCTATTGTATGAAAGGAAAAAAAACAGACACACATTAATTATTAATCCTTTTAATGAAATAAAGACACAGTTTTTGACCATATTTTATTGCTCAGGTCATCCTCGATTCCCTTGTTCGCCTGTAATAAAAATAAAATAAAAAAGCAACATTATTCTTACCTATCCGATGCACAGTCATGTCCCACGCTGTAATCCTTCACAAAGGGTTAAGTGGTTTACAACTAGCAGGGCATCTAATGCTGCCTGCTCAGCTGTAATCCCCTGAATGAATGAGCTCCTCTCCCCGCGACAGGAGAGGAAGTGATGAGTGTGTGAAGCTTAATTGATTGCTTCCCACTTTCACTTCAGGTCAGGTCACCCGGGGACACCGCACAGCAGCAGTGACGTCAGAGGGAGTCCCCGGCTGACCTGACCTGAAGTGAAAGTGGGAAGCAATCAATTAAGCTTCACACACTCATCACTTCCTCTCCTGTCGCTGGGAGATTAACTAATTCATTCAGGGGATTACAGCTGAGCAATAAAAGATGGTCAAAAACTGTGTCTTTATTTCATTAAAAGGATTAATAATTAAAGTGTGTTTTTTTTCCCTTTCATACAATAGGATTAATAATTGAAAGTTGTCAAATTGACAACTCTCAATTATTAACCTGGCTTAAAGTCACCTTTCAATAGCAAGGTGGCTTTAACCCATTATTAACCCATTCGCCACCGCTACAGGGCAATGTGAATAGGCGGGCAAAGTGCCAGAAAGGGCAAATCTTATTATAGATTTGCCTTTTCTGGGGTGGTTGGGGGCAGATGATAGTAGCCAGGGGGGCACTAAATAAATGCACCCTCCCTGGGCTATTATTATCTGCCCCCATTCGCTTGCTTTGTCTGTCTGGTTTAGAAAATAGGGCGGGAGCCCACGCATTTTTTTCAACGAATTTACACCTTTAATTAACCCCTACATGTCTGCAATTTTGCACACATATACTCATGTAATTGTAACTTAAAACCATATATCAAACTACATGAAATGACATGGTTAACTGTATGTAAACCATGTGTCATTTCATGTCGGGTCTGTAATTTCACAAAAGCCGGTAACTGAATTAGCGGCTATTATACTATGTAGAAGTGTATGAACTATAAATATATGTATGTATATATATGTCACAATGACATGTATATATATATATATTGTGTGTATTCTATGTGTGGATAACTGGATATGTATTGTTTCTATTCTTTATTAAAGCTGTCAGTGTGTGTTAGGGGTCGAGTTCCGGCTTCTGCACAAGGGGAATCTCGAGCCGTCCCTGTTGCGGTCTCCCATACGTCTCCGGCGGCAGTGGACTCTGCTCAGCTTAGACGTCGGTCCCAGCGTCTCGCCCAGTCTAACATTGTGCAGAGGATTACTGCGGCGAGCAGTCGTCTTTAGGACAAAGTACTTGCTTTCCCCTTCTGAGCATGCCCAGAGTAAGATCTCTCATTGGAGATCAGGGGGCACATGCTCAGGTACTGCAGCAGCTCCTATTGGTCCGCCAGGAAGGTCCTGAAACCACTTGTGTTCTGGAGAAGTTTCCTATTGGTCCTTATCTGGCAGGTCCTGTAGTTGCTACTATAAAGGGTGGCATGGTCGTGCCGCCATGCGCTAGTATCAATCACATTATGTGCATTGCGCCAGGGTGATCTTGCACGCATGTGTTAGGGCTCGGCTGAAATAAGCCCCTAGAATACCGGCACCTCCGGTGAGGAGATTGTATGCACGTGTTTAGGGCTCGGCTGAAATAAGCCCCTAGAATACCGGCTTCTCTGGTGAGATTTTCTGATTGCGTTGCTGATTGCGTTACTACGGACTGCTGTCTGCACAGCCGTTGTCTGTGCATACCTGTGGAGTTGACAGGACACAGTCCATATTTCTGCGTTTCTACACCGCCATATAGGGCCACAGTGTCTATAGTTGCGACTCTGTGAAGTAACAGAGTTCGCCATACCGCCATCCTACTAGCAGCAGGCTCTGCCTGCACGGTGGACCCCGGGCTGCAAACGTACTTATTATTTATATTTATTTTGTGCGTTCCTCCAGCCCTAACAGTGTGATTTTACAGTATAGCCGGCAATTGAATTAACGGCTATTATACTATGTAGAAGTGAATGAACTATAAATAAATATATATGAGTCACAATGATATGTGTATATATATATATATATATATATATATATATATACAGTACAGACCAAAAGTTTGGACACACCTTCTCATTCAAAGATTTTACTGTATTTTCATGACTATGAAAATTGTAGAATTACACTGAAGGCATCAAAACTATGAATTAACACATGTGGAATTATACATTACACTTTACAAAAAAGTGTGAAACAACTGAAAATATGTCATATTCTAGATTCTTCAAAGTAGCCACCTTTTGCTTTAATTACTGCTTTGTACGCAGAAAAGGTGAACGGATGGACTCTACATGCCTAGTTCCCACCGTGAAGCATGGAGGAGGTGGTGTGATAGTGTGGGGGTGCTTTGCTGGTGACACTGTTGGGGATTACTCAAAATTGAAGCGGTGAGCGGTCCAGCTCACCCCAAACCATCTCGATTGGGTTCAGGTCTGGTGACTGTGGAGACCAGGTCATGTGGCATAGCACCCCAACACTCTCCTTCTTGGTCAAATAGCCCTTACACAGCCTGGAGGTGTGTTTGGGGTCATTGCCCTGTTGAAAAATAAATGATGGTCCAACTAAACGCAAACCAGATGGAATAGCATGCTACTGCAAGATGCTGTGGTAGCCATTCTGGTTCAGTATGCCTTCAATTTTTAATAAATCCCCAACAGTGTCACCAGCAAAGCACCCCCACACCATCACACCTCCTCCTCCATGCTTCACGGTGGGAACCAGGCATGTAGAGTCCATCAGTTCACCTTTTCTGTGTGCAAAGCAGTAATCAAAGCAAAAGGTGGCTACTTTGAAGAACCTAGAATATAAGACATACTTTCAGTTGTTTCACACTTTTTTGTAAAGTGTAATGTATAATTCCACATGTGTTAATTCATAGTTTTGATGCCTTCAGTGTGATTCTACAATTTTCACAGTCATGAAAATACAGAAAAATCGTTGAATGAGAAGGCGTGTCCAAACTTTTGGTCTGTACTGTACATACATGTTTTATATGTGTATATATGTATATATGTAGTGCTTTGTGAGCTGTCAGTGTGATTTTACAGTAGCCGGGATGAATTGCCGGCTTTTCAAAGGACACTTGTGCGTATAAATCGGACAGCACTCGCATGGTGCGAGTGCTGTCTGATTTCTTATCGCATCCATTGACTTGCATTAGCGATTATCATGCCAAAATCGCTGCAAATCGCAGCCTGCTGCGATTTTTTTCTCATACCGATTTCAGCTGAGAAATAAATCGCAAATGAGAAGTCCCCTATTGAATAACATTGGTCCGATTGCAAGCCGATTTTTTATCGGCTTGCAATCGTCCGTATTTCTCGCCAGTGAGTATGAGCCCTTAATGTAGAATTCACTAAACCATATCAGTAATAGCGGGTATAACAAAGACTCATGGTAGAATAAATACGATAAATATCAAATCACCATGTGTCTCAATGGATTAACGCCAATCATCATATCAACATATGACACCACTTCAAAAAAAGATGATATAAGGCCGATATTTATCAACAATTATCAATTTTATTTATGCAACATTAAAATACATATCTCAACAATACTGGGAGTAGGAATACACACAGATACATGATCACATAAAAGATGACGCAATCATCAAGGTTCTTGTATACTGGCGCTACATGATGTAAGCCCAAAACGAATATGTATATATATATATATATATATATATATATATATATAGGGCAGTCACATGTGGCAATTAATCACTGGGGAAAACAGAATATATTTGTGTCTTAATACAGGCTATAATGCCATCATATAATCCCCATTAACATGCGCCCACATTACATGACAATTGTCACTGCTGCACATGCACTATTGACTGTCCACAGTGACCTCCTTGCACCATTACCACACAGGTTACAATAAATGATGCCCAACATAGAGCTGCATAATTACCTCTGTGTGGCCTGCAAAGCGCTACAATATACACCTCACCCAGATGAGCGCGTCCGCCCCGACGCGCGTTTAGGACCTCTCCTTTCTCAAGGGGCCTAACAGACTGTGTCTCAGCGTGTTTAAATACCTGCGTTCACCATGTGTTGAATCGCCATACCGGAAGTTGATATCCCGGACTGGAAGTGATGCGTCGGCTTGCCATGGCAACCGCGACGCAACCCAGGGCCGGCGTCACATGGCAGAAGGAGCCGGGGCGGGCTCAAACGCCATGTAAAGACGCCGACTGCTGGGAAGCGCAGCGGTGACAGGGAAGCAGACGCGTGCAGATCAAGGATTCAACTTACCACAACATATCAATATTGAATCACATAAAAACATATATATTCACAAAAAAGCCAGGATAACAGAGTACAATAGTACAATGGGCATATGGAGCAGTATGTAATTATATAAGACCGCATTATAAATCAAAATAGAGAAAATGGTTTGATAAAACGCAAACATGTAAACAGGATCTTAAGATATTAGCACAATATCAATACAAAGGGCAATGGGCTTAAGATACTACATATCCCTATACGAAACTTTTTTAATATGTCCATAAAACTATCATTATAGGACACTCATGTCATTACACAGTAATATATATAACCATTGCCGCAGACAAGGAACGCAATTTCCGCCTGCAGTATTTCTTCAGATAAGTGATCCACCATATACACAATGCATTCGTTTTCATCCCACCTCTTCTTGTTACAGCATCCCATATGCACCATGAAAAAATACAAACTAAAAAATCAAATAAAAACAATTAAAAATGTGTACATGACCCATATGTACCCAAATGCAGCAGAGCGACGAGCGAACAGGGACCCTATATCACAGAAATGAAGCGTAGCTCAAGTTTTCATTGAGTCCTGATGGATGAACCGTGCCAAGCGTCCATATCCACCTGGACTCAAGCTGTGCTAAACACCTAGCAACACCCCCACCACGGATGCCCACATCCAACATGTCGATGCCCCGCACCCTGAGAAGGCCACCGTCACAGTCATGATATTTCTTAAAGTGACGCGGGATCGTTTTTAATGAATCAATATCACCTGTGGCCGCCGCAGCCTCAATTCCAAGTACATGTTCCCGTACCCTTATCTTCAATTGACGGGTTGTCAACCCAACATATATCAAATCCCACGGACAGACCGCATAGTCTATCACATTCCTACTGGTACATGTGATACACTTCTTTATCTTATATTGAATAGATCTGTCCTGATTCAGGAAGAAATCCGTGTGATCCATGTTGGGACATGCTACGCAACGGCCACAGGGTAAACTCCCATTCTGTCTCCGCGCCCTATCAAGAAATGTAGTAACTGCTTCACCAGTATAGTGACTGCGGACTAAACGATCCCGCAAATTTCTAGATCTTCTAGTCGCGACGGCGGCCCTCTCCGGGAGGAACCTCAAGATGATTGGATCGGCCTTTAATATATGCCATGATTTATTTAGAATCTTTCTCATCCAAGAAAATTATGAATGGAAATTTGTCACAAATCTAATCATGTTGGAATCCTTGGCAGGGCATGTGCCATACAGCAGGGAATTTCTTGTTGAATGCTTAGCACAATTAAATTCTTTTTTGATCATTCAGTTGCTGAACCCACGTTCACGCAACCGCATCTTTAAATCCTCAGCATTCTCAAGAAATTTCTCTTCTGTGGAACATAGTCTGCGCAACTGCAAGAATTGTCCGGTGGGGACAGACTGGATCATGTGACCCGGATGGGAGGAGGATGCATGCAACAACATATTAGTGGCCGTTGGCTTACGGTAAATCTCAGTCTGAATCTCGCCTGTATCATCTTTATTCAATAGTACGTCTAGAAATTCAAAAGACGTCTAGTCAAACTTATAAGTGATGTAAATGTTTTGGTCATTGACATTAAGTGACGCCATAAAGGCTTCCAATTCAACTTTAGACCCCTGCCAGATCAGAAGTATGTCATTGATGTACCGCATCCAAGATAGGACACGGCACATCGGCGACACCTGATCCGGCAGGGAGAGGTCTCTCTCCCACAGCCCCAGGAACAAATATGCATACGTGGGCGCAAAGGACGCCCCCATAGCAGTGCCCTGGAGCTGCAGGTAGAAAGACCCCTTAAACACAAAAAAATTATGCGTCAAAGTAAACTCTAATAAATCAATGACCAATTCCCTCACACCACCAGGTAAGTTTGACATTCCAAGGAAGAATGACGTAGCTCTCAGGCCATCAGAATGCCTGTACACCAGCATCAGGCATGAATGGGAATGGGAGTTCACCCTGTGGCCGTTGCGTAGCATGTCCCAACATGGATCACACAGATTTCTTCCTGAATCAGGACAGATCAATTCAATATAAGATAAAGAAGTGTATCACATGTACCAGTAGGAATGTGATATACTATGCGGTCTGTCCGTGTGATTTGATGTACCGTATATACTCATGTATAATCCGACCCGTGTATAAGCCGACCCCCCTAATTTTGCCACAAAAAACTTGGAAAACTTATTGACTCGCGTATAAGCCGGGTGTATAAGTTGCCGTCCTGCTCTGTGCTCCCCATCCAGCTCTGTGCGCCCCCATTCTCCTCTGCGCTCCCCTCCTCCTGCTCCATTATCCTGTCCTGCTCCGTGCTTTCCATCCTCCCCGTCCTGCTCCGTGCTCCCCCAACCAGCTCTGCACTCCCCCATTCTCCTCTGTGCCCACCCCCGTCCTGCTCCGTGCTCTCCGTCCTCCCCCCGTTCTGCTCCGTGCTCTCCGTCCTCCACCCGTTCTGCTCCGTGCTCTCCGTCCTCCCCCCGTTCTGCTCCATGCTCTCCGTCCTCCCCCCTCCTGCTCCGTGCTCTCCGTCCTCCCCCGTTCTGCTCCGTGCTCCCCTCCTCCCCCCGTTCTGCTCCGTGCTCTCTGTCCTCCCCCCGTCCTGCTCCGTGCTCCTTGTCCTCCTCCATGCTCCCCCCATCCTTCTCCATCATACTTACCCTCCCCGTGCCATCGCTGAACGTCCCGGCCGGCAATCCTGCGTTCTCCCCGGCTTCCTGCAGCTCTCCAGCGCTGAGTGGTGACGTAATACCGCTCATTAAGGCCATGAATATGGAGGTCACGCCCATGGGAGTGGCGTCGCGTCCATTTTACATGACCTTAATGAGCGGGTATTACGTCACCGCTCAGCGCTGGAGAGCTGCAGGAAGCCGGGGAGAACGCAGGATTGCAGGGACGTTCAGCGATGGCACGGGGAGGATGAGTATGATGTCCCAGCCACCGGCTCCTGCCGCCGCATCCCCTCCCCCGCTGGTTTCTGCCCTATGACTCGTGTATAAGCCGAGGGGGCATTTTCAGCACAAAAAAAGGTGCTGAAAATCTCGGCTTACACACGAGTATATACGGTATGTTGGGTTGACAACCTGTGAATTGAAGATAAGGGTACGGGAACATGTACTTGGAATTGAGGCTGTGGCGGCCACAGGTGATATTGATTCATTAAAAACGATCCCGCGTCACTTTAAGAAATATCATGACTGCGACGGTGGCCTTCTCAGAGTGCGGGGCAGCGACATGTTGGATGTGGGCATCCGTGGTGGGGATGTTGCTAGGCGTTTAGCACAGCTTGAGTCCAGGTGGATATGGACTCAATAAAAACTTGAGCTACGCTTCATTTCTGTGATATAAGGTCCCTGTTCGCTCGTTGCTCTGCTGCATTTGGGTATATATGGGTCATGTACACATTTTTAATTGTTTTTATTTGAATTTTTAGTTTGTATTTTTCCATGGTGCATATGGGATGCTGTAACAAGAAGAGGTGGGATGAAAACGAATGCATCGTGTATATGGTGGATCACTTATCTGAAGAAATACTGCAGGCGGAAATTGCGTTCCTTGTCTGCGGCAATGGTTATATGTATTACTGTGTAATGACATAAGTGTCCTATAATGATAGTTCTATGGACATATTAAAAAAAGTTTCGTATAGGGATATGTAGTATCTTAAGGCCATTGCCCTTTGTATTGATATTGTGATAATATCTTAAGATCCTGTTTACATGTTTGCGTTTTATCAAACCGTTTTCTCTATTTTGATTTATAATGCGGTCTTATATAATTACATACTGCTCCATATGCCCATTGTACTATTGTACTCTGTTATCCTGGCTTTTTGTGAATATATATGTTTTTTATGTGATTCAATATTGATATGTTGTGGTAAGTTGAATCCCTGATCTGCACGCGTCTGCTTCCCTGTCACCGCTGCGCTTCCCAGCAGTCGGCGTCTTTACATGGCGTTTGAGCCCGCCCCGGCTCCTCCAGCCATGTGACGCCGGCCCTGGGTTGCGTCGCGGTTGCCATGGCAAGCCGACGCATCACTTCCAGTCCGGGATATCAACTTCCGGTATGGCGATTCAACACATGGTGAACGCAGGTATTTAAACACGCTGAGACACAGTCTGTTAGGCCCCTTGAGAAAGGAGAGGTCCTAAACGCGCGTCGGGGCGGACGCGCTCATCTGGGTGAGGTGTATATTGTAGCGCTTTGCAGGCCACACAGAGGTAATTATGCAGCTCTATGTTGGGCATCATTTATTGTAACCTGTGTGGTAATGGTGCAAGGAGGTCACTGTGGACAGTCAATAGTGCATGTGCAGCAGTGACAATTGTCATGTAATGTGGGCGCATGTTAATGGGGATTATATGATGGCATTATAGCCTGTATTAAGACACAAATATATTCTGTTTTCCCCAGTGATTAATTGCCACATGTGACTGCCCTATATATATATATATATGTATATATATATAATACATATTCGTTTTGGGCTTACATCATGTAGCGCCAGTATACAAGAACCTTGATGATTGCGTCATCTTTTATGTGATCATGTATCTGTGTGTATTCCTACTCCCAGTATTGTTGAGATATGTATTTTAATGTTGCATAAATAAAATTGATAATTGTTGATAAATATCGGCCTTATATCATCTTTTTTTGAAGTGGTGTCATAAACCATATCAGACAGATGTAAGTCTTCTGTTTGAAGACTTCCATTGAAGAACTCACCACTTCTCGTGGCAGCTTGTTCCACTCATTGATCTCACTCACTGTCAAAAAGTTTTTTCTAATATCTAATCTGTATCTTCTCCCTTTCAGTTTCATTTATTGATTCTCATGTTTCCACGGGCCAATGAGAATAAGGATGATCCCTCTACATTGTGACATCCCTTCAGATATTTGTAGACAGCTATTGAGTCTCCTCTTAGCCTTCTTTTTTGCAAGCTAAACATTCCCAGATCCTTTAACAGTTTTTTAATGTCTTTAAAAAATGTGAGTTTTTTTTAAATGTGATGCCCAGAACTGGACTCTGTATTCCAGATGAGGTCCGACCAAGGAGGAGTAAAGGAGGATAATTACTTCACGTGATCTAAATTCTACGCTTCCTTTATCTAGATCATTTATAAAAATGTTGAACAACACTGGGGCCTGGACAGAGCCTTGTTTTACCCCACTTGCAACACTCTTCTAATTGGATGTTCAACTATTTATTACCACTCTTTGAGTATGATCACTGAGGCAGTTATGAATCCACCTAACCATAGCCTTGTCAATCCCATAATTGGTATTTTTTTCAATAAAGATAATATGAAATACTTTATCAAATGCTTTGCTGAAGTCGAGATGTACTATATCTACCACATTTCGCTGATTCACCCAGTCTGTGATTCCATCATAAAAGGAAATTAGATTAGTCTGGCATGACTTGTTTGCTACAAACCAATGGTGGCTCTGGTTAAGCACTGTATTCTTATCCAAGTACTTACATACATGCAGTTTAATAATTTATTCAAAGATCTTTCCTGGTGTAGAAGTAAGGCTCACTGGCCTGTCGTTTCCTGGCTCCATCTTCTTTCCTTTTGTGAAGATAGAGATAACATTTGCCCTTCTCCAATCTTCTGGGACTTCTCCTGATTTCCAGGATTTTACAAAGATTCTGGCTAGTAGTTTTGAAATTTCCTCTGCTATCTCTTCGGTATTCTAGGACAGAGGTGGGGGACCTAAATTCTACCAAGGGCCATCTGGATATTTATACCAACCTTCGGGCGCCGTACAAATTGCAGGTTAACTCCACCTACAAAGTACTCCTGATGCTGGTACTGGTGTCAGAATGTAATTTTTAATTGCATGTGCCTCAGTGTTCAGTAGTGATGGCTGCATGTGTTGTTAGAATCTATTTTGTTTTGACCATCCGCCATCTTGTGATTTTCTGGCTGCTGGTCTTTTTCCCCTGGTGCTGGGTTTGTCTAAGGTCAGGTGATTGTATCACCCTTTATTACGCAGCACCTGCCTCCCAGTCCTTGAAGCTTCTTCCGCTTCTGCCCTAGTCTTGAGTTGCAGGTCCATAACAGTATGTCCAGCCGCAAATAGAAAAAAAAAATCCTCTCCCGGATTCCTTCAATATGAACAGCGTCCAAGAACTTGCTCAACGCTTGCAAGGCTTAACTTTGGAAGTAGCCAGCCTGCAATGGCACGTGAGTAATTACCCTGGAGCATGCTCTGAAGAACCCAAGGTAGGATTACCTGAGTTTTTTTCTGGTAAACGTCAGGATTTTTTTATGTTTAAAAATGCATGTTTACTATATTTTCAGCTTAGACCTGGATCCTCAGGGAGTGAATTACAGCATGTGGGGATTATTGTGTCTTTATTGTGAAGTGAACCCCAAATCTGGGCATTTTCATTACATCCTGATGACCCTCGTTTGACATCAGTAGAAGCATTTTTTACTGCTATGGGTTTGTTATATGATGATCCTGATCGGGTCACATCAGCTGAGGCAGAGCTCAGATGGCTTAAACAGGGTTCTGGTGATGCTGAAAGGTATTGCACCCTGTTCAGACGATGGTCCGCAGAGGTCAGGTGGAATGACCCAGCGCTCAAGAGTCAGTTTTTAGCAGATTTAAGTGAAAGGGTTAAAGATTTGCTCATAGCTTATCCTGTACCTGCTACTTTGAAAACTGCTATGCAGTTAGCTATCCAGGTGTATAGAAGATTGAGAGACAGGCAGAATGAAGAGAAGGCTCTTTTAATGCTGGACCCAGTCTCTCAGGATAGCCCCATCGACAGCGGGGAACCGATGCAACTTGGGGCGATGTCTTCTTGTTCCCAGGAGAGGGAGAGAAGGTTCTCTAAGGGGCTATGCTTGTATTGTGGTAAGGCTGACCATTTTATTAAGCAATGCGAGGTTCGCATAAGGAGGGAAAAAAGGTCAGTAGGATTGTGGTTCTGTACTTAATTTGATTGATCAACAATTTCTAGACAAATATAAGTTTGATTCTCAACCATTGTCATCTCCTTTTCCTGTTGTGGCGATTGATAACACTCCCCTGGAGCATGCGTGCATTTCGCGAAAGGTCACCAGGTTTCCACTTATTGTGAATATGGAACATCAAGAGTGTATAGACTTGTTTGTACTTACTAATTTGCCTTTTCCAGTCGTCCTGGGTTTACCCTGGCTAAAAATGCACAACCCTTTGCTGGACTGGTCGTCTAGTACTATAAGGTCCTGGAGTCAGGGGTGTTATGGTAAATGTTGTAATGTTCACATTGCTGCTGTTGTGAAGAGGGAGCTACCTGAAGCCATTCAGGATTTCTGGAAAGTATTTTCGGAAGTTGAGTCGCAAGCTCTACCACCCCATAGAGAATACGATTGTGCTATTGAGTTTGTTCCAGGTGCTACACTCCCTAAGAGTTGTTTATTTAATCTAACAATTCCCGAGAGGGAGGCCTTAAAGGAATACCTACAGACTTGTTTAGCTGCAGGTCATATAAGACCCTCTAAGTCCCTTGTGGCAGTAGGATTTTTTTGTAAAAAAAAGGATGGGGGTCTTAGACTGTGTCTGGATTTTCGGGAGATTAATAAGATCACTGTGCGCAATCCTTACTCGTTGCCGCTAATTCTGGATTTGTTTAACTAACTAACTGGAGCTAAGTGGTTCTCTAAGATTGACCTTCGTGGGGCATATAATTTGCTGCGGGTGAAGGAGGGCGATGAATGGAAGACAGCCTTTAATATCCCGGAAGGTCATTTTGAGTGTCTGGTGATGCCTTTTGGACTTACTAATGCGCCTGCGTTTTTTCAAAATGTCATTAATGACATTCTGAGGCCGTTGATCAGTAGGAGTGTTATTGATTATTTGGATGATATTTTGATCTATTCACCTGATCTGGAGTCGCATTGGCAGAGAATCTGCGAAGTTCTACAGATTTTGAGTGAAAACACACTCTTTGCTAAATTGGAGGAGTGCGAGTTTGCGGTACAGAAAATGATTTTTTGGGGTACTTTGTCTCCAGTGATGGGTTTGAGATGGACCCGATGAAGGTTCAGACAGTACTGGAGTGGCCTAGACCTGAATGTTTAAAGTCGGTTCAAAGATTTTTGGGGTTTGCTAATTATTATAGAAAATTCATAAAGAATTTTTCCTTTTTCACTAAACCTATAACTGATCTCACCAAGAAGGGTTCTAATACTGTCCAATGGTCCACTGAGGCTGTTAAGGCTTTTCAGCATCTCAAGTAGAGGTTTAGCTCTGCTCCCGTTTTGATCCAGACAGATGAGACCAAGCCATTTCTGGTAGATGTTGATGCCTCATCAGTAAGGGTGGGGGCACTTCTGTCCCAGGAGGGAGAGGATGGGGTGCATCCCTGTGCTTTCTTTTCTAAAAAAATTTCGGAGACTGAGCTCAACTATGATGTTGGGAACCGAGAGTTACTGGCTATTAAACTCGCGTTTGAGCATTGGCGACATTTTTTGGAGGGGGCTAGACATCCGATACAGGTTTTTGCTGATCATAAGAATCTGATATATCTGGATGCTGCTAAACATTTGAATGCCCGTCAAGCTAGGTGGGCACTATTTTTTGCCCGGTTCCATTTTTCCGTAACATATATCCCTGAGGCAAAGAATGTTAAAGTGGATGCTTTGACTCGTAGTTTCTCTCCAGCAGTTAATACTGAGAAGGAGGAATGTATTTTACAGAGAGGGGGGGTGGTGGCAGCATTGGGTTCTGAGTTGGAGAACAGCATCCTAGAGGCTCAGAATGCTGCACCAACAAACACTCCATATGGTAAATTATTTGTGCCTAGAGCCTTGAGGAGAGCTTTGTTTGCTGAATGTCATGAGTCTCGGCTGGCGGGTCATCCAGGAATTTCGGAAACTAGAAAGTCGATTGGTCGAAGTTTCTGGTGGCCAGGGTGGCAAAGAGAAATCATCAAGTGGGTGCGTCAGTGTACTGTGTGCGCTAGGTCGAAGGCCTCACATGCCCCGGCTGCAGGGTTGCTGTGCCCTTTGGAGGTTCCTAGTTTACCATGGACGCATCTTGCTATGGATTTTATCACTGATCTGCCGGTCTCTGAGGATTTTTCTGTCATCTGGGTTGTTGTGGACCAATTTAGTAAGATGTGTCTTCTGGTCTCGTTCAATAAATTACCCTGCAACAAGACTCTAGCTAAGGCATTTGTGAAAGAGATTGTCATGCTCCATGGTGTTCCCATGGACATTGTTTCCAATAGAGGACCACAGGTTGTGGCTTGCTTTTGGTGTGCTTTTTGTAACAGGATAAAGGTTCATTTGTCATTTTCATCAGGTTATCATCCAGAGTCCAATGGACAGACTGAAAGGAAGAACCAGGACGTCGAGCAGTTTTTGAGATGTTTTGTACCAGAAAATCAAGAGATGTGGTCAGAATATTTACCAGTAGCTGAGTTTGCTCTTAATCATATGTCTTCCTCGGCTGCGTGTTCTCCTTTTTTTGCTGTACAGGGAGGCATCCATCTTTCAGTCCTTTTTCAAAGATTGGGGTGGCAGTGCCTGAGGAGGAGAGTTTTTCTGGAGATTTGGAAAGGCTTTGGACAAGGGTACGCCATAATCTGAATGAGGCGAATAGGAGGTCAAAGAATATTTTGACAAGAAAAGAAGGGAGGCTTTGTCTGCAGTCGGGGGCATGGTCTGGTTGTCTTCTAGGAATCTGCATGTGAAGATCCCTTCTAAAAAACTGGGGCCTAAGTTTGTAGGACCCTTCAAAGTGGTTCAGGTTGTCAACTCGGCAGCGGTGAGATTAGACATCCACTCGTCCTGGAGAATTAATTCAGTTTTTCATGTATTTTTACTGAAGAAAGTTGACACGCCAGATAAGGAGGCAATGCCGACTGTTCCTCCAGTTGATGAGGACGGCGAGTTTGAAATTTCACACATTTTATATTTCAGGTGGCGCAGAGGAAGGTTGCAGTACCTTGTGTCCTGGAAGGGTTTCGGTCCCAAGGATAATTCCTGGGTGAAAGCTGAGGACGTCTCGGCCTCAAGGATGATTAAGGCTTTTCACAGGAGATTTCCGAATAAGGTGCGGCCAAGAGGATCCGGTAGATCCTCGTAAAAGGGGAGGTACTGTTAGAATCTATTTCGTTTTGACCATCCGCCATCTTGTTGTGGTTTTCTGGCTGCTGGTCTTTTTCCCCTTGTGCTGGGTTTGTTTAAGGTCAGGTGATTGTATCACCCTTTATTACCCAGCACCTTCCTCCCAGTCCTTGCTGGACATCAGGGTTAATCCGCTAGAGTTCTGGCTAGGTGCTTTGATAGCTTTCTGTGTTTGATATTGTGCAGTTCTGGGATCTCTAGTTGTGCCTGCTTTGTTTTTCGGTTTTCCTTTCGCTTCTGCAGCTTACTTTATTTTCCTACTAGGAGGTTACCTGTTTTTTGTTCCCAATCCCTAGATCGTTCAGGGATATCCTTACCCCCACCTTTAGGTCTTCGTTTGAGTTTAGCCTAGGAAACGCCGGTGGGTCTATTCACAAGGAATAGGTCACCCACTCCATCATAGGGTTTCAGACTAGTACTAGTACAGGGTCAGCTTCTTTCCCTTCTGCCCTAGTCTTGAGTTGCAGATCCGTAACATGTGTATGCTCACAGAGCAAGAAGAAATTAAAAGGCCAGAGGCCATCAAAACATAGTTGCTGACCCAAGCACTGTGGTCCCCAGAAATCTGCCCGGAGGTCATAGAAAAGGTCATCGCAGACTGTAAATGGCCTGCGGGCCTAAAGATCCTCACCCCTGCCCTAGGGTGTAATTCATCTGTACCATGAGATTTAAATTCATTTAAATGTGTTTGTTTTGTAAATGGAAAATTATTTTGTGGTTAATAAAAACATCTGACTTTAAAAAAAATCATTTAAATTAGCTAAGTGTTCCCTCACCATCTTTCTGTTTATAGATTGTGCGGATTGTTTTATTTCTTCGATAGGACCGTGAAGATCAGTTTATGTTACATATGCTTTCTTAGAGAGCACAGATGAAAAATAGGAATTTAAAAGTTTGGCCTTCTCAACATCATTTTTGACAACTTCCCCCTCTTCAGCCTGATAAAAATCCAATTGCATCTTTGACTTTTCTTTTGCTTTTGACATACCCCCAAGTCCTTTTTTTAATTCCTTTTGATCTCCCTTGCAAGCCTCACTTAATTATTGGTCTTATGTCTTCTAACGCTTGCCCTGCATTCCCTGCAGACAGCATTATATTCTTCTTCAGATATGCGCCCCCCTCTTTTAATTTTATTTATGTTTCTTTTTTCGTTTTTAGTAAGTGTTTAAGTTCTGTGTTCATCCATCCTGGTGGTCTATATAAATTCTTCCAGTCCTTCCTTCTTTTCGGGATTGTTACCGATTGTGCAGTGTTAATTTCATTTAGCAAAATCTCCCATCCTTCTTGGACATTTCTGTCCTTTAGAACATCCAGCCATTAGACCTTGCTCACCCTCTTTCTGAGTCCATTAAAATTTGCCTTTCTGAAGTCCAACCTCAAAGTCTGAGTCCTCACTGGTATTCCTCCTCTTGTAATCCAATAATCGAGGATAGTATGATTGCTGCCTCCTAAATTCACAGCAATCTTAACTTCTTCAGCCATTTCCTCCCTGTTGGTAAGAATTAGGTCCAGAAAAGATAAGTATTTTCTGGACCCATTACTTTTGCTTGAGAGAGATTCCCAACAAATATTTAGATAACTAAAATCCTCCATGATCGCTATGTTGTACTTTTTTTTTTTTTTTTTAGAACAAAGACATCTGATGTAACAAGAGTACATCCATATCTTCAGTCTGTCCATGTGGCCTATAGTAAACATCTACAATAGGGTCCTTTCTGATCTTCTCTTTACATTCTATTTGTCATTACATTGTCTATTGACAGTGAGCTGCTTATCACAAGAGAGGCTGTGGTCGATCTAGCAGGTGAGTGAGATCTAGTCCAGGCAGGAATAGTATCCTGGTGATAAAACCTTCATTGTAAGTAAACAACAGCACACAGCCAGGCGACACATCCCTGAATTCAGTGTTTTTACCTCTACATCATGCTGTCCTCACATTACATTACATTGCAAAAATCTGCTGCCAGATTCCCTTTAATGACTTTGGCGCATCTTACTCTTCATCAAGATGGGAAATGCAAGGCCGGAATAATCACGGTCACTTTGTGTTCCCATTAGTGCTGCATTTTTTTCTGCTCTTTTTGGTGCAGAAAGTATGCTGTGCTTTAACAGTTCAAGCAAAGTGGATGTGTTATAATGAAAATTCATGTTCAATGTACAAAGATGCTATGAAACTTATTGGTGTTTTCTACCTCAATGCTTCTATATGGAGCTTGAAAAAAAGCAGATTTAAAAACACAGTTGTGTTTTAACTGCAAAATACTAGCATTTCAGCTAGTTATAATTGACAATAAACAATGCTGCTTCAAATCTGCACCAAAAACAAAAAAGGTGAAAACGCAGTGAAAAAAATTAAGAAAATGCTTCAAAAATGCAATGATAACAGCAGATATTTTTTGCATATTTTTGTTGAAGACACCTGCGGACAAAACACTGGATAAAAAAGCTGCGTTTTTGCCCATGAAACAAAGGGCTTCTTTATTTGGCCCTCCTGACAACTTTACCTGCAAACAGGTTTTTGAACTATGGGCAGGCATCTCCATGTGGTATGTGTTGGAGCCACCATTATGTGGCTGTTCTCTCCATATTAAAACCTTTGATGGGCCCTGTATTTATTGGATTTGGATACAAATCCTCTCCTTTCCCTACCCTGGAATGTTGATTGTGCTAATCTTTTACTGTTAACCTAGACAGTTTCTAGGTGAGATCTACTTAAATGTAATACTTATATTTTCTCTTTGTTGGGCTATTTGTCATGCTGTCACTGTATACAGGAGGTCCGGGGTCTATGCTGACCCTAAGCTGGGCTCTGACTAATCCCTCTACCTGGAGGTACTGTTGATGGTACAGAGGTCCAGGCCGCCAGCGTAACCCTATCTCCTGTGAATCCCTGACCCTCTGTAATCTAGTCCTGAGAAGGACCCTGATCACCACCACAGGGAACGGGAAGGTAAATGCCTACACACAGTATAAGACGAACGAGACAGTACAAGGGGTAAAATAAAAGACCACCTTGCATACAAAACTCACTATACAACTACAGAGGGAACACCAACGGGTAAGGAGATAAATAATAAAGTGAGGAGGGGAGAAAACCACACCAGGTACTCTTCACTTCAGACTTCACAATACCACAATCCGCTCTGCTGGTCTGCATGAATGCTTTCACCGACACTTCCCTAGCAGACTGGCAGGTATTTGAAGGAATCTCATTAGTGCAGCATTAACTGCAGCTGGGCGAGGCCGGGCCTCATCTAGCACAGAGAGAGGGAGAAACAGCAGCTCAGCTGTGAGAAGTCAAAATGTGCAACCGCGACGATCTTCGTGGCAATGCACACATGACAGTACCCCCCCTTCTACGAGGGGCCTCCGGACCCTCAGGGCCAGGCCTGCCCGGGTGAGTTCTGTGGAAGGTCCGAACCAAACGATCTGCGTTAACATCAGACGCAGGGACCCACGTCCTCTCCTCTGGACCATACCCCTTCCAATGCACCAAGTACTGAAGGGACCGGCGATTCAGACGTGAGTCAATGATCTTTGATACTTGAAATTCCAAGTTACCATTGACCAACACAGGAGGAGGAGGTAGAGGTGACGGTATGACTGGTGCCACATACCTTTTAAGTAATGACTTGTGGAACACATTATGAATTTTAAACGTAGGAGGGAGGTCCAGATGAAATGCCACAGGATTAATTATGGAACTGATCCTGTACGGCCTGATGAATCTGGGACCCAGTTTCCAGGAGGGCACTTTAAGTTTTATATTCCTGGTAGACAACCATACCAGATCGTTCACATTCAGATCTGGACCAGAAACTCTCCTCCTATCAGCCATACGTTTGTAACGGTTCCCCATCGCACTCAGATTATTCAATACACCTCTCCACACAGAAGCAAGTGACGACGAGAAACGCTCCTCCTCAGGAACCCCAAAAGGGCCCCCCCCATTGAAAGTACAAAACTGGGGATGGAAACCATATGCCCCAAAAAACGGGGACTTACCAGTGGACTCGCTCCGCCTGTTGTTAAGAGCGAACTCTGCCAGAGGCAAGAAAGAAGACCAGTCCTCTTGGTTCTCTGAGACAAAACACTGGAGATATGTCTCTAAGCTCTGATTCAGACGCTCTGTCTGACCATTGGTCTGCGGATGAAAAGCCGAGGAAAATGACAATTGCATCCCCCGACGTAAACAAAATGCCCTCCAAAATTTGGACACAAACTGAGACCCCCTATCTGACACCACATCAGAAGGCAACCCATGAAGTCTAACGATCTCCCTAATGAACACCTGCGCCAGAGTTTTAGCATTAGGGAGTGCAGGAAAAGCAACGAAATGTGCCATCTTACTGAACCTGTCAACAACCACCAGTATGACAGTATTCCCTGACGACGGAGGAAGGTCCGTAATGAAGTCCATAGATAAATGAGTCCATGGACGCTCCGGAAGTTTCAAGGGTAAAAGGGTCCCAGACGGACGGGTATGAGGGGTTTTAGAGCGAGCACACACCCCACATGACGCGACAAAAGTTATAACATCTTTATTAGCATTAGGCCACCAAAACCGGCGAGAAAGGAGATCTAAAGTAGCCTTACTCCCTGGATGTCCTGCTAGAGCAGAATTATGATGTGCCTCAATAACCTTTTGTCTCAACAGATTTGGGACAAACAGTCTCCCTGGAGGTCCTGCAGGGGCGTCCCCCTGAGCCTCTAACACCTCCTCCTCAAGCTCAGAAAATACAGCCGACACTACCACCCCCTCCTGAAGGATAGGACTCGGGTCATCCGTTTTCCCGGCCCCTGGGAAACTGCGAGACAAGGCATCAGCCTTTACATTCTTAGACCCCGGGCGATAAGTGACGACAAAATTAAACCTGGTAAAAAACAACGACCATCGAGCTTGTCTGGAATTCAGACGCTTAGCGGATTCCAAATACAACAGGTTCTTGTGATCAGTAATAACGGTAACCGGGTGGACTGCCCCCTCCAAAAAGTGACGCCATTCTTCAAAAGCTAACTTAATGGCCAAAAGTTCCCTATTGCCGATATCATAATTCCTTTCGGCGGACGACAATTTCTTAGAAAAGAAAGCGCACGGATGCCATTTACCAGGGGACGGACCCTGGGACAATATAGCACCCACCCCTACGTCAGATGCATCCACCTCCACAATGAACGGCTGAGATGCATCTGGTTGGATGAGAACGGGTGCCGAAGCAAAACATTTCTTCAAAGAGGAAAAGGCTTGGCAAGCTTTGTCCGACCATTTAGAAAAATCCGTCCCTTTTCTTGTCATGTCAGTGAGAGGTTTGACGACAGATGAGAAATTACAAATAAATTTCCGGTAGTAGTTAGCAAACCCCAAAAAACGCTGCAGAGCCTTAAGATCCCCTGGCTGATCCCATTCAAGCACTGCTCTCACCTTTTCAGGGTCCATACGGAAACCGGAGGCTGACACCAAAAAACCCAAAAACTGAAGTTCCTGTACGGCAAATACACACTTCTCCAGTTTGGCGTATAATTTATTGTCTCGCAAGATCTGCAACACCTGTCTCACATGCTCCTGATGAGACACAAGATCTGGCGAGTAAATTAAAATGTCGTCCAAATATACAACCACAAACAGCCCCACAAGGTGACGAAAAATGTCATTAACAAAATGTTGGAATACTGCTGGTGCAGTAGTCAGACCAAAAGGCATGACTAGGTTCTCATAATGTCCCTCCGGCGTGTTAAACGCCGTTTTCCACTCATCCCCCTCTTTTATCCTAATCAGATTATACGCCCCCCTGAGATCCAATTTAGAAAACCATTTGGCGCCAACAATTTGATTGAAGAGATCAGGAATAAGAGGGAGTGGATACGGATCTCGAACAGTAATCCGATTAAGTTCGCGGAAATCCAAGCAAGGGCGTAGGCCTCCATCTTTCTTCTTCACAAAGAAGAACCCCGCGGCTACTGGGGAAGATGAAGGTCTAATATGCCCTTTGGCCAGACTTTCAGAAATATAATCTTTCATAGCCTGCCTCTCAGGACCAGAAAGATTATACAACCTAGCTTTAGGCAACTTAGCATCAGGAAGGAGATTAATAGAGCAGTCATACACGCGATGAGGAGGCAACTCCTGACACTCCTCCTCAGAGAAAACATCCCCAAAATCCTCCAAAAAAGGAGGCAATGTACTAGGCACGACCGCACTGATGACTGTGTTCATGCAGTTGCTTTTGCAAAACTCACCCCATTGGCTTATTTCTCTGGACTGCCAATTAATCACAGGGTTATGTTTAACCAACCAAGGAAGTCCCAACACAATGGGAGTAGGTAGACCTTCCAACACATAACAAGATAATTGTTCCCTATGTATTGCCCCAACCCGAAGGTCAATGTTATGAACCTCATGAACAAAGCTACCTTGGCCGAGAGGCCTGGTGTCAATGGAGAATATAGGGATCGGTTTGACCAATACACTCAGATGCATACCTTGAGCCTGAGCAAACTGAGCGTCAACCAGATTAGCCCCGGAACCACTATCAAGAAGAACAGACAATCTCTCCACTCTCGTACCAACTACCACCTCCACTGGTACAAGGAACTGAGAAGAACTGGCGGATGAAATACATACTCCCAGGTTGTCGTCCACCACACAACCTGGGATTAACAGTTTTCCGGCGACTTTTGGCTCAACAAGGCACGGGATGAACATTCTCCAACAAAATGTCCCTCTTTCCCGCAGAAAAAACATCTTCTAGTCCTGCGGCGTACCGCCAATCCCCTCCTACGAAATGATGTCCCTCCCAACTGCATAGGCTCATCCGAACAGACAAGGGGAACCTCAACATAAGGGACTTTAGTGGTAGGTGGAGAAACAACAGGGAGTGGGGTTACCTCACCCCTCTCCCGAAGCCGTCTATCAGTACGGATAGCTAAGGCCATAGCAGCCTCCAGAGAAGGAGGAGACTCATACTGAGCCAAAACGTCTTTTAATTTATCAGAAAGCCCATGACAAAACTGGCTCCTAGGAGCTGGGTCATTCCACTGAGTATCTGTGGCCCATCTACGAAACTCAGAAGCAAATTCCTCTGCCGGACGATCTCCCTGCTGTATCTTACGTAATTTTGTCTCAGCAAGAGAGACCCGATCTGGGTCATCATATACCAATCCCAGGGCAGTAAAAAATTGATCTACAGACAGTAGAGCCGGGGATCCCGGAGGAAGGGAAAATGCCCAGGATTGAGGGTCCCCTTGCAGAAGTGAGATAACAATTCCCACTCTCTGCTCCTCACTCCCTGATGATCGAGGCCGAAGCCGAAAATACAATTTACATGCCTCCCGGAAGGTGAAAAATTTGTCTCGCCCACCAGTGAACCTGTCCGGGAGAGCTACTTTAGGTTCAACTCTGGTTTGCTCCAGGGGAGACAAAACTTTGGACTTAATGTCCGTCAGCTCCATGAATAATCCCTGCAACTGCAGAGCCAGCTGGGCTACTGGATCCATGGTAACTGGAGATAATTTTTATGGCCAGTGAAAATGTCACGCTGTCTAATGATATGTATACAATGTCAGTAAACTATTAATACAGGAACAACACTCTATACAACAACTAGTATAGCAACATCAGCATGTAAGTATAGAATAGATTTACCTGACACGATATCTGCTGAACTCAGGGTTAATCTTGAGGACTTGATGAGCTGAAACAGGAAAGAGGTGGACCGGGATCTAACCTGACCCTAAACTGGGGTCCTAACTAATCCCTCACCTTGGAGGTACTGATAATGGTTCAGAGGTCCAAGTCTCCAACCTAACCCTGTCTCCTATCAGACCCTGAACCCTGTAATCAGTCCTAAGAAGGATCCTGACTACCACCAAAGGGATATGGGCTGATCTCAGCTAAATACACAGATTAGACATATAAGACAGACAGGATAACACTCGCTTGCATACACACTCAAACACCAAAGGAACATAAATGGTCTGGGAAATAAACTCTAACCAAGTTGAGCTTAGAACAACTAAGGAGCTCACAACTAAAGTCTATACAGATTCATTCCTATCTGTGGTCTGCATGAAGGTTTCACTGGCAACTCCCCAAGCAGACAACCAGAAATTTAAAGGAAACCAATCAACAAATAATCAATTGCAGCCGGGAGAAACTGCACCCAGTCCCAGCACCGAGCACAGACAGAATTAACTCCCTAGCTGCCAAACACAAAGAAACAGCAGCTCAGCTGTGAGAAGTCAAAATGTGCAACCGCGACGATCTTCGTGGCAATGCACACATGACAAGGGGACCATGCATACAAGGATTGGGGGTGAGGGGATCATGCATACCAGGATTTGGGGGGTGAGGTGACCATGCACACCAGGATTGGGGGGTGAGGGGACCATGCATTCCAGGATTGGGGGTGAGGGGAACATGCATTCCAGGATTGTGGGGTGAGGGGACCATGCATTCCAGGATTCAGTGGTGAGGGGACAATTTACACCAGGATTTGGGGGTGAGGGGACCATGCATTCCAGGATTGGGGGTGAGGGGACCATGCATTCCAGGATTGAGGGGTTAGGGGTAGCATGCATACCAGGATTGGGGGTGAGGGGACCATGCATATCAGAAATGGGGTTGAGGGACCATGCATATCAGGATTGGGGGGTGGGGACCATGCATTCCAGGATTGGGGGTGAAGGGACCATGCATTCCAGGATTGAGGGTGAGGGATAGCATGCATACCAGGATTGGGGGAGGGGACCATGCATACCAGGATAGGGGGGTGAGGGGACCATGCATATCAGAATTGGGGTTGAGGGGACCATGCATATCAGGATTGGGGGGTGAGAGGACCATGCATTTCAGGATTGGAGGCAGAGGGGGTACCATACATCCTACGATAGGGATGAGGGGGACAATGCATACCAGGATAGGGGAGTGAGAGAACCATGCATACCAGGGTTGGGGGTGAGAGGACCATGCATATCAGAATTGGGGTTGAGGGAACCATGCATATCAGGATTGGGGGGTGAGGGGACCATGCATTCCAGGATTGGGGGGTGAGGGGACCATGCATTCCAGGATTGGGGGGTGAGGGAACCATGCATTCCAGGATTGGGGGAGGGGACCATGCATACAAGGATTGGGGGTGAGGGGATCATGCATACCAGGATTTGGGGGTGAGGTGACCATGCACACCAGGATTGGGGGGTGAGGGGACCATGCATTCCAGGATTGGGGGTGACGGGAACATGCATTCCAGGATTGTGGGGTGAGGGGACCATGCATTCCAGGATTCAGTGGTGAGGGGACAATTTACACCAGGATTTGGGGGTGAGGGGACCATGCATTCCAGGATTGGGGGTGAGGGGACCATGCATTCCAGGATTGAGGGGTTAGGGGTAGCATGCATACCAGGATTGGGGAGAGAGGAGTACCATGCATACCAGGATATGGGGGTGAGGGGACCATGCATTCCAAGATTGGGGGTGAGGGGTTGCATGCATACCAGGATTGGGGGAGGGGATCATGCATGCCAGGATAGGGGGGTGAGGGGACCATGCATATCAGGATTGGTGGTTGAGGGGGTACCATACATCCTACGATAGGGATGAGGGAGGACCATGCATACCAGCATAGGGGAGTGAGAAAACCATGCATACTCGGAATGGGGGTGAGGGGACCATGCATATCAGGATTGGTGGGTGAGGGGACCATGCATTCCAGGATTGGGGGTGAGGGGACCATGCATTCCAGGATTAGGGGTGAGGGGTAGCATGCATACCAGGATTGGGGGAGGGGACCATGCATGCCAGGATAGGGGGATGAGGGGAATATGCATACCAGGATTGGGCGTGAGGGGACAATGCATATCATAATTGGGGTTGAGGGGACCATGCATATCAGGATTGGGGGTGAGGGGACCATGCATTCCAGGATTGGGGGTGAGGGGTAGCATGCATACCAGGATTGGGGGGAGGGGACCATGCATGCCAGGATAGGGGGATGAGGGGAATATGCATACCAGGATTGGGGGTGAGGGGACCATGCATATCAGAATTGGGGTTGAGGGGACCATGCATATCAGGATTGGTGTTATGAATGTGCTAGAGATGGTTTCTGAGCAGAGGCTCCCTCTGGTAGTTACAGACAGTACTGAACCTTACAGCGAGGAATGGCAATCTGGAATCACTGACTGGACTAATATAAGGGAGGTTCCCTCCCATGATGGTCGCCAGTGATCAATTGTTCTTGTCTCTATTGTGGTTCCTGGTTCATTGGAAGTTTGCTGGAGTCTTGCATTCATCTGCTGCTTTCAGATAAGATATTTTCTGCTTTTCTTTTTGTGCTTGCTTTTTGCATAATTTTCTGCACTTTTGTGGAGGTCAGCCGGGTCCCCTCCTGGGGCCTGAGCTCCTCTCAGTTTATCTGTAGCCACTGTTATTTGTTCATTTGCTTTTTCCTGTTTTTTCAGTGGCTGTGGCTTAGTTTTGTTACACCAGAGATCTGATTTAGGTGGTGGAGATCGTGTGATCTCAGGTGTTTTTGCAATCAAAAGAGTTGGTATTTTTTAGGGTTTTTTGTTGGATTGCAGTCAGAATTCTTTCCTGTACTTTTCTGTCTAGACAGATTGGGCCCTAGCGTTTGCTCATTCTATTTTCTGTCTGTGTCCGTGCTCTTCTTGTCTAACCGCCATTACATGTTTGGGGGCTTCCTATTTTCTTTGGGGATCTGCTCTGGGGCAGATAGCTTTCATCTTTCTGCCTTTAGGTGTAGTTATCTCTCAGGCTGTGACGAGGCGTCTAGGATCAACATAGGAACGCTCCACGGCTACCTCTAGTTGTGTGGTTAGTTCAGGTTACTGCAGTACAATAGGTTCCAGCCTCTCTGGTGTATGGCCGTTTTTGCTTTTTCTCCTCAGCTACCTAAACATAACAGATTGGGGGGTGAGGGGACCATGCATATCAGGATTGGGGGTAGAGTGGGTACCATACATCCTACGATAGGGATGAGGGGGACCATGCATACCAGGATTGAGGGTGAGGGAACCATGCATATCAGAATTGGGGTTGAGGGGATCATGCATATCAGGATTGGGGGTGAGGGGACCATGCATTCCAGGATTGGGGGGTGAGGGGACCATGTATTCCAGGATTGGGGGGTGAGGGAACCATGCATTCCAGGATTGGGGGGAGGGGACCATGCATACAAGGATTGGGGGGTGAGGGGATCATGCATACCAGGATTGGGGGGGTGAGGTGACCATGCACACCAGGATTGGGGGTGAGGGGACAATGCACACCAGGATTGGGGGGTGAGGGGACCATGCATTCCAGGATTGGGGGGTGAGGGGACCATGCATTCCAGGATTGTGGGGTGAGGGGACCATGCATTCCAGGATTGAGTGGTGAGGGGACAATTTACACCAGGATTTGGATGTAAGGGGACCATGCATTCCAGGAATGGGGGTGAGAGGACCATGCATTCCAGGATTGGGGGTGAGGGGACCATGCATTCCAGGATTGAGGGGTGAGGAGTAGCATGCATACCAGGATTGGGGAGAGAGGAGTACCATGCATACAAGGATAGGGGGATGAGGGGAATATGCATACCAGGATTGGGCGTGAGGGGACCATGCATATCAGAATTGGGGTTGAGGGGACCATGCATATCAGGATTGGGGGTGAGGGGACCATGCATTCCAGGATTGGGGGTGAGGGGTAGCATGCATACCAGGATTGGGGGGAGGGGACCATGCATGCCAGGATAGGGAGATGAGGGGAATATGTATACCAGGATTGGGGGTGAAGGGACCATGCATATCAGAATTGGGGTTGAGGGGACCATGCATATCAGGATTGGTGTTATGAATGTGCTAGAGATGGTTTCTGAGCAGAGGCTCCCTCTGGTAGTTACAGACAGTACTGAACCTTACAGCGAGGAATGGCAATCTGGAATCACTGACTGGACTGATATAAGGGAGGTTCCCTCCCATGATGGTCGCCAGTGATCAATTGTTCTTGTCTCTATTGTGGTTCCTGGTTCATTTGGAAGTTTGCTGGAGTCTTGCATTCATCTGCTGCTTTCAGATAAGATATTTTCTGCTTTTCTTTTTGTGCTTGCTTTTTGCATAATTTTCTGCACTTTTGTGGAGGTCAGCCGGGTCCCCTCCTGGGGCCTGAGCTCCTCTCAGTTTATCTGTAGCCACTGTTATTTGTTCATTTGCTTTTTCCTGTTTTTTCAGTGGCTGTGGCTTAGTTTTGTTACACCAGAGATCTGATTTAGGTGGTGGAGATCGTGTGATCTCAGGTGTTTTTGCAATCAGAAGAGTTGGTATTTTTTAGGGTTTTTTGTTGGATTGCAGTCAGAATTCTTTCCTGTACTTTTCTGTCTAGACAGATTGGGCCCTAGCGTTTGCTCATTCTATTTTCTGTCTGTGTCCGTGCTTCTTCTTGTCTAACCGCCATTACATATTTGGGGGCTTCCTATTTTCTTTGGGGATCTGCTCCGGGGCAGATAGCTTTCATCTTTCTGCCTTTAGGTGTAGTTATCTCTCAGGCTGTGACGAGGCGTCTAGGATCAACATAGGAACGCTCCACGGCTACCTCTAGTTGTGTGGTTAGTTCAGGTTACTGCAATCCAATAGGTTCCAGCCTCTCTGGTGTATGGCCGTTTTTGCTTTTTCTCCTCAGCTACCTAAACATAACAGATTGGGGGGTGAGGGGACCATGCATATCAGGATTGGGGGTAGAGGGGGTACCATACATCCTACGATAGGGATGATGGGGGACCATGAATACCAGGATAGGGGAGTGAGAGAACCATGCATACCAGGATTGGGGGTGAGGGAACCATGCATATCAGAATTGGGGTTGAGGGGATCATGCATATCAGGATTGGGGGGTGAGGGGACCATGCATTCCAGGATTGGGGGGTGAGGGGACCATGTATTCCAGGATTGGGGGGAGGGGACCATGCATACAAGGATTGGGGGGTGAGGGGATCATGCATACCAGGATTGGGGGGGTGAGGTGACCATGCACACCAGGATTGGGGGTGAGGGGACAATGCACACCAGGATTGGGGGGTGAGGGGACCATGCATTCCAGGATTGGGGGGTGAGGGGACCATGCATTCCAGGATTGTGGGGTGAGGGGACCATGCATTCCAGGATTGAGTGGTGAGGGGACAATTTACACCAGGATTTGGATGTGAGAGGACCATGCATTCCAGGATTGGGGGTGAGGGACCATGCATTCCAGGATTGAGGGGTGAGGGGTAGCATGCATACCAGGATTGGGGAGAGAGGAGTACCAGGCATACCAGGATATGGGGGTGAGGGGACCATGCATTCCAGGATTGGGGGTGAGAGGACCATGCACACCAGGATTGGGGGTGAGGTGCCCATGCATTTCAGGATTGGGGGGGTTATGGGGACCATGCATACCAGGATTGGGGGGTGAGGGGACCATGCATTCCAGGATTGGGGGGAAGAGAACCATGCATACCAGGATTGGGGAGTGAGGGGACCATAAATTCCAGGATTGGGGGAGGGGACCATACATACCAGGATAGGAGGGGGGGCAGCACATACCAGGATGGGGCCTCATATACCAATAAAAATGCTTGCCACCCAGGCGTAGAACGGATTCATGTCTAGTTTTTCATAACCAGCAATGGCAAAGCAGACAGTCGGGGGCTTATATTACTAGGTTGGGAGGGTCCATGGATATTGTCCCTTTCACAGCATAATAACATCAGATCACAGCTGTCTGATTTCCCCTGGCTGGTTATGAAAATAGGGGGAAATCAGGTAATCTTACATTATTATTTATTTTACACTGTCCCTCACTCGAGCAGTGTCCTGTCCCTATGATAGTCAGATCACACAGTTAGCATGGCTGTGATGGCTCTGGAAGTGCCCACAGCCCAAAATCTTGTTGATTGTCTGTGCTGTAGCCTTTTAACAAACTTTAAAGCGCTTCCGGCTTTCTGTCACAATGAAAGTCTATGAGCGCCGGAATGCACCGGATCCGGTTTTTTGTTTTTGCAGCCCAGCCCACAGCAAACATATATAAAGCAGGTCAGTGGGACCCTCAGCCATAACATGCAGCCAGCCAAGAGCAGAGGAGCCAGGAGAAAAGCACCACCAGCAAGAGAAGAAATGGAGCACCAAGGGGAGGAGAGGCCATCTGACAGCAGACGGTAAATATCACATCCCCATTCCCAAAAAATTTAACCAATTTTTTCTTTTTCAGCCAGGGCCATGGAATATAAATATATTCTCTCGCCATTTTTGTGTCTTTATTCCACAGCAGACGACGCCAAACACAGGCAGCAAGGGAGCAGCAGCACGAGCACCAAGGGGAGGAGAGCTCATCTGACAGCAGACAATAAATATCACATCCCTCATTCCCAAAAAATCTAACCAATTTTTTCTTTTTCAGCCAGGGCCATGGAATATACATATATACACTGGCCCTTTTTGTGTCTTTATTCCACAGCAGACAACGCCAAATGCAGGCAGCAAGGGAGCAGCAGCAGGAGCACCAAGGGGAGGAGAGGTCATCCGACAGCAGATGGTAAATATCACATCCCCCATTCCCAAAAAATTCAACCAATTTTTTCTTTTTCAGCCAGGGCCATGGAATATACATATATTCACTGGCCCTTTTTGTGCCTTTATACCACAGCAGACGACGCCAGACGGAAGAAGCAGCAGCGACACCAGAAGCAGCAATCCTGGAGTCAGGGAACCTGCAGCGTCCACAGGATGACACATCTTCTTCTGGGAGCCCTCCCACTCATCGTCAGCATTTAGCGGTAAAAAATGATTATATATATTTTGTTTTCACAATCCATCTGTGGGATATACAGTATCTAATCATTTGTTTTTTTAATAACAGGAATCACCAGCTGAAGAGGAGCTCCCAGAAGAAGGACGGGGTGGACAGATACCTGGAGTGGGCTCACAATTCGTAAGTATCCTGCATCAATCGCAGAAACACAACATTACACTACACACAACACATAGAAGCCATTTAGTACAGACATCACACAGCACACAACACATATGCCTACATCCCATTTTTTTTTCTTTCAGTCTCCCAAATCTGGTGCTCGTGCAAGAGGTCCTCGCAGTGCCTCCCAGAGTCGTCGGCATGAGAGACGCGGCGGTCACCATCGTGTAAGTATATACATTTTTTTTTTTTTTTTTAACTTGGTAGAGTGGAGGCAAATGTAATTTTTTTTCTCTTTTTCTTTAACAGGCTTCACAGCGTGCTCCTGACTCGGGACGGTGAGGAGGAGGAGGAGTTAGAGGTGGACCTCCTCATCGATCTGGTCCGAGAAAGGGAGCCGCTGTGGAACATGGGGGACCGCCGCCATGCTGATCTTATCGTGACCCGACGGCTCTGGGAGAAAGTCTGTTCACTACTGGTGGACCACTGAGAGGACCTCGATGTTCGGGCCCAGACTGGACACCGTAAGTATGAGGTTGCTGGATGTAAAGCAGTGTTTCTCAAACTTCAGTCCTTGTGGCCCCAACGGGTCATGTTTTCAGGATTTCCTTTTGTGCAACACTATGGAAATTCTGAAAACATGACCCGTGGGGCCATGAGGACTGTAGTTTGGGAAACACTGATATTGTATACTTACTAATTTGTGCTTTCTCGTTTCAGGGGAGAGAATTGTGAAGCGGTGGCGGTCTGTGAGGGATCGCTTCAAGAAGGAGTTCAACAAAGAGATGCGGGCCCCGAGTGGATCTGCAGGACGCCGGAGCAAATACAAATATGCAAGAGCCCTGGCATTCCTGCGGGCAACAATGGTCACCAGAAGGTAAATATTCAAAATGAAATGTTAACATGTCTAACTACATTTTTTTTTCAGCCAGGGCCATTCCATATCTCTATATTAATTGTATTTTTTTCTCTTTATTCCACAGCACGGTGACCAGCACTCGGGCGCCCGCAGAGTTGGACCCTTCTGGGGCGATCCCTCAGGAGACTGGCAACGAGGGCCCATCCGCACCTTCCCAGCCTTCCCTGACACGTGAGCCCTCTGTCCCCTCCACCAGCACTAGAGCATTGTGGCCGCCTGCATTATATGAATCTGCTGGTGAGGAGATAGCATTCCCTTTACCCCACCCTTCTGCCACTGCCACCTCTAGCACACCTGCGGCTACTGGGCGGCAGCGGCAGAGGGGTCAGGAAAGGAGCTATGCGCCCGAGTTCTTGCATCTCAATGCATCTTTCCAGAACTGTCTCAAAGTCTTATCTGAACACATTGCCGCAGGCATTATACAGATAAACACTAACATTTTGGAGGTGAAGACACTTCTGCAAACCATGCATTCAGAAGCAAGAACTTCTCCAAATCACAGCTTTTTCAGGTCTGTAGCTGAGCGCATGGATACGCTATCTACTGACCAGCAGATGTATGTAATGCATACTTGCCACGCTGCTCTAGTGCAGGCTACCTCCCAACCTCCTCCACCCACCCCAGTCTTTCCTCCACCTGCCCCCCATCCAGCCACCATTCCTCCTCCCCCTCCTATTCAATACCAGCCACCTCCCCAGTTCCAGCAACCTCCCCAATTCCAGTCACCTCCCCAGTACCAGCAACCTCCCCAGTACCAGCAACCTGCCCCGTACCACATTCCTGCCTCTTACCAACCTCCTTCTCCATTCCAATTCCCAACCATATCACCTGTGGAAGAGCAGGCCCCACCCTCCTCTCCACCACCCATCACCTGTTCTGCCTCCAACTTGTCCACCCATTCTCTTACTTTTTCCACCCCTTCACCTCTTACTGTTCCTTCCCCACCACCATCCCAGTCTGCTCTCCACACTCCCACTGTCGAAGTGTCCCGCAGCCCCTCCAGCAGTATTTCCACCCCACACTATACAAATTTATGAATTTGTTGACAAATAAAGAAATTATTTTTTCAAACCAGAAAAAGTTTATTACACAATTACAAATTTACAAACATTATATTAAAATTTTTTTTTAATAAATTTACATTGGTTGATTAAAATTGTTGTCTGTCGTTTACTTCTAGGATGTAAAGTAAAAAATAAGGTTGTGAACAAAGTTTGAAATTTTTGGGTACACTAAAACACCTACATAACTTTGGTAAAAAGGTAATTAAATTTAACCTTGAGGTGACATAAAGTATACTTGTAAGCGTGAGGATCCGTGAAGTAGATTACAAGCTTACGTACTTTGGCCAAAATACCAACTAATACCTCACATTTTTTTATGTTTTTTGCACTTTATTTTACAGGGTGCAGGTGTGCCCATTTGGACTTGTAAACTGTGGTGTCTGTTCACATGGGATGCATCTTAATAGCGCTGGGCAGCCCGCCTGATATAATAGAAGTGTGTAAATACTAGGCTGTTTAACTGGATGCTGTGCATTGCCATAATGTGAACAGCGCTGTATACAAGTCTTCATTGTGCATCAATATACCAAGCAGCCGCCCCCTCCATGGATTGGTAGGTTGTGAGCGGTTGTCTCATCGGTATTCTTGCACCTGTTTTGCCGTCATCTTAAAGACGTGGGTCCACTGCATCTTGCATTTGTTTGAAGGCCTGGGCAGGTGAGCATCTCTGCCTTTTTGTTGTATTTTTGAATTTTTGGAGGATTTTTAAGTCCTCTTTTTGTGCTATTGCTGTACACTAAAAAACCTACATAACTTTGGTTAAAAGGTAATTAAATTTAACCTTTTTGCCAAAGTTGTGTCCCGGGTTGTGTAGTATCCAAAGTATTTCACCTTTTTCCCAAACTTGTGTACATTGTTAGGTACTCCTCAAAAAGGTACACAATTTTGGAAAAAAGGTGAAATACTTTGGGTAAAAAAACCAACCATGGACACAACTGTGGCCAAAAGGTTAAATACAGTAGAAAACCCACAAGAAGGTTGACAAGTTTTGTTTTAAAAGGTTTACTGTGAGTACAAAAGGTACATGAGTTTCAAGGTAACAAAGCAATTTCTCAAACTCTGTCATCCTGCCAATCTAGTCTTCCTTGAGGTGACATAAAGTATTGGGCAAAATTGTCCCTCATTCGCGAAACAGCCAGTGAACTTCGATTGGAAATGTTCTGGTAGTCCTGCAAGGTTGTTTCTTCATACTGTTCCTCAATAGAAATTGGTTCCTTGCTGATCACAAAATTGTGTAGGACCACGCACGCTTTTATAACCTCATCCACAGTCTCAGTCTTGAGGTTTATTGCAGTCAATAGGACACGCCATTTAGCTGTCAGAATCCCAAAGGCGCATTCCACCATCCATCTGGCTCTTGTGAGGCGGTAATTGAAAATCTGTTTGGTTTGTGTCAATCCTCTGCTGGAGTACGGTTTCAAAAGGTGTTCTGACAGCTGGAAGGCTTCATCACCTACACATACAAAAGGCATCTGTGTCCCAGAGGTTTGAGGCAGCGGCCTAGGGGGTGGAAACTGGAAAGTGTTTCCGTACAGTCGCCGACCCATAGCAGACAGTTTGAAAACTTGGGAGTCATTGGACCGTCCATAAGCCCCAATGTCCACAGCAATGAATTTATATTCAGTGTCAGCAATGGCCATGAGGACGACTAAAAAATATTTTTTAGAATTGAAGAATTCCGATCCCCATCCTGCTGGCTTTACAATGCGGATGTTTCCCATCAACAGCGCCCAGGCAATTGGGAAACTGGCAGATCTGGAGAAACTTGTCCGCAATTTGAATCCACCTCTCTGTTGGTGGCTCTGGAAGAAATTCTCCAACCAAACAGTCCCACAGTGCACGGCAGATGTGCTTGATAATTCCAGATATCGTTGAAATTCCGAGTCGATACTGGAAATGTAGCGAGGAGAGCGATTTTCACTTGCAAGAAATCTGTAAAAAAAAAAGAAAAAAAAGAAAATTAGTTCACAATCACAGCATTAGATACCAGAACAGAGCTTAAACAATTGGAGATACAATAAAAAATTTTTAAAAAACTACCAGCAACAACATTCCAGTTACAAGTGTGCTCTCAAGCGAGCAGATCCAATACGTATAGCTTACCTTATAGTGACCATCAGACGCTCTGCCGGAGAAATTGAGAAGCGGCAATAGGTGTCGGATCTTCGGATTTGATCTCCAATACGCTCCACCAAGAAATCAAAATTTTCTTTCTTCATCCGAAGGTATGCAAAAAATTTCTCCGGGTTTTGTCTAAGCTCCATGCAGAGTGTAGAATACACCCCACGAGTTAGTCTCTGGGCTGTGATGGGGTGGATCCACATACGGCGTCGTCGTTGGCGCGGACGCATAATGCGCTGACGTCTCGCTCTCTCCTTCTCCAGAACTATAACCTTTAAACGATTCGCCTCTGCTGTAAAATCCACCAAATTCTTCAAAATGTTTCCAATAACACCATCCATCTTCGCCAGTCACTTGCTCTTCTCTCCAACCTGCACTTGCTCCTCTACAACCTGTCAAAGATGGGCTGTAGGAACAGTGTATATATAGGATTTACAGTAGCCAATCTCGTTTGGAAGGCCACAAAGGGGCGTCGTAATCCAGCGAAAAACTGATAAAAACGGATAAAACGATCTGGTTTTTGGTCGGATGCGAGAGACGGATCCGGCAAAAAAACAGATCCGTCTCATCCAGTTTTCATAATATTAGCCGGATCTGGCGTTCTGGCGCGACGCCGAAACGTGCCGTCAGGCGCAAAACGGATGTGTGAAAGTAGCCTAAGACAGCAGGATGAGATAGGAAACTGCAACTCACTATTTATTACTGTGTTTCTGCAGTTTTTTTTAAATATCCCATAATTGGTTTTAGTGCTACACTTGACTGATCATAGGCCTTTGAAAAGAAGGAACATAGTGTGAATTTTGCTGCCTTGAGTTTGCACAGGCCTTGAGGTGCAAACATACAAGAAAAAAGTCCAAAATGAACCCAACTTAAAAACTGCGAACCTCTAGGAATTTATCTTGGGAGGTAGTAAGCATTTCAGAGCCCAATATATTGTTCTCTGGTGTTATTGTGAACAGACAACTTTCTAAATATTATTGTCATGGGGTTACCGTGACAGTATGGAGCCAGAAGACCGCAGCATCTGATTGCTCCTACTCCGGCGCTGAGAAGAAGCACTTCTTAATTTTAAATGTGTTTATTGCTTCTGGCAGAACAGGGGTTAATCGGCCATGTTGGAAATCCCTGTGCTCACAGCTGAGCTTGGTTAGCCACTCCTTTTCCCTTTATAATCTGGGCTCTTATACAAAACCTTCTCAGAGCTAGCTTTATTGCTGCATGGCTAACAGAGGGAGTGGAGTTCTTATGAGAAGGAGAGTTGGAGTTATTAGTGACTGCTGCGTGGTTTGCAAGTGTGGTAATTCCTTATCCTTCTCTGTTTTGGTTTATTCCCCTACCTTCACACCCCGATGCATTCCTCTGTTATATGTGAGTGAATATTTTGTATGCCTGGAGTTTTCTGTTAACCCTTGTTTGTGTTGACTTGTTTGTCGGCTTGGTTTACTACAGTGCACAGTAGCGCCCCTCTTCCCTGGGTGAGGGAGGAGAACAGACAGAGGGCTAACTCAGGAGATAAGGCAAGGGTGGAGGCCCCGGCATCTTCACCTTCAGAAGTATCCTGGGGAGTAGGGCGATCTAGGGCGCCACCTAGTGTTAGGGACAGGGAAGGAGCCCCTGGTTCCGGGTCACCCGACAGCTGTGTTGTGAAAATTATGTTTTCCTAGTTTTAAAAAATTCCTTATGTCCCTAATCTTTTGACATGACTTTCCTAAGAGGTACGCAGTGATAAAGGACTATGAAGAATAGATGCCTAATATCGGGACTTACAAAGCATTGGCAAACAAATGCAGAGATTTAAAAGAAAAAATAAATAAAAATAAAGCCCTGAGATGTAACCCTATTTTGGAAGAGATAGCCCTCAAGTAATTTATGAATTTTATCAAGGGGTTAATTTGCAGAAAACGTCTTAAATGGAAAACGTAATTTCTCCCAAATTAGTGTTTATTTTTTACAGTGCTGAGTCTGTGGTAAAAGTGCTATATTGACTAGACATGGGAGAATTTATTCAAGTTGAATTGAATTCTACTAGAATTGTTTAAAAAAATTGTATTCTACAGAATTTGAATTATTTGTTCTTTGCTCTGATCAAATTAAGCAAAATGACGGCCAGTCGATTGGACCCTAAGTAAGAAACTGTAATTTTTTTCTATTTCTGTAAAGCCAGTGATGCACTACTCTGCCATAGGTCGTGCACCATGTGGTGTGCGGATATTACCACCTCGCTATGGCAGGAACAAAAGTTAAAGAAAATGTAGTTTGTGATGCCAGAGTGCACTGTATTCACTTCTGTTTCCTGGTAGTGTGATGATATGTAATGTACCCGATTGTCCAGAAAAACAGAAAAACCAATAAGATATTGACAAGTTTAACTGATGAATACAAACACAGGTAAATCCAGACAAACGATGATTCAGCAGAGATTCAATTCCAATGCAGTAAGCACAGTATTTTCCAGTATAGTAATGCAGATACATAAATGGTGGAGAGTCCTGAGTACTATCTTCTGCTTATATGCACAGTCTCTCACACAGTCTCTCATGTACAGGAGCTTGGAAATTCCTTAACTGCTCTTCCAGCTTTCAGACAAAGACACTACATGTGCAAACACAAGATGTCTCCTTCTCTCCTCAGGTGCTACCCTCAGGACCCTTGTCATGTGGTCTAACCATGTGACCTTATTGCCATATATGGAAAGCAGGGTTGAGTTGTTAACTCTTTAGTAATCTCCTGGTAGCAGAACATAATTAAGTCCATCCCTTTATGCATATTTAAACTACTTCTGTGTACTGGATTCTAAAATACATTATCTGCAAAGGAAATGTGAACATTGTGCAAACATAATGAGATAGCTGCTAGCTCTGCTACATCTTAAAGGTACAAGCACAACTTTGGAGCATTACATTTCAATACTGCTCATGTTTACAGGAACAGAATCTTGATTTATATTACATTCTGATTGGTCAGTTTCCTTCATTCTACTCTAGTGGTATACTTCATTCTGAATTTACAGTGAACCACTGTGGAGTGCTCATCCAATTCCCAAAGACAAGAAACTGATTTTGCTTAATTGACATAGGATCACATGTACATCTGACAGAACTCAACAACTATTGAACACAGAAAATATCTCAAAGTTAAAGATGAAAAAGTAGAATTATCCTTTCAAAAATACAGTTTGTCATTACCTCCACCCAATTCCAAGGTTCCTGCCAGTAGCTTCTGACACCCCTCTGAGTCATAATATTGAGTTGTAAATAAAAGTATATAAGTGTCATTCCGAGGTACATCAGCTGTAAAACAAAATCTGAATTATTTGTGACTCTTTCATATAAAAAAAACTCATTTAATCATGCCAAAACAAGTAAAGGTACTGCCACACTAAACAATCCCGCTAGCGATCACATAACGACGCATACTAATGCGATCGCTAGCGGGATTGTTTCTATATCGCTAAATGCGGTCACATTTAGCGATATAGTTAACGACGCTATCGCCGTTAGCGATCTTCTTAACGACTTTAGCGGTACAAAAGTACCGCTAAATTGCTAAGAAAAGGTGCCACACTAGCGATAAATACTTACCCAGCGGGAGCGCCAGCGATGAAAATAGGGTCCGGAACGATTCCAGCGACGAGCGAGATCACAGCAGGAAGCTCGTCGCTAGAAGCTGCCGCACTGAACAATATCGCTAACGGGATCGCTAAATAGTGACGTTTTTTAGCGATCCCGTTAGCGATATTGTTTAGTGTGGCATACCCTTAAAGCAGAGACCTTTTGCACCTGGATATATATACAGCAACTGAGGGATTAACCCATTAATGATTGGGCAATTTTCTATTTTTCTGCTTTTTTCCCCATCTTATTCCAAGAGCCATAACTTTATTATTTTGTCATCAACATAGCCATACGACAGGCTCTATTTTGTGGGACAAGTTGTAATTTTAAATGACACCATTCACTTTATCATGTAATATACGGAAAAAAAAAGGAAAACAATTCCAGGTGGGGTGAAATGGTGAAGAAAAAACACAATTCCATCTTTGTGTTTTGGGTTATGTTTTTACAACTTTCATCATGCGGTTAAAATGACATCATTATTTACCAGTGGTGCACACTATATGTGACTTAAATGTAGCAGACATCTTTTGTAAATGTCTAAAGAAGTGGTAACGTGATTCTCCATGTCTGTATGATTAACCCCTTATGGACATATGATGTACTGGTACATCACATGCCAGATCCCTGACTTTGATGCAGGCTCGCAAGCAAAGACGGCATCGTTCCCTCCACATGAAACTGATTTAATCAGCCATCCTGTGCCTCTAACAACCAGAACTATGCATAGTCCGTGGCTGTTAATCTGTTAACTTCCACTGTCAATCTCTGACACTGGCATTTAAACACGCACCCATTGGCACACTGATGATTACAAACAGTAAAAAGTAAAAAAAAAAATTTAAAATGTGAAAAAAAAACAAATACTCACAAATGTTCAAATAACCCTCTTTTTCCCCATTAAAATGAAACAATTTCAAAAAATACACAAATTTGGTATCTCTGTGATGGTAAAAGTCAGCTATATCAAATATAAATTAAATTAATCTGATCAGTAAAGGGCGTAATGAGAAAAATTGAAACACTAAAATTACGGTTTTGGCCTCCGCAACATTGCAATAGAATGCAATAAGAGGTGATCAAAACATTGCATCTACCCCAAAATGATATCAGTAAAAACATCTGCGGAGGGTGCAAAAAATAAGCTCTCACACAGCCCTATTTCCCAAAAATTTAAACTGTTATAGGTTTAAAAAAAATTGTGACACAAGAAAAGTTGTTTAGTTTATGAAATTACAATTTTTTTTCACCACTTAAAAAAAAACTATTCATGTTTGACATTTGTGTAATTGCACTGATGTGGAAAATCATATTGCCAAGTCATTTGTACCATTTAGTGAACATGTTAAATAAAAAATCCAAAAAACAATTGTGAAATTTTTGAAATTTTTTTCAACACACTTGGAATTTTTTTCCCCACACTTCAACCCATATTCGGCTATATTTATGGAAAAATGAAAAAGTTAAAGCTATTGGAAAAGGGAAGGAAAAAAATGAAAAAAAAAACAGAAAATGGTCCTGGTTAAGATGGTGCCAAGCTTATAAGTTTTTTTTTTTTTATATATATATTTTAGTGATTTAAAAAGCTATAGAATTTTATAATTTTTGAGACCAGTAACTTTTTATTTTGCCTTCTCCTATGTGAGAGTTCGTTTTTACCTCATTGAGCTGACATTTTTACTGATACCATTTTGGGGTAATTAATTATGAGATTTTGATCACTTTCATAAAACTTTTCTGGATGTAACTATTAGAAAAAGTACATAGCACAAAGATGTTTTAAGACGGGCTTGGAACATAACCTTGATGTACTCCCACAAATTAAAATGCAGATAAAAAAGGATGGAGTAAACTACCCTCACCAAAAAGATGATATGAGAATAAATAAAAAAACAAAAATACTTTATTATTGGACATTAAAATATTTAAAAATATATCATGAAGTCAAACAGATGACAATACAAGTAAAGATGGGGCAGAATGATCACCACACAATATGAGGAGGTCACAGATACTAATGCCCAGGTGTTGTAGGGAGGTCATACAGGCACGTGGAGGCCACACACACTACAGAGCATCATTTCCTTGTCTTGTGGCATTTCACTGAAGTTGGATGAGCCTGTAATTTGATTTTCCACTTTGATTTTTAATATTTTGAGAATTTTTATTTTTATTAATCATTTTTATGTTTTATTGTTCTCAAAGCATTCCACAATGTAATTAATAAAGATTTGCAACTGGAATATTTCACTTAGTGATATCTAGGATGTGGTATTTTAGCGTTCCTTTTATTTTTTGAGCAGAGTATTTATATGTCAAATTTCCGAAGTTTCCACTTAGGTGAAAATATATCATTATACCTGTATTCTACTTGCATTTTATGTATACTTTCCATGTACTTACCACTTTAACTGTTTGGAATTGTGGATAACTATGTATATATTAATATGGCAAATCTTTGAACTCTCCACTTGGTGATACTGTACTTGTACTTTCTTTGGGATTCTAAATATACTCCTGGCACAATTCTCTTTAGTCTATCTATATCATACATCCATACATTGGTTTAGGATGGTTATTTGTGCATAGTATCTGTGACCTCCTCATATTGTGCAGGGATCATCCTACCACATCTTTACTTTTATTGTCATCTGTTTGACTTAATGATATATTTTGAAATATTTTAATGTGCAATAATAAAATATTTTTATTTTAATATATTCTCATATCATCTTTTTGGTGAGGGTAGTTTTGAGGCTTATGCAGCAACTGAAAAACAGGTTTTATATATCGGACTTTTAAGGACTCGACAATGCCAAATATGTTTATTATTTTATTTTTTTAAGTTTTAACTGCAAAAAAAGAGGTTATATAAACATTTTTATATAAAAAAATATATTTTTATTTTTACTTTATATGTTAGTTCCCTTAAGAACCAACCTGAGATCAGTTGATCACTTATACAATATTTCGGACATAATTTGCTAGTCGTCAGTTACGATCGTTCATTGTTTAAATGAATATCTGCTACGGTAAATGAACCCTAACTCTGTAGATTTATGTGAGAGCATTTATTAGACCCCCAAATTGTTAGTGTTTCACAATTATTTTCAGTTATCACTGATGCTGGGACTGGAAGACAGGACAAAGGGAGGAAAAAGTTTATCTGTACCTCTATTAGTGCCACTTACAGTGCAACTACTGATTAACCCCTTCATGACCCAGCCTATTTTGACCTTAAAGACCTTGCCATTTTTTGCAATTCTGACCAGTGTCCCTTTATGAGGTAATAACTCAGGAACGCTTCAACGGATCCTAGCGATTCTGAGATTGTTTTTTCGTGACATATTGGGCTTCATGTTAGTGGTAAATTTAGGTCGATAATTTTTGAGTTTATTTGTGAAAAAAATGGAAATTGGCGAAAATTTTGAAAATTTTGTAATTTTCAAATTTTTAATTTTTATTCTGTTAAACCAGAGAGTTATGTGGCACAAAATAGTTAATAAATAACATGTCCAACATGTCTACTTTACATCAGCACAATTTTGGGAACAAAATTTTTTTTTGTTAGGAAGTTATAAGGGTTAAAAGTTGACCAGCGATTTCTCATTTTTACAGCAAAATTTACAAAACCATTTTTTTTAGGGACCACCTCACATTTGAAGTCACTTTGAGGGGTCTATATGGCAGAAAATACCCAAAAGTGACAACTGCACCCCCCAAGCTACTCAAAACTACATTCAAGAAGATTATTAACCCTTCAGGTGCTTCACAGGAACTAAAGCAACGTGGAAGGAAAAAATGGACATTTTAATTTTTCCAACAAAAATTTTCTTTTAGCATCAATTTTTTCATTTTTACATGGGCATCAGTATAAATTGGATCCTAAAATTTGTTGGGCAATTTCTCCTGAGTACACAGATACCTCATATGTGGTCATAAACCACTGTTTGGGCGCACGGCAGGGCTCAGAAGGGAAGGAGCGCCATTTGACTTTTTGAATGGAAAATATGCTGGAATATTTAGCGGTTGCCATGTCGCATTTGGAGAGTTCCTGTGTGCCTAAACATTGGAGCTCCCCCACAAGTGACCCCATTTTGGAAACTAGATGCCCTAAGGAACTTATCTAGATGCATAGTGAGCACTTTGAACCCCCAGGTGCTTCACAGAAGTTTATAACGCAGAGCCGTGAAAATAAAAAATCATTTTTTTTTCCTCAAAAAATGATTTTTTAGCCCCCTATTTTTTATTTTCACAATGGTTACAGGAGAAATTGGACCCCAAAACTTGTTGTCCAGTTTGTCTTGAGTATGCTGGTACCCCATATGTGGGGGAACCACTGTTTGGGCACACGTCAGGGCTCGGAAGGGATGTAGTGAAGCTTTGAAATGCCGACTTGATGGAAGGTCTGCGGGCATCTTGTTACGTTTGCAGAGCCCCTGATGTGCCTAAACAGTAGAAACCCCCCACAAGTGACCCCATTTTGGAAACTAGATCACCCAAGGAACTTATCTAGATGTGTGGTGAGCACCTTGAACCCCCAGGTGCTTCACAGAAGTTTATAATGCATAGCCGTGAAAATAAAAAATCATTTTTTTCCTCAAAAACTGATTTTTTTAACCCGCAATTTTTTATTTTCACAAGAGTAACAGGAGAAATTAGACCCCAAAAGTTGTTGTCCAATTTGTCCTGAGCACGCTGATATCCCATATGTGGGAGAAAACTACTGTATGTGCACACGTCGGGGCTCGGAAGGGAAGTAGTGACATTTTGAAATGCCGACTTTGATGGAATGGTCTGCCGGCGTCATGTTACGTTTGCAGAGCCCCTGATGTGCCTAAACAGTAGAAACTCCCCACAAATGACCCTATTTTGGAAACTAGACCCCACAAGGAACTTATCTAGATGTGTGGTGAGCACTTTGCACCCCCAAGTGCATCACAGAAGTTTATAAACCTTAGCCATGAAAATAAAAAATCATTTTTTCCCTCAAAAAATGATTTTTTTAGCCCACAATTTTTTATTTTCACAAGGGAAACAGGAGAAATTGGACCCCAAAAGTTGTTGTCCTGTTTGTCCTGAGTACGCTGGTACCCCATATGTGGGGGGAACCACTGTTTGGGCACACGTCGGGGCTCGGAAGGGAAGTAGTGACGTTTTGTAATGCCGACTTGATGGAATGGTCTGCGGGCGTCATGTTACGTTTGCAGAGCCCCTGATGTGCCTAAACAGTAGAAACCCCCCCAAGTGACCCCACTTTGGAAACTAGATCCCCCAAGGAACTCCTCTAGATGTGTGGTGAGCACTTTGAATCTCCAAATTCTTCACAGAAGTTTATAACACAGAGCCGTGAAAATAAAAATCATTTTTTTTCCACAAACATGATCTTTTAGTTCCCAATTTTTTTCCCTAGGGTAACAGGAGAAATTAGACCCCAAAGCTGTTGTGCAATTTTTTCTGAGTACGCTGATACCCCATATGTGGGGGTAAACCACTGTTTGGGCACACGTCAGAGCTCGAATAAAGGGAGCACTGTTTGACTTTTTGAATGCAAAATTTGCAGGAATCAATGGTCGCGCCATGTCGCGTTTGGAGACCCCCTGATGTGCCTAAATAGTGGAAACCCCTCAATTCTAACTCCAACCCTAACCCCAACACACACCCTAACCACAACCCTAACCCCTACACACCCCTAACCCTAATCCAAACCCTAACCATAACCCTAACCCCAACACACCCTTAACCCTATCCCAACCCTAACCATAACCGTAACCACAAGCCTAACCTTAATCCCAACCCTAACTCCAAAACACCCCTAACACTAATCCTAACTCTAACCCTAACCACAAGCCTAACCCTAATCCCAACCCTAATCCTAATTCCAACCGTAACCCTAATTCCAATCCTAACCCAAATTCCAACCCTAACCCTAATTCTAACCGTAACCCTAATTCTAACCCTAACCCTAATTCTAACCCTAATGCTAAAGGCTAGGTTCACATTACGTTTTACCAGCCCGTTCAACACATAGCAATCGCGTTATGCTATACCCGCTAGCGCAGATGAATCGGCAGATGATTCATCTGCGCTAGCGGTGACGGAGCCCAGATGCTGCAGCCCGCGTCCGAGGCTCCGTCACTGAATGACGGCATGTCGCGAATGCATGCCGCTTTACGGCATGCATCGCGATGCGCCCGCAAATGGGGGTGAATGGTAGCGTTAACGGACTGTGTTACACCGCGTTATACAATTTTGGGGGACTGTACTTCTACCTCTGTGACTTTCTATCTGATAACATCCACTTCGACTTTGAAAAAGTTAACTCTTTAGGTTTCAAATACTTTGCTAATATCTCCACAACAGAGATGCAAAATTAAAAAAAAACACACAAAACACGTTTTATTACATTCTGCAGCCATTATTACATCCTGTTACCTCCTCAAAATTTTGTGAAAGGTCCTGTATACTTCCAATTGAGTGTAAAGAGGACCTATCACCAAATTTTTCTATTAGAATGGACACAGGATGTGATAGTGGCTGCAGAGTGAAAAAAATTTTTTTTTTTTATTTCACCTCCCTATTGCGGAGATATTAACCCTTCTCTGCCATCTGACATACTATGCCGCCCATGTGACCTGGGACTTAATTCCCATGGACAGAATAGTAAGTCATGCCCTTCAATGTGACATTGCAACTTAAGTCACGGTGACCGCATTAAAATTCCGACGCCATCTTACCTGTAGCAAAGACGGCATCGTTCCCTCCACATGACAACTGATTTAATCAGCCATCCTGTGCCTCTAACAACCAGAACTATGCATAGTCCGTGGCTGATAATCTGTTAACTTCCACTGTCAATCTCTGACACTGGCATTTAAACACGCACCCATTGGCACACTGATGATTACAAACAGTAAAAAGTAAAAAAAAAAATTTAAAATGTGAAAAAAAAACAAATACTCACAAATGTTCAAATAACCTCTTTTTCCCCATTAAAATGAAACAATTTCAAAAAATACACAAATTTGGTATCTCTGTGATGGTAAAAGTCAGCTATATCAAATATAAATTAAATTAATCTGATCAGTAAAGGGCGTAATGAGAAAAATTGAAACACTAAAATTACGGTTTTGGCCTCCGCAACATTGCAATAGAATGCAATAAGAGGTGATCAAAACATTGCATCTACCCCAAAATGATATCAGTAAAAACATCTGCGGAGGGTGCAAAAAATAAGCTCTCACACAGCCCTATTTCCCAAAAATTTAAACTGTTATAGGTTTAAAAAAATTGTGACACAAGAAAAGTTGTTTAGTTTATGAAATTACAATTTTTTTTCACCACTTAAAAAAAAAACTATTCATGTTTGACATTTGTGTAATTGCACTGATGTGGAAAATCATATTGCCAAGTCATTTGTACCATTTAGTGAACATGTTAAATAAAAAATCCAAAAAACAATTGTGAAATTTTTGAAATTTTTTTCAACACACTTGGAATTTTTTTCCCCACACTTCAACCCATATTCGGCTATATTTATGGAAAAATGAAAAAGTTAAAGCTATTGGAAAAGGGAAGGAAAAAAATGAAAAAAAAAACAGAAAATGGTCCTGGTTAAGATGGTGCCAAGCTTATAAGTTTTTTTTTTTTTATATATATATTTTAGTGATTTAAAAAGCTATAGAATTTTATAATTTTTGAGACCAGTAACTTTTTATTTTGCCTTCTCCTATGTGAGAGTTCGTTTTTACCTCATTGAGCTGACATTTTTACTGATACCATTTTGGGGTAATTAATTATGAGATTTTGATCACTTTCATAAAACTTTTCTGGATGTAACTATTAGAAAAAGTACATAGCACAAAGATGTTTTAAGACGGGCTTGGAACATAACCTTGATGTACTCCCACAAATTAAAATGCAGATAAAAAAGGATGGAGTAAACTACCCTCACCAAAAAGATGATATGAGAATAAATAAAAAAACAAAAATACTTTATTATTGGACATTAAAATATTTAAAAATATATCATGAAGTCAAACAGATGACAATACAAGTAAAGATGGGGCAGAATGATCACCACACAATATGAGGAGGTCACAGATACTAATGCCCAGGTGTTGTAGGGAGGTCATACAGGCACGTGGAGGCCACACACACTACAGAGCATCATTTCCTTGTCTTGTGGCATTTCACTGAAGTTGGATGAGCCTGTAATTTGATTTTCCACTTTGATTTTTAATATTTTGAGAATTTTTATTTTTATTAATCATTTTTATGTTTTATTGTTCTCAAAGCATTCCACAATGTAATTAATAAAGATTTGCAACTGGAATATTTCACTTAGTGATATCTAGGATGTGGTATTTTAGCGTTCCTTTTATTTTTTTGAGCAGAGTATTTATATGTCAAATTTCCGAAGTTTCCACTTAGGTGAAAATATATCATTATACCTGTATTCTACTTGCATTTTATGTATACTTTCCATGTACTTACCACTTTAACTGTTTGGAATTGTGGATAACTATGTATATATTAATATGGCAAATCTTTGAACTCTCCACTTGGTGATACTGGTCTGCGGGCGTCATGTTACGTTTGCAGAGCCCCTGATGTGCCTAAACAGTAGAAACCCCCCCAAGTGACCCCACTTTGGAAACTAGATCCCCAAGGAACTCCTCTAGATGTGTGGTGAGCACTTTGAATCTCCAAATTCTTCACAGAAGTTTATAACACAGAGCCGTGAAAATAAAAAATCATTTTTTTTCCACAAACATGATCTTTTAGTTCCCAATTTTTTTCCCTAGGGTAACAGGAGAAATTAGACCCCCAAAGCTGTTGTGCAATTTTTTCTGAGTACGCTGATACCCCATATGTGGGGGTTAAACCACTGTTTGGGCACACGTCAGAGCTCGGAAAATAAAGGGAGCACTGTTTGACTTTTTGAATGCAAAATTTGCAGGAATCAATGGTCGCGCCATGTCGCGTTTGGAGACCCCCTGATGTGCCTAAATAGTGGAAACCCCTCAATTCTAACTCCAACCCTAACCCCAACACACCCCTAACCACAACCCTAACCCCTACACACCCCTAACCCTAATCCAAACCCTAACCATAACCCTAACCCCAACACACCCTTAACCCTATCCCAACCCTAACCATAACCGTAACCACAAGCCTAACCTTAATCCCAACCCTAACTCCAAAACACCCCTAACACTAATCCTAACTCTAACCCTAACCACAAGCCTAACCCTAATCCCAACCCTAATCCTAATTCCAACCGTAACCCTAATTCCAATCCTAACCCAAATTCCAACCCTAACCCTAATTCTAACCGTAACCCTAATTCTAACCCTAACCCTAATTCTAACCCTAATGCTAAAGGCTAGGTTCACATTACGTTTTACCAGCCCGTTCAACACATAGCAATCGCGATATGCTATACCCGCTAGCGCAGATGAATCGGCAGATGATTCATCTGCGCTAGCGGTGACGGAGCCCAGATGCTGCAGCCCGCGTCCGAGGCTCCGTCACTGAATGACGGCATGTCGCGAATGCATGCCGCTTTACGGCATGCATCGCGATGCGCCCGCAAATGGGGGTGAATGGTAGCGTTAACGGACTGTGTTACACCGCGTTATACAATTTTGGGGGACTGTACTTCTACCTCTGTGACTTTCTATCTGATAACATCCACTTCGACTTTAAAAAGTTAACTCTTTAGGTTTCAAATACTTTGCTAATATCTCAACAGAGATGCAAAATTAAAAAAACCACCAAAACACGTTTTATTACATTCTGCAGCCATTATTACATCCTGTTACCTCCTCAAATTTGTGAAAGGCCTGTATACTTCCAATTGAGTGTAAGAGGACCTATCACCAAATTTTTCTATTAGAATGGACACAGGATGTGATAGTGGCTGCAGAGTGAAAAAAATTTTTTTTTTTTATTTCACCTCCCTATTGCGGAGATATTAACCCTTCTCTGCCATCTGACATACTATGCCGCCCATGTGACCTGGGACTTAATTCCCATGGACAGAATAGTACGTCATGCCCTTCAATGTGACATTGCAACTTAAGTCACGGTGACCGCATTAAAATTCCGACGCCATCTTACCTGTAGGAAGATGGTGTCGGGATCCCGGGTTCCATCATCCCCCGTCCAGCCTCCCGATTGCTGTGATTGGCTGTTCAATTCTGAACAGCCAATCACAGCTTTTCTCATTGTTTCAGCTAATCAGAACGGCTGAAACAATGAGGTCTCAGGCTAGGATTGTAAGTGGCAAAAACCACCCGGATTGGCGCGATTGACGATCGCATTGATCGCTCCAATCGCAGGGCACAGCAGCGGTGTTACCGTGCTGTGACCTGCCGGTACCTGCATAGGATCAGTGCTGTAATAGCACCTGATCCTATTCTGGTGCCTAGGACAGGCCCTACAGCTGCTCATTGGTGTGTTTGATGTCATCGTGGTTCGCACCAATCACAGGGCACAGCTGTGGTGTGACCGCGCTGTGCCCTGCTGTTGACCTGCCTGTGACCTGTCTAGGATTGGAGCAGCGAGCTACAATCCTAGGCTGGTGCCAGGGTCACCCGAGAAAGCTATGATTGGTGGGATCGATGTTATGATCGATCCCACCAATGACAGGTCATAGCAGCGGTATGACCGCTCTGTGACCTGTCACCTGCCTGTGACCTGTGTGACCACACTGCAGGGGTCCTCACACTAGCTGAGGCTTCCTGCAGAGTGGTCACACTGCCAGAGCTCCTACTGTGCTAGGCCTTGTGGTGCCACAGCAGCTTAGACACCACAATTCCTGCTGAAGAATGAAGACAGAAGAAAGAAGACAGGAGAAAGAAGAAAGAAGAGAGACTACAACTGTAAGTATTGATACCTGATTCCTGATCCCTGCCCAATCTCTCTTCATCCACCCCATCCCCCCATTCGCCCTTCCCCTCTTTTTACCCCCTCCACCACTCTTTGCGCCACCTCCGTGCGCACATTTAGCAGCCGCCGAGCGTTGATTGATGTCGCAGTTCACCAACACTCATGCTCGCTTTTTTTTTTCCTCAGCCCCCTTTGCACAGATCCCGCAGCCCTAAACATTGATAAGTGACGCAGTTCACTTATCGGAGCTCGGGCCTGCCGGCTTCCATTTTTTTTCACCCCCTTTGCGCCACCTGACTACAACCATTAGTGTTTATCCCTGATCCCTGCCCGATCTCTCTTTATCCACGCCAATCCCCCCTTCCCACTCTTTTTACCCCATCCACCCCCCTTTGCGCTGCCTCCGTGCACACATTTAGCAGCTGAAGAGCGTTAATTGGTGTTGCAGATCACCAATCAACACTCGTGCTCACTTTTTTTTCCTCAGCCTCCTTTGAGCCAACTCCATACGCACATCCCATCACTTATCAGAACTCATGACTGCTGTTTTCCATTTTTCTTTTTCACCCCCCCTTGCGCCACCCCTGTGTGCACATCCAGTAGCCACCAAATTTTGATAAGTGACACAGTTCACTTATCAGAGCTAGGGCCTGCTGTTTTAGACTTTTCTTTTCACAGGCACTTTTTCCCTATTCACTTTTTTTCTTTTAGCTTTTTCTTTTCAGAATACTTTGCACCAATCACTATCCCCCACACCACACATACACATAGTTATAAATAAAGTACACACAAAGCACCACGTTCACAAAAAAATGTCCCAACAATGTCTGTTCATCCCAACAGAGCTATACATTGGAAGAGGCATATGCTTTGCTTGCCTCCGACACTGATAACGAGGGAGAGGATCCCACATCTCTATACTTTTTGGATTCTTCATCCTCCTCCTCTTCCTCCTCATCTTCCTCCTCACCTCCTGCGGGACCGCCACGCAGACGCCCCAGGACAGAAGATGAGGCAGCGCCCGCCATTCCAGAAGATGAACCAGCGCACCCCATTGCGGACCCTGTGTGGACCTCGCCCGCCGAAAATTACGAGCCACTGATTCCTGATTTTGTGGCAGAATCAGGAATCAAGTTTGACAGAACCAGCCTCACAGAAATAGACTTTCTCAAAGTCTTTTTCTCTGAGGATTTTGTTAAGCTCATGGTGGAGCAAATTAATTTGTACGCTCGTCAATTTTTTGGAACAAAACCCCAGTTCATCAAATTCTAACTGGTCTCCTGTAAACGCAGTTGAAATGATGCAGTTTTGGGGACTGGTCCTCCACAGGGGGATCCTGAAGAAGCCAGAAATTCGGCAATATTGGAGTCTTGATATTTTATATAATGCTCCAGTGTTCCGAATGGTCATGGCCCAGACACGTTTTGAGGCCATCCACAAATACCTGCATTATAATGATAATGCACAGCGTCCCCCATGAGATGACCCCAGCTTTAACCGTCTGTTCAAAGTTCGGCCGGTCATCGAAAACACTTCAACAAAAAGTTTGCCAAAGGGATATTTGCGTGGATGAGTCCTTAGTCCATTTTAAGGGAAGGTTCGGATTCGTCAGTGTCTGCCCAGCAAGAGGGCCAGTACGGAATCAAATTGTACAAACTGTGTGAGAGTACCTCAGGGTACACCCACAGGTTTAGAGTTTACGAAGGAAAGGGCACCAGGATTGAACCCCCTGAGTGTCCTCCTGTCCTGGGAGTGAGTGGAAAAATTGTGTGGGATTTGGTGCACCCACTGCTGGATAAAAGTTATCACCTCTACACCGATAACTTTTATTCCAGCATCCTAATCTTCAAATCCCTCTCTGCGCGAGGTACCGCAGCCTGCAGTACTGTCCGCAAAAATCAGAGATGCCGCCCAAAAACGCTACTTTGCAGATGTTCAGAAAAGGTGACAGCAGAGCCCAATGTAGTGACCACCTGCTGGTGGTCAAGTACAAGGACACGAGGGATGTGTTTCTCTTGACCAACATACATGGTGATGGCAGCGCCCAAAGCACTGTATGAGGTACCTCTACACAGGTCAGCAAACCGGACTGTGAACTGGGGTACAACAAGATCATGGGGGGCGTTGATCTCTCCGATCATCTCCTACAACAGTACAGTGCTTTAAGAAAGGCCAGGGTGTGGTACAAAAAGCTAGTCATGCACATCGTACAAATCGCAGTGCTCAACGCTTTCCTGCTGGCACGATGTGCATGCCACACCGATACGCCGTACCTTCAGTTCCAGGAGATAGTGGTTAAGGCCCTGATGTTTGGCACTCAGGAAGGAGCGGGCCCCAGTACTACCGGAACTGAAGGTGCTCGTTTCGTACCAGGTCAGCATTTCTCGGGGGAGGTCCTGCAAACTGGAAAAAAAGGCAAGTAGCAAAAAGGTGTCGAGTGTGTTACAAAAGGGGAATACACAAGGACGCCATTCATCAATGCGACACCTGCCCCGAAAAACCTGGCCTGTGTATGAAGGATTGCTTCAAATTCTACCACACCTCCATGCACTACTAATTTACTTTTCAGGAAACTGTAGATTAGTTCCAGAAAGGGGCACATCTAGATAAGTTCCTTGGGGTCTAGTTTCCAAAATGATGTCACTTGGGGTTTTTTTTTTACTGTTTAGGCACATCAGGGGCTCTGCAAACGGAACATGATGCCCGCAGACCATTCCATCAATGGATGATTTCAAAAACTTCACTAGTTCCCTTCCAAGCCCTGACGTGTGCCCAGTTTTTTCTCACATATGGGGTACCAGTGTATTTGGGACAAATTGGACAACAACTTTTGGGGTCTAATTTCTCCTGTTACCCTTGGGAAAACAAAAAATTGGGGACTGAAAAAATCACTTTTGTGGAAAAAAATTTCATGCCAGGGCATTATAAACTTTAGTGAAACACTTGAGGGTTCAAAGTACTCAACACACACCTAGCTAAGTTCCTTAGGGGGTCTAGTTTCCAAAATGGGGTCACTTGTGGGGGGTTTCTACTGTTTAGGCACATCAGGGTCTCTGCAAACTGAACATGACGCCCGCAGACCATTCCATCAAAGTCTGCATTCCAAAACGTCACTACTTCCCTTCTGAGCCCCGAAGTGTGCCAAAACAGTAGTTTTCTCCCACATACAGTGTGGGGTACCAGCGTACTCGAGACAAATTGGACAATTACTTTTGAGGTCCAATTTCTCCTGTTACCCTTGGGAAAATAAAAAATTGGGGACTAAACGATCATGTTTGTGGAAAAAATATGATTTTTTTTCTCACGCCCAGGCATTATAAACTTTAGTGAAACACTTGGGGGTTCAAAGTGCTCACCACACATCTAGATAAGTTTCTTAGGGGGTCTAGTTTCCAAAATGCGGTGACTTGTGGGAGGTTTCCACTGTTTAGGCACATCAGGGGCTCGTCAAATGCGACATGGCGTCTGATCTCAATTCCAGCCAATTTTAGTTTGAAAAAGTCAAACGGCGCTCCTTCCCTTCCAAGCCCTGCCGTGCGCCAAACAGTGGTCCCCCCCACATATGGGGCATCAGCATACTCAGGACAAATTGGCCAACAACTTTTGGGGTCCAATTTCTCCTGTCACCCTTGGGAAAAATAAAAAATTGGGGACTAAACGATCATGTTTGTGGAAAAAATGATTTTTTTTCACGGCTCTACGTTATATACTTTTGTGAAGCACTTGTGGATTCAAAGTGCTCACCACACATCTAGATAAGTTCCTTGGGGGGTCTAGTTTCAAAAATGGTGTCACTTGTGGGGGGTTTCCATTGCTTTGGCACCACAGGGGCACTCCAAACACGACATGGCGTCTGATCTCAATTCCAGCCAATTTTGGTTTGAAAAGTCAAACGTGGCTCCTTCCCTTCCAAGCTCTGCCGTGCGCCCAAACAGTGGTTCTCCCCCAAATATGGGGTATCAGCGTACTCAGGACGAATTGGAAAACAAATTTTGGGGTCCAATTTCTCCTGTTACCCTTGGGAAAATAAAAAATGAGGACTAAAACATAATGTTTGTGGAAAAAATATGATTTTTTTCACGGCTCTACGTTATAAACTTGTGTGAAGCACTTGGGGGTTCAAAGTGCTCACCACACATCTAGATAAGTTCCTTGGGGGGGGTATAGTTTCCAAAATGGTGTCACTTGTGGGGGGTTTCCCCTGTTTAGGCACATCAGGGGCTCTTCAAATGCGACATGGCATCCGATCTCAATTCCAGCCAATTTTGCTTTGAAAAAGTCAAACGGCTCTCCTTCCCTTCCAAGCTCTGCTGTGTGCCCAAACAGTGGTTCTCCCCCACATATGGGGTATCATCGTACTCAGGACAAATTGGCCAACAACTTTTGTGGTCCAATTTCCCCTGTTACCCTTGTGAAAATAAAAAAAATGTTTGTAGCATATCATTTTGTGACTAAAAAGTTAAATGTTCATTATTTCCTTCCACGTTGCTTCAGCTCCTGTGAAGCACCTGAAGGGTTAATAAACTTCTTGAATGTGGTTTTGAGTACCCTGAGGGGTGCAGTTTTTATAATGGTGTCACTTTTGGGTATTTTCTGCCATATAGACCCCTAAAAGTGACTTCAACTGTGAGGTGGTCCCTAAAAAAATGGTTTTGTAAATTTCGTTGTAAAAATGAGAAATTGCTGGTCAACTTTTAACCCTTATAATGTCCTAACAAAAAAAAAATTGCTTCCAAAATTGTGCTGATGTAAAGTAGACATGTGTGAAATGTTATTTATTAACTATTTTGTGTGACATATTTCTCTGTTTTAAGGGCACAAAAATTCAAATTTTGAAATTTTCAAAATTTTAAAAATTTTCGGCACATTTCCTTTTTTTCATAAATAAACGCAAGTTATATCAAAAATTTTTTACCACCAACATAAAGTACAATATGTCATGAGAAAACATTCTCAGAATCGCCAAGATCCGTTAAAGCATTCCAGAGTTATAACCTCATAAAGGGAAAGTAGTCAGAATTGTAAAAATTGGCCCGGTCATTAACGTGCAAACCATCCTCGGGGGTAAAGGGGTTAATAAAGTATTTGCCACATAATGAATTAGCTTTTTAAAAAATTAAAGTTAGTGGTATCAGACATTTTTCATCTCCCTATATGATGCTGACCAATCATAAGCAGGCAGCAACAATCAAAGTAAAAAGGAGCGCACCCCACTATAGCTTAGAGCAATTTTCTTTGGTGTGAGATGTAATGACACAGCTCTGATCTCCTGCATGAGTCAATGTGGGAGAAAGGGCAACATAGCTAAGTTTAGCAATTTTACATTATAACCTCTTCGATCAGCTCTCCTGATTAATGAGTGTGTCAGTAAGCAGGGACTGTCATTACATCTCTCTCAGGCATAATCGGACTGTTCTGGACTTGTGTGGGATGTAATGACACCATGCACTAATCTCACTGCAGAGCAATTACAACTTGAGCACAACAGACATAAGTCTGATCCTGACCCTTTGAGTTCTCATCTCTGGACAGGTAGTGTGGGGGGAGGGGCAGTGCAGCAGAGCTGACAGTGCTAGGAGAGGAGAGCTGAGAGGTTTCTAATATGACACAGCTAAACTCAGCTTTGCTAACACATTCCCTCTCCCAGGGACCTTATCTGAAAAGTTTTAGTCATCTGTGCTTGCTAAGGTTAGACTAGGAGATCAGAGCTGTATTATTACATCTAACACACTAAGAAATAGTCTCAAGCTAATGTGTGGGCATGTTCTGCTTTCCTTTTAGGGGTTCTGAATAGTTGTAGGACATTGTATGTTTCCATGAACCAAGCATTTGGTTTCTATGGGACAAGGGGATGTCCAGTCTCACAATCTTAGAGCCCAAAAAGCTCAAGGTCCAAGGAAGCATAGCTCTATTATCTCTGTTCTTGTGAGAACAGATGGAGTTGGAGTTGCTATACTTTCACTGGGATTTCGAAATAAAATGAACTGAATGATAATTGTTGTGGCACCTTTTTATGTTCAATATAATGTAAAATATGGTATAACAATCATACATATATATATTGGGTAACATGGTGAATTATATAAATTACCTCAAATGTCATAATAAAATAATCCATAAGTGTGGTGATTCTGTAAACTCTAACAGAATCTATATGTGGTGAAGTGATAATACCCCTGAAACAGGTAGCTCTGTGAGCAGTGATACCATAGTAAATAGACTTGTAGGAGGGTTAAAAAGAAGAAATTGTACAGCAAATGCTCTTGTTCTTCTATCTATCCAGTGTTGGTTCCTTATATTCGATAGTGCTAAATGGGTCTCATTCCTATAATTGCAAAGATAAAAGTGTTAAAAGCAGACATTTTATAATTACACACAAAAGCAAAAGAAATATTTTAGTCAGAACTGACCTGAATTTCAATGACATTTACCTTGATCGGCCTAGATTTAGAATTGAACCTCTTTCTTCATAGCACTGAATTTTACCACACTGGTAAAAAATTTGATTTTGGATCTTCATTGAATCATATTTATCTTTGCCACTACTTGATAGATGTGAAAGAGCACAGTCGGAAAAGTTTGATGTTGAAAATGAAGAAATCTAAAAAATGTAAGAAAAAGATTTCATTGTAATGATCATCTATTTTTTAGCACACAATAAAGTACAGTATATATCCTCTTCTGTAATATTTGTACTGCACTTTAAAATTTGTATTAACGAGGGTTTTTAAACCTTAAAATATATTTTAATAGAGTTATAGTATGGCAAAACAGAAATTTGCCAATATATAATAATTAGCAAACATACCCTGCTCTTCAATACACAAACGTTATCCATGGCCAATGTCTATATCTAAGTGTTCACCTCCTTTCTTTGCCTCTGTAATGATACCCCCATTTTGCCCGCATTTAAAGTTCCTTTCCAGAACCTTCCCCATGCAATCAGCTCTGCTACCTCCCTTAGGTCTGTGCAGGCTCACGCTGTGGGCTTTTGAGCCCCACTTCCCTTTCCCTCCAGCTTCACACACACTCTGTGTAACGTGATACTAGTTTGCTAGCAGCCCCTTTGCCCCCTCCCTGAATAGCTTAAGACTAGCTGGGAAAACCGGTTTGGCAGCTCTAAAGCACATGGCCTGTTCCTTTGTGTATAATAGAGATACTCCAGATGTAATAACGTGGCCCTAATTAGAGATATAAGTATGAAATTTACATATCTGCATGTCCATCGGTGGAACTAACAACCCATGAATTTTCTAAGCATGTAGCACAAGCAGAATCCAAGAAATGGATTCCTACTTCGCTGCTTGGTACAGGTACTTCGCGTTTGGACTTAAATAAACACCAACGTCATGCTGAGTCAGATCATACGTAGTCCGTCGTCGTAAGTGGTTCCCTCGCGTAGTTATGTAATTCAAAAGTGTTTCAGCAAAATGTTCACCCTTGTAGAAAGAGGGGGGTTTCCATAACTCAGCCCCTTTAGTGATGTCACCACCAGGGGGTATAAGGTAGTGCCAGGTCATTTTGCTTCAGTCTTTGCCTTTGAAACCTGATACCAGAGGTCCATGTAATACAATGTGACATATGCCCATCCCCCGACCGCATGGTTTGCCTGAAATGATCTAAGCAACTGTAAGTTTCTCTTCCTTTAATACCTTTTCTTTTGTAATCATCTTGTACATACTTTAATTGTCTCATATTGTAATATATTTTAGACCTGTTGTAAATACTGCCTACCTTTTTGGAGTAAAATATAAAATTACTAGTGTCGTTTCTCCTTGCTCTATAATGTACTGTCACATCCTCCGAAGGGAATTACGCTACTAAGTTGGGGTGGCCTCTGCCCCACATTCTAGAACCAGAGGCTGGTGGCAGCCAGTGTGTGCTGGGCATTGGGTGTAGCTGGCAGTGATGGAGCGGGTTTTATAAGCGTATTGCCTGGCTGCAGTGAGTAGTTATAATTTCCTTGCTGCAGCGTGCCTAATAGCCAGTACACATCCAAGCAGTCCTGTCTGGTGACTTATTATCCTAGGTGCAGTTCCCTGACTGACCTGAGGGTAAGGGGGTGCCGGAGAGCTGCGAGTTCCTAAGCGGAACTGGAAAGTGGGATATACATAAATCCCTGAAGTTCATGCCATATTGGTGGATGCGGAGGGATAACTAAAATAAGCCCCCTGCGGTTAAGTGTAAGGTCAATAGGCTTGTTTGCTGGTGCTTTTCATCGCATTGGTGGCAGTGGTGGGAACATAAACCGTGACCCCCCGGGCCTCCGTCCGTTTTTCTTCACAGTCTCTAAAAAAATATGAAACGTCACTGCTCCTGTGACTATCACCCTATGTGACCCCCACAGAGATCTTGTGACTAGCTTGAGCCAATGCAACACTCTAAGGCCTAAAACACAAACAGTTATGGTATTGTCTATGTGCTGGGTGAAATGAAGCAATAAGGTTGTGGAAGGCAGCAGAAACATCAGGCACAAATACAAAAAAAAAACACAGTGGTATTGGCTCTTGTGTCTGCTGCTTTCTGTTACTCAAAAGACTTTACAAGCCGCTGCTGGGTTTGGAGAACCACACTACATTATTTCAACTCATTCTGGCTGCAAAGATTAAGGAAGCTTTTATTTATTACTCATTTTTGCCTTACTAAATGATAGGTAAACATGAAGAGCTTTTGCTTTTGTGTATGAGTGAGCGTGTCAATAGGAGATACAGTAACTGAGAAGGGTAGAGAGGGAGTATTTCAATTACATGGAGTGAAGAAGGATTTTAGAAGTGGGGGATCTTGGGGATGTAGTTGTTCCTTTGTCACTCAAGTAGATCACTAATCTTCAGCAATGATCACTATAAGGCCTGGATCACACATGCAGAAACTTGCACGATTCTCGTGCGAGTCTCTCGCATGAACACCCGGCACTGACGCCAGCACTTGAACCGGAGCGTGCGGCTGAATAGAATTACATGCAGCCGCACGCTCCGGTCCGAGTGTTGGCGGCAGTGATGGATGTTCATGCGAGAGACTCGCATGAGAATCGTGCGAGTTTCTCGCATGTGTGATCCCGGTCTAACATGTAAACAAAGGTGTTGCTGCCAAGATTGCAATCACAGAAAAACGAAAAGAATGACAGAGTTAGATTTAGTAAGTCATAATAATGCTATTATTTTTTTAATTTCTTCCTTAACTCCTTAACGACTAATCCTAATTTATATAATGCTGCTGTTTTTTGACAATTTTCGATTTTTCATTCGCTGCACAAATCAAGCACTAACTTTATTACATGAGTCAGGATTTTGGTGATATAAAATGCATATAAGGTAGTTTTACTTTTTTTTATTATTATTATATAGTATAAATTGATTTTGTGTCTTCATATTCCGAGAATCATAAGGTTAATATTATTTTGGCAATTGAGCTATACGATGGCTTATTTTATGCATGGCAAGATGGTGTTTTCATTGGTCTCATTTAAGGGTACATATGACTTTTCAGATCAATCTTTTTGCTATCTATTTTGGGAAGTGGAATGAATAAAAAAAAATCAGGAAATTCACTTATATAACACATATACACATACAGTATATATACGTATACATACAGAAAAGGAAAACACAGCAGAACTCTATATAAGCCAATATAAGCCAGACACTGAAAACATTGAATCTAAACTGTGTTATTGCTCATTAAGATGAACTTACAAAAATGAAGGTTCTTAGCACATACTGTACATTGGTCAATTCATGTATGCCCATCAACTATGGAAGGACCCTCCAACCTGGTGTCCATATGTCGCCACCCGCCATTACTGCCATCCTTGGGACGCAGACAGCGGTGAATACATTGGTGGAGTAAGAACCACTGACCCCTTCTTCCACTAATCAGCATGTGACACCGCTGTTGCGATGACGTCATTTCATCAAGTCAGCTGTGCACTGAAGAGAAATGGGTAGAGGCAGAGCATCAGGGGTACGGGAGCAAGGTGACTATGTGGTGTTTTTTTCATGTGGAAGGGAATGTTTGTATGTATATAGGAGGCTACATGGGACTCATGCTATATAACAAAGGCTGTGAGGGGATCATACGGTATATAAGGGCTGAATGCGGGTCATACGGTATAAAGGGGGATGTCAGCATACTTAATTTTGCTCAATATTAAGTGATACAATTAATATTAATAAAAAAAAATAACATTAGTATGTTAGTATTATTATTAATATGGAGTATAATGATTTCAGCCAAATGGTTCAGCCCTGCACAACAGTCATGGTCTCTCATGTGGCCTCTTGGGAAAATGAATTGCCCACCCCTGTTCCAATGGATTGTTTGTTACAAAAAAAATCATTCCTCTTTGCATAGAGGATACCTCCTAAAGGATCAATAGACAGTTACATAAATATTATGCCATTAAGGTCACATCCTTATTACAAACTAAACCCCAATTATTCAACCCAAAATACATTCTTACCATGCATGCAGAATAATTTGCAGGTTCTAATTTTCTCATTATTGGAGCTCCAATTATATAGAATTTTCCTTGCATTGATCCAGCCTGCAGATTTATAATACACATAATTACTATACATTTATGAATAAAAAGTACTTAAACTACCTATTATTTTATTTAATCTAAACAGATACAATAATTCTGTAATAACCTACACACACGCACATCTGAATAGATGATGAGGCTTCTTTTAATTTAATTTAAACATTTCTAGTTTGTCTGATTGCATTCACAAAGCCATTGTTCTTCGTCCATTTTTTTCTTTTTTAAGTGAACAGCACACAAATATATGATATTCTACAGGGCCATTCAAATGTCTGCTTTCTTTTTGTGCATGAATTAAAAATCAAGACAAGTCCTTGTCTGCTCTGTTTTTAGGTCAAAGTCAACCATTTAAGTGAAAGGGTCTTTAAAAAAATGTACAGCACACAGTGTACAATTGGCAGATACAAAATAGAATTATATGTGTGAACAAAACATTAACCCTTTTGCTGGTTGGGGTTGTTTCTCGACAAATGTTAGCCAGGATAATTTTCTTATGATGTGTACAAATAAATAAGTAAAACTTAGATCACTAAATAATATTTTGATATTAATCTCCAATAAATAGTTATTTTCTATTGTCAAAATGCCACTCAGCACTTTAAAGATGCAGGCATCTTCAAACGGTTTTAGCTAAACACTAGCTGGAAGAGCCCAGCATTGCCCGGGCATAGTAACTAACTGGTTAGTTATAACAAATTATAATGATTATTCTCCATCCCATAGTCCAGTGCCCATATACCCATCATACATATCCTCCATCCCATAGTCCCTTGACCATATACACATCACACATCCTCCATCCCATAGACCCGTGCCCATATACCCATATACATATCCTCCATGCCATAGTCCAGTGCCCATATACCCATCATTCATCCTCCATCCCATAATCCATTGCCCATATACCCATCACACATCTTCCATCCCATAGTCCCGTGCCCATATACCCATCATACTTATTTTCCATCCCATAGGCCGGTGCCCATATACCCATCATACATATCCTCCATCCCATAGTCCAGTGCCCATATACCCATCATTCATCCTCCATCCCATAATCCATTGCCCATATACCCATCACACATCTTCCATCCCATAGTCCCGTGCCCACATACCCATTATACAGTCATGGCCAAAAGTTTTGAGAATGACACAAATATAATTTTTACAAAGTCTACTGCTTCACTTTTTCTAATGGCAATTTGCATATACTCCAGAATGTTACAAAGAGTGATCAGCTTAACAGCAATTACTTGCAAAGTCAATATTTGGCTGGAAAATGAACTTTATCCCCAAAACACATTTCAACATCATTGCAGCCCTGCCTTAAAAGGACCAGCTAACCTCTTTTCAGTGATTGCTCCATTAACACAGGTGTGGGTGTTGATGAGGACATGGCTGGAGATCAATCTGTCATGATTAAGTAAGAATGACACCACTGGACACTTTAAAAGGAGGCTGGTGCTTGGCATCATTGTTTCTCTTCTGTTAACCATGGTTATCTCTAAAGAAACACGTGCAGTCATTATTGCAATGCACAAAAATGGCCTAACAGGGAAGAGTATCACAGCTAGAAAGATTGCACCACAGTCTACAATCTATCGCATCATCAAGAACTTCAAGGAGAGAGGTTCCATTGTTGCCAAAAAGGCTCCAGGGCGCCCAAGAAAGACCAGCAAGCACCAGGACCATCTCTTAAAAGTGTTTCAGCTGCGGGAGCAGTGCAGAGCTTGCTCAGGAATGGCAGCAGGCAGGTGTGAGTGCATCTGCACGCACTGTGAGGCGGAGACTCTTGGAGCAAGGCCTGGTCTCAAGGAGGGCAGCAAAGAAGCCACTTCTCTCCAGAAAAAAACATCATGGACAGACTGATATTCTGCAAAAGGTACAGGCAGTGGACTGCTGAGGACTGGGGTAAAGTTATTTTCTCTGATGAATCCCCTTTTCGATTGTTTGGGACATCAGGAAAACGCCTCATTCGGAGAAGACAAGGTGAGCGCTACCACCAGTCTTGTCTCATGCCAACTGTTAAGCATCCTGAAACCATTCATGTGTGGGCTTGCTTCTCAGCCAAGGGAATCGGCTCTCTCACAGTCTTGCCTAAAAACACAGCCATGAATAAAGAATGGTACCAGAATGTCCTCCAAGAGCAACTTCTCCAACCCTGCAAGAGCAGTTTGGCGATCAACAATGCCTTTTCCAGCATGATGGAGCACCTTGCCATAAAGCAAAGGTGATAACTAAATGGCTCAGGGAACAAAACATAGAGATTTTGGGTCCATTGCCTGGAAGCTCCCCAGATCTTAATCCCATTGAGAACTTGTGGTCAATCATCAAGAGACGGGTGGACAAACAAAAACATAAAAATTCTGACAAAATGAAAGCATTGATTGTGCAAGAATGGACTGTTATCAGTCAGGATTTGGTCCAGAAGTTGATTGAGAGCATGCCAGGGAGAATTGCAGAGGTCCTGAAGAAGAAGGGTCAACACTGCAAATATTGACTTGCTGCATTAACTCATTCTAACTGTCAATACAAGCTTTTGTTACTCATATGTTTGCAATTATTATATTTCTGTCTGTGATAAAAACATCTGTCAAACACACATAAAAACCAGAGGGCAGCAGATCATGTGAAAATATAATATTTGTGTCATTCTCAAAACTTTTGGCCATGACTGTACATATACTCCATCCCATAGTCCCATGCCCATATACCTATAATACATATCCTCCATCCCACAGTCCCGTGCCCATATACCCATCATACAATAATAATAATCTTTATTTTTATATGGCGCTAACATAATAAGCAGCGTTTTACAGTTATCATTATCATCGCTGTCACCATTGGGGCTCACAATCTAAATACAATACAATATGGAATCAAAAGCGCTGTGGAATTAACGGCGCTATATAAGTGAGTAAAATAAATAAATACATACATATCCTTCATCCCATAATCCTGGGCCCATATACTCATCACACGTTCTCCATCCCATAGTCCCGTGCCCATATACCCATCATACATATCCTCCATCCTATAGTCCCATGCCCATACATCCATCACACATACTCCATCCCAAAGTCCCGTGCCCATATACTTATAACACATCCTCCATCCCATAGTCCCGTGCCCATATACCCTCACACATCCTCCATTCCACACTCCCGAGCCAGGTGGCAAAGAGCAGGGAGTTCCTGGAGATGTGCTGTTGTGTAACCTGGCAGTGTGGCTCTATGTGCAGCTCTGTGTGGGCCCCTGATGATGTGATTTTCTACGCCGGTAACAATATAGCCCGGAAGTTATAAAGGAGGGGATGATTCATTTCTGTCATGTGCTCTCTGCTCCTTTCTGGGGGCAGACAATGGCTGGGAGCTTATGTTCCATGGAATGCTAGATTTCTCACACCTGGTCAGTGTCTGCTGAGGTGTTGGTTGTGGAGTGGGAAAACGGTTGCTAATAGCAACCAATTACAGCTCAGCCTTCATCTTTTAAACAGACAGCTCTGGTGAAATGAAAGATGCTTAGTGATGGGTTGCTATGGGCAACACAGGCAGTGTAACCTGTTGTGGTCAAGAAGTTATGCCTATGAAATAGAAATATGTTATTTATTATATATATATTAGATATTTATTATACAGGGCTTTGTGTGTGGGGTGAGTAGGCATGGCTTGATACACACACACATACATACACTAAACTTTATATATATAGATTTATATAGCACCATTGATTCCATGGTGCTGTACATGAGAAGGGGTTACATACAAATTACAGATATCACTTACAGTACACAAACTAAGAATGACAGACTGATACAGAGGGGAGATGAACCTGCCCTTGCGGCCTTACATTCTACAGGATGGTGGGGTAGGAGACAGTAGGTTAGGGGGTTGCAGCAGCTCTGGCATTGGTGAGACGGTAGCTCCGGTAGTGGTGAGAAGGCAGCAGGGTCATTGCAGGCTGTAAGGTTTCCTGAAGAGGTGAGTTTTCAGGTTCCGTCTAAAGGATCCAAATGTGATTGATAGTTGGACATTTTGGGGCAAAGAATTCCAGAGAATGGGGGATATTCGGGAGAAGTCTTGGAGGAGGTTTGCTGAGGAGCGAATAAGTGTGGAGTAGAGAAGGAGGTCTTGGGAGGACCAGAGCTTACTTGAGGGAAGATATCAGGTGATTAGTTCAGAGATATATGGAGGTGACAGGTTATAGATGGTCTTGTAGGTCAATATTAGTAATTTGAACTGGATACGCAGAGGGAACGGGAGCCAGTGAAGAGATTTGCAGAGGGGAAGAGTGGAGTAGCTAGGAGAAAGATGAATTAGTCGACCAGCAGAGTAAAGGATGGACTGGAGAGGTGCGAGGGTGTTAGCAGGGAGGCCACAGAAAATGATGTTGCAGTAGTTGAGGAAGGTGATGATGAGGGCATGCACAAGCATTTTAGTAGATTGAGGGTTGAGGAAAGGAAGAATTCTGGAAATATTTTTGAGCTGGAGGAGACAGGAGGTGGAAAGAGCTTGGATGTGCGGTTTGAAGGACAGGGCAGAGTCTAGGGTTACTTTGAGGCATTAGACTTCCGGTATGGGGGAAAGCGTGATGTCGTTAATTGTGATAGATAGGTCAGGTAAGGAAGAACTGTGAGATGGAGGAAAGATGATGAGTTCAGATTTGTGCATATTGAGTTTGAGGAAGCGAGAGGAGGAGGAGGATATGGCTGATAGACACTCCGGGATTCTGGACAGCAGAGAGGTTACATCTGAGCCAGAGATGTAGATCTGAGTGTCATCAGCATAAAGGTGGTACTGGAATCCATGGGACTTTATGAGTTGCCCCTGGCCAAGTGTATAGATGGAGAAGAGTAGGGATCCTAGAACAGAGCCTTGGGGGACTCCAACAGAGAGAGAGGGTGGGATGAGAAGGTAGTGTGGGAGTGGGAGACACTGAATGTGCGGTTGGAAAGGTATGAGGAGATCCAGGATAGGGTGACGTCTTTGATGCCAAACGAGGAGAGGATCTGTAGTAGGAGGCAGTGGTCAACTGTGTAGAAAGCAGAGGACAGATCTAGAAGGAGGAGTAAGGAGTATTGTCTGTTAGCTTTGGCTGTAAGTAGGTCGTTAGTAATTTTGGTCAGGGCTGTCTCAATGGACTGATGGGGCGGAAACCCGATTGTAGATTGTCGACGAGCAAGTTACATGAGAGGTGTGAGGAAAGTGCAGCATGGACATACTGCTCCAGGAGTTTGGAAGCGAATAGGAGCAGCAATATTGGGTGATAGCTGGACATAGCGGTTGGGTCAAGGGTTTGCTTTTGAAGGATAGGCGTGATTGTGGCATGTTTGAAAGCAGAAGGGAAGGTACCAGAAGTTAGTGATAGGTTGAAGAGGTGGGTTAAGGAAGGGATAAGAGTGGTGGTGAGGTTGGGGAGGAGGTGGGATGGGATGGGGTTGAGTGCACAGGTGGTGAGGTGTGATTTGGAGATGAGACAATTAAGATCCCCTTCAGTGATGTTGGAGAGGGAGGTTATGGGGTTTGGGCATCGGTCTGGTATACAAAGGGGTTGTGGTGGTTGAACAATGAAGACTTGCCTATTTTTGAAGTGTGTGGTAAAGTCCTCAGCAGAGATGAGGGAGGTTGGAGGGGGCAGTAGTGGGCAGAGGAGGGAGTTAAACGTTTTGAATAACTGTTTGGGATTGTAGGATACAGAAGATACGAGGGTTGTGAAGTAGGCCTGTTTAGCAGAGGTGAGGGCAAATTTGAAAGCAAGTGTTGCCTGTTTGAATGCAGTGAAATCGTTTTGCGAATTTGTTTTCTTCCGCTCTGCAACCCTGGACACTTGCCGGAGCTTTTTAGTCGTATTATTGTGCCAGGGTTGTCTGTTGTTACGTCGCATTCTGCCATGAATGAGAGAGGCGACCGCATCAAAAGCTGATGCGAGAGTGGCATTGCAGAAAGCAGTGGTACTGTCTGTGTTGTGGAGTGAGGATATGGATGCCAGTGGTAGAATAGAGTCAGAGAGCGTGTGGGTGTCTAGGTGTGTGAGGTTTCTGCAGGGGTGCGAATGTTGCTGCACATGGGTGACAGGTGCGGAGGACAGGGATAAGAAAGTGAGTAGATGGTGGTCGGATAGAGGGAGAGGTGAGGTGGTGAAGTTAGATAGAGAGCAGAGACAGGTGAAGGCCAGGTCTAATGTATGTCTGTCTGTGTGAGTGGCTGAGGAGGACCACTGAACAAGTCCAAAAGATGAAGTAAGGGACAGGAGTTTGGAGGCTGTTGACTGAAGAGTATCAGTAGGGATGTTGAAGTCACCCATGATGATAGTGGGGATGTCAGTGGAAAGAAAGTGAAGAAGCCAGGTAGAGAATTGGTCAATAAGGGCAGTGGCCGGGCCCAGAGGTTGATATATGACTGCCACTTGGAGGTTGGAGGGAGAGTAGATGCAGACAGAGTGGACTTCAAAAGAGGGGAGGATAAGGGAGGGAAGAGGTAGGATTGGGTTAAAGGTGCAGTTAGAAGAAAGAAGATCCAGTCTGTTGCCGGGGCGAGGAGTGTGGGTGAAATGGAGGCCGTCGTAACACAACACAGCAGGGGAGGCAGTGTCAGAGGGATTCAGCTATGTTTCTGTGAGGCCGAGGAAGGCAAGATTGCGAGAGAGAAAGAGGTTATGAATCACATGAAGCTTATTGCAGTTGGAGCAGACATTCCAGAGTGCTCCAGAGAGAGGGAGCAGGAGGGTAGGCATCAAGGGCATGGGTTTTACGTCGGAGAGATTGCGGTAGTTCATATTAGATAGGGAGCGGTAGGAGGGGGTAATAATGGGAGGTATGAGATGTGGGGGTCCAGGATTGGGAGATATGTCACCAGCAGTGAGGAGAAGCAGAGAGAGGGAGAGCAGGTGAGATAGAGAGAGTGGCCAGCTTGTTTTATATTTTATTAGAAGAGATCAGGGTTGAGGAACAGGTCAGCAGAGGAGGTCAGGTGGGGAGAAAGGACAGAAGGGGAGATGATTATTTGGTTAGAGGGTGCTGCGAACAGTTAAGCAAGTAGAAGATGAAATTATCTTTAAAAGGGCTAAGGTTAAAGATGACACATTTCCTTTGTACTTTAGTAGAAAAAATATATATATATTGTCATTTTTTACATTGTAAAAATTACAAAAAGGAAACTGGTCCAATGGAAAAGTTTGGGCACCCTTAGACATTTATCTGCTCAGATAACTTTGACCAAGGAATCAGACCTTAAGGCTATGTTTCCACTAAGCGCATTGCCTGTGCTTTGGATGGAGCGGAAAGCACGCTCCGCCCAAAGCCCCGCCCCCTTCTGTTCGCACGGTGATTCCAGACGTGTTCATTGAACACATGCTGTATCACCACATCGCATACATAGACCGGGTTATTTACCTTGCGGAGACTGAGCATCTCCGCAAGGTAAACAGACATGCTGCGTTCTAAAAAGATGTGCCACATGTCCGGTTTCGTGGGTGTGTCACCCGCGTTTTAGGACACATAGTGGAGACGGGTTTTTTTATAAAATCCCCTCCACTATGCTGTAACATCTGGACCCTGCGGATTAAACGCTGAGGCTGTATGCAGAGTTCAATCCGCTGCTATTCCTGATTTATTCTGGACCGTGGAAACATACTCTAATTAGCCTATTAGGTTTATGGCTTGTTCACTATCATCATTAGGAAAGGCCAGGTGATGCAAATTTTCAAGATTTTATAAAAGTCAGCCTCCTCTAACCTTGTGCCAAAAAAACAGCAGCCATGGGTTCTTCTAAGCAAGTGCCTGGAACTTTGAAAATGAAAATGGTGGAGGCCCACAAAGCAGGAGAAGGCTATAAGAAGATAGCAAAGCATTTTCAAGTTTCCCTTTCCTCAGTTCGAAATGTAATTAACAAATGGCAGTTAACAGAAAGAGTGGAGGTCAAGATAAGGTCTGCAAGACCATGCAAAATTTCAGTGAGAGCTGCTGTAGATTTTTGGGTTCGGACAAGCTTTATACAAAGATCGGTACGCGTACCTTAACGGTACCCAAACGTGAACTCGAACCCGGGACCCTATTCAAGTTAATTGGGGCCCAATCATCTGGCGGTTCCCATGCTGTCATCTGTGTGACAGAGAAGGAAACACTGGCTCTGATAGGTGGTAATCTTACTGACGTTACCGCTGGTCACATCGTTGTGGTTACCACGCTGTCACACAGAGGGCAGCGTATGAGCCAGGAGCTGTGACCAGTGGTGAATAGGTTACTGCTGGTCAGCATCAGCTGAAGGCTATTACTCTTATCAGTGTACACCTGGTCTCATTGATAGTAGCAAGAGCAGGCGATGCTGATGAGAGTATCACCAGCCGTCTTCTGTGCATAGTAAGAAATATGTCAGTAAGATATATAATTAGTGCAGTGGATGTGTAGCTTACGGTACATGTATTTAGCTAATAAATAAAGAAATAAAATAAAAAAGTGGAGTGGGGTCACCCTATTGTTAATACCATGCAGAGGGAAAGCAGACTGATGGGGGCGGGTGTTATTATTCTGGGAAGGGGCAATAAACATGGAGATTCCCAGACTATTAATATCAGCTCACAGCTGTCTGATTAGACTTTACTGCTATTCAAAAAGGGGGGCCCCCAAAAAAATAAAGTGGGGTCCCTCCGTATTTTTAATAACCAGCAAAGGTTAAGCAGGCAGCTGCAGGCAGATATTAATAGCCTGGGAAGGGGTAATGGATATTTGCCCCCTCCCAAACTAATAACACCAGCCCTCAGGCACCCCAGAAATGGCGCATCCATTAGATGCGCAAATTCTGGCACTTAGTTTCGGCTCTTCCCACTTGCTCCAGTGCGTTGGAAAGTGAAGTAATAGTTTTGGGGTTGATGTCAGCTGTTCTATGTCCGTTGACAATAAGTCCACAGGTTAGTAGTGGAGAGGTGTCTTAGATACCCCTATTACTAACCCGTAGTCAAAAGTAAGAAAGACACACAGAGAAAAGTCCTTTAATTGAACAAAACATCCCCTGACAAATCCTCTCTTTTACCCAGCTATTACTAACCCGTAGTCAAAAGTAAGAAGGACACACACAGGGAAAAGCCCTTTAAATGAACAAAACATCCCCTGTCAAATCCTCTCTTTTACCTATTAAGATAAAATTGAAAATAAAAAATCTAAGTAATCTGATAGACATTCTGTGTAACTGCAGACTTATGAATAACAATGCGTGCGCTGGGGGGATTCACCAGTTTCAGACGCGGGACCAGAGGATATGTATGTGTTATACATACTCCCAGCCAGTGGGCATGACCTCCACTCCATACACTTCCATTCAGCGATCGAAAGTATATAAGAATCACCTCTTACTTTTCAAACAGTTTTACCCTTGCAGACCAGTATAATCAGTGGAAATTAGTTTTTGAGGATTCAGTGAATTTTTATGACAAAACATGATTTTTGCAATTCATATGAAAACTTTTCACAACAATCTAGAGTTAATGGCAATTGTCACTATAAAAACCAAAGCAGCAAATTTTGTGTAATGTCAAAACTTTTAGTCATGACTGTGCTGTACAAGAAACAAGAGAAGAATTTTCACCCATAGATACTAACAACAAACAAACCAGTTCTTTGCAAGGCGTAAGAGACTGGCAGATACAAATATTTACCTCATTATGTGAAACCTCTGCATTATACCATTTATTCCAGTACAGACCATCAAGTAATGCACTGAAGCAATAATTCCACCATTGGTCTTCTGTTCTGATTTCACTAAATGGCTGATTAGCATTCCTAAAAGGAAGCATATGAGAAAATGTGCTCTCAAATAAAGAAGTAATACATCACATGGCAAGTAATAAAATCAGACATTATTATGTTTTATTGTGGCCATACACTTGTTCGTTATATGCTAACTTTTTGTTCATGCAATAATGATGTAATTCCACCATGCTTGTTTTTTTCAAAAGGGAGAGTTAAATAAGCCGCTACTGGACCATAAGGCTAAACTCATACTTTGCTTACTGATGCATTTTTTTTGCAATGCTATTTTGTTTTTTTGAAACACACAGTAGGCACAACGAATGGATGCAGTCTTTGGCCAGCAGCTTAGAAGTCTGCTATAATCACAAAGCTGGGCAACTTTATTATTAGAGATGAGCAAATTGATATTCAGCAAATTAAATTCATATAATAACAATTTAGGAAAATCATTGGAACTGACAAATTCAAACAATTTGTGAATTGCCCCAAAAATGCCAGCCACCATTTTACACAAAGGAAAAATTGTATCTGCCAGAGAAAGATGAAATGACCTCATGTCTGGAAGGGCAAGATTTCCCATAATGTCTTGCAGTTATCACAGCATATGGTATAGCAGAGCCAACCGTAGGCTGTAATAAAGCCACAGCAAGCAATGCAGAAGACATTTTAGAGTGAATCTGTATAGTGCTTTAGTGCATAAGAGCTCACATTTCAGGAATAGAAACAGGGAGAGAAAGCCATAAAACAATGGACAGATACTACAGACAGTATGTGATGTTCAGAGTAAGCAGTGATGATGAGTGTAGCAGTCGGTCAATAAGGCTGTATGGTCACACAGCCATTGATTGTATCATGTAAGAAAATCAGGTGGATTATGCTAATGACATTCAGCTCAAACTCTGTCAGAATTTGATCCCCTTAGTGTGATCTGATTCTGTTGCATCAGAAAATAGCAGCACAGGTGCGGAGAAAGTGGTGAACTTAATTTATTCATCTTCTCCGTTGACATAAAACTGCAGTCCAATGTTTCACATGCAACCATAGACTTGTGTGGGTGAGCATGATCTGCTTATTGGATGCACTCGCAGCATACTGCAATGGTTTTCTCATGCCAATTTGTTGATCTGCTCTGCCCCACAGTATAATATTGGGCCAAGTGTTATCCGATAAAACATCAGATAGAACTCGGCAGTGTTATGCACCAGAGTGAGCGAGCCGTAAGGCCGGGGTCACACTTAACGTATGAAAAATCAGTCCGAGTCTCCTTGCCGAGAGTCGCACGACTGTCATGCGAGCTCAATTCGCTTTCTCACACCTAGCATCCAATTTACATCTGAATGCAGTGTGATTGCTATCCTGATTGCAGTATGATTTTGAAATGAGCTTTTATATAAAGAAATTCTGTAAGTCATTTACACATCATTTTCAAAGGAAATATTCTTCAAAAGATAGATACAGTACAGACCAAAAGTTTGGACACAACTTCTCATTAAAAGATTTTTCTGTATTTTCATGACTATAAAATTATAAATTCACACTGAAGGCATCAAAACTATGAATTAACACATGTGGAATTATATACTTAACAAAAAGGTGTGTAACAACTGAAATTATGTCTTATATTCTAGGTTCTTCAAAGTAGCCACCTTTTGCTTTGATGACTGCTTTGCACACTCTTGGCATTCTCTTGATGAGCTTCAAGAGGTAGTCACCGGAAATGGTTGTCAATTCACAAGTGTGCCCTGTCAGGTTTATTAAGTGGGATTTCTGGCCTTATAAATGGGGTTGGGACCATCAGTTGTGTTGTGCAGAAGTCTGGTGGATACACAGCTATAGTCCTACTGAATACAATTTGTATTATGGCAAGAAAAAAGCAGCTAAGTAAAGAAAAACGAGTGGCCATTATTAATTTAAGAAATGAAGGTCAGTCATTAAGAAAAATTGGGAAAACTTTGAAAGTGTCCCCAAGTGCAGTTGCAAAATCATCAAGCGCTACAAAGAAACTGGCTCACATGAGGACTGCCCCAGGAAAGGAAGACCAAGAGTCACCTCTGTTTCTGAGGATAAGTTTATCCGAGTCACCAGCCTCAGAAATCGCAGGTTTACAGCAGCTCAGATTAGAGACCAGGTCAATGCCACACAGACTTCTAGCAGCAGAGACATCTCTACAACAACTGTTAAGAGGAGACTTTGTGCAGCAGGCCTTCATGGTAAAATAGCTGCTAGGAAACCACTGCTAAGGACAGGCAACAAGCAGAAGAGATTTGTTTGGGCTAAAGAACACAAGGAATGGACATTAGACCAGTAAAAATCTGTGCTTTGGTCTGATGAGTCCAAATTTGAGATCTTTGGTTCCAACCACCGTGTCTTTGTGCGATGCAGAAAAGGTGAACGGAAGGACTCTACATGCCTGGTTCCCACCGTGAAGCATTGAGGAGGAGGTGTGATGGTATGGGGATGCTTTGCTGGTGACACTGTTGGTGATTTATTAAAAAATTGAAGGCATACTGAACCAGCATAGCTACCACAGCATCTTTCAACGGCATGCTATTCCATCCGGTTTGCGTTTAGTTGGACCATCATTTATTTTTCAACAGGACAATGACCCCAAACACACCTCCGGGCTATGTAAGGGCTATCTGACCAAGAAGGCAAAAGAGCCAACAATTGCTAAGCATCTCTGGGAACTCCTTCATGATTGTTGGAAGACCATTTCCGGTGACTACCTCTTGAAGCTCATCAAGAGAATGCCAATAGTGTGCAAAGCAGTCATCAAACAAAAGGTGGCTACTTTGAAGAACCTAGAATATAGACATATTTTCAGTTGTTTCACACTTTTTTGTTAAGTATATAATTCCACATGTGTTAATTCATAGTTTTGATGCCTTCAGTGTGAATGTACAATTTTCATAGTCATGAAAATACAGAAAAATCTTTAAATGAGAAGGTGTGTCCAAACTTATGGTCTGTGTACTGTAGATAGATAGATAGATAGAGTATAGAAGAAAAGCCGGCAATTCACGACAGGATAGAAGAGATGGATAACATTCAGTAAATACAAATAGAATTGGTAGATGTATAGATGTCTGTTGAAAATACATTTAGTAACCAGCAGAGGGAAATCCAATGGCAGGGGCTGATATTTATGGCCTGGGAAGGGGGTAATACCCATGGAGCTTCCCAGGCTGTTAATATCAGCTCACAACTGTATACTTAGCCTTTACTGGCTATTAAAATGGGGGTCTCCCCCAAAAAATGTTGAGGGGTCCTCATATATTTAATAACCAGCAAAGGCTATGCAGACAGCTGCGGGCTGATATTAATAACCTAGGAAGGGGCCATTGATACTGCCCCCCCACAGGCTAAAAACATCAGCTCTCAGCCACCCCAGAAAAAGGTGCATCTCTAAGATGCGCCAATTCTGGCATTTAGCCTCGCTCTTCCCACTTGCCCTGTAGCGGGGTAATAGTTGGGGGTTAATGTCACCTTTGTATTTTCTGGTGACATTAAGCTCTGAGGTTAGTAATGGAGAGGCGTCAATAAGACACCCCCATAACTATCCCCACTGTCACATTGCTTAAAAACACACACACACCAAGAATAAAGTCCTTTAATTGAAAAAATGACACATACTCCTTTAATAATCTCAATGAAACCATACTTACAACCTCTCCTAATTCCACCAAAGCCCTCGATCTCCTGTAATAAACCAAAAATAATAAAACAACAATATGCCATACCTGTCTGTTGTTCTGTCCCACGCCGTAATCCATGTCTGGGGAAGAAATAGTTTTCAAACTGGACGGTGCCAAGATGTGACCGTCCAGGCTGAAAACCACTGGGAAATTAACTGCTGGGAGCAGAGCCTCAGTGACTAGCGGTGATGTCATTGAGGCTACGTTTCCAGCTGGGCTGAACAGCGGTGACCTCGGTGAGATCCCCGCTAGCACCGTGAGAAAGTCACATGATGCAGAGGCAACTTCACCGCAGATGAAATTCACCACAGTAAAATTCTCCCGGTGGACACAGGCTGGCAGGCATGGCTGAGACACAGGGCTGGCAGGCACGGCTGAGACACAGGGCTGGCAGGCACGGCTAAGACACAGGGCTGGCAGGCACGGCTGAGACACAGGGCTGGCAGGCACGGCTGAGACACAGGACTTGCAGGCATGGCTGGGACACAGGACAGGTAGGCATGGCTGGGACACAGGATAGGTAGGCATGGCTGGGACACGGGGCTGGCAGGCACGGCTGAGACACAGGGTAGGTAGGCACGGCTGAGACACGGTGTAGGGTACTGTTCACACAGCAAGTGCAGGTACTGATACTGACTGCTGGATGGAATGGTGTATGGAGGAACAGGTAGAGACCTGTTCATACAGCAGGAGACCGCAGGGCTGCGGAGAAGGCTGTAGATCAGCAGGGTTCTGCACGGCAGAAAAAGCAAGTAGAACCGAATTTATGCGGAAACTGCAGCTGGGTTTTGCTAGCTGCAGGATGAAGCAGACAGAACAAAGATATGCGGAGAGGCTGTAGCAACGGGTTCTGTACTATGCAGATGTGAAGCAGAGCGAACGTAGATATGCAGATAGAGCTAACAAAGGTCGCAGCGGCAAGAGCAGAGTGGAATGGAGCAGACTGCGGAGTGTGACAAAGCAGAGGTGGTTCAGAGAGAACAAAGCAAGACACCGAGGAAAGAATCCAAGACAGGAGCTAAGAGACAGAGGTAGGACAGAGTTCAGACAAGGAAATGACATGAGACAAGGTACAGGGACAAAGATACAGGGACCAGGAAATTCTGCCTCCTGGAGGGCGGCAAGGACAAGTACAAGACAAGGTCAGGAGTAATAGCACAGAGACCAGGATATTCTGCTTCCTGGAGGGAGGACAAACAGGTACATGGCAAAGCTAGGAGTGAAGCCTCCAAAGAAGGAGGAACACAGAGCAAGACCTGGCAGCTCAGTAGCAAGACACTACTTAGTAAACACATTGCACAGGCAAGATCCACAGGGTGGAGCTGTACTAAATACTAGAGGGCTCATAGTAATTTGTCAGGGACAAATTAGACAGGTGCACCCTGACTCCATAAGAACCAGAGAGTTCTGTCGCCACACCCTATGCACACGGCCAGGAAACAAGCACAGAACAGATAGAAAGCAAGAGGTACAGAGCATGGAGCTGGCAGCAGACAGAAATCACAGCATGACCTGGAGCAGTGAGCAAGTTGGTATGTGGGGAATGGGAGGCCATGCAGTGATGCCAGCATGGTTGTTACACAGGTCCTCTGGGACAACACATATGGCAGCTCTCGCAGGAGCTAGCAATCCAGAGGCTTGCTTTCCTCCACACACAGACAGAGAAAAAAAAATGGCTGGACATTTAACTCTAATCCAGCCACACACTGGAGGTGGAGATATGGTGGGTAGGTGTCCTGCCCATCTCTGACTTACCCACCATAAAAGCCATGCCCATATAGCAACTGGATTGCTCTCAACACATATTATGCTGGAGAAAACACATGGCTTTCACATCACACAGGAAAGCAATCTTTGTGACACATATCTCCCCTCATGTACGACACCAGTGACCCTGTCACAGTCCCGATTATGACTGCTGAGCTCTATGTAAGTGTACCCCACAGGGACAGGGACCCCAGTTTCCCCAACCCAAATTAAATAGCTTGGCTGCACCCTGCAAAACATGAAAGCGTGGAAAAAATGAAGATATTAGTTGATATTTTGGCCAAATTATGCAAGTTCACAACCCATGTCAAGAGTCTGGATTGTTTAGTGAGTCCCTACACTAAAGTTAAAATCAATTCAAGAAAAAAAGGATGTAAAATGTACAAAAAAAATCACAGAAAAAGGCAGCCATTCTTATCAACAACGGGTGCACTACAGGTGCAGTAGGCCACCATGACAAAGTTGTAGGTAACACAGGTGCAAAATACTGTTGAAGCAACCAATTATACACCTACTATTCATAGAGGCATTTGTTGCATAGTTTTATCAATGCACAAGGATAAGGATAAACAAAGCCCACAGCAGAGCAATGGGTGCAGTGACCCATGACTCAGCTATGCAGTGCAAGAATGGGTTAAATTAATAAAGTAAGTAGAAGCACAGGCTCTGTGGGGTCAAAAGTTTACGTGTGTTGGTAAAAGGGGTGGTTGTTGACAAATTAGCAGGCCTATATATTATGTGAGAGGCAAAGGTCCTGTGCCCTCCTCACCTGGTCTTACACTGACTGGAATGGAAGCGATCCGTAACATCTTGAGCAACTGAAGGCTGCTGCTGGCCACATGGACGGAACAGTTGTCAGGGCTCAGATGATGGAGATCCTGGAAGGTCAGGCTGCTGGGGGAGAGGCTGTGCTTCCATCGGACTGGTGTGCACAACGGATGAGGCCACTAAAGAGACTTTACTCTGATGCGACTCCTAGGCCTTGGTGGCATCATAGGAGCCCTTATGGGCACCATCCTGGTCGAGACCTGTCTACCTATCCTCCTGTTCCAAGTTGCAGGTCTCGACGTGGGATAAATTCTTCCAGGTAGCTGGGGTCTGCAGCGGTGGGCTAAACCTCAGCCAGTCTTATGACTGAGCCTGCCACCTCTAGTGTTTCAGGCTATAACAAGATGGGGTTGGTCCTCCGCGGCAATGCTCCTGTCGGGGGGACTACTTGGAGAGCAAGAGATCCAGCGTCTGCAGCGACCCCCTGCCCTGGGGCTTGAGGGTCTTCACAAATAATACCTGCTGCTTCCAATCCTGGGATGTCGGCGAGCCTGCTGTCCACTTCCTGGCGGTCCATGACTGAGATGCCGAGAAATATCGGGTACCTGTCCTTCCTGAGATCGATAGTCCTGAATCCGGTTTTTCGGCTGGTGGGTTCCGTGCACCGATGCAGCCTTGTGAGTATGTTATGTGTCCTCACCTAATTTAGTTTCTCCTTGGGGTGGAATTTAGCCAGACCTCGGGTGTTCCTTGGGTACTGCTTTTAGTGGGAATAGCGTGGGTGTTTTGGAGTTGGAATGGGGTTGTATCTGCAGTTTGTTAGGGAGTGTGCGGGAGTTGTTAGAAATATTGGATAGTGTGAATAATGTATAGCAGCAATAATTAGGGGATTATTAAAACTTAACATTTATTTAACCCAATGTTAAAAAACGGACACATAGATAAAGACCATCCTCCAAACAAAACAAACATTGAGGATATATGATATATTCAGAGAGATAAGTCCAACAGGACCACAAAAATAGGAGATATAAATGTCAGCCAGACAGTATATGATTAGCTCTGCACCGCAAGAGCAAATAATCAACAAAAAGCAAATACATGCACCGCTAGATTTGCATATCAACTGTCTGAAATTAGACCATACATGTGTGAGACAGCATGTAGATAAGGAACGATCTCACCCATTTGAAAAAAGGCGTTCCTTCCAATTTCCATCTCCTAGTAAGATATGCATCTGGTCACTTTCCAGAGTAAATGGAGCCCTTTCCCAACGCGTTTCTTCCTCTCAGGATTCATCAGGGGATATGGCACATAGAGACATCTTTATCAAATGCATTTCTCTCTTGCGGTGCAGAGCTAATCATATACTGTCTGGCTGACATTTATATCTCCTATTTTTGTGGTCCTGTTGGACTTATCTCTCTGAATATATCATACATCCTCAATGTTTGTTTTGTTTGGAGGATGGTCTTTATCTATGTGTCCGTTTTTTAACATTGGGTTAAATAAATGTTAAGTTTTAATAATCCCCTAATTATTGCTGCTATATATTGAAACACTATCTCTGGGGCATTTTTTCTATTATATTGCTTTATAGGGTGAATAATGGGTTAATGCGGTCCCCAGTTACTGTATTTCTGCCAGGGCCGAATTTTCAGGGCAAGTGGTTAATCAGGTAGAGAGACAAGGTGTGAATAGCAGCATAGTTTTGGTGTCAGTACAAACTGAAAAAGATAAGGAGAGAGACATATGCAGTTCCTTTTAATTTGAAGAATTTGCTGTTGGCTCGTCAGCACCCCACGGAGGTTAATAAGAAAATTATGCATGAAATGCAAGTGCTTCTCACAAAGTTAGAATATCACCAAAAAGTTAATTTATTTCAGTTCTTCAATACAAAAAGTGAAACTCATATATAGAGCCATTACAAACAGAGTGATCTATTTCAAATGTTTATTTCTGCTAATCTTGATGATTATGGCTTATAGCCAATGAAAACCCCAAAGTCATTATCTCAGTAAATTACTGTAGAATAATTAACAAAAAACACCTGCGAAGGCTTCGTAAGCATTTAAAAAGGTCACAGTCTGTGTCAGTAGGCCCCATAATCATGGGGAAGACTGCTGACTTGACAGATGTCCAGAAGGCAGTCATTGACACACTCCACATGGAGGGTAAGCCACAAAAGGTCATTGCTAAAGAAGATGGCTGTTCACAAAGTCCTGTATCCAAGCTTATTAATGGAAAGTTGAGTAGAAGGAAAAAGTGTGGTAGAAAAAGGTGCACAAGCAACTAGGATAAATTAAGCCTTGAAAGGATTGTTAAGAAAAGGCCTTTCAAAATTTGGGGGAAATTCATAACATTTCGGATTTTAAAATAACTTTTCAAGCTGGTGTTATGAAGTATTCTAATTTACTAAGATAATGAGTTTTGGGATTTCATTGGCTGTGTTACAGACTGACCTGGATGGAGTAGTGATATTGCAACCACTAGACGCAGCACCTGGCAGATAGCGTAGTCTGGAATAGCCAAGGAATCGATACATAGGAACAGCAATGTAGTTTGAAGGAATAAGCAGGAATCGTTGTCAAGGAAGCCAGAGGTCGTTAATCAGTAGCAGCAGTGTCGTTTGAAGGAATAACACGTGGAAGGAAGCTTGAATAAAGGCAGGTAGCTCAATAATAATGCAAGGAACTGAGAGCAAGGCCAGGTTTAAATTCAGTGTGCAATCAGAATGAGCCAATCAGGAACTCAGGGTGGTAACCAACAGGAAACTCAGGGAGGAGACTTCTGCAACAATATAGGTACAAGTATTTGGGTAAGCAAGGAACTGTCCAGCGAGCTGAATAGCTCAGAAGGAAGAGCTGCCTACTGGTGCACAGGAGCTGCTAAGTTTGAATTCTGACAGGCTGTAAGCCAGAATCATTAACATTTAACAGAAATAAACATTTGAAATAGATAACTCTGTTTGTAATGACTCTATATAATATACGAGTTTCACTTTTTGCATTGAAGAACTGAAATAAATTAACTTTTTGATGATATTGTAATTTTGTAAGAAGCATTCGTATTATGTGGGCAAATAACAGGTCACTTTGAGGTCTTGCCTTTGCATAATTTGGTGGTTTTTCCTTTAGTGGTGGTACCAAAAAAAAAGCGCCAAATAAATTCTGGCTCATTCAAATCTTATTGTTCCCAAAAGGTTTATCAATGATGGCTTAGGCCGGAGCTTTGCTCTGTGGGTTATACGTCCTTTGGGTTATGGCATATGTGTCACGATCCACTTTTGGATTTGTGGCACCTCTGGTTCCACTCAATTAAAACTTTTTTCCTTTCAGGCCAGCGGGGGTTAATTTCAGTTTTTCCCTGCTGGCAAGCTGGTGTAATTGCATTGCTGCTGGGTCAGCTGATGTGGGCGGTGACCACTCACACCATCCTTTAAATGGTCACCTGATGCATCAGCTGACTGTAAGTGTTAGAGCAATCTGCAGTGACCAAGCTGGAGTAAGGAGCTCTCTGGATGCAGTGGTGCTTCTGCTGAGTTTGCTTATCTGGTGCCTTTATTCTGCTGTGCGGTGTTTTGCAGCAGAGAAAGTTAAGTGTGGTGTTTTTGCTACCTTGTCCATTTTGTGCTTGTCACTTCCCCCTGTGTTTAGTACCTGCAGAGGTGAGGCTATTGCTCATTGCCGGCCAGTGCACTTGCCAGGGCAGTTATAGGTGACAACTAGGGATGAGGTATCCTGACAGCAGTGGGGGTAAGGACCTACCTAGGGTGTTAGGGGAGTGCAGGGACAGGCTCAGGATTGAGCTCAGGTGGTGACAATCCCTCATTCCCTATTGGTAGAGCCTTCCTCCCAATTCCATCCCCATTGTGTGTTGTGCCATTAGCGGACCGACCATCCGTTGAGTCGTGTCGCACTGTGACAGTCACTCCGTGACAATATGGTAAAGGAAAATTGTTGGCTAAAACTGATATTGAGTCTGCTTTCTTTTTGTTAAAGATGCTCCCAAATAGTTTGCAATTGATGGGTTGTTTTTAGGAGGGCGCCTATTTTGTGGAAAGGTAGCTCCCCATGGTCTGCTCAATTTCTTGTGCTTATTTTGAAGCATTTAGTTCATCTTTGGAGTGATTTGATTGTGATGTATCCAGGATAGCATCAGTCATTCACTACCTCAATGATTTTTTATTCATTGGGCAGCCCAGTTCCCCAACTTGTCAGTCATTGTTCAGATTTAAGGAATGGGTAGCTGGTCACTTTGGAATTCCACTAGCACAAAAGGAGATGGAAAGGCCCTGTACCTGATTAGTTTTTGGGTATCACCATCGACACCGTGTGGATGGAGTGTAGGTTATCAGAGGAAAATATTGTGGCTTTGGCTCATTAGTCATTAATAGTGATGAGCGAGCACTAAAATGCTTGGTTGCTCGTTGTTCGGGTCAAGCAGATTGGAATACTCGGAAAGAACAACGAGCAAAATGTAAGTCCATGGGAGACCCGAGTATTTTTGCAGCGATCCCCCCGGGGGTCCTTTAAAGGTCTAAAAACATCTGAAAATGATGGAAACACTGCTGAAATGACACGGGAACATCATGGGGATCACCCCTGGAAGCATTTCTGACTCCTAGTTCACAGCTGTAAACAATGTTGTCAGAGTTTCATGCCTTTGTTTCCAATGCACCCAAAAACAAACCAAAACGAAACCGAAACTGATTTGGAAGTGAAATATGTGAAGGCACATCCTTTCCATGTTAATGACTTGTATATTAGGCAAAAAAATTAACCCCAGACAAAAATGTTCCTCCACCACTTGGAATATGTTCCGACGCAACGTTTTAAAAGCTTTTTTGCTACTTTAATATTGATTTCAACCGCAACTAATACATTCACTGGGAAAAGTAATTGCAACATTTAACAAGCCTAGCTGGCCATGTGGTGTGTGACACATAAGCAGACTCATCTTGCTTCATTTATGAAGGAGGGACTCAACCCCTTCATGACCCAGCCTATTTTGGCCTTAAAGACCTTGCCATTTTTTGCAATTCTGACCAGTGTCACTTTACGAGGTAATAACTCAGGAACGCTTCAACGGATCCTAGCAATTCTGAGATTGGTTTTTTTGTGACATATTGGGCTTCATGTTAGTGGTAAATTTAGGTCGATAATTTTTGCGTTTATTTGTGAAAAAAATGGAAATTTGGCGAAAATTTTGAAAATTTTGCAATTTTAAAATTTTTAATTTTTATTCTGTTAAACCAGAGTTATGTAACACAAAATAGTTAATAAATAACATTTCCACATGTCTACTTTACATCAGCACAATTTTGGAAACCAAATTTTTTTTTGTTAGGAAGTTATAAGTGTTAAAAGTTAACCAGCGATTTCTCATCTTTACAGCAAAATTTACAAAACCATTTTTTTAGGGACCACCTCACATTTGAAGTCACTTTGAGTGGTCTATATGGCAGAAAATACCCAAAAGTAACACCATTATAAAAACTGCACCCCTCAAGCTACTCAACACTAAATTCAAGAAGATTATTAACCCTTCAGGTGCTTCACAGGAACTAAAGCAAAGTGGAAGGAAAAAATGGACAATTTAATTTTTCCAACAAAAATTTTCATTTAGCATCAATTTTTTCATTTTTACATGGGCAACAGGATAAAATGGATCCTATAATTTGTTGGGCAATTTCTCCTGAGTACACCGATACTTCACTTGTAGTCATAAATCACTGTTTGGGCACACAGCAGGGCTCAGAAGGGAAGGAGCGTCATTTGACTTTTTGAATGGAAAATATGCTGGAATATTTAGCGGTTGCCATGTTGCTTTCGAGAGTCCCTGTTTGCCTAAACATTGGAGCTCCCCCACAAGTGACCCCATTTTGGAAACTAGACCTCCCAAGGAACTTATCTAGATGCATAGTGAGCACTTTGATTCACAAATTGATGCATAAAAAAAGAAAGTACTTATTTTTCACAAAAATATTCTTTTAGCCTGTTTTTCCATTTTCACATGGGCAACAGGATAAAATGGATCTTAAAATTTGTTTGGCAATTTCTCCTGAGTACACCGATACCTCATATGTGGTCATAAACCACTGTTTGGGCGCACGGCAGGGCCCAGAAAGGGAAGGAGCGCCATTTGACATTTTGAATGGAAAATTAGCTCCAATTGTTAGCGGACACCATGACGCGTTTGGAGAGCCCCTGTGTGCCTAAACAGTGAAAAAAAAACACATGTGACACCATTTTGGAAACTAGACCCCTTAAGGAACTTATCTAGATGTGTTGTGAGCACTCTGAACCCCCAAGTGCTTCACAGAAGTTTATAACGCAGAGCAGTGAAAATAAAAAAATCATTTTTTTCCTCAAAAATTATTTTTTAGCCCGCTATTTTTTATTTTCACAAGGGTAACAGGAGTAATTGGACCCCAAACGTTGTTGTCCAGTTTGTCCTGAGTACGCTGGTACCCAAAATGTGGGGGGGAACCACTGTTTGGGCGCATGGCAGGGCTCGGAAGGGATGTAGTAATGTTTTGAAATGCCGACTTGATAGAATGGTCTGCGGGCATCTTGTTACGTTTGCAGAGCCCCTGATGTGCCTAAACAGTAGAAACCCCCCACAAGTGACCCCATTTTGGAAACTAGACTCCCCAAGGAACTTATCCAGATGTGTGGTGAGCACCTTGAACCCTCACATGCTTCACAGATGTTTATAATGAAGTGCCGTGAAAAAAAAAAAAAAATTCTCAAAAACTGATTTTTTAGAACGCAATTTTTTATTTTCACAAGGGTAACAGGAGAAATTGGACCCCAAAAGTTGTTGTACAGTTTGTCCTGAGTACACTGGTACCCCATATGTGGGGGAACCACTGTTCGGGCACACGTCGGGGCTCGGAAGGGAAGAAGTGACGTTTTGAAATGCCGACTTTGATGGAATGGTCTGTGGGCGTCATGTTACCTTCGCAGAGCCCCTGATGTGCCTAAACAGTAGAAACTCCCCCAAGTGACCCCATTTTGGAAACTAGAACCCCCAAGGAACTTCTCTAGATGTGTGGTGAGCACTTTGAATCTCCAAGTTCTTCACAGAAGTTTATAACGCAGAGCCGTAAAAATAAAAAATCATTTTTTTTAAAAAAAAATAATTTTTTTAGTCCTCATTTTTTTTTCCAAGGGTAACAAGAGAAATTAAACCCCCAAAGTTGTTGCACAATTTTTCCTGAATATGCTGATACCCAATATGTGGGGGTAAACCACTGTTTGCGCACACGTCGGGGCTCGGAATAAAGGTGCACTGTTTGACTTTTTTAACGCAAAATTGGCTGGAATCAATGGTTGCACCATGTCGCGTTTGGAGACCCCCTGATGTGCCTAAATAGTGGAAACCCCTCAATTCTAACTCCAACCTTAACCCCAACACACCCCTAACCACAACACTAACCCCAACACACCGCTAACCCAAACCCTAACCCCAACACACACCTAAACCTAATCCCAACCCTAACCATAAGCCTAACCACAAGCCTAATCCCAACCCTAACCCTAATTCCAACCCTAACCCTAATTCCAACCCTAACCCTAATTCTGACCCTAACCCTAATTCCAACCCTAACCCTAATTGTAACCCTAACCCAAATTCCAAACCTAACCCAAATTCCAACCCTAACGATAATTCTAACCGTAACCCTAATTCTAACCCTAATGCTAACCCTAATTCTAACCCTAACCCTAGTTCTAACCCTAACCCTAATTCTAACCCTAATAGAAAAATAAAAATATATATTTTCTTTATTTTATTACTTGTCCCTACCTATGGGGGGGATAAAGGGTGAGTTTATTTACTTTTTTTTATTTTGATCACTGAGAGAGTTTATCACAGTGATCAAAATAACTGTATGGCATCTGCCAGCCGGCCATTTTCCAAGATGGCGGCGCCCATGAAGAATCCAGGAGGGACTCCGGGACGGCCACTGAGACATCGCAGGAACCGGAGGAGGTGAGGGGGTATCGGAAGGTGGGGGTAGCTGAGGCAAGGAGGAGGGAGCAGATAGTGACGGCGGCGACCGATCGCCGCCATCAATCGGTGGCTGTGGCCGATCGCCGCCGTCACTCGGTGTGGGGGGTCGGTTCTCGGTCTCCAGCCATGGCAGATGCTATTGCAGCATCGGCCTTGGCTGGATTGTAATATTTCACCATATTTCATCGGCGATCGCTCTGATTGGCTGTTTCACTTTTAACAGCCAATCAGAGCGATCGCCGATGTGAGAGGGCGGTGAAACCCCCCGGCGTTACGTGCAGAGATGGTCTGCTGTCATGGTCAGCGATGCCGCGCTGTGACCGGAAAATGGCGGCGCCGTACTAGTACTGCTCAGGACAGAAATGCACCTCCCACAGAGTAGTACTAGTACGGCGGAGGTCGGGAAGGGGTTAAAGTCAAAGAGCCTATTTTTACTGGTGCATCAGACGGCATTAATCTTCTTAAAGGGCCATTATTTAACAGTGGGTCTCCTAAATTGTTGAAGCCTATGCTGTGAGGGGATGGGATGCCAAGAATTACAACGCACCCCAATACCCCTTTCATAAGAGGTCGAGGAGGGCCTTCATAAAAAATGCTGCATTGAATGTAAGGCCTGCCCTGCTACCAATTCATATGCACCCCAATAAGCCTTTGAACCCACATACTGGATGAGCCCCATAAAATCCACTTTACAATATTCATTTTGTACTCCCATACTTTGTTTTACACATTGGCAGCAAGGCCAGCCCTGCTGCCTAGTCATATGCACCCCATTACGCCTTGGAACCCACATATTGGATGGGCCACATAAAATCCACGTCACCATATTCCTTTTGTACTCCCGTACTCTTTTGTTTACACAGTGACAGCAATGTTTGCCCTGCTGCAAAGTCATATGCACACCATTACGCCTTGGAACCAACATACTGGATGGGCCCCGTAAAATCCACGTCACCATATTCCCTTTGTACACCCGTACTCTTTTGTTTTCCACATTGGCAGCAAGGCCAGCCCTGCCGCCTAGTCATATGCACCCCATTACGTCTTGGAACCCACATACTGGATGGGCTCCGTAAAATCCTTGTCACCATATCCCTTTTGTACTCATGTACTCTTTTGTTTACACAGTGACAGCAATGTCTGCCCTGCTGCAAAGTCATATGCACCCAGTTACACCTTGGAACCCACATACTGGATGGGCCCCGTAAAAACCACGACAACATATTCCCTTTGCACTCCTGTACTCTTTTGTTTCACACATTGGCAGCAATGTCTGCCTGCTGCATAGTCATATGCACCCCATTACACCTTGGAACACACATACAGGATGGGCCCTGTAAAATCCAAGTCACCAAATTCCCTTTGTACTCCCGTACTCTTTTGTTTCACACATTGGCAGCAATGTCTGCCCTGCTGCATAGTCAAATGCACCCCATTAAACCTTGGAACACACATACTGGATGGGCCCCGTAAAATCCACGTCACCATATTCCCTTTGTACTCCCGTACTCTTTTGTTCTACACATTGGCAGCAAGGCCAGCTGTTATGTTTCGGTAACTGAGGAGAAATAGCAAAAAATAGCAAAAGCGGTAATACACCAGAGAGGCTGGAACCTATTGGATTGCAGTAACCTGAACTAACCACACAACTAGAACTAGCCGTGGAGCGTTCCTACGGTGATCCTAGACGCCTCGTCACAGCCTGAGAGATAACTACCCCTAAAGGCAGAAAGATGAAAGCTATCTGCCCCGGAGCAGATCCCCAAAGAAAATAGGAAGCCTCCAAACATGTAATGGTGGTTAGACAAGAAGAAAGCACGGACACAGACAGAAAATAAAATGAGCAAACGTTGGGGCCCAATCTGTCTAGACAGAAAAGTACAGGAAAGAATTCTGACTGCAATACAACAAAAATCCTAACAAAAATACCAACACTTCTGATTGCCAAAAAACCTGAGATCACACGATCTCATCCATCTAAATCAGATCTCTGGTGTAACAAAACGCTATTCAGCAACTAAAAAGTAACAAAGGAGCAAAGCAAAAGTGCAGACAAAAACAGCAAAATTGCAGCGCCAGACCCCCAAAAGGGGACAGGCTGCAGTCCACTGCAAGCAGCAAACCAGCAGAGAAAATCAAACAGAGGAAAAAAAAAAACAGCAAACACTAAACTGAGGGAGAGCAGGAAAGTAGCCGCCTCCAGCATATTCACAACAGTACCCCCCTCTTGAGGAGGGGTCACCGAACCCTCACCTGCGCAACCAGGCTGATCAGGATGGGCTCGATGATAGGCACGGATAAGTCTCCCAGCATGAATGTCCGAAGCAAACACCCAAGAATTGTCCTCCTGACCATAACCTCTCCACTTAACCAAATACTGGAGTTTCCGTCTAGCAAAACGAGAATCCAATATCTTCTCAACCACATATTCCAAATTGCCCTCAACCAAAACAGGGTCGGGAGGCGCAGCCATAGGAACCACTGGTTCGACAAACCTCTTCAATAAGGACTTGTGGAACACGTTATGGATCTTAAATGTCCCTGGAAGAAGCAAACGGAAGGAAACCGGATTAATAATTTCCATGATCTTATAAGGTCCATTGAACCTTGGCTTAAATTTTGGAGATGAAACCTTCATAGGGATATTCCTTGAGGACAACCAAACCAAGTCCCCCACTTTAAAGCGAGGACCATCAGTCCTATGCCGGTTGGCAAACCGCTGGGCCTTCTCCTGAGAGAGAGACATCCTCTCCACCACCTGGTCCCAAATCTGCTGCATACGCTGCACAATAGAGTCAACCCCCGGACAGACAGAAGCCTCCGCCTGTCCTGAAGAAAATCGAGGGTGAAACCAGGAATTGCAGAAAAATGGAGACATCAAGGTGGCAGAGCTAGCTCTATTATTAAGAGCAAACTCAGCCAAAGGCAAAAAAGAGACCCAGTCATCTTGATCAGCAGACACAAAACATCTCAAATAAGTCTCCAAGATCTGGTTAGTTCTCTCGGTTTGTCAGTTGGTCTGAGGGTGAAATGCAGAGGAGAAAGACAACTGAACACCAAGTTTAGAACAAAATGTCCTCCAAAATCTGGAAACAAACTGGACTCCTCTGTCAGACACAATGTTCTCAGGAATGCCATGTAACCGAACCACATGCTGAAAGAACAAAGGCAACAACTCGGAGGAGGAAGGCAACTTAGATAATGGCACAAGATGTATCATCTTGGAAAACCTATCACAGATTACCCAGATAACGGTCATTCTCTGAGAGACAGGAAGATCAGAAATAAAATCCATAGAAATATGGGTCCATGGCCTCTTGGGTACAGGTAATGGCATTAACAAACCACTAGAACGAGAGCAAGGCTTGGAACGAGAGAAAGACCCACAGGACTGCACAAAGTCCCTTACGTCACAAGACAAAGTAGGCCACCAAAAGGACCGACTCACCAAGTCTCTGGTACCAAAAATCCCGGGATGACCAGCCAACGCGGAACAATGAATCTCAGACATCACACTCTTTTTCCACTGGTCTGGAACAAACAACTTCCCAACCGGGCAGCGTTCAGGTTTATCCTCCTGACACCCTTCCAGAGCTAGTCTCAAATTGGGTGAAATGGCGGAAAGAACCACACCCTCTTTCAAAATAACAGCAGGATCAGATAACTCAGGAGAATTTGCAAAGAAACTCCTCGAGAGGGCATGCGCCTTGACATTCTTAGTGCCAGGAAGAAAAGAAACCACAAAATTAAAAGGTGTGAAAAACAAGGCCCACCTAGCCTGTCTAAGATTAAGTCGCTTGGCTGATTCGAGATAAACCAGGTTCTTAAGGTCCGTGAGGACCACCACCTGATGTTTGGCTCCCTCCAGCCAATGTCTCCACTCTTCAAAGGCCCACTTCATGGCCAATAACTCCCGATTACCCACGTCATAATTACATTCAGTTGGAGAAAATTTTCGAGACAAAAAGGCACAAGGGTTACTCTTAGAGGTCTCTGGATCCCTTTGGGACAAAACGGCACCTGCCCCAATCTCAGAGGCATCAACCTCCACCTGAAACGGCAGAGAAACATCAGGCTGCCGTAGAACAGGAGCATAAATGACTCTCTGCTTAAGTTCCTGCCTCAGGAGGCCAATTCACCACATCGGAACCCTTTTTGGTCAAATCAGTCAATGGTTTAACAATACCGGAGAAATTACCAATAAATTACGATAAAAATTGGCAAAACCCAAAAATCTCTGAAGAGCCTTCAATGAAGTAGGTTGAACTCAATCACAGATGGCCTGAACCTTGACCGGGTCCATTTCAATAACAGACAGAGACAAAATGAATCCCAGAAATGAGATCTTCTGTATGCCAAAAAGACACTTTGATCCCTTCACATACAGTGCATTCTCTCTCAAAATCTGGAACACAGTCCGAACATGTTTCACATGAGAGTCCCAGTCATTGGAAAAAATCAAGATATCATCCAAATAAACAATCAGAAATTTATCCACAAAATCCCTGAAAATATCATTCATGAAGGATTGGAAGACTAAAGGGGCATTAGTAAGCCCAAAAGGCATAACTAGGTACTCAAAATGCCCCTCTGGGGTATTAAACGCCGTCTTCCATTCATCCCCGTGCTTAATGCAAATAACGTTACACGCCCCCCTGAGGTCAGGCTTGGTAAACCAACTAGCACTTTTCACTCTGGAAAATAGGTCAGAAATCAAAGGTAACAGATATTGATATATAACAGTGATCTTATTCAGGAGGCGATAATCAACACACAGCCTCAATGAACCATCCTTTTTGGCCACAAAGAAAAAACCGGCGCCCAAGGGTGAAGAGGATGGTCTGATATGACCCTTCTCCAATTACTCCTTGATATAAGATCGCATAGCATCGTGTTCAGGCACAGATAAATTAAAAAGGCGACCTTTAGGAAATTTACCACCAGGCACTAACTCAATAGCGCAATCATAGCTCCTGTGAGAGGGCAAGGATGCAGATTTACTTTCACTAAACACATCAGAAAAATCAGTCAAAAAGTCAGGGACATCCTGAGACTGGGGAGAGGCAGAAAAAACAGGAGTGTCAGTATTAACACATTGGCAGCCCCAACTGGTCACAGACACAGATTTCCAATCCAAAACAGGATTATGAGACTGTAACCAAGGGAAACCTAGTACAATAATGTCATGCAGATTATGCAGCACCAGAAATTTGCAACTCTCCTGATGATCTGGTTCAACCCTCATTAGCACTCGAGTAGAAAACTGGGGTTTATTCTCCGCCAAAGGGGTAGAATCAATGCCCAGTAGGGGAATAGACTTCCGCAGGGGTATCATGAGAAACCAACAACGTTTGGCAAAGTCAAAATCCATCAGGTTAATAGCTGCTCCTGAATCAACAAAAGCCTGAGCAGAAAATGTGGACAGGGAGCAAATCGGGGTAATAGTCAACAGAAATTTAGTCTGAACACTACCCAAGACAACTGAGCATGCAAAACGTCTTCCCCGCTTAGGGCAGACAGAAATAGCATGGGAAGCGTCACCACAGTAGAAACATAACCCATTGCGCTTACGAAACTCCTGACGCTGAGTCCCAGAAGTCACTCCATCACACTGCATGGGCTCAGGAGCTGGCTCACAAGTAGTGTTGAGCGATACGATACTGCAAATATCGGGTATCGGCCGATATTGGCTGTATCGGAATTCCGATCCCGAGTTCCGATATTTTCGTCATATCGGATACCGGAATCGGAATTGTCACTGTCACTGTCAGTGTCCGTCGGTCGGGTCTGTCAGGAGTCAGCGGCACTTACCCGGCAGAAGATCTCCGGCGGTCACATCCCGGGCTGCTTAATGGCCGCCATCCTCTTCTCCCCGGCAGTCACATGCAGTATCTCGCGATAACTGCAGTGACTGCTGGGTAATCGCGGCTGTAAAGCAGTCCGATGACGTCACCGCCGGGGAAGCTGGTAAGCAGCTGTGCTGCGCCGGGATGACAGGCTCTGCCTGTCATTCCAATGTAGCAGAGCTGGATCGTCGTGGGACAATCGTTACTATGGACTGCGTCGGACAGGTGGTATACTGTTGGTTTTTTTTTTTTTTTTTTTACAGGAGATCGATGGCGTCGCAGGAATGAGAGAGTAATAAAAAAATGAAAACTGTGTTGTCTCTTTTATTTCATTAAAATACTTTTTTCTTGCTGTGTCTTTTTTTTAAACATTTAATAACTTTGGGATTAATAATGGATCGGTGTCTTATTGACACCTCTCCATTATTAACCGGGCTTATTGTCACCGTGCAATCAATGGTGACAATAACCCCTTATTACCCCGCTTGCCACCGCTACAGGGCAAGTGGGAAGAACCGGGTAAAGTGCCACAATTGGCACATCTTTTGATGCGCCAAATATGGGGCTGCTGTAGTCTGGTATTATCAGGCTGTTGAGGGCCAAAATCCATGGGCCTTGACAGTCTTTTAATACCAGGCCGCAGCAGTCTGCATTTTACTTGGCTGGTTAACAAAAATAGGGGGGATCCCCACGCCGTTTTTTTTTCGAGGGGATTCCCTATTTTTGTTAACCAGCCAAGCTAAGCAGACTGCTGTGGCCTGGTATTATCAGGCTTGCAAGGTCCATGGATATTGGATCCTTACCAGCCTGAAAAACCAGGCCTCAGCGGTCTGCTTCATCTGGCTGGTTAACAAAAATAGGGGGGACCCCACGCTAATTTTTTTCGAGGGGATCCCTTATTTTTGTTAATCAGCCAAGATATGCAGACTGCTGTGGCCTGGTATTATCAGGCTGGCAAGGTCCATGGATCTTGGCTCCTTAACAGCCTGAAAATCCAGGCCTCAGCGGTCTGCTTCATCTGGCTGGTTAACAAAAATAGGGGGGACATTTTTTTTTCGAAGGGAACCCCTATTTTTGTTAATCAGTTCCCTCTGACGTCACTGATGGTGTCCCTGGCTGACCTGAAGTGAAAGTGGAAAGCAATCAATTAAGCTTTCCACTTCCTCTCCTGTCAGCCAGGAGAGGAACTCATTCATTTGGGGGTTTACTGTGAGGCTGCAGCATTAGCTGCGGTCCCTGCAGTAAACATTAACCCTTTCTGAAGGATTACACCGTGGGACCTGACTGTGCATCGGATTGGTAAGAATAATTTTGCTTTATTATTCTATTTTTATTACAGGAAATGGTTTTAGCAGGTAAATAAAATATGGTCAAAAACTGTGTGATTATTTCATTAAACTTCTTTTTTATTAAAGTGTGTGTGTTTGATTTTTCTTTCATAAATAGGATTAATAATTGATAGTTGTCTAATTGACAGCTCTCAATTATTAACCTGGCTTAAAGTGACCTTTCAATTGCAAGGTCATTTTAACCCCTTATTAACCCATTCGCCACCGCTACAGGGCAATGGGAATAGACGGGCAAAGTGCCAGAAAGGGCAAATCTAATTAGAGATTTGCCCTTTCTGGTGTGTCTGGGGGCAGATGTTAGTAGCCGGGGGGGGCCAAAAATAATGGTCCCTCTCTGGGCTATTATTATCTGCCCCCACTCACTGGCTTTGTCTGTCTGGTTGCGAAAATAGGGCGGGAGCCCACGCATTTTTTTTCAGCAATTTTACACCTCATATATATATATACATGTCATTGAGTTTGTGACACATATATATATATATTTATAGTTCATACACTTCTACATAGTATAATAGCCGCTAATTCAATTGCCGGCTTTTGTGAAAATGCAGAACCCGACATGAAATGACATTTGGTGTACATAGGGTTAACCATGTCCTTTGCTATCTGATTTGCACAAACAATTAAATCAGTCTATGTGTGCAAAATTTCACACCTGTAGGGGTTAATTAAAGGTGTAAATTCGTAGCAAAAAAGTCCGTTTTTTTTACAACGAATTTACACCTTTAATTAACCCCTACAGGTGTGAAATTTTGCAAACATAGACTGATTTAATTGTTTGTGCAAATCAGATAGCAAACGACATGAAAAGACATGGTTAACCCTAGGTACACCAAGTGTCATTTCATGTCGGGTGCTTCTGTCTTTTCACTGAAGCCGGCTTTACCCGGCAATTGAATCAGAGGATATTTTACTATGTAGAAGTGTATAAACTATACATATATGTATATATATATGTCACAATGACATGTATATATATATATGTATTCTATGTGTGTATATTTAGTGTTTACAAGGAAAGAATGGGGTTTTTTTAGTTCCGATATTTTGTTCCCATAGACTTACATGGGACTTCCGGTATCGGTATCGGGTATCGCCGATATTTTAATGGTATCGGCGATACCATTCCGATTCCGATACTTAGGGGTATCGGAAAGTATCGCTCAACTCTACTCACAAGGCAACAGTATCTCACGCATACCTCTGCGCTCACGCAAACGTCTGTCAATTTGAATAGCCAGAGACATAGAATCATTGAGACCAGAGGGAACAGGGAATCCCAACATAACGTCCTTTACTTTTTCTGACAGACCCTTTTGAAAAAGGGCTGCCAAAGCATTATCATTCCATTTGGTCAGGACTGCACACTTTCGAAATTTCTGACAGTACAACTCAGCGTCTTCAAGACCCTGATTTAATGCCAACAAGATCTTTTCAGCTTGATCAGTGACATTAGGTTCATCGTACAACAACCCCAGAGCCTGAAAAAATACATCAATATCATTCAAAACAGGATCCCCAGGTGTCAGGGAAAAAGCCAAATCCTGAGGGTCGCCGCGCAGCAGGGAGATGACAATTTGAACCTGCTGTGCTGCGTTCCCTGAGGACTTAGGCTTTAAGGCAAAAAACAACTTACAGTTATTTTTGAAATTCAGAAATTTAGATCGATCCCCCAAAAACAAATCTGGCATGGGGATCCTAGGTTCCACAACCGGCAACCCAGCAAGATAGGTAGCAATGCTCCGAACCTCAGTGGCAAGCTGATCCACATGGCCAGATAACTGTGCAAACTCCATTGAGAAAAAAAAAAAATTCCTCCTCAGCACCCAGAGAAAAGAGGGGAAAAAGAAAAATGCAACAAACAGAGTTTCCTTTTACTATTTTCCCCTTCTGTGAGTACCATACAATTTTCAGTTTTTTGGCCGGTTATACTGTTATGTCTCGGTAACTGAGGAGAAATAGCAAAAATAGCAAAAGCGGTAATACACCAGAGAGGCTGGAACCTATTAGATTGCAGTAACCTGAACTAACCACACAACTAGAAGTAGCCGTGGAGGTTCCTACGGTGATCCTAGACGCCTCGTCACAGCCTGAGAGATAACTACCCCTAAAGGCAGAAAGATGAAAGCTATCTGCCCGGAGCAGATCACCAAAGAAAATAGGAAGCCCCCAAACATGTAATGGCGGTTAGACAAGAAGAAAGCACGGACACAGACAGAAAATAGAATGAGAAAACGCTGGGGCCCAATCTGTCTAGACAGAAAAGTACAGGAAAGAATTCTGACAGCAATCCAACAAAAACCCTAACAAAAATACCAACACTTCTGATTGCCAAAAAACCTGAGATCACACGATCTCATCAACCTAAATCAGATCTCTGGTGTAATAAAACGCTATTCAGCAAATAAAAAGTAACAAAGGAGGTAAGTAAAAGTGCAGACAAAAACAGAGCACAATTGCAGCACCAGACCCCCAAAAGGGGCAGGCTGCAGTCCACTGCAAGCAGCAAACCAGCAGAGAAAATCAAACAAAGGAAAAAAAAACAGCAAACACTTAACTGAGGGAGAGCAGGAAACTAGCAGTGCTCCAAGCAAGACCAGAAGGAACAATTGATAACCGAGAAGGCTGCTGGGAACTCAGGCCACTTATATCCTACCATTTAGCGCCAGCTGAAGGCCATTCAGTAATCAGTTAATTACCCTCAGCAACCACCGGAGGGAGCCCCAGCTCAGAAGCCACCTCCAGCATATTCACAACAGCCAGCCCTGCTGCCTCGTCATATGCACCCCATTACGCCTTGGAAACAATATACTGGATGGGCCCTGTAAAATCCTCATCACCATATTCCTTTTGTACTCCTGAACACTTTTGTAAACACAGTGACAGCAGTGTCTGCCCTGCTGCATAGTCATATGCACCCAGTTAGACCTTGGAACCCATATACTGGATGGGCCCCGTAAAAACCACGTCACCATATTCCCTTTGTACAACCGTAATCCTTTGTTTTACACAGTGACATCAATGTCTGCCCTGCTGCAAAGTCATATGCACCCTATTACGCCTTGAAACCCACATATTAGATGGGCCCCGTAAAATCCTTGTCACCATATTCCTTTGTACTCGCATACTTTTTTGTTTTACACATTGGCAGCAAGGCCAGCCCTGCTGCATAGTCATATGCATCCAATTATGCCTTGAAACCCACATACTGGATGGGCCCCGTAAAATCCACGTTATCATATTCCTTTTGTACTCCCGTACTCTTTTGTTTCACACATTGGCAGCAATGTCTGCCCTGCTGCAAAGTCATATGCACCCCATTACACCTTGGAACACACATACTGGATGGGCCCTGTAAAATCTATGTAACCATATTCCCTTTGTACTCCCGTACTCTTTTGTTTTACATATTGGCAGCAAGGCCAGCAATGCTGCCTAGTCATATGCATCCCATTATGCCTTGGAACCCACATACTGGATGGGCCCCGTAAAATCCACGTTATCATATTCCTTTTGTACTCCCGTACTCTTTTGTTTACACAGAAACATCAATGTCTGCCCTGCTGCAAAGTCATATGCATCCCATTAAGACTTGGAACCCACATGCTGGATGGGCCCCATCAAAATCACTTCACCATATTCATTTTGTACTCCTGTACTCTTTTGTTTATATAGTAACAGCAATGTCTGCCCGACTGCATAGTCATATGCACCCCATTACGCCTTGGAACCCACATACTGGATGAGCCCATGAAAATCCACTTCACAATATTTATTTGGTACATCCAGAAGTCGCCAATGATAGACATAAAAGGTCTAAGTTAATCTACCCAAGTGGTGAACAATGTGGCTACGGTGCAAGATTTTAAACATATCAAAGTAAATGGCATTTGCACGACAAAAAAATTAATTACATCTCCATGCAAGGTATTCGTTTTCTGAACAGAAACACTTGAAGATCTTTTTTTTTTTTCAAATGTTAGCATATCAGATTAAGAAAATAATGTGGCTTCACTGAAATTGTCTTCTGATGGCAAAGAAAAGCATTCAGTAAACTGTGAAACTGTAGGCAAAAATCGTACATTGCAAGATGGTGGACGTTACACAAGGTATGGTTCCAAAAGATTATTTTCAAATGTCAGAAAAGTGCGTTCTTCCCCTACCAATTACATTTCACAATGTTCAAATAAAAAATCACATAGAAAATCACACAGAGTTAAGGAGAACTGACTGCAATGAAAGAATCAGCATCTATTCCACCAAAACTTCATAACACTTCAGAGTTGTGGATGATAAAAATGTCACCAATTAGTCCAAAAGCGAGTGAAACAGATTACTTTAAATCTTTGCAAGACTATAAAGTTTACTAATGTGACACAAAATCGTGTATGTTTTCAGTTAACCCCTTAATGTCCACTGACGTGCAAAGTCCGTCATGGCAAGGTGCCAGTTCCGGCACCAGGACGGACTCTGCACGTCATGCCTTTGATCTACCACTGCGTGTAAACACGCAGTGGTAGATCAGTGCCGACAGCTGTCACAGACAGCTGACAGGCACGGCAAGCGGTGCGGGGACCTTTGCCGTCGGTCCCCGCACCCACAGCGCTGTGCTTGGTCAGTCAATCTGACTGACCAAACACAGCAGCGATCGCACAGGAGAAGCTGAAATTTCAGCTTCCCCAGCGCGATCAGTGCAGGAGCCGGCGCTGCAGTGGCCAGGCTTCCTGCACTGACAGCCAGGAGCGGAGCCCCCACCGCCCCTGGCTGTTAACACCCTGACTGCTGCGATCCAGCGCGATCGCAGAGCTCAGGGGGGAGGCAGAGGGTCGGGAGCTCCCTCTGCCTCAGAACAGCGTCCCAGCGATGTAATCGCAGGGCCCGATCTCTGCCTTGATGACCCGGGGGTTGTCATGACAACCTCCGGGTCATTTAGCTACGGGAAGCTGCTGTGATCATGTCACAGCAGCTTCCACTATAGTTGCAATGCATTGCAATGCCAGAGCATTGCAATGCATTGTAACTGCAATCAAAAGTAAAAAAAGTGAAAGTCCCATAAAGGGACAAGTTGAAAAAAATCATTTTTTAAAAAAAATTGTAAAAAAAATATTAAAAAATAATTTAAAAAAAATCCCCTAAAAAATACACATTTTTATGTAATAAAAAAAATAAAAAACAAAAAAAATACACATGTTAGGTATCGCCATGTCCGTAAAAATCCCATCTATAAAAACATAACCCTAGTTAACCCCTTCAGTGAAAGCCGTAAAAAAAAAACACAAAAAAGTAGTAAATTATACTTTTTCCAAGCGGTATCATTATACCGCTTGGAAAAAGTGCAATAACACGCTATCAAAAAGTCAGATATAAATAATCATGGTACCGCTGAAAACGTCATCTTGTCCCGCAAAAAACAAGCCACTATATAGCATCATCAGCGAAAAAATAAAAAAGTTATAGATCGCGGAATAAACTGATGCAAAAATAATTATTTTTTCTATAAAATTCTTTATTGTGTAAAAAACGCCAAAACATAAAAAAAATATATAAATGAGGAATCGCCGTAACCGTAGTGAGCCGAAGAAGCTGCTTTATCAATTTTACCACACACGGAACAGAGGAAAAAAAAAAAACAATTCCTGAATTGCTGGTTTTTGTTCATTCTGCTTCCACAAAAATCGGAATAGGAAGCGATCAAAAAACGTTATGTGCCCGAATATGGTACCAATAAATACGTCAGCTCGTCCCGTAAAAAATAAGCCCACAGATAACTCTGTCGGCCGAAATATGGAAAAATTATAGCTCTCAAAATACGGCGATGCAAAAAATTCTTACAAAAAATTATTCCAAAAAAAAGCATCTTTTAGAGTGTGACAGAAGCTAAACATGAAAAAAGGGTGTAAATCTGGTATCGCTGTAATCGCACCGATCCAAGGAATAAAGTCGCCTAATCACTAATATCGCACGAGGAACGGCGTAAAAAAGAAAACCAATTCTTCACCTTTGGTAGATTTGTTCATTGTGCCTCCCAAAGATCGCAGTAAGGCGATCACAGTGGTTCCCCCCCGCATATGGGTATCAGCGTACTCAGGACAAAATGCACAATAGCTTTTGGGGTCCTATTTCTCCTGTTACCCTTATAAAAATAAAAATTTGGGGCAAAAAGGTCATTTTTGTGGAAAAAAATATGATTTTTTTTATTTTCACGGCTCTACGTTATAAACTTCTGTGAAGCCCTTGGGGTTCAAAGTGCTGACCACACATCTAGATAAGTTCCTTGGGGGGTCTAGTTTGCAAAATGGGGTCATTTGTGGGGGGTTTCTACTGTTTAGGCACATCAGGGGCTCTCCAAGCGCGACATGACACCCGCAGACCATTCCATCAAAGTCTGCATTTAAAAACGGTGCTCCTTCCCTTCCGATCTCTGCATGCGTCAAAATAGTGGTTCCCCCCCACATATGGGATATCAGCGTACTCAGGACAAATTGCACAATAGCTTTTGGGGTCCTATTTCTCCTGTTACCATTATAAAAATAAAATTTGGGGCAAAAAGATTATTTTTGTGGAAAAAAATATGATTTTTTTATTTTCACGGCTCTACGTTATAAACTTCTGTGAAGCACTTGGGGTTCAAAGTGCTCACCACACATCTAGAAAAGTTCCTTGGGGGGTCTAGTTTCCAAAATGGAGTCACTTGTGGGGGGTTTCTACTGTTTAGGCACATCAGGGGCTATCCAAACGTGACAAATTGCACAATAGCTTTTGGGGTCCTATTTCTCCTGTTACCATTATAAAAATAAAAATTTGGGGCAAAAAGATTATTTTTGTGGAAAAAAATATGATTTTTTTATTTTCACGGCTCTACGTTATAAACTTCTGTGAAGCACTTGGGGGTTCAAAGTGCTCACCACACATCTAGAAAAGTTCCTTGGGGGGTCTAGTTTCCAAAATGGAGTCACTTGTGGGGGGTTTCTACTGTTTAGGCACATCAGGGGCTATCCAAACGTGACAAATTGCACAAAGCTTTTGGGGTCCTATTCTCGCCTGTTACCATTATAAAAATAAAATTTGGGGCAAAAAGATTATTTTTGTGGAAAAAAATATGATTTTTTATTTTCACGGCTCTACGTTATAAACTTCTGTGAAGCACTTGGGGGTTCAAAGTGCTCACCACACATCTAGAAAAGTTCCTTGGGGGGTCTAGTTTCCAAAATGGAGTCACTTGTGGGGGGTTTCTACTGTTTAGGCACATCAGGGCTATCCAAACTGACATGACACCCACAGACCATTCCATCAAAGTCTGCATTGAAAAGGCGCTACTTCCCTTCGAGCTCTGCCATGTGTCAAAATAGTGGTTTCCCCCCACATATGGGGTATCAGCGTACTCAGGACAAATTGCACAATAACTTTTGGGGTCCTGTTACCCTTTGGAAAATAACAATTGGGGGTGGAAAGATCATTTTTGTGGAAAAGATATGATTTTTTAATTTTACTGCTCTACGTTATAAACTTCTGTGAAGCCCTTGGGGTTCAAAGCTCTCACCACACATCTAATAAGTTCCTTGGGGGGTCTAGTTTCCAAAATGGGGTCACTTGTGGGGGGTTTCCACTGTTTAGGCACACAGGGACTCTCCAAATTGACATGGCATCCAATCTCAATTCCAGCCAAAAAAGTCAAATGGCGCTGCTTCCCTTCCGAGCTCTGCCATGCGCCCAAATAGTGGTTTACCCCCACCTATGGGGTATCAGCGTACTCAGGACTAATTGCACAATAAATTTTGGGGTCCTTTTATCCTTTGGAAAATAAAAATTGGGATGAAAAGATCATTTTTGTGGAAAAAATATGATTTTTTAATTTACGGCTCTACGTTATAACCTTCTGTGAAGCGCTTGGGGGTTAAAAGCTCTCACAACACATTTAGATAAGTTCCTTGGGGGTCTAGTTTCCAAAATGGGGTCACTTGTGGGGGGTTTCCACTGTTTAGGCACACAGGGACTCTCCAAATGCGACATGGCGTCCAATCTCAATTCCAGCCAAAAAAGTCAAATGGCGCTGCTTCCCTTCCGAGCTCTGCCATGTGCCCAAATAGTGGTTTACCCCCACATATGGGGTATCAGCGTACTCAGGACTAATTGCCCAATAACTTTTGGGGTCCTTTTATCCTTTGGAAAATAATAATTGGGATGAAAAGATCATTTTTGTGGAAAAAATATGATTTTTTAATTTTACGGCTCTACGTTATAACCTTCTGTGAAGCGCTTGGGGGTTAAAAGCTCTCACAACACATTTAGATGAGTTCCTTGAGGGGTCCAGTTTCCAAAATGGGGTCACTAGTGGGGGGTTTCCACTGTTTAGGCACACAAGGACTCTCCAAATGCGACATGGCGTCCAATCTCAATTCCAGCCAAAAAAGTCAAATGGCGCTGCTTCCATTCTGAGCTCTGCCATGCGCCCAAATAGTGGTTTACCCCCACACATGGTATATCGGTGTACTCTGGAGAAATTGTACAACAAATATTGTGGTTCATTTTCTCCTGATACCCTTGACAAAATTTAAAAAAATTGTGTCGAAAGAAAAATTTTGGGAAAAAAAGTTAAATGTTCATTTTTTCCTTCCACATTGCTTCAATTCTTGTGAAGTACCTAAAGGGTTAATAAACTTCTTGAATGTGGCTTTGAACACGTTGAGGGTGCAGTTTTTAGAATGGTGTCACTTTTGGGTATTTTCTGTCATATTGACCCCTCAAATTCACTTCAAATGTGAGGTGGTCCCTAAAAAAATGGTTTGTAAATTTTGTTGGAAAAATGAGAAATTGCTGGTCAAATTTTAACACTTATAACTTCGTAACAAAAAAAAATTTTGTTCCAAAATTGTGCTAATGTAAAGTAGACATGTGGGAAATGTTATTTATTAACTAATTTTTGTGACATATCTCTCTGATTTAATGGCATAAAAATTAAAAGTTTGAAAATTGCAAAATTTTCAAAATTTTTGCCATATTTCCATTTTTTTCATAAAAAAACGCAAGTTATATTGAAGAAATTTTACCACTATCATGAAGTACAATATGTCACGAGAAAACAATCTCAGAATCGCCAAGATCCGTAGAAGCGTTCCAGAGTTATAACCTCATAAAGAGACAGTGGTCAGAATTGTAAAAATTGGCCTGGTCTTTAACCTACAAAATGGCTTGGTCATTAAGGGTTAAGCTCTTGAGAATAACAAACAATGCAGTCTGAATGACATGATTGGAGACAGGAGACTGTTAGTTAAAAACAATATAAAAGGAGGGTACCATGAAACCTCAAGCTGTCAAACCCTTTCTTGGTTTTCAAATGGTAATGGAATCCCGACAATATGTTGAGGGCAGGATGCACTACACTGCAGAATGATCAACTTTTCGTATTTTTTAATAGTATGATGGTTTCCTCTTTGCCTAATTATTTAATGGATAATTTGGCTATTTTATTTGCCAAGTTTTTAACACTAAGTTTAAGATACAACTTTAAAGATGGCTAATACTTGCAATACAACGCTTTTTTATTTCAAAGTACAAAATTAAACGAATAGTATGACTGAATAGTATGAGTGCGTACACTTTTGTATATTTTAATATATAAAGGTTAAGTACATATAGGTATTAAATACATATAATGGTTAAGTATATATAAAGATTAACTACATACAGTATACTTACATCATCACCAAAAGGCTTTTAAACATCATCCGTCTGGAATATCAGATACGCAACACCAAGACAGAGAACCCCTGGGAGATTCAATACACTGCATGGGCGTCCACAAATATTCAGGTATGAACACACTGTAAATGTACAGGTACCCACGTTTTTGCATCTGTCTTTGTCATGTTTCTCTGGTCTTATATAGTGAGTTACACCATGTAGTAACTCAAGTTTCACCCAGGTCTTCAAGTGGCCAGCTTTCAAGGTCGGACGAAACTGAGATATCATGGAGTCATCAGACGAGGGGTGTTATGAATGTGCTGGAGATGGTTTCTGAGCAGAGGCTCCCTCTGGTGGTTGCAGACAGTACTGAACCTTACAGCGAGGAATGGCAATCTGGGATCATGGACTGGACTGATATAAGGGAGGTTCCCTACCATGATAGTCGCCGGTGATCAATTGTTCTTGTCTCAATTTGGTTCCTGGTTCATTTGGAAGTCTGCTGGAGTCTTGCATTCATCTGCTGCTTTCAGATAAGATATTTTCTGCTTTTCTTTTTGTGCTTGGTTTTTGCACAATTTTCTGCACTTTTGTGGAGGTCAGCCGGGTCCCCTCCTGGGGCCTGTGCTCCTCTCAGTTTATCTGTATCCACTGTTGTTTGTTCATTTGCTTTTTCCTGTTTTTTTCAGTGGCTGCGGCTTAGTTTTGTTACACCAGAGATCTGATTTAGGTGGTGGAGATCGTGTGATCTCAGGTGTTTTTGCAATCAGAAGAGTTGGTATTTTTGGGGTTTTTTGTTGGATTGCAGTCAGAATTCTTTCCTGTACTTTTCTTTCTAGACAGATTGGGCCCCAGCGTTTGCTCATTCTATTTTCTGTCTGTGTCTGTGCTCTCTTCTTGTCTAACCGCCATTACATGTTTGGGGGCTTCCTATTTTCTTTTGGGATCTGCTCCGGGGCAGATAGCTTTCATCTTTCTGCCTTTAGGTGTAGTTATCTCTCAGGCTGTGATGAGGCGTCTAGGATCAACGTAGGAACGCTCCACAGCTACCTCTAGTTGTGTGGTTAGTTCAGGTTACTGCAATCCAATAGGTTCCAGCCTCTCTGGTGTATTGCCGTTTTTGCTTTTTCTCCTCAGCTACCTAAATATAACAGAGGGGCCATAAACCCTTAGAATATAAAAGCCACAAGGATTTAACCACAGACAGAGGTTAAGTAAACCGTAAAGTTTTACAATCACAAACCACAAACATATGGAAGCTTAGAACTGTTTGTGAAGTCAATAAACAAACAGTTCTTCAGATTGTGGCAGAATGAGCATTTTTTTTCACATCTGTAAATCTTTTACCAGAAAAGCAGCTATGTAATTGTCTGAATGCATTCTGTATGTTTCAATATGGATTCAAAAGAGCCATTTGTATATTCGAACTACACTATTAACAGCAATCATATCTATATTCAGCCGTTCTTGAAAAACTTAAGCTTAACCCATAGACTACTATGTATGATCATGACAATCTTCTTGACCAGTAATTATTGGTAAGTAATGTTAAAACTAGCTGCTACTATATATTCCGCAAATAAAAGAGAGAACTGAAAGAATGTGAAGATGTTCTAAAACCTAACTGTGACCATGCTCAATATTCCATAACAGTTCCGTTCTGTTGCATAGTAAATATTGGAGACACCATAGATGATCACAGGGGGTTTCAACAAAGTAATTTAGAAATAATAAGATCATTTTTTTATTTTCCTGTTTATAATCCAGTAAAGAAGGAACATGCAGTCTCACTCATAGAAGTTATCGCTTCAAAAATTGATTAAGTCCTCAGCATCTACAAGCATTCAGCCATCACTGTTTTGTATTGAACTCTTACCATTTGATGCAGCCAAAGTTATGGCTCTCAAGGAGATCAACAAATATAGTGGACAAAGAAATATTTGTAATGAAATACTGAGCCTACATAACAGCATTGCTTGATCAAATTTATATGAAGTGTATTGTGTCCAATGTGAGCAACCAGGCAACAAAAAAGGAGCTTCTAAAGTGAGCTCTTTAAGGTACATAAATGTTATGAAGGAACGCGATGAGACCTGCCTATGCTGAGGAGTGAACACGAGGAGGGGGATGTTAGTACCGGGCTGGTCGGCACTGTTGGGGTTCCTATTCTAGTACATGGGCAGACCACATAAGCTCCTCTTACTGGGACCAAGAAGAAGATACAACATGGAAACACAACTTAGTGTGAACCCATCAGAGCCAGGTGATTGTGATTGCCACAGTCCACTGGGCTTGTTTGAGAAATTCATGGTGGAACTCCCTCCATATCCTGCATTTTTTCCTGATCCTGATGTACCCAGAGTTTTAGAATCTCCTTCAACAAGGGAGTCAAAACATTCCATGGTCACCCCAAATTCTCAAGATGTCAGTGCATCCACCAGGGATAAAAGTGGCTTATTACAGAAAATGCGCTTGGTGATGAATGCAGGCTCTGCTGTCAGGAATAGAGCAGAAGATGAATCTTGCATTCTGTTGGGATCCTGGAATGTAATTTCCAAGAAGGTGGAGATGCTGAATGAGTTAGAGAGACCTACTGACCCGCCAGAATTGGACCTTCAGATAATAGTACAGGATGTATCTGATAATGACGATGTTGTGATTTGCATAGAAGACACACATGTTTTGAAGGTAAAAAATCTGGTTTACTCTGAAAGTTCAACTGACAATCTGCTGGAATCTGTCCCTCCAACAAATTCAAAGGTGAAACTGGGAAAAAGAATGTCCAAAAAGCAGACATTTGATATAGAAAATCCACCATTCTCTTATCCTGTTTTCAGCAAAGTCCCCAATAACTGTACAGGCATTGTATAAAGTCCTGATGAGTAGCTCATTGCCTAGAAGACCGACCACCACTTCCATCTGACTTGGTTAAGGAGACAAAGAATCTTGAGTTGCTTGAGGAATCATTTAAAAAACTTGCAGAAAATGTTGAAGAAGAATATTTGTTTTGTATCGTGATAGTAGTATAAGATCCAAAACTAAGTACAGAAGTCTTCTTTTCAATCTGAAGGACCCCAAAATTAAGGGTTTCTTTCAACATGTGGCATTAGGTGAGATCACCCCACAAAGTCTGGTTCTGATGAGTCCTGCAGAAATGGCTCAACAGGAGCTAACTGACTGATGAAGCCAGGAGAGGCAGCACACATTGGAGATGATTCAGAAAGCAGAGGAGGAAATAAATCAAAAACAAAAGCAAATGATAAAGCTCACACACAAGGGGTTGATTGAATTCGATACATCACCAAATCAAATGTTTACCTTGGAGGATCTGTGTCATGCACCTTGGAAAACCAATGATTCACTGAGTTCAGATATTAATAATATAAATGAGATCACAACAGATACAACAGCTCATCACAAAACTCACCTTCTGGACCTCAATTGCATCATTTGCATGGGGAAATTCAAACCTTCAGATATGAATAATATGGGCCAATGGGCAAAAATAAAATCACCAGTCACAAATGCCAAGGAAAAGAGTTATGGACAGAAGCTACAATCCTCAGAGGCAGCAGAGACCATTAATTGCAAGGAAAATGATGTGTTAGGCATAAAAAGTGAGAACGCCTCCTCATCTGAAACTGCAATATGGAAAGGTTTGATTCAGATGTTTTCTATTAAGACGTTCAAAGTAACAGCCATGCAAGTTTCGGGATATAGTGCCCACCTTTGTCAGAAATTACCAAAGAAGATCACAACTAAAGGCATCATCTCTCAGGAATCAGTCTGGGAATATGTGGATCTCATCTGGCCCGCATGTACCAAGGATATGTGCCTCCTGCGTTTCTGCCCCTAGACCTGCAGTGATGCGGTGTTTTACAGTCGGCTCTATTCCTACCTCAACCGCAAAGTAAGATATGCAATCATCAATGCCAACAACATGGAGGCATTTATAATTCCACTTCCAGCATGCCAGCCAATACCTGCCAAACTTCGCCCCTTAGGGGGGCCAGGTCTTGAGGATGAACATCCTCATCTTTTACTGGCTCTACTTTTTCCAAACCATCCATTCTAGTCTTCATGTCCCTGAAAGGTCCCCAAAATTCAGAGAGAGGAGGATCAGGATATTCCTCATGACATATTCACATCTATATTTGAAGATGTCAAAAGGGAGGAGAATTTGATGCCGGAACAAGGACACCCACCTTTAGGGCAGGAGATACCTGGAATGGGAAAAGTGGGCATGGCAGAGCTGATAAATGTTCTGACTTAGTCAAATAACCTGCAGAAAATTGCTGACCAAAACAACAATAATTTTCAGTCTACCCCCCGAATAACCAGCCAAACCCCATACCAGCAGCAGCCCCTGTTTGGCCATCATGTCAAATGGCACCCATTTTTCAGGCTCCTGTTTCTTTTGGCAATGATCCAGCTGTCATGTTTGATCCTTCGACCTTGTATGTTCCATTGGGCAGTAACCCTTATACGTTCTAAAAGCAACATGCCAATAGGTTTCTAACACAATTCTTAAGGTTTTAGACTAGGTATATAGAAAACTTTCTTCATGTTTTGAAGAACATTTATGCCTACAGTTTTAAAAATCAAAATTTTATTCTTATCACAGAGCTATTGAACATTTCTAAAGATAGTTTTTATATTTTTACGTTGGTTAATGTTCGTATTGTTCACAAAGCATATTAAAATATAAATCTCATAAATGTTATCAAGTCTTTGCCAACAAGGATGTGGTTTCACCAATGGGGGTTAACTTTTTAAAAAATATACAACTGACACACAGCCCCCTTGCCCAAAATTCACTGGCCTTTAACAGTACATAACAAGTTCACCCAGGTCATGTAGTCTGAGATAAGGAAGAGACATTGCAAGAAACCGAGTTAAGAAGTAGGCCCAAACGTAGAGGTGTGGGTCTCTGAGACTTGTAATGGAGTGCATAGGCTGACAAGCATTTCAGTAATGGGGGGTACCTTTTGAATAAATAAAATATGGCCATCACAGCCCCCCCTTTGCCAAAATTCAACAGCCTATATATAGTAAAGAACACGTTCACCCTGGTAATCTAGTGGCAGGTAAGGAAGAGACATTGCAGGAAACCGAGTTAAGAAGTAGGCCCAAATGTAGGGGTGTGGGTCTCTGAAACTTGTAAATGCAGTGCATAGGCTGACAAGCATTTCACCAATGGGGGGTACCTTTTTAAATAAATGAAGTATTGCCATCACAGCCCACCTTTGCCAAAATTCTACAGCCTATAATGGTAGAGAACACGTTCACCCTGGTCATCTAGTGGCAGGTAAGGAAGAGACATTGCAGGAAACAGAGTTAAGAAGTTGGCCCAATGTAGGGGTGTGGGTCTCTGAGACTTGTAATGGTGTGCATAGGCTGAAAAGCATTTCACCAATGGGGGGTACTTTTTTAAATAAATAAAGTATTGCCATCACAGTCCACCTTGGCCAAAATTCTACGGCCTATAATAGTACAGAACACGTTCACACTGGTCATCTAGTGGCAGGTAAGGAAGAGACATTGCAGGAAACAGAGTTAAAGGGAGTCTGTCACCTCATTTTTCGAGTATAAGATGCGACCACTGCCATCAGGAGCTTCTCTACAGCATTCTGTAATGCTGTAGATAAGCCCCCGATGTCATCTGAAAGAGAAGAAAACGAGTTATATTATACTCACCCAGGGGTGGTCCGCCGTCCTGTCCAGTTTGATGGGCGTCGCGGTCCGGTTCGGCGCCTACCATCTTCTAGCGAAGCTGTCCTCTTCTTTTCTTCCCATTGCGGCTTCTGCTCAGGCGCACTGATCTGCCCTGGTGAGGGCAGAGCAGAGTACTGCAGTGCGCAGGCGCCGGACCTCTCTGACCTTTCCCGGCGCCTGCGCACTGCAGTACTCTGCTCTGCCCTCAATAGGGAGGCGCCGAATCGGACCATGACGCCCATTGGACCAGACCGGACGGCGGACCGCCCTCTGTGAGTATAATATAACTAGTTTTTCTTCTTTTTCAGGTGACATTGGGGGCTTATCTACAGCATTACAGAATGCTGTAGATAAGCCCCTGATGGAGGTGGTCGCATCTTATACTCGAAAAATGGGGTGACAGACTCCCTTTAAGAAGTAGGCCCAATGTAGGGGTGTGGGTCTCTGAGACTTGTAATGGAGTGCATAGGCTGACAAGCATTTCACCAATGGGGGCGTACCTTTTTAAATAAATAAAGTATTGCTGTCACAGCCCCCCTTGGCCAAAAATCTACGGCCTATAATGGTAAAGAACACATTCACCCTGATCATGTAGCCGTGGACAATGAGGACACACAATGAGAAATCATACTTAAATTAAACAATTAAATTACAAATGTGAAGCCACGTATGAAATAAAATAAACAAAAGGGAGGGGCGAACACAGGTTCATAGATATGAAGCCAGAATGTGTTCGACGAGATATGTTTGTCCCTAGCAACAGCTCAGAGTCAGTGATATAAATAGAAATATTACATAATATCCTTGCCAAAAATTGAGTGACTTTTGCATCATGCAATCCCTTCGCCTGTAGTTCTACTGGTTGTGGATGGTGAGGATAAGGAGGAGGCTAACAGCAAGCAGACCAACTCAGGAAGCGGATACCCATGTGTGGTTGTGAAGAAGTGCCTGAGAATACACCTCCGCAAAATACACAATGCATTTAAGGTTCTATTTCAGTGTTTTCATTTGGAGGTGTACAGAAGTCTTGGCCAATCCAGCCCTTGTTCATTTTCATAAGAGTCAGCCTGTCAGCATTGTCAGTTGACAGGTGGATGAGCTTATCTGTCACAATTCCCCCAGCAGCACTAAAAATCAGCTCTGACAGGATACTAGAAGCAGGGCAGGCCAGGACCTCCAAGGCGTAGAGAGCCAGTTCATGCCACTTGTCCAGCTTGGATTCCCAATAATTAAAAGGCACAGAGGAATCCCGGAGGACATTTATACGATCTGTAAGGTACTCCCTCACCATCTTCCCAAACATTGAACTTCTTGTGACCGCACCCCTTGCCTCTGTGTGGCACGATGGGAGGGTCTGAGAAAATTTTCCCAAGACTTTGCCATTGTTCCCCTGACTGACCTGGATTGTACTTCTGTCTCTCTCGCTTGGACTCCTTGGCAGTACAACAAACTCTGACGTCTGCTGCCAGCGCTCTCACATGGGAATTTTTTCACTAATTCCAATACAAGGGCCATATGGCAATGCAGCATTTTTTACCTCTGTCTGACTCTGGAATAAGAGAGTGAAAATTTTCTTGTAGTGTGGGTCTAAAAGTGTCACCAACCAGTAATGAGTGTCACCAAAAATTGTTCTAATGCGAGTGTCACGGGAAACGCAGCACGACAAAGTCAGTCATGCGTGCCAGACTACTAACAGGCATGCCTTCCATGTCCTCACCAACAGTACAACTGACTATGGTGTCCTCCTCCTCCTCCTCATCCTCCTCCTACCTGTCCTCAGGCCATCCCTGGTGAACAGACGGTATGACAGCTGTGCTTGTAGTACCATCTACAGTGCATGAAAGTAGCTCCTGTTCTTCCTACTCCTCTTCATTGTCTACCAATCCACCTTGCAATGACATGAGGCTGAGCTGAGTGTAATCTCCCGGTATGTTTCCTGGTTCAATGTCCTCATGCTCTTTCTGCAATGCATCCTCTTTTATTGTGAGAAGAGAGTTTTTCAGAATGCTGAGAAGCGGGATGGTGATGCTAATTATGGTATCATCGCCGCTCACTATCTTAGTGTACTCCTCAAAGTTCTGCAGGATGTACATATGTCTGACATCCATGTCCACTACTGAGGTCTGATATGTGGAGTCTGACCTGAATATCGATGGCCTTGTTGAAGCTGGTACTCAACAACTGCCCTCTTCTGCTCACAAATCCTTTGCAACATATGCAGTGTAGAGTTCCAATGCGTGGGGACATCACACAGCAGTCGGTGAGCCGGGAGCTGAGCTGCAAACACTGCTGAAGCCCAGCAAGGGCGGCTGAAGATGTCACTGACTTTCGAAAATGGGCAGATATACGGCATACTTTCAACAGCAGATCCTGCTGCTCCGGGTAGCTTTTGATAAAACGTTGAACCACGAGGTTAAGCACATGGGCCCGGCAAGGTACATGTGTGAGCTGACCTTGCCTCCGGGCCGCCACCAGGTTCCGGCCATTGTCACACATGACCATGCCTGGCTCTAGGTTCAGCGGTGTCAACCAAATATCTGACTGCGCCTTCAGCACTGTCCACAACTCTTCTGCATTGTGCGGTTTGTCACCTATGCAGATTAGCTTCAGCACAGCCTGTTGACGCTTGGCTGAGGCAATGCTGCAGTGCTTCCAGCTTCTGACTGATGTGTTCATTTTAGAGATGGAGGCTGAAGAAGAGGAGGAGGAGGTGCAGGAGCTGTAGACTGTGGGGGCAACGCTGACTGACGTAGGCCCCGCAATCCTCGGCATCGGGAGAATGTGTTCCATCCCAAGGTCCGACTGGATCCTGGCTTCCACTATGTTAACCCAGTGTGCCGTCAGTTTGATGTACCGTCCCTGCCCACAGGCACTTGTCCACATGTCCGTGGTTAGGTGAACTTTCCCAGTAACAGCATTGTTGAGGGCACAGGTAATGTTGTGGGACACATGCTGGTGTAGCGCTGGTACGGCACAACAGGAGAAACAGTGGAGACTGGGGACCGAGTACTTTGGGATAGCCGTCGCCATCAGGTTGCGGAAAGCTTCCGTTTCAACAAGCCAAAAAGGCAACATTTTGAGCGCAAGCAGTCGAGAAATGTGCAAATTAAGTACTGTGCCCTGTGGGGCATTGGCTGGGTATTTCTGCTTGCGTTCCAATGACTGGGGTATAGACAACTGAAGGCTGCGCTGGGACAAGGACGCAGATGGACTTGATGATGGTGCTGGTTTACTGTGGGCAACAACTGGTTCATGGCCCGAGCCATCTTCACAGGTGCGCTGAACTGGGGATTGGCTTTTACGCAAAACAGTGGAAGAAGCAGTGTTGTCACCTGCAGACAGTGTTCCTGGAGCCTGGGGTTCGGCCCACAAAGTGAGGTACTTTGCTGCCATGTGCCTAATCATGCTGGTGGTGGTCAGGCTGGTAGTTTTGCTACCCCTGCTGATGTGGGCATGGCAAGTGCTGAAAATGACCTGTTTGGAGTTCTCGGCAGAGTCTTTAAAAAATAACCAAACTTGGGAATATCTAACAGTTGGAATGGCAACTTCCGTCCTGCTAGTGTTACGGGGAATGGATGCACGCTTTCTGTCTGAAGCCAACACACTGCTTCTTCTTGCCTGTTGGGGTGATATGCCTCCTTCCCCATGTGTGCTGCTGTCCTCGCTCTTCATGTCCTCCTGCCAGGTTGGGTCAGTCACTATGTCATCCACCACCTCGTCTTCCACATCTACACTGTGCTCCTCCAACTGACTTTCCGGCAATTGTGTCTCATCATCGTCCACCTCTAGTGACCATGGCTGCTCAAAGATTTGTGCATCGCTACATGGAATATCATCTTTCCCCGCTTCAAGTGGTGCAGCCGAGAGGCACGAATCTCCAAATGGAAAACTGAACAGCTCTTCGGAAAGTCCAAGTGTGGGATCTGGTGTCTCAGGGCGCTCAGTATGGTAGGAGGAAGAAGGATCAGGGTGAGTAATAGCCGGTCCACACTCACGGCTACTCAGACTTGACCGTGTGGAAGACATGATAGTGGTGGTGGTGTGGTGGGTGGCTAAGTGACTTGAAGCATTATCCGCTATCCAACCATCTACCGTTTCACACTGCTCGGGCTTCAATAGTGGTGTGCTGCTGTCCCCTAGAAACTGGGACAGGAAGGTTGAGCGAGAACATGTGAGTCTTTTTTGCGGCCCACTTTCAGCTTGGCCACAGCCTCGGCCACTGCATGCACCATCAGCATCAAGTCCACTTCCCCGTCCCTTGCCCCTTGCCTTGCCCATTTTAAATGGACTACTGAAATATTTGAAAAGCTCAGTACAAGTGGATTTATTTGGAGAAAAATTATATGTGATCAGTATAACTGCAAAGCGAAAATTTTGACACCACTTATACACCAGACCTTAGCCTGAAAACAGAGACTGGATTAATTTTTTTGGTTAGGTTTTTGGTTACAGTTTTAACACAATAAAAAAGGCAAACAAGAAGGCTAGCAGACAGAACTATTCAACATACCTGTATGCCTGCCAAGAAAAGATTTTTGCACCACAGATACACCAGGACTCAGCCTGAGATAACAGACTGGAATAATTTTGTTATGATTGTGTGGATTAAAAAGACTGCTGGATAAAACGACAATGAGAGAATGGCCAAAAAAGGAAAGTTAGGCCGGCGTCACACTGGCGAGTTTGATGCGAGTAAGTCGCACGACTTTCTCGCATCAATACCCGGCACGGCCGCCCGCTCTCGGAGCCGAGTGTGCGGCGGCATAGAAATACATGCTGCCGCAAACTCGGCTCTGAGAGCGGGCGGCCGTGCCGGGTGTTGATGTGATAAAGTCATGTGACTTACTCGCATCAAACTCGCCAGTGTGACGCCGGCCTTAGGCCTAAAATGCATCAAATTTTGCCACATGGATGTATGAGGCATGTCACAGATAGACCACACAGTAAAATGTAGCCTGTTTTTATAAATAATGCAACATGGTGCTGTCTTTAAGTGCACTCACACCCAGGGCTAAATAAAAAAAAAAAAAAAAGTACACTGGCCACACGTTGAGCACGCACAGATATGAGATGCCACGGAGATAACAGTACCACTAATTTGTGCACCTTGTTTTTAAATAAAAACTACTGGTGTTTTTACGTGAAAGGACACACAGGGCTCCAAAAAAATTATAGCCTTTCACTGGCCACATATTGAGCATGCACAGATATGAAATGGGACAGAGATAATAGTACCACTAATTTGTGCACCTTTTTTATAATAAAAAGTACTCGTGTTTTTACAAGAAATCACATCCAGGTCTCTGAAAAAATATTGCCATACACTGGCCACACGTTGAGCACGCACAGATATGAAATGGCATGGAGATAACAGTACCACTAATTTGTGCACCTTATTTTTAAATAAAAACTACTGGTGTTTTTACATGAAAGGACAGACAGGGCTCCAAAAAAATATTGCCGTACACTGGCCACACGTTGAGCACGAACAGATATTAAATGGCACGGAGATAACAGTACCACTAATTTGTGCACCTTTTTTTTAATAAAAAGTACTGTTGTTTTTACAGGAACTCACACCCAGGGCTCCACAAAAATATTGCAGTACACTGGCCACACGTTGAGCACGCACAGATATGAAATGACACGGAGATAACAGTACCACTAATTTGTGCACCTTGCTTTTAAATTAAAAATACTAGTGTTTTTACAAGAAATCACACCCAGGGCACCGCAAAAATATTGCCGTACACTGGCCAACGTTGAGCACGCAAGAAATGAAATGGCACAGAGATAACAGTAAGGCTGTAGTCACACTCAGCATACAAAAATACGGAGCGTATTGTACGGCCGTATTACGCCAAAATGTTGCAGGCACAACAATCCATATTTCATGCGTTTTCAGGGTGCGGCTGCGTATTTTGCGCATGTAAGCATTCGTATGCAATCCGTATGGCATCCGTATAGCGTATTTTTCTCGCAGCATTGCAAAATGGACATTTAACGGTTTTTTAGGCCTGAAACTCATTCAAATCATCATCATCATCAAGGCTATTTATTGGCTCTGCATCAGGTTGTAACCCCCAATCTTGGCATTTTTGTGGTCTGCTTGTGTTGGAGGGCTGCTGGTTGCTTGCCAACATGTCTGACACTCTTCAGTTCTCCCAAACTGATCGAGTGTTGTACAACTGTGTTTTGTGCGGCCGCTTTGGCCAGCCTTACCCAGTGATCGTTGATCCGCGAAGGAGGAGGCGAATGTGGCCTTTTCCGCATTTGAGGCAACAACTCAATAAAGCCCATTTTCACCGGCTGTATGCATGTCTGCGGACTCTTCCAGATAATTTTGTCCAGTTTTGTCTGATGACCATTCCCAGATTTGAGGTTTTGTGGGAGATTGTGCGCCGGGGATCACCTACCAGGATGCGGAAAGCTATCTCTGCAGAGGAGCGACTTCTCCTTACGATACGGTCTGGATTTATTACCTACATACTGTCTATTGATGATGTGTTTTCCCACTAGTTTCCATTTACCCTTATGCCTGTTGCGAAATATCCTCAGAATATAGGCCCTATATCACCTTGAAGTACCTGAACAATGATGTGAATATTCACATTACAGGAAAATGGTACTTGGCCTACATGTAACTTATGATTGTTTGGACATTAAGTCATGTAAGGGGTATGTACAGTGTGTTTGTTAAACCTTTGTGCATGTGCATTGATTGTTCTCTGTACATTAGGTTACTTGTAGGTTCCTAACTACTGGCATATCCTATTCCGCACTCCATCTGCATTTTTGGATTGGGACATCCAACATCTCTGCATTGTGCGTGATACCTGCTCACAACTGTGGTACAGACTTCATCAACTGTGATGCCTGAGCCAAAGATGGAAGAGTGGAAGAGGATTGCCAGGGATTTGAGGATCAATGCAACTTTCCATATTCTCATAGTCTCTGTCTGGTGTTAATGGTCATAACAGATGTGTTGGTGGTTGAGTACAAAAAACGTATGAAAAAAGACAAAACTTTTTATAAAAATAGATTTTTATCTGTGCAAACTGCCACTTGAGGTAGTGACTACCATTAATTGCTTCATATGGTATATGTATTTACAGCGCAATAGTGTAAGTGTGCATTCTTACACAACAACCAAAATAAGGCATGACAACATTAGAAATTGTTCCATATATAATAGTATGTAAAGCCAATAAACAATAGTCACTATGGGTAGTGCAGATGATATGTGACCCATATATCGGATTTATCACATAACACAAGTGCAAAGATGCATTTGACAACTGTTAGTCAAATTAAATGTACAAAAAATACAACCGTTCACTATGTATAGTGAAGACCATATGTTACCCATATGTTTGCTTGACAAGATTATACTACTTCAAATATGCAGTAGCCAACATGGACTGAAATTAAATTTGACACAATACCAAACTTTCACTATCACTAGTGAGCACCATATCTTCCCCATATGGTTAGGTTGTAAGATTGGACTAATGCAATGATGCATTAGCCAACAATTTTTAACAGGGATGGGGAAAAAAATAACAAACATTGGTAGAAATTATAAGGTAGAACAAAATAATAATCTTTTCCCATAGCCCACATACCATCAGCTAAGTACCATATGGTCTTTGTAGGCATTCAGATGAGTGCAAATATGCATTACACAACATGGTGTTAAAATAAATATTCACAAAGAACTAACATTTCTCTCAATATGAACAGATAATGAAAATAATAGACATTGACTATGCCTACAGAACAGCATATTGCTAGCATATGTTGTTTACAGGCATGTAGATTACTGCAAATGTCTTAGACACAAGAGGAGGTTAAAGTAAATATAAAACCATTACTAACCGGTTTTTAAATCCTAAAATATAAGTTACATACAAAATGACAGCTGGTGGTATGTGGGTGGTGGGGTTGGTGGCTGCCCATCATCTCTTTGTGGTTGGCTTGGATGACCACCTTGACCATCACCCTGTTGGGGTTGATTTTGTGGGCACTGAGCTAACATTTGGCCATGGTCAGGTTGGTGTGTGGGCACATTGCCATACAGATAAGGGAGATTATATTCCTGTGTAAGATGATACCCACGAGAATCAAACCCTCCAATACGACCATGTTGAGCACATCCAGGTTGGGACCAGCCTCCAACACTGGATCTGTACAAGTGGCCATATTGGGAAGTCGGATTATAGGCAGCCATTTGACCCTGTTGTTGCCAAGGTTGTTTCGGTGGTGGAATGGGTTGAGGTGTAGGCGCCCGTGCAGGAGAATCATCAGATCTGTTGGGAAATGAAAGGGGTTTAGAACATGTTTGAGAGGTGAGCCTAAAGTGCATATGTGGTATGTGGTGTGATGTATGTACTTACGGTTTGAGATCCAGAATAGGTGCAAGAAAACCCAGCCTGTCAAAGTAAACGTACTTTCGCTTTCTGGGTGCTGCTGACCCGCTCTTGGTCCTCTGCTGGCGTTGGCACCTGTATTGGTCACGGATGCTTCTCCATCTTCTCATAACATCATCCACTGCAATGACACATATAATGTAATCATTTAGCTAGCTGCACAAAGCCTAATTATTCTACATACACGTTATATAGTCATGGGGGCCTAGTAGGATGTGACTATACTAACATTTTGGTGCACAAAAAATAAAAAAAAAATTGGTGGGGCTAATTTGGCGCTAGAACTACGCTGTGACCGTTAAGAAGGTTGTACAAAAATCAAGTAACTTACTGATTAGCTGCTGCTCCTCGCGTGGGCTGTCGCCAAAGTGGGGAAACATCTGGCCACAGATGCGCCTCCATGCCGCCTCTTTCCTTGCGCGGTCCGCGTAATGTGCATCTCTTTTGTGCCAAATTTCGGCCCTCTCCTGCAGCAAGACTCTCAACATGTCCACATTGATGAGTGTAGGCATCATGGCCGATTCCGTGGAGGCGTTCTTCCGGAATGTCTGGCGCTCTTTTTGAGCTAATTTGCATGTGCCAGCTTCTTCCTGCATGTGTTGCACCATTTCCTGTGAGTTGCAGAAGTCTTCCGTGTTTCTCGCAAGTCACACGCCTGGTCCGTGTGTAATCCGTTGTTTTCTCGCACCCATAGACTTTCATTGGCGTACAACGGGCGTAATACACGTACAATCGCAGCATGCTGTGGATGTCTCGCACCGTAAGATACGGCCGAGAAAAATACGCATGATCAGAGCTGCCCCATAGAGAAATATGGGTCCGTGTGTAATGCGTGGTTTTCACGCCTCTCACTCATCCGTATTCCTCCTTAGTGTGACGCCGGCCTAACACTAATTTGTGCACTTTTTTTTTATAAAAAGTACTGGAGTTTTTATGTGAAATCACACCCATGGCTCCGCAAAAATATTTCCGTACACTGGCCACATGTTGAGCACGCACAGGTATGAGCTACCACTAATTTGTGCACCTTTATTTTAATAAAAAGTACTAGTGCTTTTACGTGAAAGGACACACAGGGCTCCAAAAAAATATTGCTGTACACTGGCCACACGTTGAGCACGCACAGATATGAAATGGCAGGAGATAACAGTACCACTAATTTGTGCACCTTTTTTTTTTAATAAAAAGTACTGGTGTTTTTACAAGAAATCACACCGAGGGCTCCGCAAAAATATTGCCGTACACTGGCCACACATTGAGCAAGCACAGATATGAGCTGCCACGGAGATAACAGTACCACTAATTTGTGCACCTTTTTTTTTAAAAAAAAGTACTGGTGTTTTTATGTGAAAAGACACACAGGGCTCCGCAAAAATTTTGCCGTACACTGCCCACACATTGAGCACGCACACCTGGGGATAGCTATATACGACCAATATATCCTACAGGTAGCAGCAGCAGCAACAGAAGTCAGAAAGGGAATGGACCCATTTGATGTATGCGAAGATCTATATACGCATATACAGTGCCTGCAGGCCTTGCACTGATGTGTATAGAGCGACGTTCACTCCCCTGCCTGCCTAACACCCGAACCTATATATTCCGGAATTAGCCCTTAGAAGGACTGTTGGGTTATAAGGATTTGAGTAGTTTAGGATGGTAGACCCCACACTGGCTAAGAAATTGCCAAATCTGACCCTATCTCGGCAACCGCTATCAGGGCGGCGTCCGGTCTCTTTTACTCGTGATGATGCTGTGTGGCCAAGAAAATCACTGCACGACCACAACAAAGATGGCTGCAACGCTTCATGGCCTGGCAGACATTCCCTGCAGCGTGACTGGATCTCTAAAGTCCGCCAAAAATGCTGGGTGGAGACCCCTGTTCCCGCCGAATAATCCCGGAAATGCTTGCTGCTCGTCGAGTACACCGAGTACCCTGATACTCGGGCGAGTAACAAGTAGTAGCGAGCACATTCGCTCATCACTAGTCATTAATCATTGCCAATGACTAATGACCCCAGGGTCTGCCCCCATCTCTCCCCCCAGTCAGTTGTGACTATCGTGCTTTAATCTAATTCTTTTAAATTCGTTTTCAGACTGTTACACATCTTTTCTGTGCAAATAAAGGCTTTGCAATACTTGTGATTCGCTGCAAAGCAAATATTTTAAAAAATGTCAACAGAGTTGGCAAATTTGAATTTAAAATGATTTGATCATTCCTAACAGTCATGACTTCATAAGTCAACAAGTAACACTGATACTCAGTAAAATTAGAGGGTTAGGCTATATTTTAAATATATTGGCTACATTGTATATTGAATACAAAAGAACAATTATATTTTATGTAAATTTTCAGGACAAATTTCAAAATAGTACAATGATAATGACTTCATTTTAATATTAAAAAAGCCAATAAGTCTTACAAAAAATGAAAATATAAAATATTGGTAGACTACTGTGATAACACTGTATGTGTAATATGGCAACAAAACTGTTAGCAACTGACAGAGAAGACTTTTGTGTTCACAAGAGTTGAGCGAAACAGGTCGGCCAGATTCATAAGTCCCCGACATTGGCCAAAGTCGGGTTTCGCCGACCATAGCGTGAAGTCGGCCATGCGGTCGGCAAAACGAGTGCCAAAGTCGGATTTCCGAGAATGCTTGCAGGTGCCTTTTTTAAGCCAATGAGCAAGGACGTACACTGTGGGCAATGAGATGACATGTGCAGCGTCCACCACCATCGTAGAGAAAGGGCATTGCAGTGATTGGCTTGCTTTGAGGGGCGTCATAGTGTCTATAAAAGCCCTGACCGCCGACCTCCATTTTACTTCTGCCGATCTTAACATTAGGGAGAGGTTGCTGTTTATCAGTAGGGAGAGAGTTAGGGCTGTAAAGATATAAGAAGTTCTTATGTGCTTGTGCTGATAGCAATTGTGCTGTACAGTTAGTGTGCAGTGACAGGGGAGGATTTTCTTGTGTGCAGCAGCGCTGGTTATTAGGCTGCCTGATAGCTGTATTGCTGTGTGTACACTGCTGTGCAGACTGCTTTTTACACAGCACTAATACTTTTATTCGTTTTTTCTGCACAGTACCGAGCGTTCAATTTTTCCTACACCGTATAGAGCTGTACACTCCTCACACACTACCATGTATCGGCTGGAATCACGGACAAATACAGTACAGACCAAAAGTTTGAACACACCTTCTCATTTAAAGATTTTTCTGTATTTTTATGACTATGAAAATTGAAAATTCACACTGAAGGCATCAAAACTATGAATTAACACATGTGGAATTATATACTTAACAAAAAAGTGTGTAACAACTGAAATTATGTCTTATATTCTAGGTTCTTCAAAGTAGCCACTTTTTGCTTTGATGACTGCTTTGCACAATGTTGGCATTCTCTTGATGAGCTTCAAGAGGTAGTCACCGGAAATGGTTTTCACTTCACAGATGTGCCCTGTCAGGTTTAATAAGTGGGATTTCTGGCCTTATAAATGGGGTTGGGACCATCAGTTCCATTGTGCAGAAGTCTGGTGGATACACAGCTGATAGTCCTACTGAATAGACTGTTAGAATTTGTATTATGGCAAGAAAAGAGCAGCTAAGTAAAGAAAACGAGTGGCCATCATTACTTTAAGAAATGAAGGTCAGTCAGTCCGGAAAATTGGGAAAACTTTGAAAGTGTCCCCAAGTGCAGTTGCAAAAACCATCAAGCGCTACAAAGAAACTGGCTCACATGAGGACTGCCCCAGGAAAGGAAGACCAAGAATAACCTCTGCTTCTGAGGATCAGTTTATCCGAGTCATCAGCCTCAGAAATCGCAGGTTTACAGCAGCTCAGATTAGAGACCAGGTTAATGCCACACAGTTCTAGCAGCAGACACATCCCTACAACAACTGTTAAGAGGAGACTTTGTGCAGCAGGCGTTCATGGTAAAATAGCAGCTAGGAAACCACTGCTAAGGACAGGCAACAAGCAGAAGAGACTTGTTTGGGCTAAAGAACACAAGGAATGGACATTAGACCAGTGGAAATCTGTGCTTTGGTCTGATGAGTCCAAATTTGAGATCTTTGGTTCCAACCACCGTGTCTTTGTGCGACACAGAAAAGGTGAACGAATGGACTCTACATGCCTGGTTCCCACCTTGAAGCATGGAGGAGGAGGTGTGATGGTGTGGGGTGCTTTGCTGGTGACACTGTTGGGGATTTATTCAATATTGAAGGCATACTGAAACAGCATGGCTACCACAGCATCTTGCAGCGGCATGCTATTCCATCCAGTTTACGTTTAGTTGGACCATCATTTATTTTTCAACAGGACAATGACCCCAAACACACCTCCAGGCTGTGTAAGGGCTATTTGACCAAGTAGGAGAGTGATAAGGTGCTACTCCAGATGACCTGGCCCCCACAGTCACCAGATCTGAACTCAGTCGAGATGGTTTGGGGTGAGCTGGACCGCAGAGTGAAGGCAAAAGGGCCAACAAGTGCTAAGCATCTCTGGGAACGCCTTCAAGATTGTTGGAAGACCATTTCCGGTGACTACCTCTTGAAGCTCATCAAGAGAATGCCAAGAGTGTGCAAAGCAGTCATCAAAGCAAAAGGTGGCTACTTTGAAGAACCTAGAATATAAGACATAATTTCAGTTGTTACACACTTTTTTGTTAAGTATATAATTCCACATGTGTTAATTCATAGTTTTGATGCCTTCATTGTGAATTTACAATTTTCATAGTCATGAAAATACAGAAAAATCTTTAAATGAGAAGGTGTGTCCAAACTTTTGGTCTGTACTGTACATGCTGACTATCTGTGTGACTCCGGAAATAAATACGGAGATTTAAATTTTCCCCTACACCGTATACAGCTGTACGCTCCTCATAAGTACCGTATATCTGCTGTTTGTATTACAGTCAAATACATACTGAGTGAGCGTCTGTGTGTGACTCCGGAAATATATACGGAGATTTAAATTTTTCCCTACACCGTATACAGCTGTACGCTTCTGATACAGTACCGTATATCTGCTGGTATTTTTGGTACATTTTCCCAAACATGAGTAAGTATGGTGGAAGAGGCCGCGGACGTGGGTGGGCGGGGCAGCTGGTACTGATGGTGGTGGTGGTGCATCTGCTGGTAGTGCCAAAAGCACATTAGCACCTAAGGCGGGAGGTATTGAGCTTGTGTCATCGTCTGGCTCCAGAAGGTCTGGAAGGCTCCCTTTTCTGGGAGTAGGTAAACCACTTTTAAAGCCGAAGAATCAGGAACAGGTTTTGGCTTACATTGCCAAACAGCCTCCAGCTCTATCGCCTCCACTTCTGAAGTTTCAAAAACTGCAAGCACTGAGTCGTCAGTGCAGGCTCCTGGTCAGGAACAACACTTTTCCTTGCGTCCTTCACCCCCACCAAAAGTGAAGGATGCGGCAGGCCACACTTCAATTTATTCCTTGGAGCTCTTTTCACATACCATGCCTAAGTTATCAAGTGAAATCCTGAATTCCAAAGTCCAAGATGAATATGACATGGAGTGCACTGATGCACAGCCAGTGCTATATGATTCTGCTGATAAATTCACCCAGAGCACTGCATTGCCCTAGCAGTCTACGGAGCCAGATTCTGACCCTGATGAATATGAGGTGCCCATTCCTGCATACTATACCACCTTACACAGTGACACAGAGGAAGGTGCAGATGAAATTGAAGAGGAGGTGATGGATGACCCAGTTGTTGACCCGGATTGGCATCCATTGGGGAAGAGGGTGCCGCTGGCAATAGCTCAGAAGAGGAGGTGGATCCGCAGCAGGCATCGACATCGCAGCTGCGGTTATCTGGCAGGCCCATAGCAGTCCAAAAACGTGTTAAAAAAAAAAAAAGAGTTGCAGGACAGCTTGGCCAGACGTTCCAATTAGCACAGCGTGCAAGTCCTGATAATTTTTCCCATAGTAGGAAGAGTGCAGTGTGGCACTTTTTTTTACCAAAATCCTATTGACGAGGCAAAGGTTATCTGTAAGAAGTGTGGAAGGACCTTTAGCTGAGGGAAAATCTCTGAAATTTGAATACCAGTTGTATGCTTAGACATGTAAACACCATGCACTTGCAACGCTACATCGCTACATCGCTTCCCCCACTGTAAGCCCACCGGTTAGCACACCATCAGCAAGAAATGTTGAGGTGTCATTGCAAGGCCAAAGCAGTCAGGGAATCACAATGTTTTTCCAACGAAAGACTGCATCTAGGCCATCACCACCACCAAAACCAACCCCCTCTCAGTCTATGCAGCTCTCAAGTCCAGCTCACCCTAGCAGAGACTCTGAGTAGGACAAGAAAGTACTCATCATCTCATCCGTGTACACTGGCTTTGAACGCCTACATTGCCAAACTGATCTCATTAGAGATGATGCCCTTCCGTTTGGTTGAAAGCGCAGAGTTCCGAGAGCTCATGACCTACGCTGTCCCATCCTATAACCTACCCAGTCGGCACTTCTTTTCTAGAAAAGCCATCCCTGCCCTCCACCTGCATGTGAAAGACAGCATTGTCCAGGCACTCAAACAATCAGTGAGTGGAAAGGTGTACCTCACAACAGATGCATGGGCAGTAGGCATGGCCAGGGCCGTTACGTGTCCATCACTGCGCACTGTGTTAATGTGGTGGATGCAGGGTCCACAGGGACAGCGGCGGTGGGACAGTGCTGCCTAGCCCACGGTAAAGGCAACAGTTGGCTGTAGGCGTTCGACCCTCCTACTCCAGAAGCGAAAGCTCGTTGACAGAGGGCAGTCGCATGAGCACTCCATCCACAGTTGCCAGTGTGCACACGAGGTGTCCCACTATCGAACAGCTAGTGGTAAGCGTCAGCAGGCTGTTTTAAAGATTATGTCTTTGGGCGACGACAGACAAAACGCGGAGGTACTGGCCGACTATATGAAGCGAGAAACTGAGTCATGGCTGGGCAGTCTACATCTTGAGCCAGGCAAGGAAGTCTGTGATAATGGACGTAATTTTGTGGCGGCCATAGCCCTTGCAAAACTCAGACACATACCTTGCCTGGCTCACACCTTGAACCTGGTGGTGCAGTGCTTCATAAATAATTATTCGGAGTTACCAGCTCTGCTCCATGAGGTGCGAAGACTGTGCTCGCACATCCGTCGCTCGCCCGTAGACTCCAGTCGTATGCAGAGGCTGCAGCGATCGCTCCAACTCCCCAAGCACCGCCTAATCATAGACGCTGCAACAAGGTGGAACTCCACCATGCACATGGTTGAGAGGCTGTGCGAACAGAGGCAGGCTGTAATGCATTTGTGGGAGGATACACGCGCAGGCAGTTTGAGGGCAGACATAGAGTTGTCAGGTGTGCAGTGGTCAAAGCTGAAAGACCTATGTAAAGTCCTTCAGTGTTTTGAGGAATGCTCACGGCTGGTAAGCGCAGATGACGCCATCATAAGCATGAGTATCCTACTTATGCGTCTGCTCATGCAAACTTTGATGCACATTAAGGATCATGCGTCTGCAGCAGAGGAGGAGGAGGGAAGCCTTGATGACAGTCAGACATTGTCTGCTCAAGGAACTGTCGTGGACAAGGTGGAGGAAGAAGAAGAAGAGGAGGAGGATGAGAGGGATGATTATTTTGGGGAGGAGGATGCTTCTCAGGGGCAAGAGAAAATGTTGGCTTGCCAAGGTCAGGTACATGGTTTGTACGCGACTGGAGGGATGTGGATTTGGCAGAAAGTGCTCCTCCACCCACCACTGTCAGCTCATCATTGACACCTGGAACATTGGCCCACATGTGTGATTAGGTCTTGCGGATCCTAAAAAGGGACCCCCATATTGCCAAAATGATGAAGGTTGATGACTACTGGTTGGCCAGCATCCTCGATCCCCACGCTATAAAGGCAAATTACAAAACATCATGCCACAGGAGAACCTAGAGCTAATATTGGCGAACAAACAAGCAACTCTTGTAAACCATTTGTTAGAGGCATTCCCAGCACACAGCAGCGGTGCAGGTTCTACCACGAGCCGTACTGGGCAACATGGAAGAGGTGTTCGTGGTACACACAGCCGAAGTGGCGTTGGAGACAGGGGTTTCATGACCATGTTGTGTACTGATTTCTCGAGTACCGCTCACATGACTGGTAATACTGAATCAATTGCAACAGACAGGAGACAGCAGTTGTCAACTATGGTTCAAAATTACCTCTCCTCCCCTATCGATGTTCTCCCTCACAGTTCATTCCCCTTTGACTACTGGGCCTGTAAACTGGACACTGGACACCTGGCCTGAATTGGCACAATATGCCTTACAGGAGCTCGCTTGCCCTGCTGGTAGTGTGCTATCAGAAAGAGTCTTCAGTGCTGCTGGATCAATTCTGACAGAAAGGAGGACCTGGCTGTCGTCCCAAAATGTAGGTGATCTCACCTTCATTAAAATGAACCATGAAAACATAACAAGGACTAAAGAATTGCTTATAAGACATAATAATAATATGTGACGCTCTCCAAACAAGATAGAAACCATAAGAGCAAAGAAGAGGGAGCTCAAGCCACCAATATGTAACTGAATAATAAGAAACAAATACAGAAAATAGCAAAATTTTATTAAATAATCAAATAACTATGCTACAAAATTACATAATATGACAAATATTTAAAAAAACACCAGTAGAAAAGATGATTAGACCATGATGCGATAACAGCAGAGAAATGTAAGTACATAATAGTATTCCCATTGGGTGAGAAAAACATATGTAGGGGGAATCAGTAGTTGTAAACATGCCCATATGTGAAGTGGTAGAAAGATTAGGTATCTCAGTAAGATAGAGGCGAATGCCTAATGTATTAGCCCATAATGGGTCCCACTGAGAACCAAATGCCGTCACTATAAACCACAAACCGCCGAAAACCCAACCTAGAGATGGAAGAAAACCAAGATCTATAGCCAAGTGCTAAGTCCTATGGTCTCACTCACCCATGGTAAAAAGCTGCTGGTCGCACCGAGGCCCCGACGCCGTTTCGCGTTTCCGCTTCCTCGGGGGGCAGTGTGTAAATGTGCCAGAGGGTGGGTTTAAATAGTCCCTGACCTAGTGCGATCACCAATCACGCCGCGCTCTAAGGAGGGTATGAGCTCCATAGTAATATTCATCGTCTCGAGGCGGGACATCCGGTGCTGGCACCGTCACTTCCGGCATCACGGGAACGATGTGCAGGAACAAATGTTCCTAGGACGTCATCAGCGCACAATGTTCCCTCTAGATGCCATAGGTGACGGGAGCACACAGGAGGGACCGGCAGGAGGCGACGGTAATGGAGCCCCATCCGCCCATAGTATATCGCTGTGAAGGAATGAGTGTAACGAGCCCCATGCGTATGTATATACATGTGTGACCATATCGCAATCGAATTATAAACATAATACACACATAAGCAGCAATACACATGCAGCCTGCAGATCGAATAATACAATGGTAAGTAAATACAAGAATATACAAAAGAAAGAAAAGGAAAAAAAACAGAAAAAGGATCGCAATAATGTTATTAACTAGGGGCGAAAAAGATGGACGGTATGTTGAAATATTTCTTCATCCACTATGAGCCGGGGGAGACGCACAGGATAAAAATAAACCCACAAGAAATCCAAAGCGAAGATGGAGGGAGAGAAGAATCATCCACTGAAATAAAAAGCTGCACAAAACACAAAATTAAAATCACATAAAAAATTCTGAGAATAAAAGATGAGTGATTAAGCAATAAGAACAAAAGAATAGAAAAACAAGAAAACACAGGCCGAAAATGGTAAGTAGAAAAAATCACAGAAAAGATGAAAAGCTCAATTGCTCATTGAGCCCATGAGGAAACATGGTGCCCAATCTAACTATCCACCTGCATTCTAATTGAGATAGTTTCCGTTTGAGGTCACCTCCCCTGATCCCACCATGTACACGATCGATACCCCTTATTTTTAGTAAATCAGGATTGCAAGCATGCTCCGCTCTAAAGTGACGTGGTATAGTTTTTAAGGAACCCACATCAATAGCCGTTGCAGCTGTCCGAATGTCCCTGACGTGTTACCTTGTGCGCACTCTAAGTTCCCGTGACGTCAGACCCACGTATATCAAGCCACAAGGGCACGTGGCATAATATACTACGAAATCACTTCTGCACGAAATGTATTCCCTGATCTGGAATTTACGCTTGCCATCCGACGAGCAAAAGATGTTTGTGCGTTCGATATTACGGCAGGCTAAGCACGAACCGCAAGGAAAACATCCAGTGCGAGGTTTACTATTTGAAAGAAAAGAGGAGGATGGCTGTGCCACATAGTGGCTATTCACTAGTAAGTCCTTTAAATTACTGCTCCTCCTCGCAGTGAGAAGTGGTCTGTCAGGGAGCCATTTGCATAGTGTTGGTTCGGTTTTTAAAACCGACCAATGTTTGTTCAATATCCCTTTAATTGTATTCCATCTGTTATTATGTGTAGAAATGAATCTTACACTCTGTGGCTCATCGGGAACAAACACTGGTTTGGACAAAAGGGGGCCACGGGCGGATGCCTTAGCACGATTATAGCCCTTTTTGATGGATCTTTGACTATAGCCACGTGTGCGGAACCTATCCCGGAGGTCAGCCGCCTGCGTCTCAAAACCCCCCTCCGTAGAGCAGAGGCATCTGATCCGCAGAAACTGACCCACCGGGATGGCCCCGCACCGTGGACGGCAGATGGGCCGAGGTCGCATGAAGGAGCGAATTAACGGACGTCTCCTTACGGTGTACGTCCGTCTGTATAATGCCTGTTGTAGTCAAAGTGATCCGAATATCCAAAAAGTCAAGCTGCTCCTCATAGAACTTATAGGTAAGTCTAATGTTGTAAGGATTTTGATTTAAATGAATCAGAAAATGATGCAGTTCACTCTGTGTGCCCTGCCAGATAATTAATAAATCATCAATATATCTGTACCATGACAAGGCTCGGGAGGCGGCCCCCGCCCCATCGCCAAATACCTCCCTCTCCCAGTAACCCAAAAAAAGGTTGGCATACGATGGGGCGCAGGCCGCCCCCATGGCCGTCCCCCGTTTCTGCAAATAAAAATGATCTTTAAAAGTAAAAAAATTATGAGTCAAAATAAATTCTAATAGTTCCATGATTAGCAGCTGCATTGAGGAATCCAGATCACTTGTATTCAAATAAAATTTGACAGCCCTCAGCCCATGTTCATGATTAATACTCGTATATAAGGACTCGACATCCGCCGTGGCCAGCACCATATCCTGCTCCAGGGAAAGACCATCCAATTTACAAAGGGCATCAGTAGTGTCTCTGATGTACGAGGGCAGGGCACTCACCAAAGGTTGTAAATAAAAATCAATAAATTTACAGATGGGCTCACAAAGCCCCCCCATTCCAGAGATGATGGGGCGGCCAGGAGGAGACAAAGGGTCCTTATGTACCTTTGGTAAGAGATAGAATGTTGGAATTGTTGGGTACCGGACAGAAAGTCCCTCCAGGACCTTTTTCGTAATGATGCCCTGAGTAAAGGCCCTATCCAGAATTTTAGCAATCTCACCCTGAAAAGTAGATAGGGATTGGAGGGCAAGGGCAAATAGGCCTCCTTGTCGCGCAATTGGCGGAAGGCCTCCCGCTCATACATTCCCACTGGCCAAATGACCACATTCCCCCCCTTATCAGCTGGTTTAATTACCACATCCCTTAACGCCCTCAGATCACTCAGTGCACGTCTCTGTGCACCGGTCAAATTGTCACCCACCCTACCTGTGGGAATAGTTTTAAGGTCATCTGTGACCAATTTGCAGAAAATTTCAATCTGGGGGCATAAAGATAAGGGAGGGAATGTGGTTGACCTAGGGAGAATGGAGGGGGGAAATTTACCTGTCTGAGTGCCAGAGCCCTCACTCTCCAATTCCTCCAAGATGCGCAGGGCTTCTTGTTCTGTGGTGCTGTCCAGGTCTATGTCCCGACGAGCCCCAGAGTGTAGACGCTTCAGAATAAGTTTCCTCAAGAACAAATGCAAATCTTTCACTGTTGTGAAAAAAATCAAAATTATTATTAGGAACAAAAGAGAGGCCCAATTGAAGGACCTCAAGTTGAGTGTCAGTCAGGGTATGTGATGATAGGTTGATTACCTCTAGTTTATTGTTTTTACATTTCTTCTCAATAGATTGGGGTGGAGTTATCTTACGTTTGTTAAATGATTTTCCCTTTCGACCGGTAACAAATCTATTCGAGCCCAGTCTTTCCATTAAATTAATGGTGGATGTTGATGTGGAGGGAGATTCGTCATCCGCTGATGAAAGGGACGACACAGAACTGGATCGATCAATTGTATGGCGATTTCGATTTTTCCCTCTCATGTGTTGCCATTTATAGACCCTTTGATTCTTAAAATCGTCACAGTCTCTTTGGTATTTTTTACTTTTCGTCTGAACAAGCTCCTTTTCCCATTTAATTAAATCCGCATCCAGTTCCGTATTGAGCTTATGGAGGGCTTCAGTCGACAGTCGTTTAATCAATGTCTCCTGAATCTCCTTAATTTCGGTTTCTACCCTCCCAATTGAAGTCTCATTTGATTTGATTAATAATTTCATGAAAGCTTTGGAGCAAATAGATGCGGCTTCCTCCCATTGCTGTTTAAACTCGTCATTATCAATACCGAATGAAGGGAAAACCTGCAACCGTAGTCCCCTAGGGATCAAGCCCTTATCAATATATCTTTCCATGAAGGATTTATTCCACCACCATTTTGTTCTTTTGTGGAAAAGACCCTTTAGCTTAGTTATCAAATTATCCATATCCTCAGAATCATGGTTAAAAATCACAGTCTTATCATCACTGAAAACCTGGTTAAGTTTAGTCAGCCACGTTTTGTCCCGTGCCTGAATGTCCATCTGTCCAAGCGAAAAAGCTGTGAAAATACACAGTATAAGAATTATGAAAACATAACAAGGACTAAAGAATTGCTTATAAGACATAATAATAATATGTGACGCTCTCCAAACAAGATAGAAACCATAAGAGCAAAGAAGAGGGAGCTCAAGCCACCAATATGTAACTGAATAATAAGAAACAAATACAGAAAATAGCAAAAAAGTATAACAAATTTTATTAAATAATCAAATAACTATGCTACAAAATTACATAATATGACAAATATTTAAAAAAAACACCAGTAGAAAAGATGATTAGACCATGATGCGATAACAGCAGAGAAATGTAAGTACATAATAGTATTCCCATTGGGTGAGAAAAACATATGTAGGGGGAATCAGTAGTTGTAAACATGCCCATATGTGAAGTTCATTTTTATTTGCAGAAACGGGGGACGACCATGGGGGCGGCCTGCGCCCCATCGTATGCCAACCTTTTTTTGGGTTACTGGGAGAGGGAGGTATTTGGCGATGGGGCGGGGGCCGCCTCCCGAGCCTTGTCATGGTACAGATATATTGATGATTTATTAATTATCTGGCAGGGCACACAGAGTGAACTGCATCATTTTCTGATTCATTTAAATCAAAATCCTTACAACATTAGACTTACCTATAAGTTCTATGAGGAGCAGCTTGACTTTTTGGATATTCGGATCACTTTGACTACAACAGGCATTATACAGACGGACGTACACCGTAAGGAGACGTCCGTTAATTCGCTCCTTCATGCGACCTCGGCCCATCTGCCGTCCACGGTGCGGGCCATCCCGGTGGGTCAGTTTCTGCGGATCAGACGCCTCTGCTCTACGGAGGGGGGTTTTGAGACGCAGGCGGCTGACCTCCGGGATAGGTTCCGCACACGTGGCTATAGTCAAAGATCCATCAAAAAGGGCTATAATCGTGCTAAGGCATCCGCCCGTGGCCCCCTTTTGTCCAAACCAGTGTTTGTTCCCGATGAGCCACAGAGTGTAAGATTCATTTCTACACATAATAACAGATGGAATACAATTAAAGGGATATTGAACAAACATTGGTCGGTTTTAAAAACCGAACCAACACTATGCAAATGGCTCCCTGACAGACCACTTCTCACTGCGAGGAGGAGCAGTAATTTAAAGGACTTACTAGTGAATAGCCACTATGTGGCACAGCCATCCTCCTCTTTTCTTTCAAATAGTAAACCTCGCACTGGATGTTTTCCTTGCGGTTCGTGCTTAGCCTGCCGTAATATCGAACGCACAAACATCTTTTGCTCGTCGGATGGCAAGCGTAAATTCCAGATCAGGGAATACATTTCGTGCAGAAGTGATTTCGTAGTATATTATGCCACGTGCCCTTGTGGCTTGATATACGTGGGTCTGACGTCACGGGAACTTAGAGTGCGCACAAGGGAACATGTCAGGGACATTCGGACAGCTGCAACGGCTATTGATGTGGGTTCCTTAAAAACTATACCACGTCACTTTAGAGCGGAGCATGCTTGCAATCCTGATTTACTAAAAATAAGGGGTATCGATCGTGTACATGGTGGGATCAGGGGAGGTGACCTCAAACGGAAACTATCTCAATTAGAATGCAGGTGGATAGTTAGATTGGGCACCATGTTTCCTCATGGGCTCAATGAGCAATTGAGCTTTTCATCTTTTCTGTGATTTTTTCTACTTACCATTTTCGGCCTGTGTTTTCTTGTTTTTCTATTCTTTTGTTCTTATTGCTTAATCACTCATCTTTTATTCTCAGAATTTTTTATGTGATTTTAATTTTGTGTTTTGTGCAGCTTTTTATTTCAGTGGATGATTCTTCTCTCCCTCCATCTTCGCTTTGGATTTCTTGTGGGTTTATTTTTATCCTGTGCGTCTCCCCCGGCTCATAGTGGATGAAGAAATATTTCAACATACCGTCCATCTTTTTCGCCCCTAGTTAATAACATTATTGCGATCCTTTTTCTGTTTTTTTTCCTTTTCTTTCTTTTGTATATTCTTGTATTTACTTACCATTGTATTATTCGATCTGCAGGCTGCATGTGTATTGCTGCTTATGTGTGTATTATGTTTATAATTCGATTGCGATATGGTCACACATGTATATACATACGCATGGGGCTCGTTACACTCATTCCTTCACAGCGATATACTATGGGCGGATGGGGCTCCATTACCGTCGCCTCCTGCCGGTCCCTCCTGTGTGCTCCCGTCACCTATGGCATCTAGAGGGAACATTGTGCGCTGATGACGTCCTAGGAACATTTGTTCCTGCACATCGTTCCCGTGATGCCGGAAGTGACGGTGCCAGCACCGGATGTCCCGCCTCGAGACGACGAATATTACTATGGAGCTCATACCCTCCTTAGAGCGCGGCGTGATTGGTGATCGCACTAGGTCAGGGACTATTTAAACCCACCCTCTGGCACATTTACACACTGCCCCCCGAGGAAGCGGAAACGCGAAACGGCGTCGGGGCCTCGGTGCGACCAGCAGCTTTTTACCATGGGTGAGTGAGACCATAGGACTTAGCACTTGGCTATAGATCTTGGTTTTCTTCCATCTCTAGGTTGGGTTTTCGGCGGTTTGTGGTTTATAGTGACGGCATTTGGTTCTCAGTGGGACCCATTATGGGCTAATACATTAGGCATTCGCCTCTATCTTACTGAGATACCTAATCTTTCTACCACTTCACATATGGGCATGTTTACAACTACTGATTCCCCCTACATATGTTTTTCTCACCCAATGGGAATACTATTATGTACTTACATTTCTCTGCTGTTATCGCATCATGGTCTAATCATCTTTTCTACTGGTGTTTTTTTTAAATATTTGTCAAATTATGTAATTTTGTAGCTTAGTTATTTGATTATTTAATAAAATTTGTTATACTTTTTTGCTATTTTCTGTATTTGTTTCTTATTATTCAGTTACATATTGGTGGCTTGAGCTCCCTCTTCTTTGCTCTTATGGTTTCTATTAAAATGAACCATGCCTGGGTTTCAAATGATTTTGTACCACCTTCCCCTGATGACACATAGGTTGCCAGCAAAATGGCTCGCTTTGTCCTCCTCTGCCTCTGACTTCTACAATTCCTCCATTTGCAGCTGCTGAACGTCCAGCCTACACCTCAACATATGCCAGGTTTTCCACCTCCCTAACTGGGCTGTACCTCCCCCACAACTTTAGCCAAATAACCCCCGGTTTTCAATGCGTTACTATTATTATAAAGTAAATTAAGGTTGACAAGCTTAAGTAATAAGAATTGATGTTGTTGGCATTGAAATGGGCACTGTAGGTGTGCTTACTGTCCTCCACTCACTGCCGACTTTTATTCCCATTGACTTGCATTGGGGTCGGAACTCCGACTTATGCCGATAGTCGGCCGATTTCGTTCGACTCGACTTTTGGTAAAGTCGGGTGGTCCGAAACCCGACTCGACCCTCCCAGAGGCAAAGTCGCTCATCTCTAGTGTTCATCCTTTCACCACTCTATAGGTTTGTGGCATTCAGTGCAAAGGCTCCATGTCTATTCCCCACAGAGCACTGCCTCCTACTGCTCAACTAACAGCTCCTTTTCATAAAGTTACACAGCATAGAGGCATCAGTAGAAAAAGAGTGCTGGGCGGAGCATAGAGCTGGAGTGACAGTGGCTCCAGATCTACAGCTTAATTTGCATATCAATTCAAATGCTGATTTAACAATAACACAGTAAAGGACTGGCCATGTAAAGGTATTGCATGTTAGGGTTCGAGTTCCTGCTGCTGCACAAGGGGAGTCTCAAACCTGTCCCGCTTCAGTCCCCCATCCATCTCCGGCCACAGTGGAGCCTGCTCAGCAAAGACGTCGGTCCCAGCGTCTCGCCCGATCTAATACTGTGCAGAGACTTGCTGCTGCCTCTCCAGGTTCTGCTATTGTAGCCAGTACTGGTCAGCGGCAAACAGACGTCTTTAGGACTAAGTCCTTTGTTGCTTCATCTGAGCATGCCCAGGGCAAGATCTCCCATTGGAGATCAGGGGTCACATGATCAGATACAGCTGCCACTCCTACTGGTCCTTCAGGAAGGTCCTGTGGCTGTTGATGTTCTGAAGCAGCTTCCCATTGGTCCTTCCTGGAAGGTCTTTTTCTCGTGGCTGCTATAAAAGGCTGTCCTTACTGCACGGCCGTACGCTAGTATCAACCGTTATATGCTTTGCGCCAGTATGGTCATGCGTGTATGTGGTTAGGGCGGCTGAAATACGCCATTACAATACCGACCTAATCGGTGAGGAGCTTGGTATGCTAACTGGTCAGGGTTGGTGTCTTAGATGACTTAGATTACCGGCATAACCGGTGAGGAGTTTGATTGCCGTATTCAGGATCTGGCGTTCAGACGGCATAGATTGCAGGTGACTCCCGCGAGGACATTAGCGCATGATCACGCTCTATGTTCGCTTAACAGTCAACTGTGTATCTGGGTGCCTAACAGGACACAGAAGTTTGTCTCAGCGGCTCTGTGACGCAACAGGGTTCGCTTTCAACGTTAGACAGCGCCCTAGCGTGTTTACTTTGCGACTCAGTGGTGTTAGCTGAGTTCGCACACATCGCCATATAGCGCTGCAGCACTCCTTCTAGCGGCTCTGTGGAATAACAGAGTTCGCACATATTGCCACAGCGCGTTACGGCGTTTATTTTGGCGACTCTGCGGGATAACAGAGTTCGCTTCTTGCGCCATCTTACTAGCAGCAGGCTCCGCCTGCACGGTGGACCCCGGGCTGCGAACGCACTTCTCCACATCTTATATTTGGTGCGTTCCGCAGACCCTAACATTGCATTGCTGGACTTGACTTTGAAACTAAACACACATATGAATAGTTTTGGGGGTGAAATCCTGCTGAAAGGTTCCCTTTAAAATACCAAATTTACTTTCTTATATTAATAATGGCAATGTGTACATAAAAATCATATGCTATACAGTTGATTGGTATTATATCAGACTTTTTTTGTGTACACATACACTTGAAAAGGTGAGTTTCATCTGAAATATTGAAAAGAATAGTACATGATTTTTTATGTGGTCATTCGGTCCGTAATAAAACAGTAACCTGATCAGCCCAATTGAATAAAAATGATCCTAGCTCTGTCCATTTCATGTCAATTTTTTCCATGGACAAGACTCTACGGTTGTGTGAACATAGCCTTTGACAGTCACAATACCATTTATATTAATTGGGAATTATTTATAGTTTTATTTGTTTTTTTTCCAACTCATTCCATATTGTTGATAATATTAGTTTACATTTTTTCTGAAGCTAATTTTGTACAACCAAGCTTTATCACTTTTTAAATTAAATTTCATACCACCAGTTATTATATCTTAGTAGGAAATAAAAAATATAAGATTGATATAAACATTGATGTGTCTGAAAATCGATATCCATGTCTCTTGCATACCTTGTAAATTCATTTCTCACTGCTTGGTTTACATAATATTCATTGTCGGAGTATTTCCCAATTATAATGACAATTAAAATGAAGGCCATGAACACATGTACTGCAAGGTCACTGAAAAAATAAAAAAAATGTATTAATAATAATTTCTATAAATCATTTTGATACCAAAAACGTGAAAGGTTGATAATGACAGTTGTAAAGTCATTGTAAGCCTTTCTAGCATAAAGCAATCATATTTTCATCACTTTTTGCTTCTATGTGTTCACCTTGATGGTGCTGTTAATTCCAAGTCCCCGTATGAGTTTGTTGAAAAAAACAACAACCTGTGCTTTACACAAACTACCAACTATGAGTCTCTGTCACTAACAGCGCTGCAGCCAATAACTGAGCTCAGCGGCTCTGCCTGAGCTACATACACAAGTCGCTAAGAGTCATTGAGCTCAATTAGTTACAACACTGTTAACATGGCGTTAACATTGCAGACATTAACAGACAGCAGGTGCACTGTCAGAAACTAAGTGCTGGAATTGGGGAGGGTGAGTAAAACAAACTGTAGCTGAGCAACAGGGATTTTCTGAAACAAAAAAAACCTCTTTAATCTATCACTTGGCCTTTCTGTGAACTGATTATATACTCCCTTCCTGCTTTTCTGGAGATGGAGACCTCATAGCTTTGCTGTCATGTTAATGCAGAAGCTCTCGTTCTTCCCTTATGAGCATAGCAGAAAGTTATTTTTATTGGCTGTTCTGCAGTGAACAAAGGATGACTATGATAACTGCTATGGAAAGAGGATTAAGCTTCATGCATGTAAAGGAAATGACAAAGATTTAGTAATTATGGAATAGCCCCCTTCAGTAGTTAAGAAAACTGTCTGATGACAAAATATAGATATATCTGTTTATTACAGTTCAGAAGTACATTCATGAAACAGCAAATATTGATTTTTTTAAATTTATTTATTTTTCTCATTTATATAGCACTATTAATTCCACAGCGCTTTACAGACATTATTGGCACGGCCCCCGATGAGTTTCACAATCTAGATTCTCCATCAGTACGTCTTTGGAATGTGGGAGGAAACCAAAGTACTCGGAGGAAACCCACGCAAACATGGATTTGAACCCAGGACCTCAGTGCTGCAAGGCTGCAGTGCTAACCACTGATCCAATGTTTAAGTAAAGCCTTCTTGGAAAGGATGATATATGTGTTTATTACCTAAATATTTTTCCAACAATTGTTTTCCTCCTGTGTTTGTCTTTTGCTGCTTTTAGTTGAGCAGGTGTAGGTGGACGAGCCAAGCGTAAATAACGAGCCCTTTTCCGAGCAGCAAGAATCTATATAAAGTATGCAGATAAATAAACAAAAAGTTATAATTACCATCTGTGTACATTTCAGATCCAAACAAATAATACACACATGAACAAAATTGGTGTGATAAAGTAAGAAAAACCCACAATGGCCACTGAAATAACTTAAAACTGACTAAAGTAATTTTCAATTTAAATTTACTGAATATCTATTCATGAAAATCAGACGTAGCTGTTGAATTGTAGTTCAATTGAAAACAAAATAATGACAATTAATGATAATTTTATATTACAGGAGGATTTATGTAAACTAGAAGCTTGGGCTGATAAATGGCAAATGAGCTTTAATGGGGATAAATGTAAGGTCATGCACTTGGGTAGAACAAATAAGATGCATAATTATGTGCTTAATTGTAAAACACTGGGCAAAACTGTCACTGAAAAAGACCTGGGTGTATGGGTGGACGACAAACTCACATTTAGTGGCCAATGTCAGGCAGCTGCTGCCAAGGCAAATAAAATAATGGGATGCATTAAAAGAGGCATAGATGCTCATGAGGAGAACATAATTTTACCTCTATACAAGTCACTGGTGCGACCACACTTAGAATACTGTGTGCAGTTCTGGTCTCCGGTGTATAAGAAAGACATAGCTGAACTGGAGCGGGTGCAGAGAAGAGCGACCAAGGTTATTAGAGAACTGGGGGGTCTGCAATACCAAGACAGGTTATTACACTTGGGGTTATTTAGTTTGGAAAAACGAAGGCTTAGGGGTGATCTTATTACAATGTATAAATATATGAGGGGACAGTACAAAGACCTTTCTAATGATCTTTTTACTCTTAGACCTGTGACGGGGACAAGGGGGCATCCTCTACGTCTGCAGGAAAGGAGGTTTAGCCATAATCACAGACGCAGATTCTTTACTGTAAGAGCAGTGAGACTATGGAACTCTCTGCCGTCTAATGTTGTAATGAGTGATTCCTTACTAAAATTTAAGAAGGGACTGGATGCCTTTCTTGAAAAGTATATTACAGGCTATATTCACTAGTTTCCTAGATATTGCGTTGATCCAGGGAGCTAGTCTGATTGCCGTATGTGGAGTCGGGAAGGAATTTTTTTCCCCAATGTGAAGCTTACTGTTTTCCACTTGGTTTTTTTTGCCTTCCTCTGGATCAACATGTTAGGGCAGGTTAGGATAGAATATGGGTTGAACTAGATGAACTTAAAGTCTTCCTTCAACCTTAATAACTATGTTACTATGTTACAATGACCTGGGCAAAAATGATGGTACCCGTAACCTAATAATTTGTTTCACAAACTTTTGAGGCAATGACTGCAAGCAAAAAAATTTTGTAACTCTCGATGAAGCTTCTACACCCATACACTTGTATTTTATCCCACTCCTTGTGAGAAAACTGCCCTTGATAGTCTTGAGATTTAATTGTACCCTGCAGCATTAGGGCTGATAGTCAGTCAGTGCTGGAGGGAGCGGTTACAGCCACCACTCTCTATACACAGAGCAGTGACTGAAACTGTGCCAGAACCACCCCTGTGACTGAACCCCGAATGCTGCCTGGAGGAATAAAATTAATTTCCTCCCAGCAGTGGGGCTCTAAGTGTGGGCACCAGGCATGTTTAGAATTATAATCTGTTTATTAACCTCTTTCTGACGTTGGGCATAATAGTACGCCCAAGTCGGAATCCCTCCATTTGATGTGAGCTCCGGCGCTGAGCCCACTGTTATGTTTCGGTAGCTGAGGAGTGCAGGTAAAAAAGGCAATACACCAGAGCAGTTGGAATCTATGAGATTGCAGTACCCTGACTAACCACCACAACTAGAGGCAGCCGTGGAGCGTTCCTACGTTGGTCCTAGACGCCTCGTCACAGCCTGAGAAACTAACTACACCTAAAGATAGAAATAGGAAAGCTATCTGCCCCGGAGCAGAACCCCAAAGATAATAGAAAGCCCCCAAACAAGTAATGGCGGTTAGACAAGATGAAATACTGACACAGAAAGAAAATAGTATGAGCAAACGCTGGGGCCCAAACTAACTAAATAGAAAAGGATAGGAAGGGTACTTACTGCAATCCCAGAAAACCCTGAAAAGCACCAACTCTACTAATTTCAAAAACACCTGAGATCACACGACCTCTTCCACCTAAATTAGTTCTCTGGTGTAACAAAATCAAAACAGCAGCCACTGAAAAAACTGGAAAAAGCAAAAGTACAAACATCAGTGGCTGAACTAAACTGAGAGGGCAAAAGCCCCCGGAGGGGACCCTGAAGGCCCCCACAGAAGTGCAGGACAAAATGCAAAAATATAGCACAAAAACAAAAAGAAGAAAATGTCTTATCTGTTACCGTAGCAGGAGATGCAGACACGACACAGCAGGCTACAAGGGAAACAGGAATGAAGGATTCAGACCAGAACAATTGATCACCGGCAACCCTGATGGGAAGGTGACTCCCTTATATAAGACCAGTCAGTAACACCTGATTCCCAGTCCTCACAATCTTCACTGGACAGACCAGCACCGCTTGTAACCACCAGAGAAGCCTCTGCTCAGAACTCATCTCAAACCCATTCACAACAGTACCCCCCCTTGAGGAGGGGTCACCGAACCCTCATTTGAGCAACCAGGTCGGTCAGGATGAGTTCTATGATACGCACGGATAAGTCTCCTAGCATGGATGTCCGAAGCAAACACCCAAGAATTGTCTTCCTGACCATAACCTCTCCATTTAACCAAATACTGGAGTTTCCGTCTAGAAAAACGAGAATCTAATATTTTCTCAAACACATACTCCAGATTGCCCTCAACCAAAACAGGGTCAGGAGGCACAGCAGCAGGAACCACTGGCTCAACAAACCTCTTCAACAAGGACTTGTGGAACACGTTATGGATCTTAAATGTCCCTGGAAGAAGCAAACGAAAAGAAACAGGATTAATAATCTCCATGATCTTATAAGGTCCAATGAACCTAGGCTTAAATTTAGGAGATGCTACTCTCATAGGAATATTCTTTGAGGACAACCAGACCAAGTCCCCCACTAAAAACCGAGGACCATCAGTCCTATGCCGGTTAGCAAACCGCTGGGCCCTCTCCTGAGAGAGGGACAACCTCTCCACTACCTGGTCCCAAATCTGCTGCATACGCTCCACAACAGAGTCAACACCCGGACAGACAGAAGCCTCCGTCTGTCCCGAAGAAAATCGAGGGTGAAACCCAGAATTACAGAAAAACGGAGACATCAAAGTGGCAGAGCTAGCCCTATTATTAAGAGCAAACTCAGCCAAAGGCAAAAAAGAGACCCAGTCATCCTGATCAGCAGACACAAAGCATCTTTGATAAGTCTCCAATGTCTGGTTTGTTCTCTCAGTTTGACCATTGGTCTGAGGATGAAATGCCGAGGAGAAAGAAAATTGAACACCCAGTTTAGAACAAAAAGTCCTCCAAAATCTGGAAACAAACTGGACTCCTCTGTCAGACACAATGTTCTCAGGAATGCCGTGTAAACGAACCACGTGCTGAAGGAACAACTGCACCAATTCAGAGGAGGAAGGCAACTTAGGTAATGGCACAAGATGTATCATTTTGGAAAACCTATCACAAATTACCCAGATGGTGGTCATTCTCTGAGAAACAGGAAGGTCGGAAATGAAATCCATAGAGATATGGGTCCATGGTCTCTTGGGCACAGGCAATGGCATCAACAAACCACTAGAGCGAGAGCAAGGCTTGGAGCGAGAGCAAGTCCCGCAGGACTGCACAAATTCCCTGACATCACGAGACAAGGTAGGCCACCAAAAGGACCGACTAACCAAGTCTCTGGTACCAAAAATTCCGGGATGCCCAGCCAATGCGGAACAATGAATCTCAGACATCACACTCTTTTTCCACTGGTCCGGGACAAACAATTTTCCAACAGGGCAGCGCTCGGGCCTATCCTCCTGACACCCCTCCAGAGCAAGTCTCAAATTTGGCGAGATGGCGGAAAGAACTACACCCTCTTTCAAAATAACAGAAGGATCAGATAACTCAGGAGAGTCCACAAGGAAACTCCTCGAGAGGGCATCCGCCTTAACATTCTTAGTGCCAGGAAGAAAGGAAACCACAAAATTAAAACGTGTGAAAAACAAGGCCCACCTGGCCTGTCTAGGATTGAGTCGCTTGGCAGATTCCAGATAGACCAGATTCTTATGGTCCGTAAGGACCACCACCTGATGTTTGGCTCCCTCCAGCCAATGTCTCCACTCTTCAAAAGCCCACTTCATGGCCAATAACTCCCGATTACCCACGTCATAATTACGTTCAGTAGGAGAAAATTTTCGAGAGAAAAAGGCACAATGGTTACTTTTAGAGATCTCTGGATCTTTTTGTGACAAAACGGCATCTGCCCCAATTTCAGAGGCATCAACCTCCACCTGAAATGGCAGAGAAACATCAGGCTGCCGTAGAACAGGAGCAGAAGTGAATCTCTGCTTAAGTTCCTGAAATGCAGAGACTGCCTCAGGAGGCCAATTCACCACATCAGAACCCTTTCTGGTCAAATCAGTTAATGGTTTAACAATAACCGAGAAATTACCAATAAATTTACGATAAAAATTGGCAAAACCCAAAAATCTCTGAAGAGCCTTTAATGAAGTAGGTTGGACCCAATCACAGATGGCCTGAACCTTGACCGGGTCCATTTCAATAACAGATGGGGACAAAATGAATCCCAGAAATGAGATCCTCTGTACGCCAAAAAGACACTTTGATCCCTTCACATACAGAGCATTCTCTCTCAAAATCTGGAATACAGTTCGAACATGTTTCACATGAGAGTCCCAGTCATTAGAAAAAATCAAGATATCATCCAAATAAACAATCAGAAATTTGTCCACAAAATCCCTGAAAATGTCATTCATGAAGGACTGGAAGACGGAAGGAGCATTAGTGAGCCCAAAGGGCATCACTAGGTACTCAAAATGCCCCTCTGGGGTATTAAATGCCGTCTTCCATTCATCCCCGTGCTTAATGCGAATAAGGTTATACGCCCCCCTGAGGTCAAGCTTGGTAAACCAAGTAGCGTTTTTCACCCTGGAAAACAGGTCAGAAATCAAGGGTAACGGGTATTGATATTTCACAGTAATATTGTTCAAGAGACGATAATCAATACACGGCCTTAATGAACCATCCTTTTTGGCCACAAAGAAAAAACCGGCACCTAAGGGTGAAGAGGATGGTCTGATATGACCCTTCTCCAATGATTCCTTGATATAAGACCGCATAGCGTCATGTTCAGGTACAGACAAGTTAAAAAGGCGACCTTTAGGGAATTTACTACCCGGCACTAATTCAATAGCGCAGTCATAGCTCCTATGGGGAGGCAAGGATGCAGATTTACTTTCGCTAAACACATCAGAAAAATCTATCAAAAAGTCAGGAACATCCTGAGCCTGGGGGGAGGCAGAAAAAACAGGAGTGTTGGTATTAACACATTGGCAGCCCCAACTGGTTACAGACACAGATTTCCAATCCAAAACAGGGTTATGAGACTGTAACCAAGGGAAACCCAGCACGATAATGTCATGCAGATTATACAGAACCAAAATTTGCAGCACTCCTGGTGATCAGGTTCAACCCTCATTATCACCTGAGTAGAAAACTGGGGTTTATTCTCAGCCAAAGGGGTAGAATCGATCCCCAGTAGGGGAATAGACTTCTGTAGGGGTATCAAGGGAAACCCACAACGTTTAGCAAAATCATAATCCATCAGGTTAATAGCTGCTCCAGAATCAACGAAAGCCTGAGCAGAAAATGAGGACAGAGAGCATATCAGAGTGACAGTTAATAAAAACTTAGTCTGAACACTACCCAAGACAACTGAGAGTGCAAAACGTCTTCCCCGCTTAGGGCAGACTGAAATAGCATGAGAGGCATCACCACAGTAGAAACATAACCCATTGCGCTTTCGAGACTCATGACGCTGTGCCCCAGACACCACTCTATCACACTGCATGGGTTCAGAAGCTGGTTCACAAGGCAACACCATTCCACGCATACTTCTCCGCTCACGCAAACGTCTGTCAATTTGAATCGCTAATGACATAGAATCATTGAGACCAGAGGGGACAGGGAATCCCACCATAACATCCTTTACATTATCTGACAGACCCTTCCAGAAAAAGGGCTGCCAAAGCGTCGTCATTCCATTTGGTCAGGACTGCCCACCTACGGAATCTCTGACAGTATAACTCAGCGTCATAAAGCCCCTGATTTAATGCCAACAAGGCTTTTTCAGCTTGATCAGTGACATTAGGCTCATCGTACAATAACTCCAAAGCCTGAAAAAATGCATCAACATCACTCAAAACAGGATCCCCAGGTGTCAGGGAAAAAGCCCAATCCTGAGGTTTGCCGCGCAGGAGAGAGATGACAATTTGAACCTGCTGCGCTGCGTTCCCTGAGGACTTAGATTTTAAGGCAAAAAACAATTTACAATTATTTTTGAAATTCTGAAACTTAGCTCGATCCCCTAAAAACAAATCTGGCATGGGAATCCTAGGTTCCACAACAGGCAACCTAGCAAGATAGGTAGCAATACTCCGAACCTCAGTGGCAAGCTGATCCACACGGCCAGACAACTGTGCAAACTCCATTGAGAGAAAAGATCCTCCCCAGCACCCAGAGATACAGAGGGAAAAAAAAGCAACAAACAGAAAAATATCTCTGACAACTCTGACAACCTTTTTTCTTTCACAATATTTTTTCCCTTCTGTGAGTACCATACAATTTTCAATTTTTGGGCCGGTGATACTGTTATGTTTCGGTAGCTGAGGAGTGCAGGTAAAAAAGGCAATACACCAGAGCAGTTGGAATCTATGAGATTGCAGTACCCTGACTAACCACCACAACTAGAGGCAGCCGTGGAGCGTTCCTACGTTGGTCCTAGACGCCTCGTCACAGCCTGAGAAACTAACTACACCTAAAGATAGAAATAGGAAAGCTATCTGCCCCGGAGCAGAACCCCAAAGATAATAGAAAGTCCCCAAACAAGTAATGGCGGTTAGACAAGATGAAATACTGACACAGAAAGAAAATAGTATGAGCAAACGCTGGGGCCCAAACTAACTAAATAGAAAAGGATAGGAAGGGTACTTACTGCAATCCCAGAAAACCCTGAAAAGCACCAACTCTACTAATTTCAAAAACACCTGAGATCACACGACCTCTTCCACCTAAATTAGTTCTCTGGTGTAACAAAATCAAAACATCAGCCACTGAAAAACCTGGAAAAAGCAAAAGTACAAACATCAGTGGCTGAACTAAACTGAGAGGGCAAAAGCCCCCGGAGGGGACCCTGAAGGCACCCACAGAAGTGCAGGACAAAATGCAAAAATATAGCACAAAAACAAAAAGAAGAAAATGTCTTATCTGTTAGCAGTAGATGCAGACACAACACAGCAGGCTACAAGGGAAACAGGAATGAAGGATTCAGACCAGAACAATTGATCACCGGCAACCCTGATGGGAAGGTGACTCCCTTATATAAGACCAGTCAGTAACACCTGATTCCCAGTCCTCACAATCTTCACTGGACAGACCAGCACCGCTTGTAACCACCAGAGGAAGCCTCTGCTCAGAACTGATCTCAAACCCATTCACAACAGTCCACATCTTTCCCGGCACATGTCAGCTGTTTTGAACAGCTGATATGTGCCTCCAACATCCATGCGTGGAATCTCAATCTATCCACGACTGTTGACCTGATAAATGCAGCTGTCAATCTCTGACAGCGGCATTTAACTTATGCTTACCGGAAGCGCGCTGGAAATCCCGGCCACCGGTGACCTCATCATGTGATCTTGGGTCACTGATGGGTTGGCATGACAACCAAAGGTCTCCAGCAGACCTTTATGGTTGTCATAGCCAGATTGCTATGAGCGCCACCCGGAGGTCGGCGCTCATAGCAAGTAAGCATTTCGGCTACGTACAGGCGATCTGATCATTGCCTGTATGTAGCAGAGCTGATCAGAAAATTGCAGCTTCTAGTCTTCCATGGAGACTATTAAAGCATGCAAAAAGTAAAAATGTTTTAATATTAAAAATATAAAAATTAAAATCACCACCCTTTTCGCCCCATTCAAAATAAAACAGTAAAAAAAAAATCAAACATACACATATTTGGTATTGCCACTTTGAGAATCGCCCGATCTGTCAATAAAAAAAAGAAGAAAATCCAGCTCAACGATGGAGTGAAGATAAAATAAATCTTTATTCACTTGATGTTTCAAGTACAGAGGGGAAGTATCAGCATGTGTGTAATGTGAAGTTCCAGAATTTCTTCATTAATCATTTGTCAATGCTGTTTTAATAATAATAATAATAATAATATATCTTTATTCTTATATAGCGCTAACATTCCGCAGCGCTTTACAGTTTGCACAATTATCGTTTTCATTGTTATACCATCTAAACATTGTCATTTTTTCTTGTTTAGAGATAATGCTTTTTATGTATATACTGTATATGTAGACATATGTATATATATGAAAATTATTGGGGTTAGTTCTTCTGAAAGTATCGCTTACAACTATTATGTGTCTTTTGCATATCATTTATATCCAAGCTGTGCCCCATACAATTTTCCACACTCTGGACAAGTCAGTTGGGAATATCCATGACATATATTTTGCTTTGCATGTTCCAGCGTCTTTTGGGCTATCGATGTTGATAATAATTTTAATTATACCATCCACAAAAATTATAAGAAATATATAATAAGATTACATAGAATCATTTCTGTGCTCTTATATATTCTCAAGAATAGCCCATTTTTTCACGCTCTTTTTCTTTTGCTCCTTTTGTCATGCTTTTTGTATTTTCTTTTTGCTTGTTTTCACCTGACACTCGTTGTCTTAATTAACTATGTTAATTACTTTATAGGTGTGTTCACTTCATTTCACTATACAAGCGTTGTATTGCACAATGTCTGTTATCATGACTAAGGGTGCGGCGACACCTGAAACGCGTTGATAACGCACTCATCTGCTGCTATCTATGCTGATACTTCTCCTCTATACTTGAAACATCAAGTGAATAAAGATTTATTTTATCTTCACTCCATCGTTGAGCTGGATTTTCTCCTTTTGCCATGTCTTACGTCTGACACAACGGTTCCGTGCTCCGATTCCTGGCATGCTACACTGGTGAGCTGGACTTTTATTTTGTCTAAATAAAAGAATTAACCCGATCACTAAACGGCGTAACAACAAGATAAAAAGTCAAAACACCAGAATTACGTTTTTTTGGTCGCCACTACATTAAAATAAAATGCAATAACGGGCGATCAAAAGACCATATCTACATGAAAATGGTATTAGTAAAAATATCAGCTCAGTGCACAAAAAAATCCCACACCCATTCCAAATCACGAAAATGGAGACCCTGTATGTTTCGGAACATTTTTTACCAAAGTTTGGACTTTTTTTCAGCACTTAAATAAAAAAGAACCTACACATGTTTGGTGTCTATGAACTCATAATGACCTGGAGAGTCATAGTGGCAGGTAAGATTTAGCATTTAGTGAACATGGTAAAATAAAAAAAAACAAGTGTGGAATTGCACTTTTTTTGCAATTTCAACGCATTTGGAATTTTTTTTCCCGCTTTCCAGTACATGATATGTTAAAACCAATTATGTTGTTCAAAAGTACAACTTGTCCCACAAAAAACAAGCCTTTACATGGCCATATTGACCAAAAAATAAAAAAGTTATGGCTCTGGTAAGAAGGGGAGCAAAAAATGAAAACGCAAAAACGTTAACCCCCTATCTTTAGGTTAATAGCTTTTTTCAAGAGACTGGTTCACTTTAAAACTTCTGAATATTATGTGCAACTACAGTAACAGGAACATCAAGATGGGTTTATAGTAGAGTTGAGCGAAACAGGTCGGTCAGATTAAAAAATCACCGACTTTCGCCAAAGTCGGGTTTCGTGAGGTCGGCCATGCGGTCATCGACCTGAGTGCGAAAGTCGGTTTTCCCATAATTCTTGCAGGCGCCATTTCTCAGTCAATGAGCAAGGGCGCACACTGTGGGCAACGAGATGACATGGGAAGCGGCCACCACCATCTTAGAGAAGGGCATTGCAGTGATTGGCTTGCTTTGTGTGGCGACACAGTGGCTATAAAAGCCCTGACCACTGACCGCCATTTTACTTCTGCCGATCTTAGCGTAGGGAGAGGTTGCTGCCACTGTTTCTCAGTAGGGAGAGAGGCAAGAAAGAAAAGTGATTCTGTGCTTGTGCTGATAGCAATTGTGCTGTACAGTTAGTGTGCAGTGACAGGGGAGGATTTTTTTGTGTGCAGCAGTGCTGGTTATTAGGCCGCCTGCCAGTGACAGGTGAGGATTTTCTTTTGTGCAGCAGCAGAGCTGGTTATTAGGCTGCTTGCTAGCTGTATTGCTGTGTGTACACTGCTGTGCAGACTGCTTTTTACACAGAACAAATACTTTTATTCTTTTTTTCTGCAGAGTTATCGAGCGTTCATTTTTTTCCACACCGTATAGAACGGTACGCTCCTCACACACTACCGTGTACCGGCTGGTATCACAGACAAATACATGCTGACTATCTGTGTGTGACTCAGGAAATCTATATGGAGATTTACAATTTACCCCTATATTATATACACCTGTTATCTTCAGATACAGTACCCTTTTTTAGCTTTTTATATTGTGCTCTAATCCATACTGAGCCTGTGAGCGTCTGTGTGTTACTCCGGAAATCTATACGGAGATTTACAATTTACCCTAAACTACAGTATATACATCTTTTATTGTACCCTTTTTCAGCTTTTTATATTGTGGTCTAATCCATATTGAGCCTTTGAGCGTCTGTGTGTTACTCCGGAAATCTATAAGGAGATTTACAATTTACCCCTATACACCTGGTATCTTTAGATACAGTACCCTTTTTCAGCTTTTTATATTGTGGTCTAATCCATACTGAACCTGTGAGCGTCTGTGTGTTAATCCGGAAATCTATACGGAGATTTACAATTTACCCCTATGCAACTGTTATCTTCAGATACAGTACCCTTTTTCAGCTTTTTATATTGTGATCTAATACATACTGAGCCTGTGAGCGTCTGTGTGCTACTCAGGAAATCTATATGGAGATTTAAAATTACCCCAACACTGTATACAGCTGCACGCTTCTGATACAGTACCATATATCTGCTGGTATTTTTGGTACATTTTCCAAAACATGAGGAAGTATGGTGGAAGAGGCCGCGGACGTGGGCGGGGGGGCCAGCTGGTACTGGTGGTGGTGGTGGTGCATCTGCTGGTAATGCCAAAAGCACAATAGCACCTAAGGCAGGAGGTGTTGAGACTGCAGCATCGTCTGGCTCCAGAAGGCCTGGAAGACTCCCTTTTCTGGGAGTAGGTAAATCGATTTTAAAGCCGGAGCATCAGGAACAGGTTTTGGTTACATTGCCGAAACAGCCTCTAGCTCTATCGACTCCTCTTCTGAAGTTTCAAAAAATGCAAGCACTGAGTCGTCAGTGCAGGCTCCTGGTCAGGAACACCACCTTTCCTTGTGTCCTTCACCCCCACCAAAAGTGAAGGATGCGGCAGGCCACACTTCAGATTACTCCATGGAGCTCTTTTCACATACCATGCCTGGGTTATCAAGTCAAATCCTGAATTCCCCAGTCCAAGATGAATCTGACACAGAGTGCACTGATGCACAGCCACTGATAGATGATTCTGCTGCTACATTGACCCATAGCACTAAATTGCCCTCGCAGTTTACTGAGCCAGAATCTGACCCTGATGAAACTCAGGTGCCCCTCCCCGCATACTATACCATCTTACACGGTGACAGAGAGGAAGGTGCAGATGAAATTGAAGAGGAGGTGATGGATGACCCAGTTGTTGACCAGGATTGGCATCCATTAGAGGAAGAGGGTGCCGCTGGAAATAGCTCAGAAGAGGAGAAGGATCCGCAGCAGGAATCAACATCGCAGCAGTGGTTATCTGGCAGGCCCGTAGCTGTCCAAAAACGTGTTAAAAAAACAAAAATAGTTGCAGGACAGCTTGGCCAGACGGTCCAATTAGCACAGCGTGCAAGCCCTGAAAATGTATACCATAGTAGGAAGAGTGCAATGTGGCACTTTTTTGACCAAAATCCTATTGATGAGGCAAAGGTTATCTGTAAGAAGTGCGGAAGGACCTTTAGCCGAGGGAAAAAATCTCCGAAATTTGAATACCAGTTGCATGCTTAAACATTTAATGACCATGCACTTGCAAGCGTGGACGGACTACAAAACCTCAGGTAGCACATGTGCACCTGCTCCGACTGAAGGTAGCCAGCAACGCTTCATCGCTTCCCCACTGTAAGCCCACCGGTTAGCACACCACCTGCAAGAAATGTTGAGGTGCCGTCGCAAGGTCAAAGCAGTCAGGGAATCACAATGTTTTTGCAATGAAAGACTGAATCTAGGCCATCACCACCACCATCATCATCACCAACCCCTCTCAGTCCGTCATGTCCAACGCTAGTTCCCCCATATGCAGCTCTCAAGTCCACCCTAGCAGACACTCTGAGTAGGACAAGAAAGTACTCATCCTCTCATCTGCGTACACTGGCTTTGAACACCTACATTGCCAAACTGATCTCATTAGAGATGATGCCCTTCCATTTGGTTAAAAGAGCAGCGTCCCAAGAGCTCATGGCCTACGCTGTCCCACGCTATGACCTACCCAGTCGGCACTTCTTTTCTAGAAAAGCCATCCCTGCCCTCCACCTGCATGTGAAAGACCGCTTTGTCCATGCACTCAAACAATCAGTGAGTGGAAAGGTGCACCTCACAACAAATGCATGGGCTAGTAGGCATGGCCAGGGCCGTTACGTGTCCATCACTGCGCACTGGGTTAATGTGGTGGATGCAGGCTCCACAGGGGACAGCGGCGGTGGGACAGTGCTGCTTATCCCACGGTATAGGAAACAGTTGGCTGTAGGCGTTCGACCCTCCTCCTCCTCCAGAAGCGAAAGCTCGTCTACAGAGCGCAGTCGCACGAGCACTCCATGCGCAGCTGCCAGTGTTGCACACAAGGTGTCCCACTATCGAACAGGTAGTCGTAAGTGTCAGCAGGCTGTTTTAAAGATGATGTCTTTGGGCGACAACAGACACACCGCGGAGGTACTGGCCGACTACTTGTAGCGAGAAACTGAGTCATGGCTGGGCAGTCTACATCTTGAGCCAGGCAAGGTAGTCAGTGATAACGGATGTAATTTTGTGGCGGCCATAGCTCTGACAAAACTCATACACATACCTTGCCTGGCTCACACCTTGAACCTGGTGGTGCAGTGCTTCATAAATAATTATCCGGAGTTAACAGCCCTGCTCCATAAAGTGCGAAGACTGTGCTCGCACATCCGTTGCTCGCCCGTAGACTCCAGTCGTATGCAGAGGCTGCAGCGATCGCTCCACCTCCCCAAGCACCGCCTAATCATAGAGTTGCAACAAGGTGGAACTGCAACATGCACATGGTTGAGAGGCTGTGCGAACAGAGGCAGGCTGTAATGCATTTGTGGGAGGATACACAGGCAGGCAGTTTGAGGTCAGACATGGAGTTGTCGGGTGTGCAGTGGTCAAAGCTGAAAGACCTCTGTAAAGTCCTTCAGTGTTTTGAGGACTGCACACTGCTGGTAAGCGCAGACGACGCCATCATAAGCATGAGCATCCTACTTATGCGTCTGCTCATGCAAACTTTGACGCACATTAAGGATCAGGCGTCTGCAGCGGAAGAGGAGGAGGAGGAGGGAAGCCTTGATGACAGTCACCCATTGTATGCTCAGGGAACTGTCCTGGACGAGGTGGAGGAAGAAGAGGAAGAGGAGGAGGAGGATGAGGGGGATGATTATTTTGGGGAGGAGGATGCTTCTCAGGGGGCAAGAGAAAATGTTGGCTTGCCAAGGTCAGGTACAGGGTTTGTGCGTGACTGGAGTGATGTGGATTTGGCAGAAAGTGCTCCTCCACCCACCACTGGCAGAGCATCATTGACACCTGGAACATTGGCCCACATGTGTGATTATGTCTTGCGGATCCTAAAAAGGGACCCCCACATTGCCAAAATGATGAAGAATGACGACTACTGGTTGGCCAGCATCCTCGATCCATGCTATAATGGCAAATTACAGAACATCATGCCACAGGAGAACCTAGAGCTAATATTGGTGAACAAACAAGCAACTCTTCTAAACCATTTGTTAGAGGCATTCCCAGCACACAGCAGCGGTGCAGGTTCTACCACGAGCCGTAGTGGGCCAAATGGAAGAGGTGTTCCTGGTGCACACAGCCGAAGTGGCATTGGAGACAGGGGTTTCACGACCATGTTGTGGACTGATTTCTCAAGTACCGCTCACATGAATGTTAATACTGTCAACAGACAGGAGACAGCAGTTGTCAACTATGGTTCAAAATTACCTCTCCTCCCCTATCGATGTTCTCCCTCACAGTTCATTCTCCTTTGACTACTGGGCCTGTAAACTGGACACCTGGCCTGAATTGGCACAATATGCCTTACAGGAGCTTGCTTGCCCTGCTGGTAGTGTCAGAAAGAGTCTTCAGTGCTGCTGGATCATTCCTGACAGTAAGAAGGATCCGGCTGTCGACCCAAAATGTTGATGATCTCACCTTCATTAAAATGAACCATGCTTGGGTTTCAAAGGATTTTGGACCACCTTCCCCTGATGACAAATAGGTTGCCAGCAAAATGGCTCGCTTTGTCCTCCTCTTCCTCCGACTTCTCCAATTCCTCCATTTGCAGATGCTGAACGTCCAGCCTACACCTCAACATATACCAGTTTTTGCCACTCCCTATCTGGGCTGTACCCCCCCAGGGCCGGCGTCACCACCTCGCGCACCCGGGCAAGTGCCAGTGCCCTGAGCTGGTGGGGGGTCCACTCGTGGGCGACGACACTGGTACAGGGCCCCTAATAGTACGCCGGTGTCTCTGACGGTGGGGGGGCCCACTCGCCTCAGAGACACCCTGGCGTACTATGAGGGGCCCTGTGCCAGTGCCGTCGCCCACGAGTGGGCCCCCCTGCTTGCTCAGGGTCCAAGCACTTGCAATACTTACCTCTCCCTGCTCCACCGCTGTGACGTCTTCCGTGTTTCCTGACAGTTACATTCAGGTCAAAGAGCGCAATGATGTAACGTCTGTGCGGCCTCTGCCTGAACAGTCACAGTGCAGAGAGCTGGAAGATGGCGAAACTGAGGAGTCCAGGGTAGAGCAGTGCCCAGCCAGGAGAGGTATTTCATTTTTTTGGGTAAATCAAGTTTATTTAGGTATTTATGCACATCAGTCATTAACAGGAAGAGAATAGAATATACGTCTTCTACTATCACATACCAAAAAAAATTATATTGCAACTATAACTTTTCCCCAGAAAGTCATACATATAAAACAAATGTTGGATGAGCGCCTGAGGTGTTTGCTCATGTAGGCAATTATTATCACAGTATTACTTTGTTTATAAATTTTAAAGAATAAGGTATCTAGACTAAAGGTACTGCCACACTACACAATCCCGCTAGCGATCTCGTTAGCGTCGCATACTAATGAGATCGCTAGCGGGATTGTTTCTATATCGCTAGTAGCTACCTAATTTAGCGATATCGTTAAGGACGCTATCGCGGTTAGCGATCTCCTTAACGACTTTAGCGGTACAAAAGTACCGCTAAATCGCTAAAAAAGGTGCCACACTCAGTGATTAGATACTTACCAGCGGGACGCCAGCGATGAAAATAGGGTCCGGAACGATCAGGACGACGGACGAGATCACAGCAGGGGCCACGTCGCTGGTAGATGCCGCACACAACAACATCGCTAACGGGATCGCTAAATAGTGACGTTTTTTAGCGATCCCGTTAGCGATGTTGTTTAGTGTGGCATACCCTTAAGACTCTAGGTCTACAAAAGAAAAGAAGATAGAGAAGAAACAAGGGGAAAGAAGGGAAAAGAAAGAAAAAAAGAAATAGGGGAAGGGGGAAGGATTTTAAGGAGTGGGGTAGGAAATGTGGCTCCATCCAGTAGGTAAACTCATATGACCCATCATCTATGGGTCTATCAACCAAGAGTTCAATTCCGATAATTCTCTAAACATAACCCAGGGGGCCCAAGTGTTATATACCTTTCCGGTGGTACCATTCAGTTGTGCTATCAGCTGTTCCATTCTATATATGTCGTTGAGTTCCATCACCAAATCAGAACGCAAAGGAACCTTTTCCTGCTTCCAAAATCAAGTAATCACGTTCCTGGTAGCAGTGAGAATATGTCTAAGAAGACCTTTCTTAAATCTAGAAATCGAGGAGCTACACAAGGACAGCAAGGCCACCTCCATTGTGGGTGTAATTTTGGTTAGAGACAGCTTGTTGCAGAGATCAAAGGATGCTAACCACAGTTTCTGTATAAGTGTGCAGTGCCACCAAATGTGTACAAATGAACCTCTATCTTTTACAGGAAAGATGTTTATCTTTGTACCGTGTTAGCCAGTAGATAGAAAAATATTTACTATCCTCTATCTTTTAAGCATCTCTAGCACGTATCCGGTGTTGTTGGATAAATTATGTTTAAATCTGATGGTCATCTGTACCACCTCGACAAGATTTTGTAGCTCCTCTCCTGTGATGTCGAACAGAGCGATGACCTGAATGTGCATAAGAGAATCTTTGTTCTTTCTTCAACTGATAAGGGTCTACCCAAATCAATCTCCCATTTTGAAAAAAATGCTGGGAAATCTCTCGATGGGGTTTGCCCTTCCTGAAAGGTTTTGTATAATAAAGAGATAGTGTGATCTATAGAGTATGTTGATAAACAAAGAGTCTCAAACGGAGATAATATTCAGTATGGATCGGATTGTTTGGCTAATTTAATAATAAACCTCTTTATTTGTTCATAAAAGAACCATGCACCTGTTGGCGGCTCCTTGTCCCGAAAACCGAAAAATGTCCTGGAGAAACCTCATCCCTGTCCTTGTAACATACTCATGGACTATGGGGCATGAAGCTCTATTTTTATGTAGATAAGTGTCTCTTTTTAATCCTGCAGGAAAGGATGGATTGTCATATATAGGAGTTAGGGGGCCAGGATACGAAGAAACTCACAGCTCTCGACTCCCTCTTTTGATAAATGATATCATGTTTTTGGTGAGAAAGGGTAAAGGCATATCCCGTTCTTCCGTCGGGGACCAAATAACTATACGGGAGCATGTCCATTAGGATCATTTTCTAATGTAACCCACTTTTTTTTGTTTTTTATTATGAAACAGCTCTAAAATACATGTACTAATTTCTGCTTGACTTATAGATAGCAAAATCTGGCAGACCTATTCCCCCTTCTTGCTTCGGTCTACTTCACAAAAAGTATGAAATACATGCTCGTTTTGTGACAAAATTAAGCGAGTAATCGCTTTTTTAAGACATGAGAAAAAGAAGGCAGGTAAATACAAGGGGATTGTTTGGAAATAATATAGGATCCATTTTAATAATATAGATCCATTTTAATAGCGCTCACTCTTCCAAACCAAGATAAAGGTAGTTTATGCCATTTTTCTAAGTCGAACTCAGCTTTATGTAAAGCTGTCTTAAAGTTTGCTTCACAAAAATTAGATACTTTGGCGGTGATTTTTATTCCTATAGATAGGTAAGAGAATCTGAACACCACTTAAAGGGAAATGAAGCTGCCAAACTCTCTCCACCTCACTTGGTTGGATTGAGATATTGAGAATCTCCGATTTGTGGGTATTAATTTTGAAATTGCTCAGATGACCAAATCTATGTAATTCAGAGATAATATTTGGGAGACTCATAGTTGGGTAAGAGACATACAATAGGACATCATCTGCAAAAAGTGCCACTTTGTGCTCTTCTGATTGGGCTTTTATGCCTCTAATGGAGGGATTATTCCGTATCGCGGTTGCTAAATGTTCCATAGTGAGTATATAAAGCAAGGATGAAAGAGGACAGCCTTGCTTCGTGCCGTTCCTAGTTAAAAATGTGTTTGAAAGTGCACCATTCATTTTAACTTGAGCACGGGGAGATGAGTGCAGGGCAGAAATTCTACGGAGCATACTTTCTTTTCAGCCAATTCCTTCTAACATTTGAAATATAAAATCCCAGTGCACCCTGTCGAAAGCCTTTTCTGCGTCAATCGACAGAATGCACATGGGTTCATCTTTCTTGACCGACCCATCAATCAAAGAAATAGTTCAGATGGTGGTATTTCATTTTTTTAAATGTTTGGAGCAATATATGGGGAGCATTATACACTGGAAAATTATATATGGGGCCCATCATACACTTGAGCATCATAGATAGGGCCCATTAGAAACTGTAGCATTATATATGGGGCCCATCATACACTGGAGCATCATCCATGGGGCCCATCATATACTGGAGCATCATATGGGGCCCATTATATATGGAGTATTATATAGGCCCATCATACACTGGAGATTCATCCATGGGGCCCATCATATACTAGAGCATCATATGGGGTTCATTATTTATGGGGCATCATAGAGGGTATGGAGCATCATATGGAGCACATATGGGGCCTATTCTGTATGGAGCATTATATGAAGCCCATTCTGTATGGAGCAATATATGGGGCTCATCATATACTGTATGGAGTTTTCTATTCGACTCATTATACTGTATGGAGCAATATATGGGGCTCATTCTACTCTATGGGGACCGTCCTATACTGTATGGCACATTATATGGGGACCATCATATACTGTAGCATTATGTGGAGCTCATCATATACTGTATGGAACATTATATGGAACCAATTATGTATGTAGCAATATATGGGGCTCATTATTCTGTATGGTGCACTATGTGGTGGCCATAATACTGTATGGAGGACTATACTGTCCGGTTTTTGAGCTATTGTAGAATTTACAATAGATATCACTCATGTAATGTAAGAAGTGAGGTATTTGGCATTGTACTATACCTATATTTCTCTGCCGTATAGGAGCATCATGAATTGTGGTATGTGTTAAAGGGGCCCACTGACACTCTTTCGCCCAGGGCTCACAAAAACCTGGAGCCAGCCCTGCCCCCCTCCCACAACTTTAGCCAAATAACCCCCAGTTTTCAATGCGTAACTATTATTATAAAGAAAATTAAGGTTGCCAAGCTTAAGTAATAAGAATTGATGTCGTTGGCATTGAAATGGGCACTGTAGGTATGTTTACTGTCCTCCACTCCCTGCCGACTTTGCTTCCCATTGATTTGCATTGGATTTGGTGTTTCAGTCGGACCCCGACTTTTCCCGATAATCGCCGATTTCGCTCAACTCAACTTTTGAGAAAGTCGTCTTTCATAAAACCCGACTCGACCCTAAAAAAGGCAAAGTCGCTCATCTCTAGTTTATAGCTTTTACTTTTATCATGTTGGTGTATAATTTTCTTTCTAATGTCCTGAGATAACTCTCTCCTTTAGCTTTCTTTGCTCCATATTCAGAGTGGTACTTCATGATACCAAACAGAACAGAACTATTTACCACCCTTTTTAATAGGCAGGCTGACCAATAACATGTTTGCAGACACCTGTGTTGCTAATTACAAGACACACTTTGGTTTAACTTGTCCCTATGGTCAAATTAAGTTCAGTCTTTTCTAGGGGTACCATCATTTTTGTCCTGGATATTTTCATTCATTTGTTTTTCCAAAATTTTCTATTGAACCGCAACCACAACTTAAAAGCAATCTTTGAATTTCATTAGTTGATATTCAGTAAATTTAATTGAAAATTAATTTTGTCAGTTGCAGGCTATATCAATAACCATTGTGTTTTTTTTTTTTTTTACTTTACCAAAAGTATAATTGTTGACCAACAATTTTGCGCATATATGTAGACACAGGCTCCATCCAATTCATTTAAGCTTTTGCTACAATTCCCACGACTTTTTGAAATGTCCCAAAGTTTTTGCACCACATTTTATGGTTTTTAGTGTTTTTATGCCAACTACTGTAAGTTCAACTATGTTTTTGAAATGTGGGTGGGATTGAGCGATCAGGTGCAATGCTGAGCACAATGGACAAATTCGAAAATAGGGCAAACTGCTTAAAAATAGGGCAAACCCATCTTTACAAGTGCATCTTTCATCAAGACTGGTGTGTAAAATGACGACTATATATTATAGACTATACACTATAGTGTTTAATGAGGTTACTATCAAAGAATTTTAAGTTAATTTTAAGTATACATAAACAACAAATGGAAAACATCTTTAAATATTCATCCCTGATAAAATGTACAGTATACCTTTTCAAAGTTTGATGTATCATGACTGCTTTGTCGAGAATGAGCTGTTAAGTACTCTGGAAACAGACATGGCTCACCAACAATGTACTTCACATCTTCACTTAATGCTTCCAAAAAAAAGTCAGTCTTGTCTCTTTTATGCCATGCTACAAACAATGCAATGAGTAAGATCTGAAAAAAAAACACATAAAAGTATAAATGTACTCCACTGTCAAACATGAGTTACAACTTTTGAAAGGTCATAAAAACGCATTTATTTAAGTCCATTATATGTAGAGCACCAACATATTCCACTTAACATAAGTTTTACAAAAGCTATAATCACTCACATTAGTTCTTGTAACCTGCGCTGTCATGCAACCAGGAAAAACACCATTTAAAATGCACATGTAATACACATATAGAAGCAAGCGTAGCATGTCTGAAATTAACAAGTTACCAGTAGTATTGAGTGAGTATACTCGTTGCTCGGGTTTTCCCGAGCATGCTCAGGTGATCTCCGAGTATTTGGAAGTGCTCGGAGATTTAATTTCTGTTGCCGTAGCTGCATAATTTATGGCTGCTGGACAGCCTGAATACATGTGAGGAATGCCTGTTTGTTAAGGAATCCCCACATGTATTCAGGCTGTCAAGCGGCCGCAAATCATGCAGCTGTGGCAACAGAAACTAAATCTCCGAGCACTTCCAAATACTTGGAGATCATCCGAGCGTGCTAAGGAAAGCCCGAGCAACGAGTATACTCGCTCATCACTAGTTATCACCCAACCAACGAACAATTCACTTTAAGCATTGATTTTCATGGTAGTCATTTTTGTCACTAAGCTTTTTAAAGATATATATATATATATATATAGTATATATATTATATATATATATATATATATATATATACACAATGTACGTCCAAATGTACTGTAGCGATTTGCTCTGGGGCAGTGTCCGGGCCGCAGTAATGAGGCAACACACAGGCTTTGAGTCCAAAAATCACTGGTTTCCTGTCACTTTAACACCAGGCAACAGAAACATAACAGAACGTAAATACACTCCAGCTTGGAGGACCACTGTTCCCAGACTCACCCTTGCATGGGATGGGCTTGACTAAGCAGCTGCAGGTCAGCAGTGACTGCCAGGTGCCATTCCCCGGGTGGTCTGGAATCTGCTTGCTTGAGCTTGCTGACACACTGTACCAAAAACCATGGCGCTCCTTCTCTTCCTTTCAATACGCTCCGGAGGTGTCTTCCCAGACCTCCATCCACTGGCTCAACCTAGCCAGTACTGATTCCCCCTTACCAAACACACAGGTTCCATTAAATATCCCTCAACCACACACATAGGTGCATTACACATCACCTGAGCTACTCACGTGACTATGACCTCATCACAGGTCCTTGTCTTCATCGAAAATCCCAGCCAAACTTTAGCCTGCTGGGAGAAATATATCCCCCATCCAGCAAGACCCCCTTTGGTGTACCACAGTACTCTAAGTTAAAAGGGTCATCCAGTCCAAAATGATAAGTCTGCAAACACTCTGTGTGACTGCAGACTTATGAATTTCCCCACGCACGCACTTTGTGTTGTGAGCATTCGCAGGTTTCTGAGCCGAGACCGACAGGTACGTATACGTTATACATATTCCCAGCCAGTAGCGTAGCTACCGGGGGCAGAGGGGGCCATGGCCCCAGACCCCATGCTTTGAGGGGGCCCACCCAGAGCTACGCTACTGTAACTGTATCAGCGTGCACAGCGCGCCCATACAGTTACATTCTGCAGCATATCAGGGAGAAACGATCACACTGCTCTGCCGCCCGGCCACTATGGGGCCCCTGAGCAGGTGGTGGGGGACCCGGTGCCAGCAGTGGGACCCCACCCATCATAACAGGGTCAGCTGTATAGGCATCCTTCTCCCATCATCTCCCTCTCAGCATCTGATGCAGACACTGACAGCTGGCGCGATGATGTCACTGCCCGGAGCTAGCTGTCAGGAGATGAGCAGGAGCTTGGAGCAGCGCAGGAACCAGGAGGAAGAGAGGTAAGTATTGGATTATTTATTTTTTTATGGGGGTGCATTATATTACAGTCTGCCTATGGGGGAGGGTGCTGCCTTACTTTACAATCTGTCTATGGGGGGCTGCATTATACTATATAGAGTCTGCCTATGGTGAGTTAATTATATTACATTGAGGACTATCTGGTGTATTATACTATATGGAGGCTATCTAGGGGCCATCATACAGTGTGGAGATTACAGTGAGGGGGTCATCATACAGTGTTGGAGCCATCAAACAGTTTGGGAGATACTAAGGGGTCAGTATGTAAACAGTGAGGGGGCATTATACTGTGTATAAGAGAGCATCATACTATGTATAGGGGAGCTGTACAAGGGGGAGACTCGGAACATTATTAAATGTAAAGTGGGCACTTATTGTTATAGGGGAACTCAGGTAACTGTGACGGTCAAATGGGCACACACAGGGTAATATTACTTTCTAGTGGGCAAAATATGGGCACTTTTTTCTAGGGCACTTGCACCCGGCATTACTATATTCTAGAGGGGTACTTTAGAATTTAAAGGGCACACAGTACCACAGGTGCAGGTGCAGTATTTGGGACACATATGGCAGCAGCGGCTCAGCATTGGGGTATCAGTAGGATGAGGGGTTTGTGCAGGTTGGGGATAGATGGTGATGGTGCTGGAATATGAGAAGTGAAACGTGTCTTTCTTGTATTCTCTGTAGCCGAGTCCTGGCTGGAGGAGTTGTAATTGTTGGTCTGGGCCAGATGGAAAAGACGTGAAAAGTGAATGATTCCATCAGGAAGAATGTCAGCTGTAAGTCACTATCTGTTTCTCTGTTGTAATCACTTATATGTTCTGTAAGGACTGGTATCTACCACTGACCATATGACAGTAATATTAATATTGGTCTTTATATAGAGATTATTTTCAGTAACAGTGTAGTCATCTCCTATATCCACTATTAGTGTCATGGAAATATATATGTATTCCATATATTCAAAGTATATTCACATATATGTATTCACAGTTCACAGTTAGATAGATCTCACTTGCTAAAAAAACCCTGTGCTCACATATTTCTAGGCCAGATATAATCAGTCGTTTTAAAGAAATCTGGCCTTCATAAGACCTTCGTAAAGGAACAAATGCATGAAGTACAAAATGTCCTATTAGATATCTGTTGTTTACATTATAGTTATGCAAGGCAACTAGGTCACAAGAATTAAACAATAATTCTGCAACTTCAGCTCTTTTAATCATGATTATCATAATTATCATATTTACACTAGAACAGCCAATAATCTAGCAGCTTTTAATTGTATGTTAATTGACTAACCAGCCCCTTTTTGTAAACGTATAAAACCTTGAATGAATAATAAATGTATGTTTTTGACGAACTGTTATACTGACACTTTCGTGTGGACAGTCCTCATTTCGTTCTGAGCGCTCAAAAAGACATTATATAGAGATTTGGACATGGCAAGCAGCAAACACAGGATATTTTTATCCTAATTAAATTTCCATATCAGTTGGCGCCTGCACGCGGGGCATTGGACGAAACGCACGAGGACTCGGCCGACCGGAGAGACGGGGGTGTTGGCCCTGGCCTTGGCACACGGGACGGAGACTGCAGCTCCATCAGTAAGGTAAGAAAACTTTGTCATCTTACCTGAATGTTCCCTGTGCCTAGTCCTAGCCTACACTTCCAGCCGGTCGGACGTGGTCATCACCGCATTCCCAGGTTGTGTAAAAAGTCCATACCCTTATCCAAAAGCCCTGGGATATAAGCCGAGTTGGTTGCTGCTGTGCTGTATGTTTCATGTTTTATGTGAACCAGGAGAAAGTTGGAACAGTGACTGTGTTTTTGCTTGCTGATCTCTGGGGGCTGTATAGCAAAAGACAATTGCTGCATAAGTTCCCGCAGTAAACTTTCACGCACCGGGAGGCCATCCCAGTCAAATCAGACGTGGAGGGCGGGAGCTTTCTTTTGGATAAGTCCACGCAGATATTCTTCACACATTGGAGGGAGGTTATCCCAAAAAATCCAGTTGTGGAAGCGAGGGCTTTGTTCGGTTAAGTTTCTGCAGTAAACTTTCATGCACTGGGAGGCCATCCCAGTCAAATCAGACGTGAAGGGCAGAAGCTTTGTTTGGATAAGTTCTCACAATAATTGTCCACGAACCGGGAGGCCATCCCAGTCAAATCAGACGTGGATAGTGAGAATTTTGATGAAGGCTATTGCAGATTACTGTGACCGGCGCACCGGCCAGGGCTACGGTACAGAGCGATAGAACCTTGAGCTTCGCCGCGCTCAGTGCAATTGGTGAGTTATCAGTTACCAGAGCAGCTTGTATGTGTCACAGATCATCAAAAGAGGGATTCGTATTCTCCCGGGTGTCTGTCTCATTGTCTGTATCAGGTACTGTCGCTTTAAATCACATCTCCGTGCGCTCTGTCAGTAACTCATTCAGAGCAGTGTGCTGGCTGCAGCAGCGAGAAAACCCCTTTGACCCCCCTCCTCTGCTAATCACGTTATCAGGCATTCTGTTTCTTGGCTTTGATTTTTATTTTTTTTAAGCTAGTTTTTTGGCTACAGGTTTTAATGTGAAAATTCTCAGGCATTCAGACTGAACTATATTCATTTTTTGCTATTCTGAGGAATAATAATTTTTTTTTTTTTTTTGATACGTGATTTCAGTGGCTATAGAGACAGCAAGCAGAGATATAAGGAAGGGAGGGGGGAAGCAGCCAGCTGACATTCCAGAGATTTTTAATTAGCTGTTTTAGTAACAAGGGTTGTTTTTCAGAGTTTTATGATTAATACGGTTTTTCTTTTCTCCCCTTTTTGGTGAATTTATTTTTTTTTGTTTACTTTTTCTAGAGTTTTTTACTAAATCTAACTTTTTGTTTTTTAAAAAAAATTTTTCTTTTAAGTACATTTTTAAATGATTTTGGAGAGATTTTTTTTTTTTTTCTCTAAGCAATTTATTTTAGAGCTTTATTTCTCCAGCCATTTTTTTTTCTACAAGCTTGCCTTAGAACAAGGTCACATAGATAAGGAGAATTACAGGCTGAGGGAGAGAGCAGACACAAACTACGCAGTGGTCTGAGCAGCCCCTCCCGTCGGGCATTCGGCGAGGAATTTTTTTTTTTTTTTTATGTGAATAAGTTTGAAAAGGTGTTAAATCATCTGTGAGAAAAAGATCACTGACATGTCACAAGAGCAGAATTCAGAGTCACACACATCACATGTCCATCATGTGGAGACACGGGACAGGTGTAGGCTGCTCTCATTGAGTAAGGAGCCTTGTACAGGGAAAAATGCTCCCCGCCTCTCTCCACAGGGAGAAGGCATTTTTGTTTCAACCATCCCCTCTCAAGAGTCACAGGGGGGACACCCTCTCCTTTTTCTTCTCTCAGTCCCTTTCTCTTTCTTCTTCAGACTTTTCTCCTCTTTCCTCGCTGCCATCCCTCTCATTCCTTCTTTTCCCTCCATCACATCTCTGACACATCCATTTTCTTCATCTTCCTCTTCTTCTATCTCTTCCTCTCCAACTCTCAAATCTTGTTCTTCATCTTCTTCTACTTCTCCCCCTCCATCTTTCTTCTCTCTCTCTCCTCCATCTTTCTCTCTTTTCCCCCTTTCACTCTTCTCTCCCTCCCCTCCTCTTTCTCTCGCTCCTCCCTCACACCTCCCTTCTCTTCCTCTTTTTTCTACTTCGTCATCAACTGGGTCAACGCCCAATCCAAGCAATGTGGTGTCCCTGTATTCAGTGTCTCCAGCACAGGGCACCTTGTCTATCCCAAGCACAGTACAAACATTGCCAGTCATTATATCAGGAGAAGAAAGTACAGATCTCCCTACACAAAACGCTACATGTAGCCCCCAGACACAACAGTCCACTGCTAGGGCTTCACAGGGGAGTGGTATAGCTACAGGGCTGCTAGCATGGAACCATGACACTGATCCACCGCAGCCTCAGCAAGGAAGTGGGAAATCCCCATGCAGCAAGACAACTTTAAAGCCCAAATCTCACCCAGTGTATGCACCAAGTACACCATGTCACTTCTTATCTGATGAAGATGAAGATGCAACGTCACACATGCTGCCCAATACTAGGGAAGGAAACACACAAGCACCAATAGAGCAGGGACAGGTAGAGGCACCATCCTATGAGCCCTTCATCCCAAGCCAGGTGATCAGTATGCTGCCAGACCCAGGGATACACCCCATGCTATTTTGCCAAAAAATGCAGCAGATCCAGCAAACGTATACAGCAGCCTGGATTGATCTCTGGACCGAAATGGAAATAAAAGCAGGTGATGCATTCTGGTCAATTATGAGAGAACACTTCAAGCTTCCAACAGAGTTAGATGCGTATGCCTGGGAGACAGGACCAAAGCTAATTGAGCAACTCAGAGAATGGGCCAAAAGCAGACTGACAGGACAAACTCTCAGCCTACATGTCACGAGTCAAGACAAGACAGAGTCTGTGGAGAAGTTCCATGACAGAGTGATGCAAGTGTTTCAAGATTTGGGCCTCATTACCCATGATCAGACACACAGACGGATGTTGGCACAGGCCTTTGTGCATGGACTGAGAGAACCAATCAGGAAACCACTGGTAGCAGCCAGGCCTGAGTACACGTCAATAGCAATGGATACCCTGCTCACAGTAGCAAAAAGGATTGAGTCCGCCGGGACAGAAGGAATGTCAAGTGTTACAACTGTGGCGAGTTTGGTCATTTCCGGAACAAGTGCAGAACACTGACTTCACCCAGAAGAAGCAACAGAAAGCAGTGAAGAACCCCGTCCATAGGACAAGAGCACACCAAGTCCACAAGGAACCCCACCAGTGGGACCAATATCCTGAGAGTGGATGGCGTAGTCATATCTTTTCTTGTGGAACTCCGCAACCTCACCTACCTATCAGAATCTTCTGCTTCTTGCATGGGAATTGATGGTCAAGTCAGATATTTCCAGATTATGAAGCCCCTGAGCGTGTGGACTCAGCCAGAACACTCCATCATGTCCCAGTTTGTTGTGTAAAAAACCTGCACCCTCAACCTATTGGGAGTGGACCTACTGCAGAAGCTGAAAGCGACCAGAGTGTTCCAGGAAGATGGGACCATGACACTTTCTTCACCCCTGACCCAAGAAGAAACAGGTACCTCAAACAACCACACTGCAGACCTATCACAGGAGGTGCTGGACATAGTACCAGAAAAAACCACTCCATCACCCAGGGTCAAGATGTCTCTGACCAACTGAAGGTCTAAGTGAGCTCGCCTAAGAAGACGGCCTGAGAACTTTGACATTGGCCAGGATATTCAACTCAAGAAGGACTCTACTCGCTTCATGCAACACCTCATCCAGCTCTAACGCCAGAGGTTCATCTTTTGCAAGCACCAGGAGGTGCCCCTGCAATCAACCAGTTCACCCAGGCCCTAGACCGGAAAAAGGCACTCAGCTCTTCAAACTTGTGCACAAATACTGACCTGAGACCGAGCTGGAGAAAAAGAAACTACTGATGGCCCGTGCTGAGAAAAAAGCAGCCGTTTAAGGAGACGTCCCAACAAGAAGACCCCTGTGACCAGAACAGGTGCTAACACAGTACCTGTCTTGGTGGAGAACAAGAAAGCCAGCTGGTCGTCATCTCTCATGATGTGGACCCTAGTAGACGGTTTGTTTTCCCGCCAGCTCTGCACCAGCAGATGGGAGTCCCCTGCTGCATACTGAAGGACAAGGCCAAACTGGGCTGCCTCGCCCATGGGAATCAATCCCAGCTTTCCACAGTGAAGAAAAAGACTGTAAACCCCACTGAGTTCAGAATGGTGCAAGGCCTGGAGGCCGCGAAAGAGGCTACGGTATTTGAAACCCCAACAGTGCTGAACCATCACACTCTGCTCTCAAGAGTCCCAGTCACCGCAACGGTATTCACGGTGATCAACCTGGCCAGTACCTTCTTCAGTGTTTCCCCTCCACCTGGAGGCCTGCTTTCACGCACCAGTGCAGTGCATATGGACAATGTTGCCTCAAGGTGCTCAAAACAAGCCCTTTAAGTTTCACCAAGACAATGTCCTCCATCCTCGTCAACTGGATTGCAGAATATGCAAGAGTCACTCTTCTACAACACGTGGATGACCTTCTATTTTGTGTGGTTGACATCAACACCTGCACAGTCTATTCCTTGTCTCTCCTACTCTACCTGGAAGAACAGCAACGCAAGGTCTGGAAGAACAAATTCCAGTGATGCCAGAAGCAAGTTACATCCCTGGGACACTGTATTGCCCACCAGACGAAACACATGTCAAAAGACTGGGAGACCACTATGGAGAAGATGGCTCCCCCAACAACTCCAAGAATGCTGCAGGACTTCCCTGGTCTAGTGTCATATTGCAGAATCTGGATCCCTGATGCCTCAGTCCTAATGCAGCCTCTGTGCGCTTGCATCAACGCAACCCCGCTCCTTCTATCAGACGCAGCCTTCAACCCATTCAGGAGATTGGAAGAACTCCACAGTCTCAGCGCCAATACAAGGCCTACCTGACTATGAAAAGTCTTTCCGTCTACCTGATGGAAGAAAGAAGGTCATGCTACTGGAGTCCTGGCACGGATTCACGGGGGAAAACAGAGACTTTTAGGCTGCCTCTCAGCCCGCTTGGATCCAGTTGCAAGAAGAGCACCCTCCTGCCTGATGGCAGTATCTGCAGCACACACCCTCCTGGACAAGGTTGCTGAAATCACTCTTGGACAGCCAATGGAAACTCTCACTCCACATGACATCTTGGCAATCTTCAATCAAGCTCAACCAACAGTAATCTCCCCACCGCCAGGCATCTTTGTGGCGCCTCTATTGCCTTTGTCTCATAATGTCACCGTCTCCAGACCTACAGTCCTCAGCCCGGCCACTCTACTCCCACTCCCAAGGGGGGATACTTGGATGGCTCCAGAAGAAGTTTCAACACAGAAAGTGCAGTGACCAGCAATCAAGAAATCCTGTGGTCCAGAAGTCTGTCACCTAGCCTGTCAGCCCAGGAAGCAGAATTGATAGCGCTGACGAAGGCCTGCCAGATGGCAGAAGGCAAGACTGCAAACATCTACACGGACTACAGGTACTCGCATGGCATAGCACACGACTTTGGACCCATCTGGGCTACAAGGGACTTCATCACAGCAAACGGGACAACCGTGAAGCATCATGGAGCCTTCAGGGACCTACTGGGTATACTCCAACTTCCAAAATGGTGGCAATTTGAAAAATCAAAGTGCATGGAAAACTGAAAACAGAAGAGGCGTGAGGCAATAACATGGCGGACATGGCAGCCAAAGAAGCAGCCAAAGGAAGACAACATGGAGAAGTGGGAGAGGTCGTAGAGCCGGACGGCTACTACATGACGACTGAAGACAAGAAACCTGACAAAGAGACGTCCTGGGATCTGCTCAAGAAGTTACAAGACCAAGCTCCAAAAGGAGAAAAGAGCTGAATGCGAGAAAAAAGCAACACGTGAAGAAGGAAGGCTATCAATAATAGACTTCAAACTCTGCCTACCACAAAGTATGCACCCTATGGTGGTCCAATGGGTACATGGACCCACATCCACATATCAAAGACACAGATGAATGATCTGATTGGTGCTTACTGTTTCGCTTCAGGGATCTCCACCCTAACAGCCAAATTCACCAGCAGCTGTCTGACCTGCGGCAAATGCAAGCCTGGACGTATGGAAGAAAGACCCCCTCACCTCATCTGGAAAGACCACTCTACCAGCTTCAAAGGATCCAGATAGACCACATCCAGATATCGCCAAGTGAAGGATTCAAATACGCCATTGTGGTCAAAAGAAGAATTTTCAAGATGAACAGAAGCCTTCCAAGTCAGCAAAGACTACTGCAACGAAGCTACTTTCGGAAAATAGTGTGCAGATACGGGGTTCCAGAAATGATAGAAAGTGATCAGGGACCCGCATTCACAGCAAATCTGACACACAAGACCCGATTAGCAGTAGGGTCAGATTTAGGCCTACACACTCCTTACCACCCCCAGAGCAGCAGGAAGGTAGAAAAAACTGAACGAAACACTTAAGAATAGAATGCTGAAAAATTGCCCAAGAGACACGCAAACCATGGCATGACACACTCCCTATTGCACTGTTTAGCGTAAGGCACACTCCCAGAGACCCAGAAAAGCTGTTTCGTGCCTGCATCTTCTGCTAACAGATAAGACATTTTCTTCTTTTAGATTTTTGGTGCCTGCATTTTGTCCTGCACTTCTGTGGGGGTCTGCCGGGTCCCCTTCGGGGGCTTATGCTCCTCTCAGTTTAGTTCAGCCACTGTTTGTTCATTTGCCTTTTCCAGTTTTTTCAGTGGTTGCTGTTTAGTTTTTGTTACACCAGAGAACTAATTTAGGTGGTAGAGGTCGTGTGATCTCAGGTGTTTTTGTAATTAGTAGAGTTGGTACTTTTCAGGTTTTTTGGGGTTGCAGTAAGTGCCTTTCCTATCCTCTTCTATCTAGACAGATTGGGCCCCAGCGTTTGCTCATTCTATTTTCTGTCTGTGTCTGTATTTCCTCTTGTCTAACCGCCATTACATGTTTGGGGGCTTCCTATGTTCTTTGGGGATCTGCTCCGGGGCAGATAGCTTTCCTTTTTCTATCTTTAGGTGTAGTTAGCTTCTCAGGCTGTGACGAGGCATCTAGGACCAACGTAGGAACGCTCCACGGCTGCCTTTAGTTGTGGTGGTTAGTCAGGGTACTGCAATCCCATAGATTCCAACCTCTCTGGTGTATTGCTTTTTTTGCCTGCTCTCCTCAGCTACCAAATCATAACACTTATGTAATTGAATTGGTCAAAAACTAATGTCCATTCTCGAGTTTTTCTCCTCACTGCCAGATTTGATGATCCTGTCCAAGAGCCCCAGATGACATCAACCTCTGTGTAACTAGAGGGAAAGCCTGTTTGAATCCACGTATCGAATTGCAAGGAAGCTCCCGTACCAGGAGAGACACCTAAGCCATGAAGGATGTCGTGGATGCTCTGACTGACCAGACAGATGACCAGATGACCTACCTGATGAGTTCAAGGCCAGAGACCAAGTTAAAGCAGGATTTGAGTCACTATAAACAAAAATGTTGATTGGATAAATTACATCTATTATAACCAGCAGAGATTTGTTAACGTCACCATAGATGCTGTAAAAGGTTTGGCAGCACAGTTAGGCCCCACTTCCATTATGACATTCCAGAATAGAATGGCTTTGGATATGATTCTACCTGAGAAAGGAGGTGTTTACAAAATGATCAAAGACACCTGTTGCACCTACATCCCAGACAACACTGGCCCAAATGGTAAAGTCACAATGGCAATACAGAAACTTACTGAGTTATCAGAGGAACTGAAACAGAACTCAGGTGTCACTGACCAATGGGATCGATACTTTGGGTGGATGAGTGGGTGGCAGAAAATGTTGGCACAGGTTGGGACAGCCATTATGGGGGTTCTCATTTTTGCATTAATTACTGGTTGCTGTGTAATTCCTTGTATCCGCAGGATAATGGAAAAAACTGTTCAGGAGACAACCAATTTGATGCCACTCACCATCTTGGACCTCGCACCAGTCCGGATAGAACTGCCTGGCTTGACCAGATCTCCGAACTACCTCCAGACTGAGAATACACATCCTTGATGAATCATCCTATCAAATAAGGAGACTATGATTGCAAACACATAAACCCCCGACAGGGACAGTCCTCCTGACCGCCCATTTGCGAAAAGTCTGTATTCGGTGGGGGAGGCATGTACTAGGGGTGTCTCAACTCACCGGCAGCATAAAAGAGTTGCAGCGCTTTGGGCCAGGAGCAGGTTTTTAGGGCAAGTGGTATCTAAGGGGGGACTGTCATGGAAATATATATGTATTCCATATATTCAAAGTATATTCACATATATGTATTCACAGTTCACAGTTAGATAGATCTCACTTGCTAAAAAAACCTGTGCTCACATATTTCTAGGCCAGATATAATCAGTCGTTTTAAAGAAATCTGGCCTTCATAAGACCTTCGTAAAGGAACAAATGCATGAAGTACAAAATGTCCTATTAGATATCTGTTGTTTACATTATAGTTATGCAAGGCAACTAGGTCACAAGAATATAAACAATAATTCTGCAACTTCAGCTCTTTTAATCATGATTATCATAATTATCATATTTACACTAGAACAGCCAATAATCTAGCAGCTTTTAATTGTATGTTAATTGACTAACCAGCCCCTTTTTGTAAACGTATAAAACCTTGAATGAATAATAAATGTATGTTTTTGACGAACTGTTATACTGACACTTTCGTGTGGACAGTCCTCATTTCGTTCTGAGCGCTCAAAAAGACATTATATAGAGATTTGGACATGGCAAGCAGCAAACACAGGATATTTTTATCCTAATTAAATTTCCATATCATTAGGGTGCGTCATAAGTTGTAATCAAGGTTACCTAGTTAGGGGCCCACTCAGAAGTTTCGCCCCTGAACCAAAACCCTAGCTATGATTTTGCTCCCAGCCAAAGCCTGCCTAGTGGGCGCGGCCTCGCTCCATACACTTGCACTGAGTGAGGCCACACCCACTAGACGGCTGCACCGACTGGACAGCCACATCACTAGATGGGTTGACGCCTGGCTCAATACAAGTTTACAGAGCAAGACCACGCTCACTAGTTGGGCTCTAGCCGAAAGTATGTATAACGCATACAAACCAGCGAAGGGAGATTCATAAGTCAGACTTATCATATTGGACTAGACAACCCATTTAAGGTGTAATCTGAGGAGCATTAAAGGGGTTGTCCACTACTAGGACAACTCCTTCTTGATCTAAATGTTTGGCCCTGAAAAAATAAAACAAAAAATAATTTACTCACATCCACTGGCATCGTCATTTCAGCGGTGTCGGACCTTGTAGTCCCGGATCTTTCGTGGGGTTGTTATGATACGTAGGCAGTGCTGGATGCCTTTTGTCAAAATGAACATGAACAGAAAGTCAGGGCTGCAACTGATCTCTGATTTTCCTCTTCATGATCAATTCAACAAAAGGCAGAGACAGTGACACCAGTGCTGAATGGGCGCTGGGGTCACGTGTCACAACAACAGCAAGTGCCGACGCTGTGAGAACGGAGCAAGCACAGGAAGTGAGTATAAGCTTTTTTATTTTATCAGGGCCAAGCGTGGAGTACAACAAGGAGTTGTCCAAGTAGTGGACAATTTCTTTAACTTGAGTCCTCAAGTCTGCTATAGGCATTTATCTATAAGGTCAGATTTAAAAAATTAGGTCTGGTCATTAAGGGGTTAAAAGAGCATTTTCTACTTAAAAAGATACCCTCACCTCTCTTACAACCCCTTCTGAATCACTCTCCTTGCTTACAGCTGCCAGAGAACCCCAGCTGCGAAATCAAGACATGCTGTGGGACTTGCAGGGGGTCTCTGAAAGAACTGAGGACTAGTGATGAGCCACCCCCGTAGTGTTCGAGTTCGGTTCGGTTCGCCGAACAGCCTTGTGTTTGACGAACTGTTCATCGAACACCGTCGAACACCGTTAAAACCAATGGCAGGCAAACAAAAACACATAGAAACACATAGAAAACACATAGAAAACACTTCAAAGGTGTCCAAAAGCTGACAAATTGCTCAGAAGACACAACTAACACATGAAAAAGTGACAAATACATATAGTCATGTGAAAAGAAAAGAGGTGGAGGAGTAAAAGGAGGGGGAGACACAGATATAGGCATGTCATGCCCTTCTAAAACCAAAAAAGTGCGAAGCTGACACGGCCAATCCGTTCTGCCCGTGCGACTTGCATGTCGCCGGGTTTGTGCCAGAGCTGCGGTGGACCCTGACGGCCAGCCCCCCTCTCCCAATACTGGTGCCTGTCCGCTGGTGGGTCGAGCGAGCCCCCCTGCGGTGGAGGCAGGTCTAATCTTTTTAATTAAAATTGTCTCTCTAATTTGAATGAGTACACTTTAAATCCTTTTACAAGGATCTATTGGAGGGCAAGTCTCATGCCAGCAGCCGCGGTAATTCCAGCTCCAGTAGCGTTCAGTAAAGCTGCTGCAGTTAAAAAACTTTTATAAGGATCGAGCTTGGCGGTCCACCGCAAGGCGTCCTACCGCCAGTCACAGCCCCTGTGCCTTGGGGTGCCTCCCCGATGCTCTTCACTGATTGTCCCGGGGGCCGAAGCATTTCCTTTGAAAAAATTAAGTGTCCAAAGTACAGGTGGTATAGCTTGCTTAACAGCTGGGTTAATCCGCTGACTAGCAGACACTGCTACTAGGCCCAAAATTATTGTCTGGGCTAGATGCAGTTAAAAATTTGTAATTGGATCTACAGCCGGTGGCTACTCCGCTGACTAGCAGACACTGCTAGTAGGCCCAAAATTATTGTCTGGGCTAGATGCAGTTAAAAATTTGTAATTAGATCTACAGCCGGTGGCTACTATGCTGACTAGCAGACACTGCTACTAGGCCCAAAATTATTGTCTGGGCTAGATGCAGTTAAAAATTTGTAATTAGATCTACAGCCGGTGGCTACTCCGCTGACTAGCAGACACTGCTACTAGGCCCAAAATTATTGTCTGGGCTAGATGCAGTTAAAATTTTGTAATTAGATCTCCAGCCGGTGGCTACTCCGCTGACTAGCAGACACTGCTACTAGGCCCAAAATTATTGTCTGGGCTACATGCAGTTAAAAATTTGTAATTAGATCTACAGCCGGTGGCTACTCCGCTGACTAGCAGACACTCAAGCTTTGGAGCAGACCTCTGATTCTCAGGCTATAGTATGAGTAAACAGCTCTTCACACTCAACCATCTGTGTTACCCCAAGCCATAGTGTATGTAGTTTCTTACGGTTAAAAGGGGGTGAGGAAAGACCCAACCCACCTGTAATTGACGATGCCAACGTCACGTAAAACACAGCAAGGGGACTCCAAAAAAAGTCTCCATTTTTTCCAAAAATTTGGGGCACAGACACCACTTAAGTAGAATCAATTGCCCCAGAGTTGCTTAAAACAGTTGGTGAGGTGATTTTGCCAAATCCTCAAGCTTTCACTCTCCCCAGGATGACACAGGTGTTGAAAAGTCCTTGCGGATCCATGATTTGTTCATCTTTATGAATGTGAGTCTGTCTACATTCTCAGTGGACAGCCGCATGCGCTAATCTGTCAGCACACCACCAGCAGCGCTGAACACACGTTCAGAGAGAACGCTGGCTGCGGGGCATGACAAGATCTCCAAGGCGTGAGTGGCGAGCTCCGGACATTTATCCAGATTGGAAGCCCAAAAAGAGCAAGGGTCCAGTGACACAGTCATGGCTTTGATGTTCAGTTGGAGATACTCCTGTACCATCGTCTCTAGGCGTTGACTATGTGTCTGACTTCTTGCTCCTGTGGCCTTGCAAAGGATGGGCTAAAAAACTGGTGAAAGGATTCCGCAAAATTCCTGTTAACACCAGCAAATACTGTGTTTCTGTTAGGTTTGAGTGCTGAAGACTCGACAGTCCCACGGTTGGCAAGTAAGAACTGTGAGATTCACTACGTGCACCACTGTTGTTTTGTGGAAAAGCACATGTAAGATTCTGCAACAGTCTCTGCTGATACTCCTGCATGCGTGAATCCCTTTCTATGGCAGGAATTATTTTGGCAAATTTACTTTTGTACTGGGGATCTAACAGTGTGGCTACCCAGTAGTCAGAATTATTTCGAATTCTGACAATTCGAGAGTCATGTTGCAGGTAGTGCAGCAAGAAGCCACTCATGTGTCTTGCGCATCCAGGAGCACCAAGTCCCTGTTGTGTTGGTGGCGAGGTACGAATCATGCTTCCTTCCTCTGCCCTCTCCCCCCAACCTCGCACAACAGAAATGTGATCAAGGTCTCCCTCATCTGATGAGTCTTCCATGCCCATCGCCAGTTCGTCCTCCACTACTTCCTGGGTTCCTGCACCTTCCTCACTAGTTTGGCTGCTATCATGCGCCCTGGTTAATCCCCTCCCCCACCCTCCCATGCCAGCCACCTTGGTGCTGCCGACCGTCTGGACCTTGCAGATGTTAGCCCTTCTGCATACAACTCCTCCTCCTCTACTTCCTCCACCTTCTCTTGTTCCACCACCTGACTCCGAATTCTGTTTAACATCTGCTCCAGCATGTAAATCACCTGAATAGTCATGCTGATAATGGCATCGTCAGCACTAAAGATCTTCGTGGCCATTTCAAAACTGTGCAGAAGGTTGCATAGGTCCCTGATCTGAGACCACTCCTCCAGCGTCATTTCCCAGACATTTCAACGTAAAAACCACCTGATTACGTTGAGCCCTTCTGCCAGCAAAGCAAGTAGGTGTGCAGGATCCCTTCTGCGCAGTTAGAAAGCTCGTGGCATGACCAGACAGGTTTTGGGTTCAGTTGGAGGACCGAGAGGAGGTTGAGGAGGCAGAAGCAGTGGAGGAGATAAAGAGGATTGACGCACAACTCGTGGAATGGCAAGACTTGGACAGCAGCCCCTTTTCCTGTTGTCACCATAGTTACCCAGTGCCCAGTCAGCGACATGTAGCGCCCCTGTCCATGCCTACTCGTCCAAGTGTCTGTGGTGAAATGCACCCTGTACACACTGAGTTTCTCAAAGAAGTGGTGATGTTGTGTGCGACATGCTGGTGGAGCGCAGGCACACCTTTCTTTGAGAAGTAGTGCCGACTGGGCTTCTGGTACTGGGGCACTGCGACGGACATAAGGTCTCGAAAATCCTCTGTGTTCACAAGGCGGAAAGGCAGCATTTCTGTAGCCAAGAGCTTGCAGATGGTGAAATTCAACCTCTTAGCTTTCTCATGGCTAGGAGGAAATGGTGTTTTACTTGTCCACATCTGAGGGACCGAGGGCTGGCTGTTGTGCGTAGACGGGGTTGAGTAGGGTGTCCTCGGACAACTGACGGTCTGTGAGGAAGATGCAGGCGCAAAAGTTAGGTTGCCTTGATCCAAAGATGGTGCTCTCGATGTCGGAGAGCGCTCAACACCAGCTGGTGTTTCCACTTCCAAATGAACTGATGACCTGCCAATCAGACTGGCTGTTGCGGGTAAAGAGGTGCCAGGTCTGAGTCTCAAAACAGGTCTGACTGCTGTCCCCCCAGTCACAGAGGATGAAGAGGCTGCGGTCGCGGATGCACATGATGGGGCAGACAGTGGTTGAGCCGGCCCGCTAGGCCGCATTGTAGCACAGTGAGCTTGCCACTGCAACTTATGCTTCATATCCATGTGACGGTTCATGCACGGGGTACTCAAACTATGGATTTTTTGGCCTCTACCTAGCTTTTGGTCACAAATGTTACAGATAACACGATTTGGGTCATCCTTATCGATGTTAAAAAATGCCCAGGCTATGCAAGGCTTAGAACCCAAGCGACCTGAAGAGCCACCTTGACTTGTGGTCAGAGGCAGAGTTGTGGTTGAGGATGCAGTTAGTGACGTGCTTCCAGTACTACGTCTCTGTCCAGGAAGGCTCACCCTGACCTCGTCGTCACTCGAATCCTCCTCCACCTCCTCTGCTGACCTCATCGACTGTCAGACTGTGGGTTGACAGTAAGTGGGATCTGTAACCTCGTCATCATCACCCTGTGTGTTCTCACACCCGTCTACCTCAGAGCCAACCTCTTCCTGCCCTGACACAAAACTCAAGTTGTCGCTGAAATCAGGTATTTGAGTCTCATCATCGTCTTCCTCATTGTCTCCACCAACAGGAGTAACAGTTTGGGAACGAGGGTCTACATTATGCTCAGAACCTTCTTCATCTGGTCCTGGATCCGACTCATAAACATTCTGGGCATCAGTGCAGATCATTTCCTCGTCTGGATTCACAGAAGCTGTGGAGATGACCTCTGATTCCCAGGCTATAGTATGAGTAAACAACTCTGCAGACTCAACCATCTGTTCTACCCCATACTCAGACGGGCAGCTGGAGACTTGGGAGCTGTGAGGAAGCAAGTGCGATTGGGGTAACACCTCTGAGGACTGGAGTTTTTCTGATGTTGAAGTTGAGGTGGAGGAGAGCCGACTTAAAGGAGCACTTGATATCTGTTGAAGCGCCTGCTGTTTTTGTGCCTCATCTGGAATTTGTAGCGATGGGCGTGCCCGTAAGAAAGGGATCGTACCACATTGTCCACTAAAAGAAGTAGACATCTTAGTTTGGCTGGAAGATGGTCTTTCTTCTGCAGATGTTACTGTTGCTTTAACACCTACCCCACGGTCACAACATTTTTTTCCCTTCACAACACGCCTATTCCCCTTTCCACCAGCAGCATGCCTTTTGCCACTCATTTTGGTGGTTACCTAATTGACAACTCTGGAGTTGTTTGCACAAAAAAAGAATGGATGCAAAAAATTCTGTATGAATGAGTACCACACACTGCTACTATGCCCAAAATTATTGTCCAGGCAAGATGCAGGTAAAAATCTTTTTTTTTTGAACGCTGGTGGAGCTTTGTATAGATGGCCTAATAGAATGAGTACCACACACTGCTACTATGCCCAAAATTATTGTCCAGGCAAGATGCAGATAAAAATTATTATTTATTTAATCGCTAGTGGAGCTTTGTATAGATGGCCTAATAGAATGAGTACCACACACTGCTACTATGCCCAAAATTATTGTCCAGGCAAGATGCAGATAAAAAATCTTTTTTTTAACGCTGGTGGAGCTTTGTATAGATGGCCTAATAGAATGAGTACCACACACTGCTACTTATGCCCAAAATTATTGTCCAGGCAAGATGCAGATAAAAATTATTATTTATTTAAACGCTGGTGGAGCTTTGTATAGATGGCTTAATAGAATGAGTACCACACACTGCTACTATGCCCAAAATTATTGTCCAGGCAAGATGCAGATAAAAATTATTATTTATTTCAATGCTGGTGGAGCTTTGTATAGATGGCCTAATACTATGAGTACCACAGACTGCTACTATGCCCACAATTATATTACAGGCAAGATGCAGCCAAAAATTATGAGTATTTCAACGCTGGTGGAGCTTTGTATAGATGGCCTAATACAATGAGTACCACAGACTGCTACTATGCCCACAATTATATTACAGGCAAGATGCAGCAGAAAATTATGAGTATTTAAACGCTGGTGGAGCTTTGTATAGATGGCCTAATAGAATGAGTACCACGCACTGCTACTATGCCCAAAATTATTGTCCAGGCATGATGCAGATAAAAATTATTATTTATTTCAATGCTGGTGGAGCTTTGTATAGATGGCCTAATACAATGAGTACCACAGACTGCTACTATGCCCACAATTATATTACAGGCAAGATGCAGATAAAAATTATTATTTATTTCAATGCTGGTGGAGCTTTGTATAGATGGCCTAATACAATGAGTACCACAGACTGCTACTATGCCCACAATTATATAACAGGCAAGATGCAGCCAAAAATTATGAGTATTTCAACGCTGGTGGAGCTGGCAAAAAGTGATAGCAACTGATGTAACCTAGCCCTCAAAAGGGCTGCAATTACAAATAGTCACTACTCCCAAGTTGACCTATCTGTCTATATAGAGAACAGACCTGCCTGCTAAAAGTGCTAGGAACTGCTGTAATCTAGCCCTTAAAAGGGCTGCAATTACAAACTAGTCCCTCCCTACTCCCTAAACCTTCCTGTCTAGCTGCAAATTCGCTTCACAGTCACTGATAGAAAAATAGCGCTAACAGCAGCAGCAGTGCCGTCTAAGGCCTCTTTCACACTTCCGGCGGCCAAAATGCGTTTTTTTGCCGGATGGTTTCTGATGCTTGGAGAGATAAGAAAACCATCCGGCAAAAAACAAAAAACGTTACATGCAGCGTTTTTTCCGGACGCCGCAATGTACATTTGCGCCGCATCCGGACAAAACCGCATGCAACGCATTGACATGCGGCGCCATCCGGCGCTAATGCATGTCAATTCGAAAAAAGCCGCATGCGGCGCATCAGATTTTCAGATGCAGCGCTGCGGCAAAATCCGCCGGAAATGTGAAAGAGGCCTAACACTGTGCTGCAGCAGTGAGAAAATGGTGGCGAGGGGGTAAATGGCTGGGTCTTATAGGGCAAGGACATGTGACATACACAGCCAATGACACATGCCCTTGCTTGTGTGAAAAAAAAGCACTTCGCTCCGTGTGTGCACTGCTGATAGGCTGACAGACTGCTCCGCCCACTGGAAATGCGGGAAAGAGAAAAAAAAATGGAGATCTTCATTATTTCTGCAGAGATCCATCCCATGCCCCTCCACCCGCCCCGCTGTACACTCAAACTGTGTATTAACAGTGATTCTCAGCATTACTGTGAAAAACTCCAGTGACGATTTAGGTGCACGAACATAACCTTGAACAGCCGGATTCTTTCAAAATCGTTCGGGTTTGTCGAACGGCTCGAACACCGCCCAAAACAGCTCGAATTTGAAATTGGCGAACAGTTCGCTTCGAACACCGCTCATCTGTACTGAGGACCTGCAGACCCTGGTAGATGGAAGCAGGAATTCTTCCATCTGGCCAAAAGAACTACTTGGAAAAGCTCCACGTTTACAGAAAGGACAGAGCCGATGACCAGAGGAGGCATCTGAAGGCTGGTGCAGCTCCTGCTGTGAAAGGAGAGGACGACGTGTCGTGGGAAGAAGAGGTAGGAGCGGGATTCCCCGAGCGTCAGAGTGATCGTGCAAGTCTTTGTGCTGCTTTCCCCAGCTGGAGGTATTCAAGTCGTCACCCTGGTATACTAGATGGTCCCCCTTCCTGATTTAAATCAAAGTTTGACACCCTCAGTTGCAGTGTGTCTCAGAGGTGCCATTCACAATTAATCCCCTTCCTCTACCCGCCAAGACAAGCTCTCAGAACAGGGGAATGATATTTTTAGCCTCATCAATAATATATCCTGCAAGAGTGTTTTATAATAAATTGATAATCCCATTGTTTACAGCTTCTCTAATAAACTTTTGCCACAAAAATTCTGCTACTTTATGGAGCAGCAGGACCAATGATAACACATCTTTAACTATTTTACAGACCTTCCCAGTCCTCCTACCCTTTAAAGTGGAATTTAACAGAAAACTGAAAATGACCCTATAGAAAAGGTCCATTGGTAATATCACATTCAGCTGCAAGTAATACTTTTTAGAAACACAGAAACGGCAAGTTTAAAAATTTATATGAAAACATCAATAATACAGAAAATTGTACATTGCTTTCGTTATCTATATGCCACTGCTAGTTAATGGACATTTGATATTACTATTAGTGACTAACACTTTAACACTTTTGTTTTACCATCTTCCCCTGTGCTATCTTTTTCATTATCCCAAACCATGCTAATAAACTATGAAAATAAACCAATAGAAATTAGCTCATAAACACACTCTGATGATCAAGTGGTGATCCTACATTAAGCATGCCCACAGCTTAAAATAGTTATATTTCTCCGAGATCTCCACTCCTCTACCAGCTTTTAAAAAAATCATCTGCACATTTTATGGATCCAACATAGATTGATGACACAGACTTCAGCAACAGTGACTCAGAAAGTGAATTGTTATACGCAAATTCTGCAAACATCTCCAGGGCATTCCTAAAAAAAATCTCTGGCCCAGGCCATGAAACTCTTGCTTCAAGGAATATTAGGCCTAAGACTGGACCTAAAGCATATAGGCCATAGAGTTTACTCCTTTGAATCCTCACACTCAGACCTCATGAAATTCACCAATACGTTAAAAGAACAGGTCTCCTACTACCAACACCAGCTGAACACTATATCATGTTGGCCCTAGAGGACCAAGGAAATAGAAGCAGACGTAAAAATGTAAGGATCAAAGGAATCCCAAAAACGTACACCCGAGAAGCTTTAGAAAAAGTTGGAAAATACATTTTTGCTTTAATTGTAGGCTCTGAAAGGGATGAAGTGATAACTATTGAGAGTCCACAGAGTTCTAAAACCCGAGCCGAAAATATCAGACCCTCCAAGAGACATAATTTGTGGCCTACTCAGCTCTGTGGACACCGCTACTATTCTTGCTAAAGCAAGGGAACAATCAGTGCTCTCATATGATGGCTCGTGCTTCCAAATCTTCCAAAACATTGCCCTGTCTACCCTGGCAAAGAGGAGAATGATGAAGCCCCTTCTGGATACTCTGTGGGCCAACAATTGGCATACATATAGCTTTTTCCATTTGGTCTAGCTGTCATGAAAGACGAAAGACAAGTTACCATCCGCTCCTCAGAAGGCTTCCATAAAGAATGGGAAGCTCTACAAATTCCTTCAGTTAAAGTCCCCTCATGGATGTCTTTAGATCTTGGATTTCAGTACCCTCAAATGCAGAAGGCTGTTGAATGGTGTTGCTGAAGAAATTAACTTCTCCTAAATCCAGGAAGCATACATCAAGACACCTGACAACCTGAAACATGAGTTGTGCATCCTCTTCCTTTTTTTCCAAGACGTAATTTGAGTGGAGATCTAACACATACAGTAGCTCCCCTGGCTCGTCTACTAACTTTTGACCATCTTTTCTCCTGCAAAGTATCAGACACATTTTTCTCCCTGCTCTCTATATTCCCAAAATTAGGATGATAAAAAGAGCTCATCCATATATTGATTATTACCCCCAAAAAATGGACATAAGAGCAAATATTGGAAAAAATAAATGTATCCAATTTTATTAACAAATAAATAAACAATTACAAAATAAAAAATTAATGACAATAAAACAATAGGAGACAGAGACTATAGCAACATCTAAGTGCTACGTCCGGGTTGGTTGTTATATCATTAAACAAATATATCCAAAAAAAGGTATCAAAATCAATAATTATTTATATAAAATAGGATTTTTATCAAAACCTATTTCAATTAATAAAAATTCATATAGAAAAACTTATTATATAAAGTGCAAGTGCAAAAGGTGGCCAAATCAGACCTACAGATAGTTACATAGTATCATATAAAGGAAAGAGCCATGTCAGGATCCTATTTATTGCACATAAAGCCCCATAGCAAACATACATGATTGCTAACAATGGATATACATTTCACATAATCAACAAAGTGTAAATGATAATCAAAAAATCAACCTAGTGAAGGGACGTGGAAGGGAAGACCCAATGCGCGTTTCGCAGCTTTGCTTTTTCTGGGGGCGTGGTGTCTAAGTAATTGCAGCAGGTATTTATATTATAAATACCGGAAGTCCAATACACGTGGTTTGTGTACAGAGCTTCCAGCAGCACAGCAGAAAACCGGAAGTTGAGGCCTCGGCGTCCGATGTCACAGATCCCAACCCACCACCGACGCGTCAGCAAAGTTGGCGTGTGGAGATTGCCCGATCAACCTTGCTCCAGGCTCCACTCTGCCCCGGGGTCAGCTTTATCCGCTGTCCCCTTCTGAGAACCAAGCCATGACCGAATATGTCCAAGAGAATCTGGCCAGAGGCTTTATTTGCAAGTCTTCTGCACCCGCAGGTGCGGGTTTCTTCTTCGTCAAGAAAAATGATGGGTCCCTCCGTCGCTGCATTGACTACCGGGGTCTCAACGATATCACCATTAAAAACAAATATCGGCTTCCTCTCATTCCGGAGCTGTTCGACCGTCTGCAGGGGGCAAGAATCTTCACAAAATTGGATCTTCGTGGGCCTATAATTTAATCCGTATTCGCCCCGGAGATGAGTGGAAGACCACTTTCAACACCCATGATGGCCACTATGAGTATTTGGTCATGCCCTTCGGCCTGTGCAAGCCCCCGCAGTGTTCCAGGAATTTGTCAATGATGTGTTCCGAGATCTACTCTATTCCTGTGTGGTGGTGTACTTGGACGATATTCTTGTGCTTTCCCTGGACCTGTCTACCCACAGAAGAGACGTCCGCCAAGTGTGGTTACGTCTGAGAAAGAATTGTCTTTATGCCAAGCTCGAGAAGTGCGCCTTTAAACAGTCTTCTCTACCGACGTGGGTTACATCATTTCTGACTCAGGCCTACGTATGGACCCGGGAAAAGTGTCCGCCGTACTCAATTGGCACGTCCCCAGGGAGTCAAGGCAATCCAGCGATTCCTTTTTTTCGCTAATTACTACTGGCACTTTATTCCACACTTTTCCATTGTAGACAGTTCAGGGGGTATATAGCTCTGGGATCGCCGTCTCGGGTAGACGGAGTGGCATAAAAAGTCCAGACAGCAGTACTGGTGCAAACTGGCGCAACCAGTTTTATTAAAGTCCACAGCAACAAAACATAAACCAAATCATAAACAAAAGTCCTAAGCCTGGCAGGCTGCTAACTAAACACAGTTAGTTCCCTCACTACTGTGAACTAGGCTCTAGCAGCCTGGCCACAACAACACAAATTTGTAAATTACCAGAGATGGCTTGCAGGAGACTCCAACAGCGTCTGAAGTCAGATCCAGACTGAGAGCTCTGTCTGTGTAACTCTACCACCTATTTCTGGCTGCTTAATTAGGCAGCTGTGTGTACTCAGGGTTGAGCTGCAAGCCTGTACTGGATGGGGAGTGGAGTGAACGTACTACATATTCCTTATGCGACCCAGCTAAGAAACCTGGGCGAGATATACACCCTGTCCAGTACGCACCCCTTCACTGTCTCACATATCCCCCCCTCTTCTCCAGACCAGAGGGCTGGTCAACAACTCCAAAGAGACAGTGAACTCTGGACAAGACATCGGCATTATCCTGTAACTTCCCAGGTCTATGCTCTACCGAGAAATTGAATTCTTGAAGCGAAAGGAACCACCTTGTCACCCTGGCATTCCTTTCCTTGTTCTGCTTCATCCATGCCAGAGGAGCATGGTCTGACTGCAATTTAAATTTCCTGCCCAAGAGGTAATAATGCAGCGAGTCCAGCGCCCATTTGATTGCGAGGCACTCTCGCTCCAGAATGGCATAATTTTGTTCAGCCGGTGTCAGTTTTCGACTTAGATATATGACCGGGTGCTCCTCACCCTTCACGACCTGCGACAACACCGCCCCTAACCCCACATTAGAGGCATCAGTTTGAACAAGAAACTCGTCCCTGAAATTAGGGGTGACCAGAACTGGTCTTTGACATAAAGCCATTTTCAAAGACTGAAATGCTTTTTCTGCCTCTGGATTCCATTCTACCATTTTTGACTTCCCACCTTTTGTCAGGTCGGTCAACGGGGCAGCAATTGAGGCATAACTTTGTACAAATCTGCGATAGTACCCAGTGATGCCCAGAAATGGTTTGACCTGTCGTTTTGTGAGGGTGTAGGCCAGTTCTGAATCGCCTCTACCTTATCGATTTGTGGCTTAATCAGCCCCCTGCCAATGACGTAGCCCAGGTACTTGGCTCTTCTAGGCCAATTGCACATTTCTCTGGGTTTATGTTCAGCCCAGCTCCACCTATCTAGTCTAATATGGCTTGTACCTTAGCGAGGTGGCTCTCCCAATCGGAACTGAAAATTACCACATCATCCAGGTAGGCAGCTGCATAGGCTTGATGCGGGGCAGGATCAGGTCCATAAGCCTCTGAAAGGTAGCCGGGGCTCCATGCAACCCGAATGGCATCACAAGATACTGAAACAAGCCTTCAGGGGTTGCAAAGGCCGTTTTTTCTTTTGCCTCATCAGACAGGGGTATCTGCCAGTACCCTTTTGTCAGATTGAGGGTTGTAATATAACGGGCACATCCTAACCTCTCGATTAACTTGTCTACCCGTGGCATCAGGTATGCGTCAAACTTTGACACGTCGTTCAACTTTCTAAAATCATTACAAAACCTCCATGTTCCATTAGGTTTTGGGATCAGGACAATTGGGCTACACCACTCGCTTTGGGCCTCCTAAATGACCCCGAGGTCTAGCATCCGTTTGATCTCAGTAGAGACTATCTCTCTGCGGGCTTCCGGTATCCTGTACGGCTTCAGCTTGACCTTAGTACCGGGCTCGGTCTCGATATGGTGTTTCACGAAAGAAGTCCGGCCGGGCAAGTCTGAAAACCTCTGCTGATTTTTCTGCAGAAAATCCCGTACTTCCTGTTTTTGGTGTACGGACAATGTCTCACCAATTGTCACAGGAGGTAGAGGTGGTTTTAGCCCTTTCTCTACTTCACCCGAGGCCAATAATGACTCTCTGTCCCTCCAGGGCTTGATCAAGTTGATATGATAGACCTGGTAGGGCTTCCGTCTCACGGGTTGGTGTACTTTGTAGGTGACCTTGCTCATTTCCTGTACTATCTCGTATGGGCCATGCCACTTGGACAAAAACTTACTTTCCACCGTGGGAATTAGGATTAGGACTCGATCCCCGGATTGAAAGTCCTAATATTTGCTGACCGATTATATATCCTGCTTTGAGCTTCTTGGGCTCTCTGCAGATGATCCTTAACCAATGGCATAATCTTAGCAATTCTATCTTGCATCTGGGCAATATGCTCTATAACACTCTTGTATGGTGTTGCCTCGGTCTCCCATACCTCCTTGGCTATGTCTAGCAAGCCCCGCGGGTGCCGACCATATACCAACTCAAAGGGAGAAAACCCCGTAGAGGCTTGGGGCACCCCTCTGACTGAAAACATTAGGTAGGGTAACAGGTAGTCCCAGTCCCGACCATCTTTCTCCAATGCTTTCTTTAACATATGTTTTAACGTTTTATTAAAACGTTCAACCAGCCCATCCGTCTGTGGGTGATACACGGATGTTCGAATGTGCAAGATTTTAAGCAACTTACACAGTTCCTTCATCACCTTGGACATAAAAGGTGTGCCTTGGTCCGTGAGGATCTCTTTAGGGATTCCTGTTCTGGAAAACATATGAAAGAGTTCCCGTGCAATATTTTTGGACGCCATATTTCTTAAAGGGACAGCCTCGGGGTACCGGTTGCATAATCAAGTACCACTAGTATGTATTGGTGCCCCCTGGCTGATTTCACAATAGGACCTACCAAGTCCATCACTACTCTTTCAAATGGTATATCTATAACCGGCAGCGGGACTAATGGACTGCGGAAGTGGGAAACCGGAGCATTTATCTGACACGTGGGGCAGGTTTTGCAATAATCCTCCACATCTCGATAAACCCCTGGCCAGTTAAACCTCTGGAGGATTCTTTCCTGGGTCTTGTCCATCCCCAGGTGCCCACCAAGCACGCGGTTATGTGACAAACCTAGCACCATACTTCTATATGGCTTAGGTACCAGGAGCAGACTCAAGACCTCTCCCTTCACCTTAGTGACCCTATATAGCAGGTCATTGTTCATGGCAAAATGGGGAAATCTTTCATCACAGCCGGGCTCTTGTGGGATCTCATTCAGAACCGTTATATTTTCTCTGGCATGTTTAAGAGTGGGGTCTTGCAATTGCTCAGTCCCAAAATTGCCACGGGACACAGGTAGGTCAGGGACATTCTGTTCCAGAGAACCATTATCCCCCTCCCCCAACATCACTTGAAATGGAAATTCATCATTATCATTATCATTAGCATTATCATCATCATTATCATTATCATCCCCTACGTTCAACAACACACTAGCATTGTGTTCCGCCCCTATGGACCGCACAACCACCATAGAAGTTTCATCACACTGTCCGGTAGAACCGTTTTTTTCCCCAAAGATCCCAAAACAGGGGAAAGTCACGACCCAATATGGCGGGGTGCATCAGGTTCTTCACTACCCCCACTTCATACGAGATCTCCCCGAGTTTTGTGACGAAGTCCACGGAAGTTACCGGGTAGACTTTGGTGTCTCCATGGATGCACACCACGCTCAGGTGTTTATCGGGGATGAAGTCCCTATCAACCAGGCTGGCATGTATCAGAGTCACTCGACTCCCAGAGTCTAGGAGGACTTGTACGGGGCAGCCATTTATAACTACCTGGGACACCTGTGGGCCATTCTCCTCGGTTGGGGTGGCCATGCACACTGGTTCCGCGAGGAGAGAGAGAAACCTTCCAGCATCACAGTCCATAGGTTCCGCCACTAGTGGACAGTTGGCTGAAATATGACCCCTTTCACGGCATCTCCAACACTGTCTCAGGTCTGGTGGTTCAAACGGGGAGACCTTTCTAGGCCTGGGGACTCCCGACAGGGAAGCATTTGCCCTTGCCTCACACATGTCCCCTCGGGCCTGAACCCGTCTATCAGCAGCCCCCTGGCCCCAACAGCTGGAACTCTCTTACCGGGAGATGTCGGAGGCCGGGTACTCCGAAATGACGACCGCTCGGACGGCTGGTTGCGGGAGTAGTCTTTAGTGGCGGAGTAGCTCTCTATCAGGCTGACCAAATGTTTGGCATCTTTGGGGTCTCCCTGTCCGACCCAGAGCTGCACCTCAGGAGGAAGGGCCCAGATGTACCGGTCCAGCACTACCTTTTCGACAATTTGGGCAGAGTTTCTGACATCAGGCTCCAGCCACTTCTTTACCAGATAGATCAGGTCATACATTTGTGAGCGAGCAGCCTTGTCTCCACTGTATCTCCAGTTATGGATTCTCCTGCCACGGACTGCAACCGTAACAACCAGGCGGGCAAGAATCTCCTGTTTTTAGCTTGGCATAGTCTTTGCTATCCTGCTCGCTAAGGTCAAAATAGGCCTTTTGGGGCTCCCCAGTCAGATAGGGTGCGACCACCATGGCCCATTCAGATGGTGGCAGATTCTCCTTCTCTGCCAGTCTTTCAAATATAGCGAGATATGCCTCCACATTGTCATGAGGCGTCATCTTTTGCAGGGTCTGTTTTACGGCCTTCTTTACAGCAGACAACGCAGGTGACCTTGCGTCATCACTCTGGGACGAGGTGCTGAGAGTCTGGCGTAGTGCTGCAATCTGCTCCATTAGCAATCGGTTAGTCTCCTGCTGTTGCACACTAACTTGCGCCATATGTTTGAGTAGCGCCTCCATGCTGTCAGACTTGTCTGTCCTGGCAACGGTAGCTTTTACCCAGGACATGCTCACTCAAAAGTCTTTACCACAGCAAGTTCAGTTTTTTTTTTTTTTTTCTGTGCAGACACTATTAGGGCTACTGTCTCTTTAAGGCTGCTTTAACAGATGTTTTCCTTTGCTGCTGCTTTAGCCACTGTGCTGCCCGCATTCGAGCACCAATTGTAGACAGTTCAGGGGGTATATAGCTCTGGGATCGTCGTCTCGGGTAGATGGAGTGGCATAAAGATCCAGACAGCAGTACTGGTGCAAACTGGCCGCAACCAGTTTTATTAAAGTCCACAGCAACAAAACATAAACCAAATCATAAACAAAAGTCCTAAGCCTGGCAGGATGCTAACTAAACACAGTTAGTTCCCTCACTACTGTGAACTAGGCTCTAGCAGCCTGGCCACAACAACACAAATTTGTAAATTACCAGAGATGGCTTGCAGGAGACTCCAACAGCGTCTGAAGTCAGATCCAGACTGAGAGCTCTGTCTGTGTAACTCTACCACCTATTTCTGGCTGCTTAATTAGGCAGCTGTGTGTACTCAGGGCTGAGCTGCAAGCCTGTACTGGATGGGGAGTGGAGTGAACGTACTACATATTCCTTATGCGACCCAGCTAAGAAACCTGAGCGAGATATACACCCCGTCCAGTACGCACCCCTTCACTGTCTCACACCACCTTGACCAGCCCTATCTCCGCTCTGATCCATAAGGGGGCCAATCCTCACCCCTGGTCACCTGAGGCCGAGGACGCCTTCCAGTCCTTGAGACAACCCTTTGCTACAGCTCCCGTTCTCCATCGTCCTGAAGTTAACAAGCCCTTCATTCTTGAGGCGGATGCTTCTAGCTTTGGGGCCGGTGCGGTAATTTCTCAGAGGTCTTCGTCCGGATGACTGGTCACCTGTGACTTCTTCTCTAAGTCATTCTCCACCTTGGAGAAGAACTATGCCATTGGTGACAGGGAGCTGCTCGCTATCAAATTGGCTTTGGAAGAGTGGCGGTATCACCTGGAGGGAGCTGTACATCCTTTCAAGATCTACACAGACCACAAGAACCTGGCGTACATCAAGACAGCACAGAGGCTTAATCCCCGGCAGGCCAGGTGGTGGCTTTTCTTTGCCCGATTTGATTTTGAGCTCCATTTCCGCCCCGGCAATAAGAACCTCAAAACAGATGCCTTATCCAGATCCTTTCTGGTCACCGATAGTGAAAAGGAACCATCGCACATCATGGATCCTAGCAAGGTCATCGTGGTTGCTCCTGTTAATCTGACTTCTCTGCCTCCGGGTAAGACTTTGTTCAAGAAAGCAATAGGAAGCGAGTCTTACACTGGGGTCATGCCTCCAAGCTGGCAGGGCATGTTGGTTTCAAGAAAACCTTCTTTCTTGTCTCTCGATACTATTGGTGGCCGTCTCTTCCTCAAGATGTCTAAAGTTTCATCGCCTCTTGTCCATCTTGTGCCAAAAACAAGGTTCCTCGACACCTACCCTCTGGTGTCTTGCACCGGCTTCTGGTTCCTTCAGCTCCCTGGCAACATATAGCAATGGACTATATTACTGATCTGCCTCGGTCTTAGGGTCATACAGTCATCCTTGTGGTCGTGGACCCATTATCCAAAATGGCTCATTTCATCTCTCTGCCAGGATTGCCCTCTGCACCCGAGTTGGCAAGAATTTTCATCACCCATGTTTTCTGGATTCACGGCTTTCCTCAGCATATTGTATTGTATATTATAGGTCCCCGGTACATCGGTCCTTTTGAGGTCTTAGCTCGTATCAACGATGTTGCCTACAAGTTAAAGCTCCCCGCCTCGCTACGAATTTCAAATTCTTTCCACGTTTCCCTCTTGAAACCTGTCATACTCAACCAGTTCTACGCTTCCACTGGTCGTTCCCTCAGCCTGTTTCCACACAAGATGTCTTTGAAGTTAAAGACATTCTTGCTATGAAAAGGTCTAGAGGAAAGACCCTCTTTTTAATTGATTGGAAATGTTTTGGTCCTGAGGAAAGATTTTGGGAGCCCCGGGAGAACATCCAGGCTCCTCGTATTTTAGCTAGGGTCCTTTCCAGTCTTAAGAAGAGGGGACGTAAGGAGGGGGGTACTGTCACACCCGCCTCCACTGCGCTTCCCTCTGAACCCCGGCATGCTCACCTCTCCCGGCGCGCCCCTGGAGAGAGTGCACGTCACCCGGTCTCCTCACTTCCAGTCCTGCGGCCGGCTTCTGGGACCCATCGGATGCGCATGCACACTGCACACCATAGACTCTGTGGCACACTTCCTCCAGGCTAAGACAGCAGCCACTCCATCCCTTTTCTCTATGATCCAGGAGGACCCTGACCGGAAGTCCTGCAGCGAACGCCCTATATCAGGTAGCCTCGCCCCCTGCTCTGTGCCTGACTATCATTTGTGTTCCACATCTGATTCAGGCCCTCGCTTCCCTGCGTTCTCCTGCCTTTCGCCCTGTCCTGCACCCTGCGCTGCATTCCCTTCAAGTGCCCGTCCATCCCAGCCTGTGCCTGCCTCCTCCTGTGTCGTCTCTCCCTTGTCTTCAGCTGCCTCCTTCTGGACCTGCAGCACTCTTCCCTGTGGTCATCGGTTGCTCCTTCCTGTCTTCTTGTCTGCCACTTGCCTGTGTTTCCCTCCATCTGTTCCCGGGTATCAGCTGTCGCGGCGAAAGTCTCCCCTGGGTCTGCCCTAACGCTCCCTGTATAGGGGTGGTCCATCTTGCCAGCTCGCCCAGGGGAGGTTCGTCGTTTTGGTCCTGCGGGTTCACTCCTGGATTCCCCAAGCATCACAGTGTGGAATCCGGCTTTCAATATTAGTTTTTTATCCTACTTATTGTCATATGATTCACGTATATACATTAACATGATTTTGTATCACTATATTATATACACTTTGTTAGGGTCTGCGGAACGCACCTAATAGATAATGTAGAGAGGTGCGTTCGCAGCCCGGGGTCCACCGTGCAGGCAGAGCCCGCTGCTAGTAAGATGGCGTAAGTAGCGAACTCTGTTATTCCGCAGAGTCGCTAAAATAAACGCCGTAGCGCGCTGTGGCAGTTAGTGCAAACTCTGTTAATCCCCAGAGCCTCTAATGGGAATGCCACAGCGCTATATGGCGATAAGTGCGAACTCACTTAGCTTCAGTGAGCAGCAAAGTAAAACGCTAGGGCGCTGACCAGCGTTATAAAGCGAACCCTGTTGCGTCACAGAGCCACTGAGAAAAAGACTGTGTCCTGTTAGACTCACAGTGAACACAGATGACTGCTAAGCGGATTGCAGTCTGTGGTCATGCAGTCAGAACACAAGCAATAATCTCCCCACCGGAGTAGCCGGTCTTCTAATGGCATTTTCAGCCGAGCCCTTAACACGTGCATACAATCTCCTCACCGGAGGTGCCGGTATTCTAGAGGCTTATTTCAGCTAGACCTAACCACATGCATACATGACCACACTGGCGCAAGCACGTAACAGATTTGATACTAGCGCATGGCGGACCCGGCCATGCCACCCTTTTATAGTAACAACTGCAGGACCTACCAGAAAAGGACCATACTCAGAAAGCAGGGACTTAGTTCCTGGAGAAAGCAGGGACTTAGTTCCCGAACTGCCTGCTCCAGCACTGGTTATAATAGAGGAACCAGGAAAGACCGCAACAAGCCTCTGCACAGTGTTAAACTGGGCAAGACGCTGGGACCGACATCTCCGCTGAGCAGGCTCCACTGCGGCTGGAGATGGATGGGGGACCGCAGCGGGACTGGCTCGAGATTCCCCTTGTGCAGCATTACCCTAACATTACCCCCCCTTCCTAGGGCCCCCCTTCTTTGGGCCTCGCTACGTTCAAAGGCAGTGATGAGCTGCGGAGCGTGAATATGCTCGGCAGGCTCCCAGGACCTATCCTCAGGCCCATAACCCCTCCAATCCACCAAATAAAATGTTTTGCTCCGTACCACCTTGCACCCAACAATGGCGTTCACCTCATGATCGTCAGTAGATGAACCCGACGTCCCGGCAGATGACTCGGAAAACCGCGAAATGGCCACAGGTTTCAGGAGGGACACGTGAAAGGTGTCGGTGATACCAAGGCGAGGCGGAAGGGCTAGGCGGTAAACCACCGGCTTCACCTGCTCAAGAACTTTAAAGGGACCCAAAAAGCGAGGTGCCAACTTGGTGGACTCTACACGTAGTCTGATGTTTCGGGCAGAGAGCCACACTAGGTTACCCTGAGCAAATGTAGGAGCGGGGCAGCGATGGACATCGGCTGAAGACCTCATCCTCTCTTTGGAGGTCTGAATGGCATCCTGGGTGCGGTCCCAAATGTCCCATGCATCCACAGCCCAGTCTGCCACCTGGAATTGGCGGAAGACATGGGCATGGGCACTGGTACCCGTGGATGCTGACCGTAGTTCAGGAGGAATGGGGTCTGTCCGGTGGAGTCAGCCACAGGATTATTTAGAGCGAACTCAGCCCACGGTAGCAGGGATGCCCAGTCATCCTGCCTGGCAGAGACAAAATGTCACAAGTATTTGACCAAGGTCTGGTTGGCCCTCTCTACCAACCCATTTGTCTCGGGATGGTATGCAGAGGAGAGATTCAACTCAATGCTGAGTAAACGACACAGCTCTCTCTAGAATCGAGACGCAAACTGGGGACCTCGATCGCTGACAATTTTGTCTGGCATACCGTGTAGGTGGAAAATATGCCTAATGAATAATGCTGCCAATGCCCGTGCAGACGGTAACCGTGGTAACGGCACCAAGTGTACCATTTTGGAGAAGTGGTCGGTTTTCACTCAGATGATGGTGCAGCCCCGAGACTTGGGTAAGCCCACCACAAAATCCATCCCGACCATCTCCCAAGGCCTGTCTGCCACCGGTAAAGGGAAAAGTAGCCCAGCTGGCCGTTGTCGAGGGGACTTATTCTTGGCGCAGGAGACGCACGCCTGAACGTATTCCCTGACGTCACGGACCATATGTGGCCACCAGTATGTCTTCGCCAGCAACTCCGATGTCCTCTTTGTCCCAAAATGTCCACCCACCCTGGACGAATGTGCCCAAGAGAGTACCTCCGGTCACAAATTGGTGGGCACAAAAGTCTTGCCCGGAGGCACAGACTCAAGCGAAACTGGGGCCACCGTTCTTAGGCTCTCTGTGGGGACAATCAGCCGAGGCTCCTCCTCCACCTCTTCAGAGGACACCACGGAGCGAGACAGAGTGTCGGCACGAATGTTCTTCTCACCGGAGAGGAAATGGAGGGTGAAATGGAACCGGGAGAAAAACAAGGACCATCTGGCCTGGCGAGAATTTAGCCGCTGGGCAGTCTGTAAATAAACCAAGTTTTAGTGTTCAGTAAAAACTTGAAAGGGAAAACGAGCCCCCTCCAGGAGATGTCTCCACACGGAAAAGGCCAACTTCATGGCTAGTAACTCCCTGTCCCCAATAGAATAATTCCTCTCCGCTGGTGTGAAGGTCTTGGAAAAGAAGAAGCAAGGATGCTTCCGACCATGAGCTTCCTTTTGGAAAAGGACTGCTCCAGCACCAATGGGCAAGGCATCCACCTCCAATACAAAAGGCCTATCAACATCAGGGCGATGTAAGATGGGAGCGCTAGCAAAATGAGATTTAACTGAAGTAAAGGCCTTGGAGACCTCCTCTGACCATAACTTGGGATTGGCTCCCTTCTTGGTGAGGGCTACCAAGGGAGCTATCAGAGTAGAGAAGTGGGGAATGAATTGGCGATAGTAGTTAATAAACCCCATAAAACGCTGCACCGCTTTAAGAGAGTGGGGTTCTTGCCAATCCATTACCGCCTGTAGTTTGGCAGGATCCATAGCCAATCCCTGGGCGGAGATGATAAAGTCCAGGAAAGGTAAAGACTCCTGCTCAAACACGCACTTCTCCAATTTTGCATATAGGGAATTTGCCCGCAAGAGATCGAAAACCTTGCAGACATCTCTCCGATGGGAATCTATATCTGGAGAAAAGATGAGAATGTCGTCCAGATAGACTACCACAGAGGTGGCAAGCATATCCCGGAAGATGTCATTTACAAAGTCTTGGAAGACGGCTGGAGCATTACAAAGCCCGAAGGGCATCACTAAGTATTCGTAATGCCCGTCCTGGTATTGAATGCCGTCTTCCATTCGTCCCACTCACGGATGCGAATCAGGTTATACGCACCCCGCAGATCTAACTTGGTAAATACCCTTGCTCCCCGAAGCCTATCAAAGAGCTCAGAGATCAGCGGCAAGTTTATTTATTTTTCACGGTGATAGCGTTAAGACCCCTATAGTCTATACACGGACGTAACTCTCCGTTCTTCTTCTGCACGAAGAAGAACCCCGCTCCCACTGGTGATACCGACTTCCTAATGAATCCTCTTGCCAAGTTCTCCTGAATATATTGGGACATAGCCTTCGTTTCAGGGAGAGAGAGGGGATAAACCCTTCCCCTAGGAGGTTCAGCTCCAGGCAAGAGATCGATAGGACAGTCGTAGGGGCGATGAGGTGGAGGAGTCTCTGCAGTTCTCCTGGAGAATACGTCTGATTAAGACCAGTAAACCTTGGGAATCGGAGTGAGGTCTAAGGGTATCTCTGTGGTGGTGACCTGAATGCTGTCCCTAATACATCTGCCTTTGCATGATTCACCCCAACCCATAATTCTCCCAGAAGACCACTCAATATGGGAGAGTGGTGGCGGAGCCAGGGTAATCCCAACAGAACCTCGTCCATTCCTTCAGGAAGGACAAAAAGAGATACACTCTCCTGATGGGACGGCGACACAGACAGAGGAAGAGGGACAGTCTGATGGGTGATTAGTGAGGACAGAATTGATCCATTTACCACTCTAACCGACACTGGCTCGGTGAGCTTCACCAGAGGTATGTTGTGGCGAGAAGCAAAGGTGGAAGACACAAAATTTCCCTCTGCCCCAGAATCCACACAGAGCTTGACTGGAAGAGTGGATGGACCTATGGTAATTTTCCCTTTAAGAAGCACTTTTGGAACAAAAGCCGTTGCGTCCAGTGACCCTGCTCTCATGCTTACTGGACACGGCCGTTTGCGCAACCGCTGTGGACATTGGTTGGCATAATGCCCCTGCTGCTGGCACACACTACAGACCATGGAAGCTCCAGCGGCCTGAGACTTAGGTCCCACTCGAGTAGCCTCCATGGTCTCCTGGGGGTCGGACGCCTGAACGGGGGATTCCAGAGGTTTGGCAAAGGTGGGAGCCAGCTTAAACCTCTGCCTACACTGGGCCCGCTCCAAACTCTACTCATGAAAACGGAGGTCGATGCGGGTAGAGATGGAGATAAATTCTCCAGTCAGGCAGGAATCTCCCTGGTGGCCAAAGCGTCCTTTACATGATCAGCCAGACCTCTCCAGTATACCGGAATGAGGACTTTATCCAGCCACTCTAACTCGGAGGCCAGTGTCCGGAATTGGACTGAAAACTGACTGACCATGGATGAACCCTGTGACATTGCCAGCAGTTGGAGTGCCGTATCATGGGTGACCAGAGGTCCTAAAAAGACCTTTCTAAGAGCCTCCAGAAACCGAAGAGCACTCCGCACCACACGATCGTCGCGCTCCCACAGCGGCATTGCCCATTCCAACGCTCTGCCCGACAGAAGTGAAACTATGAAACCCACTTGTGCCCGCTCCATGGGAAAACGTGCAGCCAGAAGCTCGAGCTGGATAGAGCACTGGCTTACAAATCCCCGACAATGTTTACTGTCACCAGAAAACTTGTCTGGAAGCGGGAGATGGGATAAGGTCAGAGCAGAGGTGGTGGAGGACAAACTGGCTGCCGCTGCGCTAGCAGCCTGAACAGCGGCTGTGGAAACATCCAGAGCTGAGGTTGTGCGCACAAGAGCCACCAACCTACCCTCCAGCTGCTGGATGAACTGCTGTAGACGCTGGTCGTCCGCCATTTTACTAGCCAGACCCTGGCGCTAGTATTATGTTAGGGTCTGCGGAACGCACCTAATAGATAATGTAGAGAGGTGCGTTCGCAGCCCGGGGTCCAACGTGCAGCCAGAGCCCGCTGCTAGTAAGATGGCGTAAGTAGCGAACTCTGTTATCCCGCAGAGTCGCTAAAATAAACGCCGTAGCGCTGTGGCAGTTAGTGCAAATTCTGTTAATCCCCAGAGCCGCTAGCGGGAATGCCACAGTGCTATATGGCGATAAGTGCGAACTCACTTAGCTTCAGTGAGCCGCAAAGTAAAACGCTAGGGCGCTGACCAGCGTTATAAAACGAACCCTGTTGCGTCACAGAGCCGCTGAGAAAAAGATTGTGTCCTGTTAGACTCACAGGGAACACAGATGACTGCTAAGCGGATTGCAGTCTGTGGTCATGCAGTCAGAACACAAGCAATAATCTCCTCACCGGAGTAGCCGGTATTCTAATGGCGTTTTCAGCCGAGCCCTGAACACGTGCATACAATCTCCTCACCGGAGGTGCCGGTATTCTAGGGGCTTATTTCAGCCAGACCTAACCACATATATACATGACCACACTGGTAACAGATTTGATAATAGCACATGGCGGCCCGGGCATGCCACCCTTTTATAGTAGCAACTGCAGGACCTATCAGAAAAGGACCAATGCGAAACCATTCCAGAACACATGTAGTTTCAGGACCTTCCTGGCGGACCAATGGGAGTCGCTGCTGTAACCGAGCATGTGTCCCCTGATCTCCAATGGGATATCTTGCCCTGGGCATGCTCAGGTGGAGAAAGCAGGGACTTAGTTCCCGAACTGCCTGCTCCAGCACTGGTTATAATAGAGGAACCAGGAAAGACCGCAACAAGCCTCTGAACAGAGTTAAATTGGGCGAGATGCTGGGACCGACGTCTCTGCTGAGCAGGCTCCACTGGAGATGGATGGGGTACAGCAGCGGGACTGGCTCGAGATTCCCCTTGTGCAGCAGTGGGAACTCGATCCCTAACACACTTATTATCAATTTTTTATATTTATTATTCATAGTATTTTTTATTTATTTATTAGTATGTGGTTCACATACATATATACATAATTATATTGTATCACTATAATACATGTATTTATTATTATTTTTTTATGTTTATTGATTATAGTATTGATATTATCAGATTATTTTTTCAATACGCACTTTTAATTTTTTTATTTTTAATTTTCATTCACTGATCACCGATTTTTTTATTTCTCCCTTCTTTTCCTTTGCACTGTTTTCTTTTCTATTGGTGTCACTTTTCAACTCACCTTATAAGGTATGTGTACGTTTATTATTTTTCCTCTACTACTGTAATTATTGTTCGCTTGTTCAGAATGGTCCCTCTCCTTTTTATGCTCCCCTCGGGTATTACAATCATGTCCGGATCTGCTGCGGTGTGCGCTTCCTTAGCCCAGCGTCACTCGTTGCCGTGGTGAGGCATCCACTTGATGCCATGGGTTCTACGTCTACTTTGCTGACGCGGCGCCGATGGGTTGGGATCTGTGACGTCGGACGCCAGGGCCTCGACTTCCGGTTTTCTGCTGTGCGGTTGGAAGCGCCGTACACAAACCGCGTGTATTGGACTTCTGGTAATATATAAATACCTGCTGCATTTACTTAGACACCACGCCCCCCGAAGAAGCAAAGCTGTGAAACGCACATTGGGGTCTTTCCTCCCACGTCCCTTCACTAGGTTGTTTTTTTTATTATCATTTACACTTTGTTGATTATGTGAAATGTATATCCATTGTTAGAAAAATATTTAGACTTGAGAGTCCTCAGTGGTTGATACCTTTTAATGGCTAACTGAAAAGATGGTAACAAATTGCAAGCTTTCGAGACTACTCAGGTCTCTTCATCAGGCATAGACTAATACAACATCTGAAGAATCACATATTTATACACAAAATAGCACAGAAAAAATGCAATAGGTAGGACAAGTGACATGAAGCAGAACTGTCATTATGGCAGAGGGATTAACATAAATATGACTAGTTCATAGATAAGGAGTGAAGGTTTTATTACCCTCTGATTGGGGTCTGGTATTGTGTTGTGATGACCCTAAAAGGTCAGGGAGGCAGATTCCTTAATTGTTGTAGAACGACATAAAACTCTGGGATATATTCATCCCAGCACTAAGAGTGTCAAAGGTCATCATAAGTTTATATTCCCAGACTTTTCTATCCTTCTCAGATTTGAAGTTAGAAAAAAGAATGGATTTACCTGTGGCCAAACACTTTTGTATGCCCGGTCATAGCATGACAGATATGGAATTACTTGTATTAAAATCTAACTTCAAATCTGAGAAGGATAGAAAAGTCTGGGAATATAAACTTATGATGACCTTTGACACTCTTAGTGCTGGGATGAATATATCCCAGAGTTTTATGTCGTTCTACAACAATTAAGGAATCTGCCTCCCTGACCTTTTAGGGTCATCACAACACAATACCAGACCCCAATCAGAGGTAATAAAACCTTCACTCCTTATCTATGAACTAGTCATATTTATGTTAATCCCTCTGCCATAATGACAGTTCTGCTTCATGTCACTTGTCCTACCTATTGCATTTTTTCTGTGCTATTTTGTGTATAAATATGTGATTCTTCAGATGTTGTATTAGTCTATGCCTGATGAAGAGACCTGAGTAGTCTCGAAAGCTTGCAATTTGTTACCATCTTTTCAGTTAGCCATTAAAAGGTATCAACCACTGAGGACTCTCAAGTCTAAATATTTTTCTATCTACTGGCTAACACGGTACGAAGATACACATCTTTCCTATATCCATTGTTAGCAATCATGTATGTTTGCTATGGGGCTTTATGTGCAATAAATTGGATCCTGACATGGCTCTTTCCTTTATATGATACTATGTAATTATCTGTAGGTCTGATTTGGCCACCTTTTGCACTTGCACTTTATATGATAAGTTTTTCTATATGAATGTTTTTAATTGAAAGAGGTTTTGTTAAGTATCATATTTATATAATTAATTATTGATTTTGATACTTTTTTTGGGATAAATTTGTTTAATTATATAACAACCAACCCGGAAGTGGCACTTAGGTGTTGCTATAGTCTCTATCTCCTATTATTTTATTGTCATTAATTTTTTTTATCTTGTGTTTATTTATTTGTTAATAAAATTCGATACATTTATTTTTTCCAATATTTGCTCTTATGTCCATTTTTTGGGGGTAATTATCAATATATGAATGAGCTTTTTTTATTAGCCTAATTTTGGGAATATAATTTGTGTTGTTTTTCAGCACTTTTTGGATAGGCTATGGAATTGAAAGCACGGGATCAATCCTGGCTGGCACATGCTGATGCTATTTTTAAGGGAGATGCGACACCTAGTGGTGAAATTGAAAATGAAACAGTAATTGAGATGAAAAACTCGTTGAAAATTCTCCTTAAAAAACGTATGAGAGTTTGGTGGAATAAGGCATCTTTAGAGGGCTATCTCTCCAAGAATATGATTCCTAGAGGATTAAGAGTCAGAATTATGCCTTCTTTTCTGGTAGAGGATTCTTTCTTTAGGTCAAGATGGGAGGATGCATGCAATATTTGCTCTCGCTCTCTTATAGAACTTTTGATTGGTATGAATAAAAGGAGCATTGAAACTATGGAAGGTGAAATTGATCTCTGGCAAAAGAAACTCACCGAATCTTTGAAGCCTTCAGATATGGATAACTTTAAAAAGGACTTAGACAAACATTTTTTCAGCTGTGAGATAGAAATTCAAGAAAGTAAAGCAAAAAATTTGCCTGTCAAGTGCTGGATTTTAAAAACAATTTGGTTTACACATGGCATAAAACACAAGTGACTGCATGTTCTTCTTCCATTTCATCGATATCCTCAATTGAGGGTAGGAATGAGTCTGCTGACAATCAGAGATCCTTTTCAACCATAAGGACTAAACACAAGGGTGGATATTATACCCGTAAAAATAACTCTACCAAATGCTTCACTGATAATAATCCTGGATCTTCAAAACTCAAGGTAAATAATTTATCTCAGCTTGTGTTGACCGATGTACAAATTAAGGTACTCAGCCTGGGCCTTTCTTTTTCTCCAGCTTCATCCTTTAATTTTTTTACCACAGTAAAGGATCTTTACCTGTTTGCGAGGAAATTGGTCCTCAAAAAATTACATTCCAGAAAGACGTCCGATAATTTATAATAGAACACAAAGGAACAAGAAGCAATAACTATCCTGAATGAATTGTGTGATGACCCTATATCTAACTCTCTCTCTAACTCTCTACAATCTCAAAGTCTAAATATTTTCCTTCTCTCAACTTGTTTCCAGAGATTGAGCTGTTTGTAAAGATGGTAACAGAGGAGTTAAAAAGATACCACAGCATATTCAACATGATAACCTAACTAAAGAACAGAGATCTGCATTACTTGAATTACGTAAAATGAAAGATGTTGTTATTAAACAAGCAGACAAGGGGTGTAATGTTGTAATATGGCCGACCAATTTATATGAGATGGAGGCATATAAATGCCGAAAAATGCAGAAAATTTACTTTCAATCCCTCTTCTACATTCCAGGTGGAACTTAATGACATCTTAGAAGAAGCATTTTTGGATGGCATTATTTCTAAAGACTTGAAAAATAATGCCCAATTCTCCAAGAACACCTTGTTTATATTTACTAACTAAGGTTCATAAAAACTCCACTTGTCCACCCGGTTGATCAATTATATCCAGAAAGGGGGGACTGTCTGAGGGTATAGGTAAGATGCTAGACTTCTACCTTAAACCGCTAGTTGAAACCCTCCCCTCTTTTATGAGAGACATGGGAGATGTATTGTCAAAGATCACAAATATCTGCTTCGAGCCTGATTTGTGGTTATTAACCGTTGATGCTGAATCCCTTTACACCTCCATAAGGCACTCTGATGTTCTGGAGGCAGGTAGCTTTATTCTGAAGAGCACGGACATGGATGATCGTTTCATCCATTTCTTGGTGCATCTTTTGCATTTTGCGCTTTCACACAACTATTTCATTTTTAAAGAGGAACTCTACCTACAGCTCCAAGGGATAGCCATGGGGCTGCCTTTGCACCATACTGCGCAAGTCTGTTCCTGAGGCTGTGGGAGAGGAAGATTTTCAATCTGATCCTACTCCATTTGCCTATTCCTTTTTGATTTAATATAGATGTAAGTACGGACATTATTGTGCTCATTTACCTTATTATGCACTTAAAGCACTTTAGGTATTATATTAGGATGTTTACTTAAAAGTGTGACTGCTCTTTTTTCCATGTATTATATATATATTATTATATATATATATATATATAATGAATTCCTTTTTATAAAGGTCATAATTATTGTGAATTGGCGGAATTTGCACACTCTGACATTTGCATCCATTTATGTATTAGGTGCACATTATGTTCCTTTGATTTAATATGCACTAAGGTGGTTCCCTCATTTATTCAGCCTGCTTAGTGAGCTGCTCTGTTATTGTATGTATTTTTTAACTTTGATGTAATAAAATTTATTGATTTTTTATTCCTAAAAAACTCCTTTGACCTTTTTACTTTAATTAGTATAAGTGTGTTGGTTGGTATGATTGTCAGATTGTTGAACAACTCAAGCCTATACCAAGGCATTTCAAGATGGTACATGGCTGCAATAGCAACCTACTATGAATTCGTGGCATAGATCGCATTTTGAATGATAAACGTGGTGGAGATATGAAGAAAAAATTGGCCCAACTTGAAACACAATGGATCTTTAAGATTGATTGCATTCATCCAAAAGGACTGAATGAGGTCCATAGTGTTGTTCCATTTTTGTGGACTTTTCTTTGTGTTGTGTCTTTGTGTTTATATTTGTATTTTAACTTTCACTTCTTTATTTCAGATTGCAGGTTTCGTTGAAAGTTTTCTTATATGGACTGTTCGTGGCGTTTTGTGTAATTGAAGAGTCTATTGTTCCTCCTCCCTTTCTTTTTATCTACATAGATGAAGAAACTTTTTATGGAGGTTTTTCTTTATATTATTTATATTACATCTTCATATGTTTTTTATTCTTATGGCAATGCAGTTATGTGGTCAAAAATATTTCATGACTCATTACTATTGAGGTGTCACATATACATTTTTTTCAATATTAGTTTTTTTATCCTACTTATTATCATGTAATTCGCATATATATATATATAAACATGATTTTGTATCACTATATTATATACACTTATTATAATTTTTTATGTTTATTATTCAAAGTATGGTATTTTTTATTTATTTATTAGTATGTGGTTCACATACATATATACATTATTATATTGTATCACTATAATACAAGTATTTTTTTTTTTATATTTATAGATTATAGTATTCATATTATCAGAATATTTTTTCAATATGCCATTTTATTTTTTATTTTTCAATTTTCATTCACTGATCACCGTTTTTTAAATTCTCCCTTCTTTTCCTTTGCATTGTTTTCTTTTCTATTGGAGTCACTTTTCACCTCACCTTATTAGGTATGTGCACTTTTATTTATTATTTTTCCTCTATTATTGTTATTATTGTCTGCTAGTTCAGAATGGTCCCTCTCCTTTATATGTTCACCTCGGGTGTTACAATCATATCCGGATCTGCTGCGGTGTGCGTTTCCTTCGGCCGGCATCAGCCATTGCAGTGGTAAGGCATCCACATGACGTCACGGATTCCATGCCCACTTTGCTGATGCGTCGGCATTGGGTTGGGATCTGTGATGCCGGGGCCACGACTTCCGGTTTTCTGCTGTACTGCTGGAAGCGCCGTACACAAACCACGTGTATGCTACATTCACTTAGACACCATGCCCCCAGAAGAAGCAAAGCTGCGAAACGCACGTTGGGGTCTTCCCTCCCACGTCCCTTCACTAAGTTGATTTATTTAATTATCATTTACACTTTGTTGATTATGTGAAATGTATATCCATTGTTAGCAATCATGTATGTTTGCTATGGGGCTTTATGTGCAATAAATTGGATCCTGAAATGGCTCTTTCCTTTATATGAAACTATGTAACTATCTGTAGGTCTGATTTGGCCACCTTTTGCACTTACACTTTATATAAGTTTTTCTATATGAATTTTTATTAATTGAAAGAGGTTTTGATAAGGATCCTATTTATATAAATAATTATTGATTTTGATACCTTTTTTTTGGATATATTTGTTTAATGATATAACAATCAACCCGGACATGGCACTTAGGTGTTGCTATAGTCTCTATCTCCTATTGTTTTATTGTCATGAATTTTTTATCTTGTAATTATTTATTTATTTGTTAATAAAATTGGATACATTTATTTTTTCCAATATTTGCTCTTATGCCCATTTTTTGGGGGTAATTACCTTATTTACCAAAACTAAAAGTTTACTAGTTGATGTAATGCACAAGAAGAAGGTAAAATGTCCGCACACCAACCTTCTAAAATAATAAACTTTATTCGGCTAATATGCCAGTTTAAAATGTGAAAAACACCTGACGCGTTTCTGGTGCGCTGAAAGCACCCTTAGTCAAAGATCAAAGATCAGCTGCTCCACCTCTCGTAAGTACGTCACTTGATATTCCAGGAGCATTCGGATGTTCTTAAGGCTCTCCACTGAGCCCATGATGACAAATGGAACCATCACTTCTTCACCAGCTACCTGGACCTCACCTTCAGGTGGGATCCTCACTCTCTTCACACCGGAACAATTCACCATCTCCTGCATCACTTTTCCAAATCTTCCAATGACTTTCCCCACCAGATCTCTGGGTACCGGAATTATGTCTTCCACAAAGCCGAGCCGACTTTCAGTTTCCTTCGCCAGCTCCAGGCGTCGAGCAGCTTTCATATTACCCAACATGATCATCTGTTTTGTGTGGAGACATTGAAGATGCATCTCTTTCAGGACAGCCACCCGCTTCTCTGTGACTTCCTTATCTGCCAGTATCACCAACTGGTTCGTCTCTGCTGCCCAGTTCACACTTTAGGCCTTTACTGCCCTTTTAAAGGCCTCATGCACACCCTCGCTGGCTCATCACAGGTCCTTCACAAACACTCACATACATCAATGAACGGTATATGTGTGGTTAGCCAGTCCCACCCAGCTCACAAGCTAACACTGTAGGTCACCCTTGACACTAATCAGAACTCTTATGGGACTACAAGTCCCAGAACAATACTCCTGACCTACAGTGCAGAGGAGCTCTGCGACACATATCTTCCATTTATAACCATGCCGGGGACTATTTCACCAGCCAAAACATGCCTCCATGCATATCCCGAGGAGCCTGCACATCGCCCCTAGCTGCATCATGGGTCACTACACCACAATATATAATATATATATATATATATATATATATGTATATCCTGTTTCCCCTATTGTGCCACTTTGACTTAAGGCTGTTTTTTCTCTCAATTGCATGGTTCCTCACATGTGTTCCTTGTAAATAATTATATGTATGATCTCACTAAATGGGATTGGTACTGTGTTTTTAAGTGATTGCACCAGATTCTGTAATTTGTTATGGACTCTTGCCGAAATGCGTCAACCAGTTGCTGACTACCCTGATGTGATCTTTCTTAATGATTTTCAAATAAAGACAAGGATATTTTTAATTCAAGGACCCAGCAGAACTTTTTTCATTGGATATATTTATGCACCAAGCCGACGGGTGGCTGTATTCCTTATTTGCTTCGACCGGTCAGGTAAGAGTACTTTCTAGTGAGCAACATATCCTTTATTGACTTTTATCTAGAGGCCTATCCTTCACAATGAAAGACACCCTATCAAATCTGGATGGTAGATACATAATAATAATAATAATCTTTATTTATATAGCGCCAACATATTCCGCAGCGCTTTACAGTTTAACATTTTCAAAACACAAGTCATAAGTAACAACGTTAACAATACAATAATTAAAGCAAAATAAGCCACCCCTGCTTGTGAGAGTTTACAATCTACAATGAGGTGGGGGAGATACAAAGTACAGGTGTGTATATACAATGGTGCATTTACAATGATGGTCCAGCCATCTTGAGGGAGTGAGGGATGGATGGAGATAGTGAATGGGCTACACATACACATTTACACATAGACTGACTTTGATTAGTGAATGTGATAGGCCGCTCTGAACAAATGTGTTTTGAGGGAGCGCCTGAAACAATGCAAATTGTGGATAGTCCTAATTTCTTGGGGCAGAGCATTCAAGAGGATTGGCGCAGCGCGGGAGAAGTCTTGGAGTCGGGAGTGGGAGGTACGGATTAGTGCAGAGGTTAGTCGAAAGTCGTTTGCAAAGCGCAGCAGTAGGTTAGGCCGATAGATAGAATTGAGGGAGGAGATGTAGGGGGGTGCTGCACTGTGGAGAGCTTTGTGGGTGAGAACAAGTACTTTGAATTGGATCCTATAATGAATGGGCAGCCAGTGTAAGGACTGGCGAAGAGCGGACGCGTCCGAGTACCGATTAGCCAGATGGATGACCCTGGCTGCTGCATTAAGGATGGACTGGAGAGGGGATAGTCGAGTAATGGGGAGGCCAAGTAATAGAATGTTGCAGTAGTCCAGGGGGGAGTGGATCAATGCTACAGTGAGGGTTTTTGTTATTTCCATGGTGAGAAAAGGGCGGATTCTAGAGATATTCTTTAAGTGTAGGCGGCAAGAGCGGGCAAGAGATTGTATATCATGGTTAACATCATGGTTAAATGATACATAGTCAATGTCCTTATCACACTATGGAATTTATATGTACCAAACCAAAAGAAGATTCAAGGCTTACTAAAATGCTTGAAACTTTGTTTCTCTGCAAACTAGGCATTGGAGGGGGCTTAATCACCCTGCTAAACTCATACTTAGATACAAGTGAAAAAAAATGAAGAAAATCTAGCGTGGTTGTCTTAAACAAAATTTAAAAGTCTTTATTTGCAATCTTTAAAAGTTGCAACAGTGTGTTAGGGGTCGAGTTCTCGCTTCTGCACAAGGGGAATCTTGAGCCATCCCGGCTGCGGTTTCCCATTCGTCCCAGCCGCAGTGGACTCTGCTCAGCTTAGACGTCGGTCCCAGCGTCTCACCCAGTCTAACAGTGTGCAGAGGATTACTGCTGCCTCTCCAGGCTCTGCTATTGTGGCCAGTACTGGTTAGCGGCGAGCAGACGTCTTTAGGACAAAGTCCTTGTTTTCCCCTTCTGAGCATCTGAGCATGCCCAGGGTGAGATCTCTCATTGGAGATCAGGGGTCACATGCTCAGGTACTGCATCAGCTCCTATTGGTCTGCCAGGAAGGTCCTGTGACTACTGGTGTTCTGGAACAGTATCATTGGTCCTTGTTTCTGGCAGGTCCTGTAGCTGTTACTATAAAAGGGTGGCATGGCTGGGCCGCCATGCGTTAGTATCAATTGCATTATGTGCTTTGCGCCAGTGTGATCATGCACGCATGTGGTTAGGGCTCGGCTGAAATAAGCCCCTAGAATACCGGCACCTCCGGTGAGGAGATTTGAGTGCAAGTGGTTAGGGCTTGGCTGAAATAAGCCCCTAGAATACCGGCTTCTCCGGTGAGGAGATTGCTTGATTGCGTTGCTGTCTTCATGATCACGGACTGCTATCCGCACAGCAGTTATCTGTGTATCCCTGTGGTGTTAACAGGACACAGTCTTTTTCTCAGCGGCTCTGTGACGCAACAGGGTTCGCTTTATAATGCTGGTTCAGCGCCCTAGCGTTTTACTTTGCGGCTCACTGAATCTAAGTGAGTTCGCACCTATCGCCATATAGCGCTGTGGCATTCCCGTTAGCGGCTCTGGGGATTAACAGAGTTCGCACTTACTGCCACAGAGCGCTTACGGTGTTTATTTTAGCGACTGCGGGATAACAGAGTTCGCTACTTTCGCCATCTTACTAGCAGCGGGTTTCGCCTGCATGGTGGACCCCGGGCTGCGAACGCACCTCTCTACTATATCTATTAGGTGCGTTCCGCAGACCCTAACATAAAACTAGCACCAGGGTCTGGCTAGTAAAATGGCGGATGACCAGCGTCTACTGAGGGACATCCAGCAGCTGGAGGGTAGGTTGGCGGCTCTTGAGCGCACAACCTCAGCTGTGGATGTTACCGCAGTCGCTGTTCAGGCTGCTAGCGTGGCTGCAGTCAGTGTCTCCATTGCCACCTCGGCCCCCACAATATCCCACCTCCCACTTCCAGACAAGTTTGCTGGTGACAGCAAGCAATGTCGGGGATTCGTGAGTTAGTGCTCTATACAACTCGAGCTTCTGGATGCACGTTTCCCCACGGATCGGGCACAAGTGGGCTTTGTAATATCTCTTCTGTCGGGCAGAGCGTTGGAGTGGGCCACCCCACTGTGGGAGCGTGACGGCCGTGTGGTGTGGAGTGCTTCTCGTTTTCTGGAGGCTCTAAAAAAGGTCTTTCTAGGACCTCAGGTTACCCACGATGCGGCGCTCCAACTTCTGGCAAGTTCACAGGGTTCGTCCTTGGTCAGCTGTTTTGCTGTCCAATTTCGGACTCTGTCCTCGGAGTTGGAATGGCCAGATAAAGTCCTCATTCCCTTGTTTTGGAGAGGACTAGCGGGCAATGTGAAAGACGCCTTGGCTACCAGGGAGATTCTCGCCACACTGGAGAAGCTTATCACCATATCTACCCGCATCGACCTCTGTTGTGAATGTTTTGGAAATGAATTCTGAGCAGAAGCTCCCTCGGGTGGTTACAGACAGTACTGAACCATTCAATGAGGATTGGCAATCAGGAGTTACAGACTGGTCTGATTTAAGGGAGGTTCCCTCCCATCATGGTTGCCGGTGATCAATTGTTCTTGTCTCAACTGTGGTTCCTGGTTCACTTGGAAGCTTGCTGAGTCCTGCCTCTTCTTCTGCTTTCAGATAAGATATTTTCTGTTTTTGTTTTTGTGCTTGCCATTTGCATATTTCTCTGCATTTCTGTGAGGTTAGCCAGGTTCCCCCCCAGGGGGCTTGGGCTCCTCTCAGTTCCGCTTAAGTCATTGTTATTTGTTCATTTGCCTTTTCCAGTTTTTTCAGTGGCTGCGGCTTAGTTTTGTTACACCAGAGAACTGATTTAGGTGGTAGAGGTCGTGTGATCTCAGATGTTTTTGCAATCAGTAGCGTTGGCATATTTTAGGGTTTTTTTGGATTGCAGTGAGTATCCTTTCTATCCTTTTCTGTCTAGGCAGATTGGGCCCCAGCGTTTGCTCATACTATTTTCTGTCTGTGTCTGTATTTCCTCTTGTCTAACCGCCATTACATGTTTGGGGCTTCCTATGTTCTTTGGGGATCTGCTCTGGGGCAGATAGCTTTCCTCTTTCTATCTTTAGGTGTAGTTAATCTCTCAGGCTGTGACGAGGCGTCTAGGACCAACGTAGGAACGCTCCACGGCTGCCTTTAGTTGTGGTGGTTAGTCAGGGTACTGCAATCCAATAGATTCCAACCTCTCTGGTATATTGCCGTTTTTGCCTGATCTCAGCTACCAAAACATAACAGTATCACCGGCCAAACTGAAAATTGTATGGTACTCACAGAAGGGAAAAATAGTGTGGAAAGAAAACAGTTGTCAGAGATTTTTTTTTTTTTTCTGTTTCTTGCATTTTTTCCCTCTTTTTCTCTGGGTGCTGAGGAGGATTTTTTTTTCTCTCAATGGAGCTTGCACAGCTGTCTGGCCATGTGAATCAGCTTGCCACTGAGGTTCGGAGTATTGCTGTCTATCTTGCTGGGTTGCCGGATGTGGAAGCCAGGATTCCCATGCCAGATTTGTTTTTGGGAGATGGGGCCAAATTTCTGAATTTCAAAAATAACTGTAAGTTGTTTTTTGCCTTAAAACCTAAGACCTCAGGGAACGCAGCACAGCAGGTTCAAATTGTCATCTCTCTCCTGCGCGGCGATCCTCAGGATTGGGCTTTTTCCCTGACACCTGGGGACCCTGTTTTGAGTGATGTTGATGCATTTTTTCTGGCTCTGGGGTTATTGTACGATGAGCCTAATGTCACTGATCAAGCTGAAAGAACCTTGTTGGCATTAAATCAGGGGCTTGAGGACGCTGAGTTGTACTGTCAGAAATTCTGAAAATGGGCAGTCCTAACCAAATGGAATGATGATGCTTTGGCAGCCCTTTTTCGGAAGGGGCTGTCAGAGAATGTGAAAGATGTTATGGTGGGTTTCCCAGCTCCCTCTGGTCTCAATGATTCTATGTCATTAGCGATTCAAATTGACAGACGTTTGCGTGAGCGCAGAGCTATGCGTGGAATAGTGTTGCCTTGTGAGCCAGCTTCTGAACCCATGCAGTGTGATAGAGTGGCTTCTGGGGCACAGCGTCATGAGTTTCGAAAACGCAATGGGTTATGTTTCTATTGTGGTGACGCCTCTCATGCTATTTCTGTCTGCCCTAAGCGGGGAAGACGTTTTGCACGCTCAGTTGTCTTGGGTAGTGTTCAGACTAAATTTTTGTTGACTGTTACCCTGATTTGCTCCCTGTCCACATTTTCTGCTCAGGCTTTTGTTGATTCGGGAGCAGCTATTAACCTGATGGATTTTGATTTTGCCAAACGTGGGTTTTCCTTGATACCCCTACGGAAGTCTATTCCCCAACTGGGGATGGATTCTACCCCTTTGGCTGAGAATAAACCCCAGTTTTCTACTCAGGTGATAATGAGGGTTGAACCTGATCATCAGGAGAGTTGCAAATTTTTGGTACTGTATAATCTGCATGACATTATTGTACTAGGTTTCCCTTGGTTACAGTCTCATAATCCTGTTTTGGATTGGAAATCTGTGTCTGTAACCAGTTGGGGCTGCCAATGTGTTAATGCCAACACTCCTGTTTTTTCTGCCTCTCCCCAGTCTCAGGATGTTCCTGACTTTTTGACTGATTTTTCTGATGTGTTTAGCGAAAGTAAATCTGCATCCTTACCCCCCATAGGAGCTATGACTGCGCTATTGAATTAATGCCTGGTAGTAAAATTTCCTAAAGGTCGCCTTTTTAACTTGTCTGTACCTGAACATGACGCTATGCGGTCTTATATCAAGGAGTCATTGGAGAAGGGTCATATCAGACCATCCTCTTCACCCTTGGGTGCCGGTTTTTTCTTTGTGGCCAAAAAGGATGGTTCATTAAGGCCGTGTATTGATTATCGTCTCTTGAACAAGATCACTATGAAATATCAATATCCGTTACCCTTGATTTCTGACCTGTTTTCCAGGGTGAAAAGTGCTACTTGGTTTACCAAGCTTGACCTCAGGGGGGCGTATAACCTTATTCGCATTAAGCACGGGGATGAATGGAAGACGGCGTTTAATACCCCAGAGGGGCATTTTGAGTACCTAGTGATGCCCTTTGGGCTCACTAATGCTCCTTCCATCTTCCAGTCCTTCATGAATGACATTTTCAGGGATTTTGTGGATAAATTTCTGATTGTTTATTTGGATGATATCTTGATTTTTTCCAATGACTGGGACTCTCATGTGAAACATGTTCGGACTGTGTTCCAGATTTTGAGAGAGAATGCTCTGTATGTAAAGGGATCAAAGTGTCTTTTTGGCGTACAGAGGATCTCATTTCTGGGATTCATTTTGTCTCCATCTGTTATTGAAATGGACCCGATCAAGGTTCAGGCCATGTGTGATTGGGTCCAACCTACTTCATTAAAGGCTCTTCAGAGATTCTTGGGTTTTGTCAATTTTTATCGTAAATTTATTGGTAATTTCTTTGTTATTGTTAAACCATTGACTGATTTGACCAAAAAGGGTTCTGATGTGGTGAATTGGCCTCCTGAGGCAGTCTCTGCGTTTCAGGAACTTAAGCAGAGATTCACTTCTGCTCCTGTTCTACTGCAGCCTGATGTTTCTCTGCCATTTCAGGTGGAGGTTGATGCCTCTGAAATTGCCGTTTTGTCCCAAAGAGATCCTGAGACCTCTAAATGTAACAAAACCTTTTTCTCTCGAAAATTTTCTCCAACTGAACGTAATTATGACGTGGGTAATCGGGAGTTATTGGCCATGAAGTGGGCTTTTGAAGAGTGGAGACATTGGCTGGAGGGAGCCAAACATCAGGTGGTGGTCCACATGGACCATAAGAATCTGGTTTATCTGGAATCAGCCAAGCGACTTAATCCTAGACAGGCCAGGTGGGCCTTGTTTCTCACACGTTTTAATTTTGTGGTTTCCTTTCTTCCTGGCACTAAGAATGTTAAGGCAGATGCCCTCTCGAGGAGTTTCCTTGTGGAATCTCCTGAGTTATCTGATCCTGCTGTTATTTTGAAAGAGGGTGTAGTTCTTTCCGCCATCTCGCCCAATTTGAGACTGGCTCTGGAAGGGTGTCAGGAGGATAAACCTGAGCGCTGCCCTATTGGGAAATTGTTTGTCCCAGACCGGTGGAAAAAGAGTGTGATGTCTGAGATTCATTGTTCCACGTTGGCCGGTCATCCCGGAATTTTTGGTACCAGAGACTTGGTGAGTCGGTCCTTTTGGTGGCCTACTTTGTCTCGTGACGTCAGGGAGTTTGTGCAGTCCTGTGGGACTTGCTCTCGCTCCAAGCCTTGCTCTCGCTCTAGTGGTTTGTTGATGCCATTGCCTGTGCCCAAGAGACCATGGACCCATATCTCTATGGATTTTATTTCCGACCTCCCTGTTTCTCAGAGAATGACCATTATCTGGGTGATTTGTGATAGGTTTTCCAAGATGATACATCTTGTGCCATTACCTAAGTTGCCTTCCTCCTCCGAATTGGTGCCTTTGTTCCTTCAGCACGTGGTTCGGTTACACGGCATTCCTGAGAACATTGTGTCTGACAGAGGAGTCCAGTTTGTTTCCAGATTTTGGAGGACTTTTTGTTCTAAACTTGGTGTTCAATTGTCTTTCTCCTCTGCTTTTCATCCTCAGACCAATGGACAAACTGAGAGAACAAGCCAGACATTGGAGACTTATCTGAGATGCTTTGTGTCTGCTGATCAAGATGACTGGGTCTCTTTTTTGCCTTTGGCTGAGTTTGCTCTTAATAATAGGGCAAGCTCTGCCACTTTGATGTCTCCATTTTTCTGCAATTTTGGGTTTCACCCTCGATTTTCTTCGGGACAGACGGAGGCTTCTGTCTGTCCGGGTGTTGACTCTGTTGTGGAGCGTATGCAGCAGATTTGGGACCAGGTAGTGGAGAGGTTGTCCCTCTCTCAGAAGAAGGCCCAGCGGTTTGCCAACCGGCATAGGACTGATGGTCCTCGGTTTAAAGTGGGGGACTTGGTCTGGTTGTCCACAAGAAATATCCCTATGAGAGTTGCATCTCCTAAGTTTAAGCCTAGGTTCATTGGACCTTATAAGATCATGGAGATTCTTAATCCTGTTTCCTTTCGTTTACTTCTTCCAGGGACATTTAAGATCCATAACGTGTTCCACAAGTCCTTATTGAAGAGGTTTGTAGAGCCAGTGGTTCCTATGGCTGCGCCTGTTTTGGTTGAGGGCAATCTGGAGTATGTGGTTGAGAAAATATTGGATTCTCGTTTTTCTAGATGGAAACTCCAGTATTTGGTTAAGTGGAGAGGTTATGGTCAGGAGGACAATTCTTGGGTGTTTGCTTCGGACATCCATGCTAGGAGACTGATCCGTGCCTATCACCGAGCTCATCCTGACCGACCTGGTTGCACAAATGAGGGTTCGGTGACCCCTCCTCAAGGGGGGGTACTGTTGTGAATGTTTTGGAAATGAATTCTGAGCAGAAGCTCCCACTGGTGGTTACAGACAGTACTGAACCATTCAATGAGGATTGGCAATCAGGAGTTACAGACTGGTCTGATATAAGGGAGGTTCCCTCCTATCATGGTTGCCGGTGATCAATTGTTCTTGTCTCAACTGTGGTTCCTGGTTCACTTGGAAGCTTGCTGAGTCTTGCCTCTTCTTCTTTCAGATAAGATATTTTCTGTTTTTGTTTTTGTGCTTGCCACTTGCATATTTCTCTGCATTTCTGTGAGGTTAGCCAGGTTCCCCACTGGGGGGCTTGGGCTCCTCTCAGTTCCGATTAAGCCATTGTTTCTTGTTCATTTGCCTTTTCCAGTTTTTTCAGTGGCTGTTGCTTAGTTTTGATACACCAGAGAACTGATTTAGGTGGTAGAGGTCATGTGATCTCAGGTGTTTTTGCAATCAGTAGCGTTGGCATTTTTTAGGGTTTTTTTGGATTGCAGTGAGTATCCTTTCTATCCTTTTCTGTCAAGGCAGATTGGGCCCCAACGTTTGCTCATACTATTTTCTGTCTGTGTCTGTATTTCCTCTTGTCTAACCGCCATTACATGTTTGGGGCTTCCTATGTTCTTTGGGGATATGCTCCGGGGCAGATAGCTTTCCTCTTTCTATCTTTAGGTGTAGTTAATCTCTCAGGCTGTGACGAGGCGTCTAGGACCAACGTAGGAACACTCTACGGCTGCCCTTAGTTGTGGTGGTTAGTCAGGGTACTGCAATCCAATAGATTCCAACCTCTCTGGTGTATTGCCGTTTTTGCCTGCTCTCCTCAGCTACCAAAACATAACAGACCTCCGTTTTCACGAGCGGAGGTTGAAGCGGTTCCAGTGTAGGCAGAATTTCCGGCTGGCTCCCACCTTTGCCAGACCTCTAGAATCTTCCAGCCAGGCATCCGACTCCCATGAGGCCATGGATGTTTCTCGAGCGGGACCCAAGTCCCGGGCCGCTCGAGTACCCATGGTCTGTAACATCTGCCAGCAGTTAGGACGTTATGCCAACAAATGTCCACAGCGGTCGGGAAAACGGTCGTGTCCAGTGACCTTGGGAGGAGGTTCACTAGACACTGCGGCATTTTCCACCAAGTTGTCCTTTAAGGGGACAATTACTGTAGGTCCATCCACGCTCACCGCCGAGCTCTGTGTGGATTCTGGAGCCGAGGGGAATTTCATGTCCTCTGCATTTGCTCTCCGCCACACTATACCTCTGGTGATGCTCGCCAAACCGGTGACTGTGCGAGTAGTGAATGGATCAACTCTGCCCTCACAAATCACCCACCAGACTATCCCTCTCACTTTATCTATGTCCCCTTCCCATCAGGAGAGTATTTCTTTTCTTGTCCTGCCCGAGGGAATAGACGAGGTGTTGCTGGGAGTACCTTGGCTCCGTTACCACTCTCCCCATATTGAGTGGTCCTCTGGGAGGATACTGGGTTGGGTGATTCATGTAGAGGCAGGTGTGTCAGGGAGTGCGTTCAGGTCACCACCACAGAGATACCCGTAGATCTCACTTCTCTTCCTCAGTGTTATTGGTCATATGCAGATGTTTTCTCCAAGAAGGCGGCGGAGACTCTTCCACCTTATCGCCCCTACGACTGTCCTATTGATCTCTTGCTGGAGCAGAACCTCCTCGGGGAGAGTCTACCCCCTCTCGCTTCCTGAGACGAAGGCCATGTCCCAGTATATCCAGGAGAATCTGGCAAGAGGGTTCATTAAGAAGTCGGTGTCACCAGCAGGGGCGGGTTATTCTTTGTGCAAAAGAAGAATGGAGAATTACGTCCATGTATTGACTACAGGGGTCTTAACGCCATCACTGTCAAGAATAAGTACTCGTTGCCCCTAATCTCTGAGCTTTTTGATAGGCTCCGAGGAGCAAGAGTATTTACCAAGCTTGATCTACGTGGTGCCTATAACCTAATTCACATCCGTGAGGGGGACGAGTGGAAGACAGCTTTTAATACCAGGGATGGGCATTATGAATACCTGGTGATGCCATTCGGGTTCTGTAATTCTCCCGCTGTTTTCCAAGACTTTGTCAATGATATCTTCCGGGATATGCTCTCCACCTCTGTAGTAGTCTATCTGAATGATATTCTCATCTTTTCACCAGATATAGACTCTCACCGGAGGGATGTCAACAAAGTCTTCGACCTTTTACGGGCAAACTCCCTCTATGCCAAGCTGGAAAAATGTGTGTTTGAGCAGGAGTCCTTACCTTTCCTGGGCTATATCATCTCTGCCCAGGGATTGGCTATGGATCCTGCAAAACTACAGGCTGTAATGGACCGGCAAGAACCCCATTCTCTTAAAGCGGTGCAGCGCTTTATGGGGTTCATTAATTATTATCGCCAGTTCATTCCCCATTTCTCGACTGTGGTAGCTCCCTTGGTAGCCCTCACCAAGAAGGGAGCATATCCCAAGTTGTGGTCTGAGGAGGTCTCCAAGGCCTTTACTTCAATTAAGTCCCATTTTGCTAGCGCTCCCATCTTACATCGCCCTGATGTTGATAAGCCGTTTATTTTAGAGGTGGACGCCTCTTCTGTTGGTGCTGGAGCAGTCCTTTATCAAAAGGATGCTCAAGGTCGGAAACATCCCTGCTTCTTCTTTTCTAAGACCTTTACACCAGCAGAGAGGAATTATTCCATCGGGGACAGGGAGTTGCTGGCTATGAAGTGGCCTTCTCTGAGTGGAGACATCTTCTGGAGGGGGCTCGTTTTCCCTTCCAAGTCTTCACCGACCACAAAAACTTGGTATATTTGCAAACGGCTCAGCGGCTAAATTCTCGCCAGGCCAGATGGTCCCTATTCTTCTCTCGGTTCCACTTCACCCTCCCTTTTCTCTCCGGGGAGAAGAATGTTCGGGCCGACGCTTTCTCTCGCTCCTTAGTGTCATCAGAGGAGGAGGATGAGGAGCCTCGGCTTATTGTCCCCAAAGAGAGCCTGAGAACTGTAGCCCCGGTTTCGCTAGAGTCTGTACCTCCGGGCAAGACTTTTGTGCCCACTAATTTGCGACCGGAGGTACTCTCTTGGGCACACTCGTCCAGGGTGGGTGGATGCTTTGGGGCAAAGAGGACAACTGAGTTATTGGCAAGGACATACTGGTGGCCACATATGGTCCATGACGTCAGGGAGTATGTTCAGGCGTGTCTCCTGCACCAGGAACAAGTCCCCTCGACAACGGCCAGCTGGGTTACTTTTTCCTTTGCCGATGGTAGACAGGCCCTGGGAGATGGTCAGGATGGACTTTGTGGTGGGCTTACCCAAGTCTCGGGGTTGCACTATCATTTGGGTAATCACCGACCACTTCTTCAAAATGGTGCACTTAGTGCCGCTACCACGGTTACCTTCTGCACGGGCCTTGGAAGCATTATTTATTAGACACATCTTCCGTCTACACGGTATGCCAGACAAGATTGTCAGCGATCGAGGTCCCCAATTTGCGTCTCGGTTCTGAAGAGAGTTGTCAATCACTCTGCATTGAGTAACCATCACCCTCTGCATATCACCGAGACGAATGGGTTGGTAGAGAGGCACATCCAGCCTTGGTCACTACTGCGGCATTTTGTCTCTGCCAGAGATGATGGCATCCTGCTCGTGGCGAGTTCACCTAAACAATGCTGTGGCTGACTCCACCGAAAAGACCCATTCCTCTTAAATTACGGTCAACATCCGCGGACTGGTGCCCATGCCCGTAAGCTTCCGCCGACTCCAAGTGCAGACTGGGCTGTGGAGGCACGAACAAAGGGACGCACCCAGGATCATCAGGCTTCCAAGAAAGGATGAGGTCTTTCCGATGCCCGGGTCCGCTCCGACTTTCTCCTGCGACTAGTGTGCTTCAGCCCGAAACATAGGCTAGGGGAATCCACTAATTGCACCCCGCTATTTGGGTCCCTTCAAGGTCTCGAGCAGGTGAACCCTGTTTACGTTTGCACCTCCGCCACGCCTTGGGTATCATCGACACTCCTGTGTCCCCCTAAAACCCGTGGTCATCTCCCGGATGCTGAGTCATCTGCTGGAACGTCGGTTCTCTTCAAACATACGCAGGTCAACGCCATTGTAGTGCAGGTGATACGGGCAAAAAATTTTTGGTGATGGAAGGGTATGGTCCGGATAGGTCTGAACCTGTCATGCTCCGCAGTCATCGCTGCCTTTGACGTAGCGAGCCGAGAAGGGGGCCCTAGGAAAGGGGTAATGTTAGGGCGAGTTCCCCTTCTGCAAAGTGAGAACTTGAGCCATCCCGGCTGCGTCTTCCACGTCTCCGGCCGCAGGGCTCTGCTCAGCTTAGACGTCATTTCATGCGTCTCGCCCGGGTAACAGTGTGCAGAGATTACTGTGCCTCTCCGGGCTCTGCTATTGTGGCCAGTACTGTTACGGCGAGCAACTTCTTTAGGACAAGTCCTTGTTTTCCCTCTGAGCATGCCCAGGGTGAGATCTCTCATTGGAGATCAGGGGTACATGCTCAGTACTGCAGCAGCTCCTATGCCGCCGGGGCCTGGGACTACTGGTGATTCAGGGAACAGTTCATTGGTCTTGTTTTGGCAGTCGTAGCTGTTTGTCACGCTGTATAGCAGATATATATATATGTGATGTCAGTAATCTATATCAAAAGGGCAACATACTATATAACATGCGCATAGATATATGATAACATAGAATTACCTGACAGAATGTCCAGTGGGTCAATACGGAATCCGTTATACGCTGTCTCCGGCTAGAGGGTGACCGGGGTCTATGCTGACCCTAAACTGGGTCCTAACTAATCCCTCTACCTGGAGGTACTGTTAAAGGTACAGAGGTCCAGGCCACCAGCGTAAACCCTGTCTCCTATCAATCCCTGCCAACTGTAATCTAGTCCTAAGAAGGACCCTGATTACCACCAAAGGGAATGAACAGGTAAGGTTAATGAACAGAAAGACATACAAAAAAGACAAGAAATAAAGTAAATAAAGTCTTACATACAACACTCACACACAGTAGGAACACCTAAGGTCTCAGAGATAAACTATAAGCTGTAAGAGTAAAAACAACTAAGGAGCTCTTAGCTTAAATATTCTCAGAACCGATCCAGTCTGCTAGACTACATGAATGCTTTCACCGGCATCTAACAAGCAGACTGGCAGGTATATGAAGGAATCTAATTAGAACATAATCAAAAGCAGCCGGGCGAGGCTGGACCTAGTCTTAGCAAAGAGCTAGGTAAAATTAACTCCCTCATTACCAAACACAAAGAAACAGCAACTCAGTTGTGAGAAGTCAGAGTGTGTAATCGCGACGATCCTTGTGGCGATACACCCATGACACTGTTACTATAAAAGGGTGGCATGGCTGGGCCGCCATGCGCTAGTATCAATTGCATTATGTGCTTTGCGCCAGTGTGATCATGCACGCATGTGGTTAAGGCTCAGCTGAAGTAAGCCCCAAGAATACCGGCACCTCCGGTGAGGAGATTTGAGTGCAAGTGGTTAGGGCTTGACTATGAAAATTGTACATTCACACTGACGGCATCAAAACTATGAATTACTGTATTTTTCGGACCATAAGACGCACTTTTTTCCTCCAAATTTGGGAGGAAAGTGTGGGTGCGTCTAAGGCTGTGGTTCCACGGTCCGGAACCACAGCGCATTTGACGGAGCGGAAATTCCGCTCTGTCCTAAGCCCCGCCCCCTTTTTGACGCGCGTTCATTCCATATGTGTTCCGGACACCTCCGAACACATGCGGAATGATCGCAGGGCTGCATAGCCCTATGTTATTTCCGTTGCGGCGACGCAGCGTCGCCGCAACGGGCTAGGACATGCTGCGGTCTGAAAAGACGCGCCGCATGTCCAGAAACGCAGGTCTTCCGCCTGCGTGTTTTACAGCATAGTGGAGACGGGATTTCTTGAAATCCCCTCCACTATGCTGTAACATCTGGACGCTGCGTGTTTGACGCTGTGCCAACGCACAGCGTCAAACACGCAGCTAATCCGGAATGTTTCCTGACCGTGGAAACATACCCTTATGGTCGGAATGTAACATGTGTGGAGGGGTTCAGGGGGCAGCGGTGGAGTGAGATCGCAGGAGGCAGGAAAATATACCCTCCGCTGCAGGAATCCAGCGCTGGGGAAACCACTGGTCCCGATACTTAAGTGCAGTGAATATTCATTAGCCGCTCCCCGCTCACCTATCAGCTGAGCAGTGAACGGGGAGCAGCAAATGACAGAGCCACATGGTTTCCCAGCGCCTGATTCCTGCAGCAGCTGGGGAGATGTGTGTTGGAAGTAGAAGGAGGCAGCAGGAGCAGAGTGCAGCAGGAGGCATCGCATAACTGATAGCCTGAGGGCTGTGCTGGTGCGATGCTGAATGCTCCTGTGGAGGACCTGTGATGAGGTCATGAAGAGGGTGGGCTGGAGCATCACATGACCACACAAAGCCCTGCCTCTTCATGATGTCATCACAGGTCCTGCACACACACTGTACAAGAAAGAATTAAAAGGTTAGTAATGACAGCCCATAAAAAATCACTCTGCCATCCTGTGGTGGACTACAACTCCCAGCATGCCATAGGATCTGCAGGACATGCTGAGAGTTATAATTCTCCCATGGGATCTTAAAGCAGCACTCCAGTGTTATTTTTCAGTGCTGAAGTGGTGCTTTAAATATAAGCCCCGTGCCCCCATTCATATACTCACCCTCCAGCGTCTTCACATAGTACTTTATAGACACCACACTGGTCCCACAGCAGCATCTTCTACCCGTAGCTTCCAACATAATAACATAATATTATATAGAATAACACCACATATAATAGTATGTTATTTATGTTATTAAATATTTTACCACATTTTTTGCTCTAAATATATTTTTCCCTATTTTCCACCTCTAAAACCTGGGTGCGTCTTATAGTCCGGTGCGTCTTATAGTCCAAAAAATACGGTAACACATCTGGAATTATATACTTAACAAAAAAGTGTGTAACAACTGAAATTATGTCTTATATTCTAGGTTCTTAAAAGTAGCCACCTTTTGCTTTGATGACTGCTTTGCACACTTCTGCCATTCTCTTGATGAGCTTCAAGAGGTAGTCACTGGAAATGGTCTTCCAACAATTTTGAAGGAGTTCCCAGAGATGCTTAGCACTTGTTGGCCCTTTTGCCTTCACTCTGCGGACCAGCTCACCTCAAACCATCTCGATTGGGTTCAGGTCTGGTGACTGTGGAGACCAGGTCATCTTGCGTAGCACCCCATCACTCTCCTTCTTGGTCAAATAGCCCTTACATAGCCTGGAGGTGTGTTTGGGGTCATTGTCCTGTTGAAAAATAAATGATGGTCCAACTAAACGCAAACCGGATGGAATAGCATGCCGCTGCAAGACGCTGTGGTAGCCATGCTTGTTCAGTATACCATCAATTTTGAATAAATCCCCAACAGTGTCACCAGCGAAGCACCCCCACACCACCACACCTACTCCTCCATGCTTCACGGTGGGAACCAGGCATGTAGAGTCCATCCGTTCACCTTTTCTGTGTCACACAAAGACACGGTGGTTGGAACCAAAGATCTCAAATTTGGACTCATCAGACCAAAGCACAGATTTCCACTGGTCTAATGTCCATTCCTTGTGTTCTTTAGCTCAACAAGTCTCTTCTGCTTGTTGCCTGTCCTTAGCAGTGGTTTCCTAGCAGCTATTTTACCATGAAGGCCTGCTGCACAAAGTCTCCTCTTAACACTTGTTGTAGAGATGTGTCTGCTGCTAGAAGTCTGTGTGGCATTGACCTGGTCTCTAATCTGAGCTGCTGTAAACCTGCGATTTCAGAGGCTGGTGACTCAGATAAACTTATCCTCAGAAGCAGAGGTGACTCTTGGTCTTCCTTTCCTGGGGCGGTCCTCATGTGAGCCAGTTTCTATGTAGCGCTTGGTGGTTTTTGCAACTGCACTTGGGGACACTTTCAAAGTTTTCCCAATTTTTCGGACTGACTGACCTTCATTACTTAAAGTAATGATGGCCACTCGTTTTTCTTTACTTAGATGCTTTTTTCTTGCCATAATACAAATTCTAACAGTCTATTCAGTAGGACTATTAGCTGTGTATCCACCAGACTTCTGCACAACACAACTGATGGTCCCAACCCTATTTATAAGGCCAGAAATCCCACTTATTAAACCTGACAGGGCACACCTGTGAAGTGAAAACCATTTCAGGTGACTACCTCTTGAAGCTCATCAAGAGAATGCCAAGAGTGTGCAAAGCAGTCATCAAAGCAAAAGGTGGCTACTTTGAAGAACCTAGAATATAAGACATTTTTCAGTTGTTTCACACTTTTTTGTTAAGTATATAATTCCACATGTGTTAATTCATAGTTTTGATGCCTTCAGTTCGAATTTACAATTTTCATAGTCATGAAAATACAGAAAAATCTTTAAATGAGAAGGTGTATCCAAACTTTTGGTCTGTACTATATATACACCAGGTATCTGGTGATACAGTACACTTTTTCAACTTTATAGATTCTGGTCTAATACATACTGAGTCTGTGAGCGTCTGTCTGTTACTCCGGAAATATATATGGAGAATTTACAATTACCCCTAGACTGTATCAAGCTGTAATCTTCTAATACAGTGGCCTTTTTCTTCTTTTTATATTCTGGTCTAATACACACTGAGCCTGTGAGCGTCTGTCTGTTACTCCGGAAAAATATACGGAGATTTACAAATACCCCTAGACTGTATCCAGCTGTAATCTTCTGATACAGTACCCTTTTTCTCTATTTTATATTCTGGTCTAATCCATACTGAGCCTGTGAGCATCTGTCTGTTTCTCCGGAAATATATACGGAGATTTAAAATTACCCCAACACTGTATACAGCTGTACGCTTCTGATACATTACCCTTTTTCTGCTTTTATATTCTGGTCTAATCCATACTGAGCCTGTGAGTGTCTGCCTGTTACTCCGGAAATATATATGGAGATTTACAATTACCCCTAGACTGTATACAGCTGTACGCTTGTGATACAGTACACTTTTCAGCAGAAAGTCCTCCTCCACCCACCACTGTAAGTGCATTATTGACAGCTGGAACATTGGCCCACATGTGTGATTATGTCTTGCGGATCTGCTTTTTATATTCAGGTCTAATCCATACTGAGCGTGAGAGCGTCTGTCTGTGACTCCTGAAATATATACGGAGATTTACAATATTTTCACTATACCATATACACCTTTTATCTGGTGATACAGTACCCTTTTTCAGCTTTTTAGATTCTTGTCTAATCCAAACTGAGCCTGAGAGCATCTGTGTCTGACTCCTGAAATATACACGAAGATTTATAATATTTTCCCTATACTACATACACCTGGTATCTGGTGATACAGTACCCTTTTTCAGATTTATAGATTCTGGTCTAATACATATTGAGCATGTGAGCGTCTGTCTTTTATTTCGGAAATATATACGGAGATTTAAAATTACCCCAACACTGTACACAGCTGTACGCTTCTGATACATTACCCTTTTTCTGCTTTTTATATTCTGGTCTAATCCATACTGAGCCTGGGAGCGTCTGTCTGTTACTCCGGAAATATATACGGAGATTTAAAATTACCCCAACACTGTTTACAGCTGTATGCTTCTGATACATTAATCTTTTTCTGCTTTTTATATTCTGGTCTAATCCATATTGAGCCTGGGAGCGTCTGTCTGTTACTCCGGAATTATATACGGAGATTTACAATTACCCCTAGACTGTATACAGCTGTATGCTTGTGACACAGTACCCTTTTTGGTAGAAAGTCCTCCTCCACCCACCACTGTAAGTGCATCATTGACAACTGGAACATTGGCCCACATGTGTGATTATGTCTTGTGGATCTGCTTTTTATATTCAGGTCTAATCCATATTGAGCCTGTGAGCGTCTGTCTGTTACTCCGGAATTATATACGGAGATTTACAATTACCCCTAGACTGTATACAGCTGTATGCTAGTGACACAGTACCCTTTTCGGCAGAAAGTCCTCCTCCACCCACCACTGTAAGTGCATCATTGACACCTGGAACTGTTAGAACTCTCCTGTTAGGTTTTTTTATCTTGCTGGTCACATGACCTTTGGGGCCTATTTAATCTGGCTCCACCCTTCTGGCTTTGCTGGACTTCATTGTAACTTATACTCTTAAGCTAGCCAGGTGCTTTGTTACCTAACTCAGACAGTTTTTTCTTGTCTTTTGACTTCTATGTTCTTTGTTTTGCCTTTTTGCTGCTACAACTTCTGTTAGGAGGTGTCCATCTTTTCTCCCAGTCACTAGTCCTTGTAGGGATCCCTCCATCACATCTATAGGTCTTCGTTCAGACTAGCTGAGGACTTTAGCGGGTCTGATGGCAGGATCAGGTTCCCCGTTACATCGTAGGGATCCAGCTTAGTTCTATTGTAGGGACAGACCTCCCTTCTTTCCTTAGTGCTTGTAGCAGATCATAACAGTAAGTCCAGCCCAAAAATATCTCTAATGAAAGATTTACAGTTTTCATCATAGTGTCGGTTCAGGATTTGGCTCAACGCCTGCAGGGAATCTCTCTGGAGGTGGCTGAGATCCAGCAACACGTGAGTAGTTGTTCTGGAGCACATTTCGTGGAGCCAAAGGTACGTTTGTCTGATTTATTTTTTGGTGAACAACAAGATTTTTTTTCTTTTAAAAATGCTTGCTTGTTGTATTTCCGTTTGAGACCCAGATCCTCTGGTGATGAATCTCAGCGCATAGGGTTCATAATGTCACTTTTGCGCAAAGAACCTCAGGACTGGGCCTTTTCTCTGCAACCTAGTGATCCATGCTTTAGATCAGTGGATAGTTTTTTTTCTGCTTTGGGGTTATTATATGACGATCCTGATCGTGTTTCATCAGCTGAGACAGAATTGAGACGTTTGAGACAGGAATCAGGTAATGTGGAAAAATACTGTACTCACTTCCGTCGGTGGTCTACTCCGGTGGGGTGGAACGATTCAGCTTTTAAAAGTTTATTTCTTGCAGGGCTAAGTGAAAGGGTTAAAGATTTGCTGATTGCTTATCCCATACCTGGTAACTTGCAAGAGGCTATGCAATTAGCCATACGGGTGGATAGGAGACTGCGTGCAAGGGTTAATGAGAGTAAATCCTCTGCCATGTCAGCTCCAAGTCTTGAGAGTTTCTGTTCTGACATTGGAGAGCCGATGGAGATCGGAGCGATGGCATCTCGCTCTCAGGAAAAAACTGCCGGTTTTCTGAAGGTTTGTGCTTTTATTGCGGCAAATCTGACCATTTCATTAAGAACTGTGTTCTTCGTATGAACAAAGAAAAAAAAAAAGGTCAGTTTTGCCCGTATAGCCTGTTTAAATACTAAGGGCGTTTTTCTTTCTGCCACTACTACTGCTGCTCAGGAAGAATTAATGGATTTTCGGGTATTTGTCGATTGTGGTTCCACGCTGAATGTGATTGATGGGGAATTCTTGGAAAAACTTAAATTAAAACCTAAACCTTTGTCATCCCCTATTGCTGTGGTTTCTGTTGATGGTTCTCTCTTGAAGAATGTTACTCACAAGATCTGTGAATTTCCTCTCACTATTAATGGTGTTCACCAAGAGAATTTGGATTTGGTAGTTTTGAATAATTTGCCTTCTCCAGTGATTTTGGGGTTACCCTGGTTAAAATTACACAATCCTGTACTGGACTGGTCTACCAATGAAATTAAGTCCTGGAGCCCCAAATGTTATGACAAATGTTGTAACGGACGTATTGCTGCTGTGGATAAAGGGGAATTACCTGTACCTATTCAGGATTTTTGGAAAGTTTTTTCTGAGAAGGAATTGCAGATTTTGCCCCCTCATAGAGACTATGATTGTACTATTGAATTTGTCCCTGGAGCGACTCTTCCTAAAAGTCGTTTATTTAATTTGACTATTCCTGAGAGAAAGGCTTTGGAGGAATACATGCAGACAAGCTTGGCCGCCGGTCACATTAGACCTTCTAAGTCTCCTGTGGCTGTTGGATTTTTTTTTTTGTTAAAAAAAAGGACGGCGGTTTATGTCCTTGTTTGGACTTTCGTGAGATTAATAAAATTACTGTACGCAATCCTTACCCACTGCCATTGATTCCTGATTTGTTTAACCAGTTAGTGGGGGCCAAGTGGTTTTCCAAAATTCATCTTCGGGGGGCATACAATTTGTTGCGCATGAAGGAGGGTGACGAATGGAAGACTGCGTTTAACACTCCTGTGGGGCATTTTGAGAATCTGGTTATGCCTTTTGGTCTTACCAACGCTCCTGCATTTTTTCAGAATCTTCTTAATGACATCCTTAGACCTTTGATCAGCAAAAGTGTGGTTGTGTATTTGGATGACATTTTGATTTATTTGCCGGATCTGGAGTCTCATTGGCGGAGCGTTCGTGAGGTATTACAGTTACTGAGTGACAATTCGCTTTTTGCTAGGCTGGAGAAATGTGAGTTCGCTGTACAGAGAATTAGTTTTTTGGACTACATTATCTCCAGCGAAGGTTTTGAGATGGACCCGGTGAAAGTTCAAGCTGTGCAGGAATGGCCTAGGCCTATTGGTTTGAAATCGTTACAGAGGTTTTTGGGTTTCGCCAATTATTATAGAAAATTCATTAAAAATTTTTCTATTATTGTCAAACCACTGACCGATCTCACCAGGAAAGGTGCTAATGCGGTTCAGTGGACTACTGAGGCCATTGAAGCTTTTGTGTTTTTAAAGGAGAGGTTCAGCTCTGCTCCCATCCTTATGCAGCCTGATGTGACTAAACCGTTTTTGGTTGAGGTGGATGCTTCTTCTGTGGGAGTCAGCGTGGTGTTGTCTCAGGAAGACACGGATGGAGTGCATCCTTGTGTTTTTTTTTCAAAAAAATTTTCTGAGACTGAACTGAATTATGATATTGGTAATCGGGAATTATTGGCCATTAAACTCGCATTTGAACACTGGCGGCATCTCTTGGAAGGTGCTGAATTTCCCGTTCAGGTTTTCACGGATCATAAAAATCTGATCTATCTGGATGTTGCCAAACGCTTGAATGCCCGTCAGGCTAGATGGGCACTGTTTTTCTCGCGGTTTAATTTTTCTGTCACTTACATCCCAGGTACTAAGAATGTGAAAGCTGATGCTTTGTCTCGCAGTTTTACTTCCATGGTTGGTGCTGAGGAGGAGGAGAACATCTTACAAGAAGGGGTTGTGATTGCTGCTTTGGACTCTGTGTTGGAAGATGAGATTCTTAAAGCACAGGAGACTGCCCCATCTAACACTCCCCATGGGAGGTTGTTTGTGCCTGGGACCTTTAGGAGAGATTTGTTTGTTGAGTGTCATGAGTCTCGGTTGGCAGGTCATCCTGGAATCTCTGAGACCAAGAGACTTGTGGGTCGCAGTTTTTGGTGGCCGGGATGGCAGAAGGAAGTCATTAAGTGGGTGCGTCAGTGCACTGTGTGTGTTAGATCTAAGTCTTCACATACTCCTGCTGCGGGGTTGCTTTGCCCTCTGGAGGCTCCTAGTGCACCTTGGACACATTTGGCTATGGACTTTATTACTGACCTTCCCCCCTCTGAGGGTTTCACTGTCATCTGGGTGGTCGTGGACCGTTTTAGCAAGATGTGTCACTTGGTTCCTTTCATCAAACTGCCCTGCGCTAAGACTCTCGCTAAGGCCTTTGTCAAGGAAATTGTCAGACTCCATGGTGTTCCTACTGACATTGTTTCTGATAGGGGACCTCAGTTCGTGGCTCGTTTTTGGCGCGCCTTTTGTGACAGGTTGGGAGTTCATTTGTCGTTTTCATCCGGATATCATCCTGAGTCTAATGGCCAGACAGAAAGGAAAAACCAGCAGTTCTTGCGTTGTTTTGTGGCAGACAATCAAGAGGGGTGGTCTGAGTTTCTGCCACTTGCTGAATTTGCTCTTAACAATCATACATCCTCCTCTGCTGGTTGTTCGCCTTTTTTTTGTTGTACTGGGAGACATCCGTCGTTTGGGTCATTCTCCAAATTGGTATCGGCCGTGCCTGAAGAGGAAAATTTTTCTGGTGATTTGGAGAGAATTTGGACGGAGGTGCGTGGTAATCTTCAGGAGGCTAACAGAAAATATAAAGGGTACTTTGATAGGAAACGGCAAGAGGTTTTGTTTGCTATTGGTGACATGGTTTGGTTATCCTCTAAGAATCTGAGGTTGAGGATTCCTTCTAAAAAATTGGGTCCCAAGTTTGTAGGGCCCTTTAAGGTGCTTCAGGTTGTTAACCAATCGGCGGTTAGGTTGGAGGTTCCTACCTCCTGGAAGATTAATCCGGTGTTTCATGTTTCTCTGTTGAAAAGAGCTTATGTGTCGGAGGGAGACTCCGCTGCCACTGTTCCCCCGGTGGTGGAGGACGAGGAATATGAAATTTCTCGTATCCTAAATTATAGACGGTATAGAGGGAGTTTGCAGTATCTCGTCGCTTGGAAGGGTTTCGGACCCAAGGATAACTCATGGGTGAGGGCGGATGATGTTTCTGCGTCCAGACTTGTCAGAGTGTTTCACAAGAGGTTTCCGGATAAGCCTGGTCCTAGGGGATCCGGAGGATCCTCTTAGAAGGGGGGTACTGTTAGAACTCTCCTGTTAGTTTTTTTTTATCTTGCTGGTCACATGACCTTTGGGGCCTATTTAATCTGGCTCCACCCTTCTGGCTTTGCTGGACTTCATTGTAACTTATACTCTTAAGCTAGCCAGGTACTTTGTTACCTAACTCAGACAGTTTTTGCTTGGTCTTTTGACCTCTATGTTCTATGTTCTTTGTTTTGCCTTTTTGCTGCTACAACTTCTGTTAGGAGGTGTCCTTCTTTTCTCCCAGTCCCTAGTCCTTGTAGGGATCCCTCCATCACATCTATAGGTCTTCGTTCAGACTAGCTGAGGACTTTAGCGGGTCTGATCGCAGGATTAGGTTCCTCGTTACATCGTAGGGATCCAGCTTAGTTCTATTGTAGGGGCAGACCTCCCTTCTTTCCTTAGTGCTTGTAGCAGATCATAACAGGAACATTGGCCCACATGTGTGTTTATGTCTTGCAGATCTGCTTTTTTATATTCTGGTCTAATCCATACTGAGCTTGAGAGCGTCTGTGTGTGACTCCTTAAATATATACGGAAATTTACAATTCTTTCACTATACTATATACACCTGGTATCTGGTGATACAGTACCCTTTTTCAGCTTTTTATATTCTTGTCTAATCCATACTGAGCCTGAGAGCGTCTGTGTCTGACTCCTGAAATATATACAGAGATTTACAATATTTTCACTCCACTATATAGACCTGGTATCTGGTGATACAGTACCCTTTTTCAGCCTTTTAGATTCTTGTCTAATCCATACTGAGCCTGAGAGCGTCTGTGTCTGACTCCTGAAATATATACGTAGATTTACAATATTTTCATTATACTATATACACCTGGCATCTGGTGATACAGTATCCTTTTTCAGCTTTTTAGATTCTGGTATAATAAATACTTAGCCTGTGAGCGTCTGTCTGTTACTCCGGAAATATATACAGAGATTTAGATTTGCCACTAGACTGTATCCAGCTGTAATCTTCTGATAAAGTATCCTTTTTCTTCATTTTATTTTCTGGTCTTATCCATACTGAGCCTATGAGCATCTGCCTGTTACTCCGGAAATATATACAGAGATTTACAATTACCCCTAGACAGTATACAGCTGTACGCTTGTTAATACAGTACACTTTTTGGCAGAAAGTCCTCCTACACCCACCACTGTAAGTGCACCATTGACACCTGGAAAACTGGCTCACATGTGTGATTATGTCTTGCAGATCTGCTTTTTATATTCTGGTCTAATCTGTACTGAGCACGAGAGCGTCTGTGTGTGACTCCTGAAATATATACGGAGATTTATAATTTTTTCACTATACTATATACACCTGGTATCTGGTCATACAGTACCCTTTTTCAACTTTTTATATTCTTGTCTAATCCATACTGAGCCTGAGAGCATCTGTGTCTGACTCCTGAAATATACACGGAGATTTACAATTACCCCTAGACCAGGGGTCTCAAACTCGCGGCCCGCGGGCCAACTGCGGTCCTCGAGACACGAGTTTGCGGCCCCCACCTCATGGGCCCTTTGTATATACTTTGCGGCCCTCGGTTGGGATCTCACATGCGAGAAACACCGCATGTGAAATCCCAGTCACTGGTAGTATCGGTCATTAAGGTCATGAATATGGACGCCACTCCTCTCATAGGCGTGCCGCCCATATTCATAAGCTTAATGAGCAGTACCACAGAAAGATGCTGGCGTCGGGCATACTCACCTCATCTCCTGCTGCTGCTGCCGCCCGCGCTTCCTGTCTCTGACACAGAGAGCAGCGCCGCTGGATGACGTCATCATTCAGCAGCCTGCTCTGTCAGAGTGAGGAAGCGTGGGCGCCGGTGATGCTGCAGACAGGTGAGAGGTGTGTGTGTGTGTGCGTGCATGTGCATGTGTGTGTGTGTGTGCAGGAGAGTGATGGGGAAAAGCAATGGGAAAAAGCAATGGGGAAAAGCAATGATGGCAGTAATGGGGAAAAGCAATGATGACAGTAATGGGGAAAAGCAATGATGGGAGTAATGGGGAAAAGCAATGATGGCAGTAATGGGGAAAAGCAATGGGGAAAACAGTGATGGGGAAAAGCAATGATGGGAGTAATGGGGAAAAGCAATGGGCAAAAGCAATGATGGGAGGGATGGGGAAAAGCAATGATGGGAGTGATGAGGGAAAAGCAATGATGGGAGTGATGGGGAAAAAGCAATGATGGGAGTAATGGGGAAAAGCAATGGGGAAAAGCAATGATGGCAGTAATGGGGAAAAGCAATGGGTAAAACAGTGATGGGGAAAAGCAATGATGGGAGTAATGGGGAAAAGCAATGGGCAAAAGCAATGATGGGAGTGATGGGGAAAAGCAATGATGGCAGTAATGGGGAAAAGCAATGATGGGAGTGATGGGGAAAAGCAGTGATGGCAGTAATGGGGAAAAGCAATGACGGGAGTAATGGGGAAAAGCAATGGGGAAAAGCAGGGCCGGCGTCAGCACCCGGCATACCTGGGCAAGTTCCGGGGCCCTGAGTAGGCGGGGGGCCCACTCGCCGTCGGGCACCCCGGTGCCCGTTAGCGGTGCCAGCGGCGCCACTGGGCCCCCCGCTTCTCAGGGCCCCACCAGAAGCCGGCGCAATACTTACCTCTCCCCGTGCCTCTGCTGCCGCAGCTCTGGGCTCCAGGGGGCACCTGCGCTGGCGCTTCCTCTCTCACAGCAGCGCCACTGAATGACGTCATCATTCAGTGGCCGGCTGTGGCAGAGAGGGCGCGGACGCCGGACAGGTGAGGTGTGTGTGTGCCTGCATGTGTGTATGTGAGAGAGTGCTGCCTGCGGTGCTGTATGTGTGATGATGGTGGGGGGAGGCAGTGATGTGGCGAGGAGGCAATAATGATGGGGAGGCAATGATGATGATGATGATGGGGAGGCTGTTGTGAATGGGTTTGAGATGAGTTCTGAGCAGAGGCTCCCTCTGGTGGTTACAAGCGGTACTAGTGAAGATTGTGAGGACTGGGAATCAGGTGTTACTGACTGGTCTTATATAAGGGAGTCATTTTCCCATCAGGGTTGCCGGTGATCAATTGTTCTGGTCTGAATCCTTCATTCCAGTTTCCCTTGTAGCCTGCTGTGTCGTGTCTGCATCTCCTGCTACCAGATAAGATTTTTTCTTCTTTTGTGTTATTGCTATATTTTTGCATTTTGTCTTGCACTTCTTTGGGGGCCTTCTGGTCCCCTCCGGGGGCTTCTGCCTTCTCAGTTTAGTTCAGCCACTGAGTTTTGTTCTTTTGCTTTTTCCAGTTTTTTCAGTGGCTGCTGTTTTGATTTTGTTGCACCAGAGGGCTAATTTAGGTGGTAGAGGTCGTGTGATCTCAGGTGATTTTGAAATTAGTAGAGTTGGTGTTTTTCAGGGTTTTCTGGGATTGCAGTAAGTACCCTTCCTGTCCTTTTCTTTTTAGATAGTTTGGGCCCCAGCATTTGCTCATTCTATTTTCTTTCTGTGTCAGTATTTCCTCTTGTCTAACCGCCATTACATGTTTGGGGGCTTTCTATTATCTTTGGGGTTCTGCTCCGGGGCAGATAGCTTTCCTATTTCTATCTTTAGGTGTAGTTAGTTTCTCAGGCTGTGACGAGGCGTCTAGGACCAACGTAGGAACGCTCCACGGCTGCCTCTAGTTGTGGTGGTTAGTCAGGGTACTGCAATCCCATAGATTCCAACTGCTCTGGTGTATTGCCTTTTTTTTTTACCTGCACTCCTCAGCTACCGAAACATAACAGTATCACCGGCCAATAGAAAATTGTATGGTACTCACAGAAGGGAAAAAATATTGTGATAGAAAAAAAGGTTGTCAGAGTTGTCAGAGATATTTTTCTGTTTGTTGCATTTTTTTTTTTTTTTCCCTCTGTATCTCTGGGTGCTGGGGAGGATCTTTTCTCCCAATGGAGTTTGCACAGTTGTCTGGCCGTGTGGATCAGCTTGCCACTGAGGTTCGGAGTATTGCTATCTATCTTGCTGGGTTGCCTGTTGTGGAACCTAGGATCCCCATGCCAGATTTGTTTTTAGGGGATCGAGCCAAGTTTCAGAATTTCAAAAATAATTGTAAATTGTTTTTTGCCTTAAAATCTAAGTCCTCAGGAAACGCAGCGCAGCAGGTTCAAATTATCATCTCTCTCCTGCGCGGCGATCCTCAGGATTGGGCTTTTTCCCTGATACCTGGGGATCCTGTTTTGAGTGATGTTGATGCGTTTTTTCAGGCTTTGGGGTTATTGTACGATGAGCCAGTGGTTCCTGCTGCTGTGCCTCCTGACCCTGTTTTGGTTGAGGGCAATCTGGAGTATGTGGTTGAGAAAATATTGGATTCTCGTTTTTCTAGACGGAAACTCCAGTATTTGGTTAAATGGAGAGGTTATGGTCAGGAAGACAATTCTTGGGTGTTTGCTTCGGACATCCATGCTAGGAGACTTATCCGTGCGTATCATAGAACTCATCCTGACCGACCTGGTTGCTCAAATGAGGGTTCGGTGACCCCTCCTCAAGGGGGGGTACTGTTGTGAATGGGTTTGAGATGAGTTCTGAGCAGAGGCTCCCTCTGGTGGTTACAAGCGGTACTAGTGAAGATTGTGAGGACTGGGAATCAGGTGTTACTGACTGGTCTTATATAAGGGAGTCATTTTCCCATCAGGGTTGCCGGTGATCAATTGTTCTGGTCTGAATCCTTCATTCCAGTTTCCCTTGTAGCCTGCTGTGTCGTGTCTGCATCTCCTGCTACCAGATAAGATTTTTTCTTCTTTTGTGTTATTGCTATATTTTTCATTTTGTCTTGCACTTCTTTGGGGGCCTTCTGGGTCCCCTCCGGGGGCTTCTGCCTTCTCAGTTTAGTTCAGCCACTGAGTTTTGTTCTTTTGCTTTTTCCAGTTTTTTCAGTGGCTGCTGTTTTGATTTTGTTGCACCAGAGGGCTAATTTAGGTGGTAGAGGTCGTGTGATCTCAGGTGATTTTGAAATTAGTAGAGTTGGTGTTTTTCAGGGTTTTCTGGGATTGCAGTAAGTACCCTTCCTGTCCTTTTCTTTTTAGATAGTTTGGGCCCCAGCGTTTGCTCATTCTATTTTCTTTCTGTGTCAGTATTTCCTCTTGTCTAACCGCCATTACATGTTTGGGGGCTTTCTATTATCTTTGGGGTTCTGCTCCGGGGCAGATAGCTTTCCTATTTCTATCTTTAGGTGTAGTTAGTTTCTCAGGCTGTGACGAGGCGTCTAGGACCAACGTAGGAACGCTCCACGGCTGCCTCTAGTTGTGGTGGTTAGTCAGGGTACTGCAATCCCATAGATTCCAACTGCTCTGGTGTATTGCCTTTTTTTTTTACCTGCACTCCTCAGCTACCGAAACATAACAGGAGGCAATGATAATGGGAAGGCAATGATGATGATAATATTAATGGGGAGGCAATGATGATGATGATATTAATGGGGAGGCAATGATAATAATGATGATGGGGAGGTAATGATAATGGGAAGGCAATGATGATGATGATATTAATGGGGAGGCAATGATAATGATGATGGGGAGGCATTGATAATGGGAAGGCAATGATGATGATGATATTAATAGGGAGGCAATGATGATGATGATGGGGAGGCAATGATAATGGGGAGGCAATGATGATGATGATGGGGACTCAATGATGATGATGATGGGGAGGCAATGATGACGATGATGGGGAGACAATGATGATGATGATGGGGAGGCAATGATGATGATGATGGGGAGACAATGATGATGATAATGGGGAGTCTTTCCACAGCGCCCTTTCATGAGCCGTAACAGTGCAGAACGCAGCACAGTGTAGAGGAGAGCTCCATATTTTGTATGGAGCATTATATGTGGTCCAGTATTCTGTATGGAGCATTATATTGGGTCCAGTATTCTGTATGGAGCATTATATGGGGGATGGCGGGGTGACTTCCTGCATGGGGTATTATATGGGTGATGAGGGGGAGACTATGTGGTGCCCATACTATTGTATGGAGGACTGTACTGTGCGCTGTGAGGATTTGGCAGTTTTTGAGCTATTGTACAATTTACAATAGGTATCAGTCATGTAATGAAAGAAGAGAAGTGTTTGGCGTTGTGCTATACCCATATTTCTCTGCAGTATCTGTGCCTCATGAATCGTGGTCTGTGTTAAGGGGGCCCACTGAGACTCTTTCGCCCGGGGCCCATAAAAACCTGGAGCCGGCCCTGGGGAAAAGCAATGATGGGAGTAATGGGGAAAAGCAATGGGGAAAAGCAATGATGGCAGTAATGGGGAAAAGCAATGGGGAAAAAGTGATGGGGAAAAGCAATGATGGGAGTAATGGGGAAAAGCAATGGGCAAAAGCAATGATGGGAGTGATGGGGAAAAGCAATGATGGGAGTGATGGGGAAAAAGCAATGATGGGAGTGATGGAAAAAGCAATGGGGGGAATGAGCGCTGGGGAGGATGAGCGCTGGGGGAGGATGAGCGCTGGGGGAGGATGGGCCTGGGGGAATGAGCTCTGGGGGAGAATGAGCGCTGGGGAGGATGAGCATTGGGGAGGATGAGCACTGGAGGGAATGAGCGCTGGGGAAGAATGAGCGCTGGGGGAGGATGAATGCTGGGGGAGGATGAGCGCTGGGGAGGATGAGCGCTGGGGGAGAATAAGCGCTGGGGGAGAATGACTTCTTGCTGTTAACCAGTTAATGTTTACTTGTCCACCACACTGCAGTGTCAAAAGAGGAAGACAGCGAGACAGGCAGCAACATCACATCTGAGAGCTCTTGACCTCGAAACAGAAAATCCTCAGATCCTGGTATTGTAACATAATATTAAGGATAATATTTATTCATTGATATTGCGCTATTAACTCCACAGCACTATACATACATCATCAACACTGTTCCCATTGGGACATTTGATAACATTGGAATGTTTTTGTAAGAGCTTTTCTTGTGGAAAACCTGATGCGGCCCAACCTCACCCAGATTCTACCTCCAGCGGCCCCAGGGTAAATTGAGTTTGAGACCCCTGCCCTAGACTGAATACAGCTGTACGCTGGTGATACAGTACCCTTTTTCTTCTTTTTATATTCTGGTCTAATCCATACTGAGCATGTGAGCTTCTGTCTGTTACTCCGGAAATATATACGGAGATTTAAAATTACCCCAACACTGTATGCAGCTGTACGCTTCCGATACATTACCCTTTTTCTGCTTTTTATATTCTGGTCTAATCCATACTGAGCCTGGGAGCGACTGTCTGTTACTCCGGAATTACATACGGAGATTTACAATTACCCCTAGACTGTATACAGCTGTACGCTTGTGATACAGTATCCTTTTTGGCAGAAAGTCCTCCTCCACCGACCACTGTAAGTGCATCATTGACACCTGGAACATTGGCCCACATGTGTGATTATGTCTTGCGGATCTGCTTTTTATATTCTGGTCTAATCCCAAACTGAGCCTGAGAGCGTCTGTGTGTGACTCCTGAAATATATATGGAGATTTACAATTTTTTCACTGTACTATATACACCTGGTATCTGGTGATACAGTACTCTCTTTCAGCTTTTTATTTTCTTGTCTAATCCATACTGAGCCTGAGAGCATCTTTGTCTGATTCCTGAAATATATATATAGATTTACAATATTTTCACAATACTATATACACTTGGTATCTGGTGATACAGTACCCTTTGTCAGCTTTTTAGATCCTGCTCTAATACATACTGAGCCTGTGAGCGTCTTTCTGTTATTCCGGAAATATATTCGGAGATTAAGAATTACCCCTAGACTGTATCCAGCTGTAATCTTCTGATACAGTACCCTTTTTCTTCATTTTATATTCTGGTCTAATCCATACTGAGCTTGTGAGCGTCTATCTATTACTCCGGAAATATATACGGAGATTTAAAATTACCCCAAAACTGTATACAGCTGTACACTTCTGATACATTATTCTTTTTCTGCTTTTTATATTCTGGTCTAATCCATACTGAGCCTGAGAGCTCTGCGTTTGACTCCTGAAATATATACGGAGATTTACAATATTTTCATTATACTATATATACCTGCTATCTGGTGATACAGTACCCTTTTTCAGCTTTTTATATTCTTGTCTAATCCATACTGAGCCTGAGAGCACCTGTGTCTGACTCCTGAAATATATACGGAGATTAAAAATATCCCTTAGACTGTATACAGCTGTACGCTTGTGATACAGTACCCTGTTTCAGCTTTTTATATTCTTGTCTAATCCATACTGAGCCTGAGAGCGTCTGTGTGTGACTCCTGAAATATATAAAGATTTATAATATTTTCACTATACTATATACACCTGATATCTGGTGATACAGTACCCTTTTTCAGCTTTTTAGATGCTGGTCTGATACATACTGAAACAAAGCAAAATCCTATACAGAAAAGAAATACCAGAAATGACACTATTCAATATTTTAATGAATATCAATAAACAAATGTATAATCCCAAAACAATTTGATACTCATAAAAAATTCTTTTTTTAAAAATTATTAAAATTAATACCAGTATTTTATTATAAAAAATGGATGAACACAACCAAATTTAATAAAATATAAAGCTTTATTGAAGACAAAAAATAAAATTAAACATATACAATATATATAAAATTATTATGACGAAGCAACTGCGAAACGTGCGTTGGAGTGGTGTGTGCTGGGGCAGTAGTGTGTCTTAACTGGTTGGTATCTCCTGCTTTTATTCATTTTGTGCACTACTGTTTTTTTCTCTGGAGTTCACTGCTATTATAGCACATATTGTTGTGTGATTAATTAAGCATTATTCAGCGTTCCTTTTATCAAAAATAACACACCTTATGTGCATTGATATTTTCATTTGATGGTTTGGGCACAGTTGTGTTTTTTTTTTTTTTCTCTGGAGTTCACTACTAATTTAGCACATGTTGTTGTGTGATTAATTCAGCGTTATTCAGCATTATATATATTTTTTCATTAATAATACACTTTATGTGCACTGATATTTTCATTTGATGGTTTGGGCACCAGATGCGTTTTTCTGATTTTCACTGTTATATTTTTTATCACATTTTGTGATTTATTTATATGCTTTCTATTGTCACACTTATAATTTTTGTATATTAATTAAATTTGGTGCACCTATTATATATATATATATATATATATATTGTAAGCTTTTCAGGGGATATAGTTCTAGGATCGCTGTCTGGGTAGACAGAGTGGCACGAAAACAGTTCATTCAGACAGCAGTTCTGGTGAAAACTGGCCGCAACCAGCTTTATTAAAGTCCACAGCAAAACAGATATAAAACAAATCATAAACAGAAGACCTAGGCTTGTCTAGCCACTAATTACACTTAGATAGATTTCCCTTTCTATCCGGGTCCAGACTCTACCAGTCTGTGCCCAAAACAACACATATGTTCAGTATTTACCCTGCATGGAGGTTCACAGAGTCTCCTCCTTGTGTCTGAAGGCACATCCAACGTCCAGACTTGAGAGAGATCCCCTCCTATTCAGCAGCTACCAGCATGGATTTTCACAGAGACTACTCCTGTGTCCGGGGTACATCGAGAACCCAGACTGAGATAGCTCAAACTCCTGGAGACACCTTCTGTGCCTGGACCCCTTGTCCAGACTAAGCGAGCTCCCACTCCTGGAGACTGCTTCTTGTGCCTGGACCCCTTCCTGTGTCCAGACTAAGCCAGCTCTCTGACTGTGTTTGCAGACACCTACTTCTGGTCTCCTAATTAACACCTGAGTAGTTTCAGGCCTGAGCTGCAAGTGTGTAATGAATGTAAGGTGTAGTGACCTTTCTCTACCACTAGGTTTACAAAGCCATACATTTCCCTTATACCAGTCAGCAAAGCATCCAGGTGAAATGTACACCCCATTCAACACACATTCCTTCACTGTCTCACATATCCCCTCCCTCTTCTCCAGACCGGAGGGTTGGTCATCCAGACCGGAGGGCTGGTCAACAATCCAAAAGAGACAGCGAACTCTGGACCAGTCATGGCCCCATCAGCTTCATCTTCACTACTGTCATCTGTATCTTCACCTGAGCCATAGCCAACATCAGCTTTCTCTTCATCTGAAGCATCCGCACTACCCTGTACCCTCCCAGGCCTATGCTCTCTGCGGGCCTCGGGTATCCTGCACAGTTTCATCTTGACCTTAGGGCCGGGCTCAGTTTCGATATAGTGCCTGGCCAGAGAAGTACGACCCGGCACATCAGAACACTTCTGCTGACTCTTCCTCAGAAACTCACGTACCTCCTGTCCCTGGTGCACTGGCCATGTGTCACCAACTATCACAGAAGGTATAGGGGGTTTTTCACTTTTCTCCAGTTCCCCTTGAACCTTCTTTACTTCATTAAGCTTCTCCAGAAGATGCTCATGGCTCTCATACGCTCCTTCATCACAGTTTGGAGTTTTTTCTGAGAAGTAATCAATTCACCTTGTACCTGTTGGACGTCCTTTATGTCTTCAGCTCCTTCTTCAGGCTCTTCTGGTAGGACATGCTCAGAAGCCCTACCGTCAGTCTTACATTCTACTTCTTCAGTCACACCATTATGGTCTCCAATATCTCCATTTATTCCAGCTTTCAAGTTCTCCTTGATAGCTGCATCTGTATACTCAGAACCCGCCGGATTCTTCTCTTCCACCACGTTCTGCATCCCATCTGGGCTCCCGTGTGTCTGTAGCGGCAACGGAGTGACACATCGCTTTTCCCATTTGTTGGGACGTGGCTCCGATGTAGCCTCCCTGAAAGTGCGCTTGAGCTCACCAACGCCAGCCCGATGTCTCAAAATCTCATCTTGTGACTTATCCAGATCCTTGGTATCACTCGGGAACACCGCTGGGGCGCCGGGCGCCGAACTTCCAGCCTGAGCTTCACGAGTTGCAGCTATGATGAGGCATCTGGTTTGGTGTCTACCACTTCTATGGCTTTTTCCACCTCTGCAGCATCACCTTCAGAGTCCTTGGCATGATGCAGATCCACACCACACACCGACAACTTCTCATCTTCAACAGCATCCACTTGTGCTGTGTTCAGGTTCAGAGTCCTGCCTTTAAAGCTCAGCTCTCCTCCTTTCACCTTAGTCTTCGCCAGGGAACCGGCCAACTGTAAAACATCTTCAGATGCCATCTTCTGTCTGGCTGTAAGGTCAGCATCAGCTTTCTTCTCAGGACTCTCAACCTCCTCTGCTACCATGCCTTCCTCATTTGCACTGGTTACTTTATTGTCATCAGATGATTCACTATCACTCCCACTATCCCTGTCTGACCCCTTTTTCTCAGCCACATCCGGGTCACTTTCAGGGTTATACAATTCATTCTCATTCTCATCCTGCTCACTTTCAGGAGTATACAATTCATTCTCATTCACATCCTGATCTGGAACCTTAGTTAACATGTCATCCACAACATTAACTTCACCATCTGGTCCCTCAAGTATGTGACTATGTGACAACCCCAGCACTATACTTCTATATAGCTCAGGTACTAGGAGCTGACTCACGACCTCTCCCTGGACTTCAGTGTCCCTATACAATAGGCTATTGTCCATGGCAGCATGAGGAAACCTCTCCTCAGAGCCAGGCTCCTGGGAAACCTCATTTAAAACAATCATATTTTCCTGTGTCGTCCTAAGAGTGGGTCTCGCCACTGCTCACTCTCAAAATTGTCACAGGACACAGGCAAGTCAGGGACACTCGGTTCCCGAGAACCACCATCCTCGTCTCCCAACATCACCTGCAAAGGAATTTCATCACTATCACAGTCATAATTATATCAATATCATTATCATGATTATGATCAGTATCATCATCACTATCATGATCATCATCATTATCATTATCAGCATCAGCATCATTATCATGGTCATCATCATTATCATGATCACCATCATCATCATCATTATCATTATCATCATCATCATTATCATGGTCATCATCATTATCATGATCATCATCATCATCATCATTATCATTATCATCATCATCACATAAGTTTAACGGCCCACTAGCATTGTGTTCCGCCCCTCGGGACTGCGCACCCTCAGTAGGAGCTTCATCACACTGTCCATCAGAAACATTTCTCCCCCAGAGACCCTTAGATCGGGGAAAGTCATTACCCAATATGACGGGGTGCACCAGGTTCTTCACTACCCCCACTTCATATGAAACCTCCCCGAGTTTGGGGACCAAGTCCACGGCAGTCTCTGGGTAGACTTTGGTGTCTCCATGGATGCACACCATACTCAGGTGCTTATCAGGGATGAAGTCCCTATCAATCAGGCTGTCACATACGGAAGTCACTGGACTCTCTGAGTCCAAGAGGGCCTGTGCTGGGCAGTCATTTACAACCACCGGGGACACCTGTGGTCCAGTCTCTTCGGCTGAGGTGGACACACACACAGACTCTGCGCAGGGAGAGAGGGATCTGCCAACATCACAATACATAGGCTCCCCCTCTATTGGACAGTTGGCTGCAATTTCACAACATCTCCAACACTGTCCATCACACTCTCCCACCCATATGTCCCCTCGGGCCCGAACCCGCTTATCAGCATACCCCATGTCCCCAACAGCTGGAACGCTCTTACCGCGAGAGTTCAGCGTCCGGGAACTCTGAAGTGACGACCTCTCAGACGGCTGGTCAGGAGACAGTCTTTGCTGGCGAAGGCCTTCTCCATCAGGCTGACCAGACGATTGGCGTCCTCAGGAGGACATGCTCGGGTGTAGCGGTTCACTATCATCTTTTCAACTCCATAATCAGGTTTGCTTACTGCAGACTCCCAACTGCATCTCCAGTCATGAACTCCCCTGGCACGGGCTGTCACCGTAACACCCAGCCGGGTAAGAATCTCCGCTTTCAGCTTGGCATAGTCTTGGCTGTCCTGCTCGCTCAGGTCAGCATAGGCCCTTTGGGGTTCTCCAATCAGATAGGGTGCGACCATCATGGCCCACTCAGATAGGGCAGATTCTCCTTCTCTGCCAGTCCCTCAAACCTAGTGAGATATACCTCCACATCATCACGAGGTGTCATCTTTTTCAGGGACCGTCTTACCGCCTTCTTTACAGCGGACAATGCAGGTGACTTTGCCACCTTACTTCGGGACGCGGCACCGAAATCCTTTTTTTGTGCTGCCATCCGCTCAACAAATAACCGGTTATTCTCCTGCTGCTGCTGCAGGAATTGCTGCTGGGCCTGCTGCATGCGTGCTGGTGCTGCAGGCGCTGCCGCTCCATGCTCTGCTGCATGCTCCGCTGGGCCTGGACCAGGTACTCAATGAGCTCCTCCATACTGCCGGACTTATCTGTCTCAACCACGGCAGTCTTATGTTGCACATTAACTTGCGCCATTTGTTCAAACAGCGCCTCCATGCTGTCATCCATGCTGTCAGACTTCTCTGTCTCAACAACGGCAGTCTTCACTCAAGACATACACACTCCACAGTCTTTTCCACAGAAACTTCAGCTCTGCTGTGCAGACACTTTTTTTTTTTTTTCTGCAAACTCTATTAGGGCCACTGTCTCTTTAAGACTGCTCCAATAGACGTTTCTCTTTGCTGCTGCACACTCCACAGTCTTTTCCACAACAAGTTCAGCTTTGCTGTGCAGACACACTTTTTTTTTTTTTTTCCTCTTTTGGAAACTCTATTAGGGCTACTGTCTCTTTAAGACTGCTCCAATCAGACGTTTTTGCTGACACACTTTTTTTTTTTTTCTCTGCTGCTATTTCAACAGACTTCACCTTTATTGCTGTCTCTAAGCCACTGTGCTGCATGCACATTCCAGCACCATTTGTATCAGCCACTGTGCTGCCCGCATTCTCCACCAATTGTAAGCTTTTCAGGGGATATAGCTCTAGGATCGCTGTCTGGGTAGACAGAGTGGCACGAAAACAGTTCATTCAGACAGCAGTTCTGGTGAAAACTGGCCGCAACCAGCTTTATTAAAGTCCACAGCAAAACAGATATAAAACAAATCATAAACAGAAGACCTAGGCTTGTCTAGCCACTAATTACACTTAGATAGATTTCCCTTTCTATCCGGGTCCAGACTCTACCAGTCTGTGCCCAAAACAACACATATGTTCAGTATTTACCCTGCATGGAGGTTCACAGAGTCTCCTCCTTGTGTCTGAAGGCACATCCAACGTCCAGACTTGAGAGAGATCCCCTCCTATTCAGCAGCTACCAGCATGGATTTTCACAAAGACTACTCCTGTGTCCGGGGTACATCGAGAACCCAGACTGAGATAGCTCAAACTCCTGGAGACACCTTCTGTGCCTGGACCCCTTGTCCAGACTAAAGGTACTGCCACACTAAGCTATCCCGCTAGCGAACTCGTTAGCGTTGCATACTAATGAGATCGCTAGCGGGATTGTTTCTATATCGCTAAATGCGGCCACATTTAGCGATATAGTTAACGACGCTATCGCCGTTAGCGATCTTCTTAACGACTTTAGAGGTACAAAAGTACCGCTAAATCGCTAAGAAAAGGTGCCACACAGCGATTAGATACTTACCCAGCGGGAGCGCCAGCGATGAAATAGGGTCCGGAGCGATTCCAGCGACGAGCGAGATCACAGCAGGAAGCTCGTCGCTGGAAGCTGCCGCACTGAACAATATCGCTAACGGGATCGCTAAATAGTGACGTTTTTTAGCGATCCCGTTAGCGATATTGTTTAGTGTGGTATACCCTTAAGCGAGCTCCCACTCCTGGAGACTGCTTCTTGTGCCTGGACCCCTTCCTGTGTCCAGACTAAGCCAGCTCTCTGACTGTGTTTGCAGACACCTACTTCTGGTCTCCTAATTAACACCTGAGTAGTTTCAGGCCTGAGCTGCAAGTGTGTAATGAATGTAAGGTGTAGTGACCTTTCTCTACCACTAGGTTTACAAAGCCATACATTTCCCTTATACCAGTCAGCAAAGCATCCAGGTGAAATGTACACCCCATTCAACACACATTCCTTCACTGTCTCACATTATATATATATATATATATATATATATATATATACATTTTTTTTAGTTGCACTTGAATTATTACTCAATAGTCATTATATGTGTATTTTTTTATTTATTTATTTATTTTTTTATTTTTTCACCAATTTTTGGTATATATGCATAATTTTCTTTAGCACTTGAGGAGGTTATTATTCAAATAAATTAATTAAATACCAATCATTTTGGACACATGAAGCCCCACACACACTAATTGTAATAATAATTTTATATATATTGTATATGTTTAATTTTATTTTTTTGTCTTCAATAAAGCTTTATATTTTATTAAATTTGGTTGTGTTCATCCATTTTTTATAATAAAATACTGGTATTAATTTTAATAATTTTTAAAAAAGAATTTTTTATGAGTATCAAATTGTTTTGGGCTGATACATACTGAGCCTGTGATCGTCTGTCTGTTTCTCCGGAAATATATATGGAGATTTACAATTACCCCTAGACAGCGTCGGACTGGAACACCTTGGGCCCACCAGAGAAAATCATTCTTGGGGCCCACTATGTAGCTACATAGAAATAAATACAAGACCACAAATTGTGCAGTAAAACACACTAATATCAGGGTATAATATAAGGTAGTACATGTCTTAATTATGTAGCAGGAGTTGGGGTAGCCTCCCTCATAGATTATAAAGCAGCCCCCTCATAGGGGATAATGCTGACCCCCCATAGGGGATAATGCTGCCCCCCTCATAGAGGATAATGCTGCCCCCCCTCATAGGGTATAATGCTATATATATATATATATATATATATATATATATATATATATAGATAGATAATAGATAGATACCATATATACTCGAGTATAAGCCCTAATTTTGCCACAAAAAACTGGGAAAACTTATCGACTCGAGTATAAGCCTAGGGTGGAAAATGAGATTATGCCCCATATGCTGCCCCATGTATTATGCCCCACAAGATGCTCCACAGATTGTGCTCTCATAGATGCTCCATAGATTATGCCTCCATAAATGCTCCTTAGATTATGCCCCCATAGAAGCTCCATAGATTGTGCCCCATAAATGCTCCTTAGATTATGCCCCCATAGATGCTCCATTGATTATGCCCCCATAGATGCTCCATAGATTATGCCCCCATAAGTGCTCCTTAGATTATGCCCCCATAGAAGCTCCATAGATTGTGCCCCCATAGAAGCTCCATAGATTGTGCCCCTATAAATGCTCCATAGATTATGCCCCCATAGATGCTCCATAGATTATGCCCCCATAGATTATGCCTAGTATGCCCCCATAAATGCTCCACAGATTATGCCCCCATAGATGCTCCTTAGATTATGCCCCCATAGATTATGCCCCATAAATGCTCCACAGATTATGCCCCCATAGATTATGCCCCCATAAATGCTCCTTAGATTATGCCCCCATAGATTATGCCCCTATAGATGCTCCATAGATTATGCCCCCATAAATGCTCCTTAGATTATGCCGCCATAGATTATGCCCCCATAAATGCTCCTTAGATTATGCCCCCATAGATTATGCCCCCATAAATGCTCCACAGATTATGCCCTCATAAATGCTCCACAGATTATGCCCCCATAAATGCTCCACAGATTATGCCCCCATAGATTATGCCCCATAAATGCTCCTTAGATTATGCCCCCATAAAAGCTCCATAGATTGTGCCCCCATAGATTATGCCCCCATAAATGCTCCTTAGATTATGCCCCCATAGATGCTCCTTAGATTATGCCCCCATAGATTATGCCCCCATAAATGCTCCTTAGATTATGCCCCCATAAAAGCTCCATAGATTGTGCCCCCATAGATTATGCCCCCATAAATGCTCCTTAGATTATGCCCCCATAAATGCTCCACAGATTATGCCCTCATAAATGCTCCACAGATTATGCCCCCATAAATGCTCCACAGATTATGACCCCATAGATTATGCCCCCATAGATGCCATCCACAGATTATGCCCCCATAGATTATGCCCCCATAAATGCTCCACAGATTATGCCCCATAGATTATGCCCCATAGATGCTCCACAGATTATGCCCCCATAGATTATGCCCCCATAGATGCTCCACAGATTATGCCCCCATAGATGCTGCTGCAAAAAAAAAAAAGACATACTCACCTCTCGTCGCTGGGGGCCAGGTGCTGGTGTCCTGAGCAGGCGGGGACACCGCGGCGCGCTATGGGTGACAGGTGCCGGTGTCTCCGCTGGCTCAGGGCCCCGGCACCTGCGATATTTACCTGTCACCGGGTCCACTGCTGAGCGCCGCTGTCTTCGGTCCTCCGGCAGTGAATGCTCAGGCAGGGGGGCGGCGCTCACTAATGACGTCATCGCGCCCTCTGCCTGAACATCGCAGCAAGAGAGGACGCGATGACACAGCGGCGCTCAGCGGTTGGAGCGGGTGACAGGTAAGTAATGATATTCACTGCTTCCCACGCCCACATGGGCGTGGGAAGCAGTGAATATTCATTTCTCTTTAGCAGCGGGGACAGGGGCTCCTCCCTCCTGTCACCCGCTGCTGCTCCGCTGGCACGGGGCCCCCATGGCAGCTGCGTGGTGTGCCGCTATTAGCGACACGCCACCTGCTGGGGGCCCCTGAAGCAGTGGGGGCCCTAGGCAACTGGCCCCTGTATGCCAGCAGGTGCCAGGGCCCCCCAGATGCCAGGGCCCACCGGAGAATCCTCCGGTTCTCCGGTGGGCCAGTCCGACACTGCTCCTAGACTGTATACAGCTGTACGCTTGTGACACAGTACCCTTTTTCAGCTTTTTATATTCTTCTCTAATCCATACTGAGACTGTGAGCGTCTGTGTCTGACTCCTGAAATATATACGGAGATTTACAATTTTTTCACTATACTATATACACCTGGTATCTGGAGATACAGTACCCTTTTTCAGCTTTTTATATTCTTGTCTAATCCATACTGAGCCTTAGAGAGTCTGTGTCTGACTCCTGAAATATATACGGAGATTTACAATTACCCCTAGACTGTATACAGCTGTATACTTGTGATACATTACCCTTTTTCAGCTTTTTATATTCTTGTCTAATCCATACTGAGCCTGAGAGCATTTTGTGTGTGACTCCTGAAATATATACGGAGATTTACAATTACCCCTAGACTGTATACAGTTGTACGCTTGTGATACAGTACCCTTTTATAGCTTTTTATATTCTTGTCTAATCCATACTGAGCCTGTGAGCATCTGTGTCTGATTCCTGAAATATATATGGAGATTAACAATATTTTCACTATACTATATACACCTGGTATCTGGTGATACATTACCCTTTTTCAGCTTTTTAGATTCTGGTCTAATACATACTGAGCCTGTGAGAGTCTGTCTGTTACTCTGGAAATATGTACGGAGATTTACAATTACCCCTAGACTGTATACAGCTGTACGCTTGTGATACAGTACCCTCTTTGGCAGAAAGTCCTCCTCCACCAACCACTGTAAGTGTATCATTCACATCTGGAACATTGGCTTACATGTGTGATTATGTCTTGCAGATCTGCTTTTTATATTCTGGTCTAATCCATACTGAGCGTGAGAGCATCTGTGTGTGACTCCTGAAATATATACGGAGATTTACAATTTTTTCACTATACTATATACACCTGGTATCTGGTATCAGAATTTTATATTCTTGTGTAATCCATACTGAGCCTGAGAGCGTCTGTTCTGTCTCCGACATCTAATTATTGTTTTTTCTACTGTTTATGTAGGAGTTTAACAATCTAGTGTTTGGCTCCCTCTAGTGACCAGTGTCATATTCGCAGTTATGTTTTCTTTCACTTTCAGCAAAATCCTTTTCCCTCCCTTTGCAATGCATGATGGTAGCTTAGCAATGTATTCTGGGAGCTTTCCCTCCATTTTCTTCAATTTTCCTTCAGCCTGCATCCAGGAAGCAGCTCATCTTTTCCTCTCCTCTTGCGATAGCATCGCCGTTTCACCGCGCCAATATATAAAGTTCAATAAAAACACAGATTCAATCTCCTTATTGGACCCCGGTATAGCGGTTTAGCTGTCTGTATAACTGCAATGACGTCTGCCTCATTCAGTGAGGACAGAACAGTGAAACGGCAGCCATCCAGCTAGTGGGAATTCAGTGAAAAGACAGCCGTCCAGCTTGCAGGATCTAGTGAAACTGCAGCCATCTACCTAGTGAGATTCAAGTCACCGGCTACACAGAGACTTAATACAGCTACAGCAATCTCTGCACAGCCAAGCATTCCCCTAAGACACCATGTCCCACAAATCACACAGGACAAAATCTCATACTTCCGTCTCCTCAAAGACAACATCCATCAGCAGCGCGGTCGCCATTGCCGGCGCAAATGCTGTAACCGCCGAAGAAGAGACGCGACTTAAGTTAGAGAAGGCATGCCTAGATGATCAAGAGAGAAAGGCGCAGTTAGAGAAGGCACGCATAGATGCTGAGAGAGCCAATCAAGAGCGAAGGTCACAGTTAGAGAAGGCACGCATAGATGCCGAGAGAGCCGATCAAGAGCGAAGGTCACAGTTAGAGAAGGCACGCATAGATGCTGCCTTAGAGAGTCTAGCAGCAAAAAGAGAAGCTGCCGCAGCCCTCGCCGAGTCAGAATCTCTAGAAGCCGTGCAAAACCCTAAACAGCATAGCCGAAGCAGTACGTCAAGTCTGGAGTTTCCACTGCAAGATTCACCACAACGCACATCTCAGTATGTTAATGGACTTCCTGATCCAAACTATAACCCTGAACCGGCATCGGAACAAGAACATGATGTCTCCAGTGAAGCGAGCGAGAGTCATCATGAGGCTCAGCTCCAAGACAGATACAAACACGAAAACGTGGAGCAAAATAACTCTACTAATGGGGCGGATACTGAGCATTGCTGTGAGAGGAGGCAGAAATCCCGAGCTCCCAGAATTTATGGATAAAAGCAACTCTAAAAGTAGCTAGACATCCCTATACAGAACATCTCCAAATACGGAGCTAACCCTGGTTCCTTTCAGGTCATATTGAACCTGATACCACCATCCAATAAGAAAATAACCAGGGTTTTTCTATCTAAGAAGCATCCGGCCGGAAAACACTGGAGTGGCGGAGGGATATTGAAACTCAGTGCTGGCAACCTTATTAAGGTACCTTTCTGATTTTCAGCAAACAACAGGGAAAGTGATCTGCCCCGGCAGCCTCTCTCCTGGGGTGCCCACCGCTGTGCAGCAGACGAAAGGCACTTACATCACAGCGAATCAGTAGCTTGAAAGAAGCAAGCGAAGAGTGGTGTATTCCGCCGCAGCATGCAAAAATAGTCCCATCAGCTTCACAGCCAGTACAAGACTGTTGGAAGGAGACAAGCACGCAGCTGCACAGACACATCACCGCCCCCTCCTCGGATTTCACATTGCTGAGCCATAACAACCTGCTGGGCTCAGCTGTTAACCCCCGGTTGTGGGGAGAAGTCTGGGAGGTAGGAGCTTATCAGTGTGCCTGCTTCCCTTACAGCCTCGGCCCCCTTACATCACTTACATCACCTGGGTCATCTTCAGAGACCACCGCTTGCTGGGAGACTGTGTGCTCTGCTCTGGTGAGACGTTGTGAGGAGGAAGCTGAGATTTGAGAACTGCAGCCCTATTCTCCCTGTGGTCTCTTATTAGTGCTGATGCCGACCCCTCTCCCTCCTCTCATTTTCTTCGACCCCCCCAGCCTATGAAAGACTGAGGAAAGGTGACTTCACTATGCCCCTTTGCCCCCAGGCACTTTAGCCACCTAAAAATTCTCAATACTGTTCCCTTGACATTTGCATAAACATTAAATACGGTGATCACAGCTGGGGACGACTTGATTGACATCTAGTGTCCAAGACTGGAACTGCAACTCCTATTTGTTTTTTTTCTCCCATTACCTACCACTTCCTAACCTAAACCCTGATGACACTCTAATTATTTAATGTGCTAGCTGGGGAAGTCTGACATATATTTGCTCTAACTTTGTCCTATAGATAACAGTGAAAATGGGGAAATCTAGTGTAAAAACACAAAAAAGTGTTTCCAAAACGACAAAATCCATCACACAAGCAGACCTGGATAATTTCCTTAAAAAACAAGCTACGCAAGCAGATACGCTCAAATCACCCAAGCTCCATGATATGAATCTATTGGAAGACTCTGACTCGGAGCTAGAAAGTGATTCTGATATAGGGGGAAATACAAAAGACTCCCTAGTCACTCGATCTTTTATTAAGCGTATATTATCTAAAGCCCTAGAACCTATAGGGAAAGAACTTGCAGAAATAAAGCAAGATCTAAGCCTACAGACTAGAAGCACTTGAAAATTTCCAAAATAATATGTCACAGAGATCCAACACCGTACTAAGCTGCCTAAACGCACATGAAAACCAACTCCATTTGGTCCATACAGTTCTGGAAGACCATGAAAATCAGGAACGGCGCAATAACATAAGAATTAAGGGACTCACTGAAAAAGTGGCATTTGAAGCCTTAAGCAAAGCGGCCCAAGAGATATTTAAAAGCCTGCTCTCTGAATCGGACCCCCAAGAAATTGAATTAGTGAGAGTCCACAGAGCCCTCCGCCCCAAACCCGCCCAAGGGGAACAGCCACGGGATGTGATCTGTCGTTTCTTGGACTACCGAATAAAAGATTTAATTCTGCGCAGAGCTCGAGAATTCCAGGAAATTACTTACGAGGATTCCCAAATCAAACTCATCCAGGATTTATCCGCTACTACACTCAAGAAAAGGAGACTTCTAAAACCATTGACGGAAATTTTATTGAAAAAAGGTTACCGCTTCAGATGGTTATTTCACTTTGGTATAATAATCATTACTGGAGACAAGAATATCCAGGCCAGAACCTCAATGGACATTAAGGTAGCTTGCGAGACACTGGAGATTACTTTGGACAACTACCCTGATTTGGAGTCTTTCCATTCAGTCTCTCAGTTACGTCCCTTACCTGATCTACCGACGTGGCAAGTGGCCTTGACCCCGAAATCACAGAGATTGAAGAGGAAACTAGCCAAAACCCCACCCTCTAAGGAACCTGATGACGTTACCTGAGATCATAATGCTTATTATACCTCTCATTTATTTACTTGATTCATGCTATCTGATGTAACAGACGTTAGGTTTCTGATAATTAGCTTGGAAAGTGTGACCATGTAACAATGGGTCAACACTTCTATACCCCTTTGGGTATCTCTCTTGAGAGGTATTAGTTGATTAATATTTTGACCCAAAGTGGGTGTCACGTTAATTTAGAGCAATGTTTAGTTAATCCTCTTAAGCTGATAATTCTATCCCATAGCTAGCACACTATGTTGTTATGTATATCGTTAATTGCAGCCCGGCACTCAACCGGGAAACTGATTCTTTTTGTGTTTATTTGAAAATAATACTAATGTTCTACCATTTTCTCCTTTCTTACTATAACCTACTTTCTTCCTCCTGCTACTCCCCCCCATCTTCTTCCCCTAGCCCGCTCCTTACTCCTATATGCCCAAGGACCAAGCTGCAATACAAAAAGCAAGACCACTACATCTCGCTAAATCATGGTGGATCCAAATAAGGTGCGCATAGTTATCTCTTTCAACGCGCATGGCCTAAATTCCCCAAACATGAGACGCCACACACTACAGTTATTTAAAAAACAGCAGGCAGATATCTCACTTATTCAGGAGACGCACTTCAAGCCTAACAAGGTACCCTCCTTTGAGCGTTCGGCTTATGATAAATGGTTTCACGCAACCACTACGCAATCTGGCTCAAGAGGGACTTCGGTCGCGGTGCCGAGGGAGTGTCCTTCCAACTGAGGGAGACTTTGGCCGACCCCCAGGGAAGGTATATTTTTGTCAAGGGTTTATCAGACGGATGTCTAGTTACACTTTGTAGCATATATGCTCCAAACAAAAAGCTATTTAAGTGGCTAAGTGCAACTTTGAAAAAGATTGACAGCTTTAAAGAAGGTATACTAGTAGTGGGGGGCGATTTCAATGTTGCACTGGAGCCTTTATTAGATACCACCAAGCAAAAAAGTTCGATCTCCCTAAAAGATTTATGTAGAATTAAATCACAACTGAGCTCAATGCAACTGATTGACTCCTGGAGATATCTAAACCCATCTGACCGGGACTAAACCTTTTACTCCCATCCTCATAGATCATATCATCGACTAGATTATATCTTTGTACCTAGTAGAACGCTCCCCAACATAAGACAGGCAAAAATAATTCCAAATATTTACTCGGACCACTCAGCAGTATTATTAAAACTTATGATTTCCAAAACATATCCCCGGCACAGAATTTGGCGCCTTAACGAATCAGTGCTTAAAAGTGTTGAAATACAGGACCGCATGAGCAGAATGTTGTCTCAATATTTTGAGCAAAATGCCCAACAGGAAACATCCCCACAGATTTTATGGGAAGCGCATAAAGCGGTAGCCAGAGGAGAGTTGATATCTATTACCTCTTTTCTTAATAAACAGAGGCACAAGGAAATTCATGACTTATATGATAGAATATTGCAGCTTGAACTCTGCCATAAACGTAAACCGGACCAACAATCCTTAGAGACTTTGCAAAAAAAAAAGACAGCAACTCAGGGACATTCTCAACTATAGGTCTGCCAAACTCTAAGCTGCGTGGAAATATAGAATGTATGTACACGGCGACAAGGCCTCTAAACTGGTATTGTCCCAGTTAAGGAAGAGGCAAGCCTGTATATTGATTGGTTCAATCAAAAATGATCAAGGTAAAAGCTCTCAAGACCCGAAACATATAGAGTTGGCATTCCTTGAATATTATAGACAGTTATATAATTTAAGGCCAGACGAATCTGCAGAAATTTCCTGCAAAAGACATCTAGACATGAACTCTTTTTTGAACCAGTTGAATTTGCCGACCCTATCAGGCCCCCAAAAACAACAACTGATTAAGCCGTTCGCTTTAGAGGACCTCCGGTCCGCCCTGTCAGGGTGCCCCACTGGGAAAGCACCGGGCCCAGATGGGTTCTCGGCGGCATACTACAAGTCCTTCTCTTCTCTGTTACTTCCACACTTGCTCAACGTCTGCAACGCTGTCCTAAGCGGTCTCCCATTACCAAGGCAGATGCTTGCAGCTAGAATATCTTTGATACATAAAGAGGGGAAGGATCCGGAACTATGTAGTAGTTATAGGCCGATATCCCTTCTCAATGTAGACCTAAAAATATTTTCTAGCCTAATGGCAAAACGGTTAGCCAAACTGTTACCGAACCTGATATCCCTGAACCAGACCGGTTTTGTGGAGGGAAGAGAGGGAAGGATAATGTGCATAAAGTTCTGCATCTTCTTCAGTATGCGAAATTCCGAAAACTCCCATTAGTGCTCCTTGGAACAGATGCTGAGAAGGCCTTTGACAGGGTGGATTGGGGTTACCTGAGGGAAGTAATGGCCAGATTTGGGATCCCGAATGCTTTCATAGCAGCAATAATGGCAATGTAATAATGGCAATAATGGCCCAAATTAGAATCAATGATTTTATAACGGATGCGTTTAACATTAAAAACGGAACGAGACAGGGGTGCCTACTGTCCCCCTTGCTATTAATCTTAGGGATGGAACCCCTCCTACTTGCCATACAACAACATCCTGAAATAGAAGGAATCAAAATAAATAAGACACATTTTAAAACGGCAGCATTTGCTGATGATCTCTTGATTTGGATGACCAAGCCTTTAGTGGGAATGCCAGCTCTAATGAATCTATTAGAGCTTTACGGGAACATCTCAAATTTTAAAGTAAATACATCTAAATCAGAAGCCCTAGATATACACATATCATCAAATATTAAGACTAAGCTAAAAAATGTATATCCCTTCACATGGCCTAAGCAATATATCACATATCTGGGTGTAAAATTAGGAAGAACAAATGAAGATCTCTTTCGATTAAATATTCCACCTCTGATTTCTTCAGTAGAGTCATCCATAAAAACATGGAAAGACTCATATATCTCATGGATGGGGAGGAAGAATTTATTGAAGAGTTTGATCCTTCCCAAGTTTTTGTATATCTTTCAAATGCTTCCTATAAACATTCCTAAATCATGCCTCGACAAAATCAACTCAATATTCCGTAGATATATATGGAAGGGACAAAAACCCCGTCTAGCTTATAGGACTCTTACCTTGCCCAAACATAGAGGAGGAATGGGAGCGCCAGATATACTGAAATACTATCAAGCGGCAATATTATCCAGGGTAGTTGATTTCTTACGGAGTTCTCGTGACAAACAGTGGATTGAGGTGGAGGAGGCTGTGACCTCCCTACCCCTGAGATCTATTTTCTTGATGGGTATACACGAGAAGCCAGGCGTCCCGCTATATAATATACATACTAGAGTAAAGGGTATGCCACACTGAACAATATCGCTAACGGGATCGCTAAAAAACGTCACTATTTAGCGATCCCGTTAGCGATGTTGTTCAGTGCGGCAGCTGCCAGCGACGAGCTTCCTGCTGTGATCTCGCTCGTCGCTGGAATCGTTCCGGACCCTATTTTCTCGTCGGCGCTCCCGCTGGGTACGTATCTAATCGCTGTGTGGCACCTTTTCTTAGCGATTTAGCGGTACTTTTGTACCGCTAAAGTCGTTAAGAAGATCGCTAATGGCGATAGCGTCGTTAACTATATCGCTAAATGTGGCCGCACTTAGCGATATAGAAACAATCCCGCTAGCGATCGCATTAGTATGCGTCGTTATCGTGATCGCTAGCGGGATTGTTTAGTGTGGCAGTACCTTAACACTGAAAATATGGAGGGACGTGATGAAAGCCCTAGCCCCCCCCCTGTCACCTCTGATAAGATTAGCTGATATAATCCCACACTCTTTTTACTCCCGAGGTGTTGGTTCTGGGGGATCTGGGTGTTTGGCAAATGTCTCTCTAGATCATCTCCTAATGGATGGGTCACTCCCCTCGTTACCGAACCTGCAAGAGACACCGGGACTCTCGGGTCTAACATTCATTCAATATGGATCCATTAGAGACCTACTAAAATGTTACATTCGTACCTCGGACCTCCTACGTCCACTGACTTCATTTGAATCCCTTTGTGCAACTGTCCATAAGCCGAAAAAAATAGTATCCACTATTTATCAAATACTATTAAACTTAAACTGCTGCCCCAAGAGAGCTTTTATTACACTTTGGGTAAGGGACTTGGGCTATAGGTTCACCCCAAACCAAGTATCTCAAATCTACAAACAATCACATGGTTTAATGCAATGTGTCAGAGCACAGGAGAACTCTTTTAAAATTGTGACAAGATGGTACATCACACCAAAACAGAGTAGTTATTGGTGGGCTGGCGCCGTGGCTAAATGTTGGAGATGTGGAGATCCTGAGGGGTCATACTTCCATATGTGGTGGTCTTGCCCACCCCTCCTGCATTTCTGGCATCTTGCAGAAAAACTTATACAAGAAGTACTAAACAAGTCTTTTAAGCTGACACCTGAAATAGCATTGCTAAACTTCCCGTTTAGGCCTGGACATAAACACACATCCATTCTAGTACACTATGTACTAACAGCAGTAAAATTACTAATTCCTGGTTTTTGGAAAACAACAAATGATCCCTCCTTTTCCCAGCTATGTGAGAAAATTGATATGCTACACTCTATGGCCAAGCTAGCTGCCTTAGTAAATGGCTCTCAATTCACACTAGAAGTTTATGGCACCCTTGGACCAAATTTAGGACCACCCATATAAGTCCTTGAGACCGAAATAGCATTGTGGTAGGATACGTCTGAAAATTTATATGGCCTGGGCCCTTTCAGCCCCTCCCCCCTCTCCTCAATCTAATATCCCCCCTCTTTTTTTTCTTTCATCTCTTTAATCTTTCTGTTCTTAACTTCACCTTATTTTCTTCTTTGGTTAAGATTAAGTATTCATCTAGCATACTCAAATGGTTGTAATGTATACTTTAACTGTGTCCACAGCAAGTTAACTTCTTTAAGATTCCCTGGGCCTCATATTTACTGAGACTCTGTGTTAATTGACTTCTTTCTAGTTTCTGATATTTCTTCTAGAATTCCTGTATAACCAATATTCTGTGCCTATTGTTAGTTAACTGACAAATGTGCCCATACAGGGAATTAGACCGCAGTCTATATTTCTTTAATTGTTATTAACTGCATGCTGCTTAATTGATGCCATGTTGATCACAGTAAATTTGTTTGTTATATAATCTTTTTCTCAATAAAAAAAACCGTTGAAAAGAAAAGAAAATAACTCTACTAATGACTACCTTGCCCCTCACCAGGTAACCAACGTGAATCACCTTGCTGACACACCACACGTCAGACTGAAGCATCACGACACTGGCTGGCGCCACCCAGAGGATGCTAACAGGTACGAACGCACCTCACATCACTATCAGGGTGACCCATCACCAGTATACTCTGCTGACAACCGGTTCACAACAGAATTTGCTAAGTTCTTCACACAACGTGATCTGGTTGCCAAGGGACTCATGAAATTCACTGACCAAGCTGAAGATTACAGAGCTTGGAAAGCTTCCTTCCAAAATGTCACTAGAGACTTGAGGCTACAACACAGGGAAGAGATAGACCTCTTAGTCAAATACCTGGGGGAAGAGTCAGTCAAACATGCAGTAAGGATCAGAGACATTAATATACACCGCCCTGAGACTGGCCTCAAAGAGATCAGGAAGAGGCTGGATGAGTGTTACGGCTCAGCAGAGGTAATAGAAAGAGCATTGTTCAAAAGAATTAATGACTTTCCTAAAATATCTAACAAGAGCTCCAGAAACTTAGAGAATTAAGTGACTTGCTAAAGGAAGTCCAAGTTGCCAAATGTGAAGGTGATCTACAAGGACTTGCATACCTTTACACAGCAAGAGGTGTTAACCCTATAGTCCAAAAGTTGCCCTAAAATCTACAGGAGAGGTGGCTCACACATGGTTCCACGTACAAATACAAACACAGTGTTCCATTTCCTCCCTTCTCTGTTTTTGTAGACTTTGTACACCAACAAGCAAGAATCAGAAACGATCCCAGCTTTGACTTTGCATTGTCATATGCCACACCGTCACCAACTGCAAACACGCAGAACGTCTGTGGCAGTGCACAAGACTTATGTTTTTTCTCCAGGTTCTAATTACAGGTCTGTTGGCTGCTCCCAATCAGAGACAAAGGTGCAGGATCTTGACAAGCAGTGCCCGCTCCATCAGAAGCCTCACCCTCTCCTGAAATGCAGAGCCTTCAGAGGAAAATCTATGCCAGATCGCAGAAGCTTCCCGAAAGAGAACGGTATCTGCTAAAAGTGCTGCTCATCCACAACTCATCTTGCCAAGGATTGCAAGGTCAGTGTAAAATGCACAGAATGTGGCACCACAGATCACAACACTGCCCTACACCCTGGGCCAGCTCCATGGAGCACACAAAACGTGCCAGCTGACAGTGAGCATGGCGGGGAGGAAAGGAACACTGATGCAGCTACGCCAGAGATCACTTCACAATGTACTGAAGTCTGTAATGGGACAATAGAAAGTAGATCCTGTTCAAAAATATGCCTCGTCAGAGTGTACCCAAAGGGTCATAGAGACAAAGCTGTAAGACTGTATGCTATCTTGGATTATCAAAGCAATCAATCCTTGGCTAGATCAACATTCTTTGACCTATTCAACATCAAAGGGCCAAGCACCCCCTACTCACTAAAGATGTGTGCAGGTACTGTGACGACAGCAGGTAGGAAAGTGTTGTGTTTTGGTAGCTGAGGAGAATAAGCAAAAACGGCAATACACCAGAGAGGCTGGAACCTATTGGATTGCAGTAACCTGAACTAACCACACAACTAGAGGTAGTCGTGGAGCGTTCCTACGTTGATCCTAGACGCCTCGTCACAGCCTGAGAGATAACTACACCTAAAGGCAGAAAGATGAAAGCTATCTGCCCCGGAGCAGATCCCCAAAGAAAATAGGAAGCCCCCAAACATGTAATGGCAGTTAGACAAGAAGAAGCACGGACACAGACAGAAAATAGAATGAGCAAACGCTGGGGCCCAATCTGTCTAGACAGAAAGGTACAGGAAAGGATACTCACTGCAATCCAAAAAAACCCCTAAAAAATACCAACTCTTCTGATTGCAAAAACACCTGAGATCACACGATCTCTACCACCTAAATCAGATCTCTGGTGCAACAAAACCAAGCCGCAGCCATTGAAAAAACAGGAAAAAGCAAATGAGCAAATAACAGTGGCTTCAGATAAACTGAGAGGAGCACAAACCCCCCGGAGGGGACCTGGATGACCTCCACAGAAGTGCAGGGAACAATGCAAAAAGTGAGCTAAAAAATAAAAGCAGAAAATATCTTATGTGATAGCAGAAGATGCAGGCAAGACTCAGCAAACTTCCAAATGAAACCAGGAACCACAATTGAGACAAGAACAATTGATCACCGGCAACCATCTTGGGAGGGAACCTCCCTTATATCAGTCCAGTCCGTGATCCCAGAGTGCCATTCCTCGGTGTGAGGTTCAGTACTGTCTGCAACCACCAGAGGAAGCCTCTGCTCAGAAACCATCTCTAGCACATTCATAACAGGAAAGCTACTGACTACCAAATTGAGTCCTTAGATGGACAATTCTGCCTACCACTACCTACGATCATCGAGTGTAATCAGATCCCGGACAACAGATCTGAAATACCTACGCCAGATGTGGCAATCCATCACGCTCACTTAAAACGCATAGCACACCTCATACCGGAACTCGACCATCAGGCCCAGATAATTCTGCTGTTGGGGAGAGACATCCTGCAGGTTCATAAAGTGAGACGTCATATCAATGGACTCCACAATGCTCCCTATGCCCAAAAGCTAGACCTAGGATGTGTCATAATAGGAAACGTATGCTTGGGACGCATGCACGCCCCATCTTCTGTGGCAATCATGCTGACAAATACATTGGAGAAAGGACGCCCATCTCTGTTTCAACCTTGTAACAATGAATTCCATGTCAGAGAGCTACCACACAGAATCCAACTGCCCAATCAACTAATAGACTTTACTCATGACAGCAGTATAGTGTCAGGAAGCTATGAGGATCAGTTAGGGTGCACAGTCTTCCAGAGAACTAAGCAAGACAACCAAGTGGCAATGTCAGTAGAGGACAAGTTGTTCTTAGAGGTAATGGACAAGGGACTTGTTAAAGATGAAACAAACAGCTGGGTCGCACCTCTTCCCTTCTGAACCCACAGACCACGTCTACCGAACAACAGAAATCAGGCATTAAAGCGTTTCTCCTCTCTCAAACATAATCTGCAAAGAAAGCCAGAGATGAAAGGTCACTTTTCTCCTTCATGTCAAAGATCTTTGAGAATTGTCATGCAGAGCTAGCTCCCACTCTTAAAGACTCTGAAGAATGCTGGTTCCTACCCATGTTTGGAGTATACCACCCTAAGAAACCAGGCCAAATTAGAGTGGTGTTTGACTCCAGTGCTAAGTTTGATGATATCTCCCTGAATGATGTTCTACTGATAGGACCAAACCTCAATAACAAATTGCTGGGAGTACTTATGCGTTTCCGTAAGGATTCCATCGCCTTCATCGCTGACATCAAACAAATGTTCCATTGTTTCCTTGTGAGAGAGAGAGACAGGAACTTCCTAAGATTCTTCTGGTACAGAGACAATGATCCTGATAAAGAAGTCACAGAGTATCGCATGAGAGTGTACATCTTTGGCAACAGTCATTCACCTGCAGTCGCCATCTATGGACTCAAAAGGTCGGCTCAAGAAGGAGAAACAGAATT
>JARQOD010000006.1:152400049-152433825 GCA_033576555.1 Oophaga sylvatica | reverse complement strand
CAGGTCAGAGAGCGCGATGACGTCACGTCTGTACACCCTCTGCCTAAACAGTCCAAGTGCAGAGAGTTGGAAGATGGCGACGCTGAGGATTCCAGAGTAGAGCAGTGCCCAGCGAGGAGAGGCATTTCATTTTTTTTAATGTTTGGAGCATATATGGGAGCATTATACACTGGAGAATGATATATGGGGCCATCATACACTGGAGCATCATCCATGGGTCCCATCATATACTGGAGCATTCTAAATGGGGACATCAGACACTGGAGCAGCATCTACGGGCCCATTATACACTGGAGCATTATAAATGGGGCCTATTATATATGGAGCATTATATTGACCCATCATACACTGGAGCATCATCCATGGGCCCATCATATACTGGAGCATTCTAAATGAGGGACATCAGACACTGGAGCAGCATTTACGGGCCCATTATACACTGGAGCATCATCCATGGGGCCCATCGAATACTGGAGCATCATATGGGGTTCATCATTTATGGGGCATCATATAGGGTATGGAGCATCATATGGAGCACATATGGGGCTTATTCTGTATGGAGCATTATATGGAGCCCATTCTGTATGGAGCAATATATGGAGCCCATCATATACTGTATGGAGCTTTATTTGCGACTCATTATACTGTATGGAGCAATATGTGGGGCTCATTCTACTCTACGGGGACCGTCCTATACTGTATGTCACATTATATGGGGACCAATTATTCTGTATGGAGCAATATATGGGGCTCATTATTCTGTATGGCGCACTATGTGGTGGCCATAATACTGTATGGAGTAATATACTGTCCGGTTTTTGAGCTATTGTAGAATTTAAAATAGATATCAGTCATGTAATGTAAGAAGTGAAGTATCTGTCATTGTTCTATACCTATATTTCTGTGCCGTATCGGAGCATCATGAAATATGGTATGTGTTAAAGGGGCCTACTAACACTCTTTCGCCCAGGGCACACGAAAACCTGGAGCCAGCCCTACCCCCTCCCACAATTTTAGCCAAACTAACCCCCAGTTTTCAATACGTAACTATTATTATAAAGTAAATTAAGGATGCCAAGCTTAAGTAATAAGAATTGATGTCGTTGGCATTGAAATGGGCACTGTAGGTGTGTTTACTGTCCTCCATTCCCTGCCGACTTTGCATCCCCATTGACTTGCATTGGGTTTCGTGTTTCAGTCGGACCGCCGATTTTTTCCGATAGTAAGCCGATTTCGTTCGACTCGACTTTTGAGAAAGTCGGGTTCATGAAACCTGACTCGACCCTAAAAAAGGCAAAGTCGCTCATCTCTACCTACAAGTAGTCCGGAAATATTTTTCAGGTACAGTGCAAAGCTCAGTAGGAAAGGGGCGCCAGATTTTACTGTTATGGTTTGAAGGTGCCATGACCCACTGGGAGAGTCAATTAGGTGCCAGAACAGCAGAACACCCCATAAGTGACCCCATTTCACCTACTACACCTCTCAATAAATTCATATAGGGGTGCAGTGATCATATTGACACCATGTGTGTCGCAGAATTTTATACCATTAATAAAAAAACTACATTTTTACCACCAAAATTTGGTTTTAGCCTTAGATTTTACATTTTCACACAAGAAGTGGGTAAAAATGTCAACAAAATTTGTCCCACAATTTCTACTGAATGTGGCAATATCCCATATGTGGCTGTACAGTACTACTTAGCCGTACAGAAAGACTCAGGAGGAACGGAGCGCTATATGCCTCCTGAGCACAGAATTTCCTATAACAGTTTGCAGACTCCATATACAGAGCCCATAACCGCTAGAAGGGCAGAATCCCTCCTCAAGTGACCCCATTTGGAAAACTATTTCCCTTGGGGAATTTTTTTACAGGTGTAGTGACTCCATAGGTATTTTCCAGGAACAAGCAGCAATGAATGTTGCCGAATGAAAATTGCAAACTGCCGTTGTAGTGTGCAGTACGCTGTAGTGACCAGTGCGTTGCAGTCACCAGTATGTTATACCCAACCCGTGCTTCTGGAGGCATGCACCCTCAAGTTAGGCGGGCATTCATCACTTCAGAAAAGCCAAAAGTAGATGCAATATGTGGTTTAAGTATACTGTGGGGCTCAGAAGGGAGGTTGGCATTTCTTTTGGCGGGTGAGGAGCCATTTTGCTTTCCAGAGCCTTTCTGCTACCAGTAACATGGAAGCCCACTATATTTCTGTTAACAGATGACAGACCTGAGTGGAGACTTGCTTTTTTTGTGGATTGAGTTGAAGCTTTTATTGGGAAAGTTTTACATAATGTTTGGGATCACATGGCACTCTACATTGAGCACTTACTTTGGGTTTCCATCTAAATCTCCGAGTGATGTGATTCAGATGAAATCCTTGAGGGATCCATTAACTATAATGATGAAGGAGTGTTACTTTGGGCTCCATCTGGCCTCTGTTCAGCAGTGTCCTTCTTTTCACAAGTGCACAAAACTGTGGCCTACGGCACTTTTATGCTGTTCTAAAAAGACGGACACCACTGGATCACAGGTCAGTTGGCTTCCACAGTACCTCCATCTGCCTCAATATAGGGAATCTTCTGCCGGGGTTCCATCCAAATCACGTATTTCAGAGATTTACATTTATCAGCGCAGGATAAATGTGCACCAAGCCTTACTGCGATCTTTGGGAGGCAGAATAAAAAAATCAGCAGCATGTGAAGTATTGGTTTTATTTATTTTTTACACCATTCTTCGTGCGGTATAATTGATTAGGTGACTTTATTCTTCAGGTCGGTGCGATTACAGTGATACCAGATTTAGGCCTCTTTCACACGTTCGTATCACATACCGGAGACACGTACATACGTAGACCCATTCAAGTGAATGGGCCTGTGCACGTCAATGTGTTTCCACAGACGGTGTCTGTGGGCAAAACACACTGACATGTCCATTTTTTTAATGTCAGCACGGGCCACAAAACGTCCCGCATACGTGCACACGGATAACGCACATGGATGTCATCTGTGTGACACGCATAGAAGAAGTGTTACAGTAAGCGCTGTTTCCCAGCGCCGTGTGTGAACATGGCTCTCATTATTCTCTCCTGCTCTGCCGGCGATCTGCGCAAGCAGGGGAGAATGATGAGAGTTATACTTAAGTGATAAAAGAGACAGCAGACAGCGGCTGATGGGACTATTACGCCCATCAGCCTACCCCTGCTACCCCTAATAGCAGTGACAGCAGGAGCGGCTGATGGGGGTATTCAACAGCCGCCGCCTGCACTATAAACAAATAAATGAAAAAAATGCTGTGGGTGCCCCTGTATTTTCTATAACCAGCCAGACAAAACTCACAGCTGTGTGCTGCAGCCCTCAGCTGTCAGCTTCAGCCAGGTTGGTTATCAAGAATAGAGGGGACCCCCGCGCTGTTTTTTTTTTTAAATTATTCAAATAAATAAAACATTTTAAAAAATGGCTTGGGGTCCCCCCCATTTTTCCCAACCAGCCTTGCTAAAGATCATAGCTGGGGGCTGGAATTCTCAGGCTGGTAAGGGGACATGGATATTGACCCCCCCAGCCTAAAAATAGCAGCCTGCAGCTGCCCGGAAAAGGCACATCTATTAGATGCGAACATTCTGGTGCTTTGCCTGGCTCTTCCCACTTGCCCTGTAGCGGTGGCAAGTGGGGTTGGTATTTGTGGGGTTGATGTCACCTTTGTATTGTCAGGTGACATCAAGTCCACGGCTTATTAATATGGAGCGGCGTCTATAAGACACATATCCAAAACTAATCTTATAGCTGTATGGTAATAAAGACAGCCAGAATAAAGTATTTTATTAGAAATAAAACAAAACACAGTTTTCCATTTTTATTTAAAAATAATAAACACAGTTATACTCACCTAACGCCTAATTCCACCAAAGCCCTTGTTCTCCTGTAATAAAACTCAAATAAAAAACAATATCCCTCACCTGTCGGTCGTTCAGTCCCACGCCATAATCCATGTCTGGGGAATAAATAGTTTTCAACCTGGATGGTGCCAAGATGTGCCAAGCAGCATCAGTGACCGGCAGTGACGTCATCAAGGTTACCACCGGTCACTGAGGCTGCATCAGCAGCCGGGCTGAACTGTGGTGAGATCAGGTGACCTCGGTGAGATTTCCTCTAACACTGTGAGCTAGCTGGGATCTCACCAAGGTCACCGCAGGTCAGCAGGTTCCCAATGGGAATGCAGCCTCAGTGACCGGAGGTAACAGGAATTCAATTAATTCCTGTGACGCACCTGAAGGGTTAATAAACTTCTTAAATATGGTTTTAAGCACCTTGAAGGGTGCAGTTTTTAGAATGGTGTCATTTTTTGGTATTTTCTGTCATATAGACCCCTCAAAGTGTCTTCAAATGTGATGTGGTCCCTAAAAAAACAATGGAAACACCCACAAATGACACCATTTTGGAAACTGGATCCCCCAAGGAACTAGATGTGTGGTGAGCACTTTGAATCACCAGGGGTTTCAGAAAAGTTTTTAACGTAGAGCCGTAAAATTAAAAAATCATATTTTTTCCACAAAAATTATCTTTTCACCCCAAATTTTTTATTTTCCCAAGGGTAACAGGAGAAATTGGACCCCAAAAGTTATTGTGCAATTTGTCCTGAGTACGCTGATACCCTATATGTTGGGGTAAACCACTGTTTGGGCGCATGGCAGAACTTGGAAGGGAAGGAGCACAATTTGACTTTTTCAACACAAAATTGGCTGGAATTGAGATTGGACGTCATGTCGCGTTTGGAGAGCCCCTGATGTGCCAAAACAGAGGAAACCCCCACAAGTGACCCCCTTTTGGAAACTAGACCCCCCAAGGAACTTTTCTAGATGTGTGGTGAAAACTTTTAACCCCCAGGTATTTCACTAAAGGTTATAACGCCTGGCTGTGAAAATAAAAAATATTTTTTTCCCACAAAAATGATCTTTTAGTCCCAAATTTTTAATTTTCCCAAGGGTAACAAGAGAAATTGGACTTCAAAAGTTGTTGTCCAATTTGTCCTGAGGACGCTGCTACCCCATACATGGGAGAAAACTACTGTTTGGGCACATGATGGGTTCTCGGAAGGGAAGCAGTGACATTTTGGAATGCAGACTTTGAAGGAATGGTCTGCGGACTTCATGCCCCGTTTGGAGAGCTCCTGATGTGCTTAAACAGTGGAAATGCCCCACAAATGACCCCATTTTGGAAAATAAACCCCCCAATTTTATAAGTGACCCCAGATCTCACCACAGCTCAGCCCGGCTGGGAATAGAGCCCAATGACCGGATGTAACTGCAGTGACTTCGTTGAGATCCCCACTTGCACCGTGAGCCATGAGCACTCACGGCGCTAGCGCAGATCTCACCAGATCTCAATGCAGCTCAGCCCGGCTGGGAACGGAGCCCAGTGACCAGAGGTAACCTCTATGATGTCACCCCCGGTTACTGACGCTGCAGTCCCAGCAGCTCATTCACCAGTGGTTCTCAACGTGGACGGTCGCATCTTGGCACCGCCCAGGTTGAAAACTAATGTTTTTATGTTTGGCTACCGTCACAAGCTAAAATACGCTTTTTATTGCAAAAAGTAGTTTTTGCATCACCACATTTTTAGAGCTATAATATTTACATATTTTGGCCCACAGAGTCATTTGAGGTCTTGTTTTTTGCGGGATGAGTTGAAGTTTTTAATGGTACCATTTTCAGGCACATGACATTTTTTGATCACTTTCTATTCCGATTTTTGGGAGACAGAATGAGCAAAAACCTGCAATTCGTAAATTTATTTTTTGGGGGGTTTATACCATTCCGTATGTGGTAAAATTAATAAGGCAGTTTTATTCTTCGGGTCAGTACGATGACAGTGATACCTCATTTATATTTTTTATGTTTTGTCGCTTTTATATACCATTTACTGTTTCTCTATTTCATTCTCGTCTGGACTATTGTAACTCTCTACTAATCGGTCTCCCTCTTACCAAACTCTCCCCTCTCCAATCTGTCCTGAATGCTGCCTCCAGGATCATATTCCTCACTAATCATTATACCGATGCCTCTACCTTGTGCCAATCATTACACTGGTTACCTATCCACTACAGAATCCAGTACAAACTTATTACCCTCACCCACAAAACACTCCATGGCTCAGCACCACCCTACATCTCCTCCTTTATCTCAGCCTACCATCCTACCCATGCCCTCCGTTCTGCTAATGACCTGTGATTAGCATCCTCAATAATCAGAACCTCCCACTCCTGTCTCCAAGACTTTTCACGTGCTTGCCCAATTCTTTGGAATGCACTACCCAGGTTTATACGATTAATCCCCAATCCCCACAGTTTTAAGCGTGCCCTAAAAACGCATTTGTTCAGACTGGCCTACCGCCTCAACACATTAACCTAACTATCCCTGTTGGCCCATTCAAATTTATTTTTTACCATAATCAGGTACCTCATATTATGTTCTCACCCGCTTAATGCATTTAATAGCACTCTGTGTCTGTACTGTTACATACTTTGGCTGTTAACTGGTTCATGCAGAATTACATGAACACCCGATTCGAACACTATGGCTGGTCCGAACAATGAAAGCAATTGTTACCATCTACCTTTCGTGTGTCCCCTTTTTTGTCATAGATTGTAAGCTTGCGAGTATGGCCCTCATTCCTCTTGGTATCTACTTTGATCTGTGTTTATTGTTAGGCTGTAATGTCTATTGTCTGTACAAGTCCCCTCTATAATGTAAAGTGCTGCGGAATATGTTGGCGCTATAGAAATAAAATATTATTATTATTATATTTATATAATGAAAAATATTTTATATTAAAAATAGTTGTTTTTGCATCACTTTATTCTGAGAGCCATAACTTTTTTATTTTTCTGCTGATGAAGCTGTATTGGGGTTCGTTTTTTGCGGGACAAGATGACGTTTTCAGCGGTACAATATTTATTTATATCCGTCTTTATTCCACCTTTTGTTCGGCGGTATGATGATAAAGCATTGTTTTTTGCCTTGTCTTTTTTTTATGGTGTTCACTAAAGGTACAGTTTTATAGATCGGGTCGTAGTGGACGTGGCAATACCAAATATGTGTACTTTTATTGTTTTTTTTTTCATTCAAATATTTGTTTGTGATAGAATATATATATATTTTTTGATTTTTTTTTATATTTTAACATTTATTTAAAAAATTTATGTTTTACTTTTTCCTAACTTTTTTACTTACTCCCACTGTGGGACAATTATTTTTTGCAGGCTGATCGCTTCTATAGTATGCAGATGAAGCACCATAGAAACTGTCAGCACTGCACTGACTGGGAGACTTGCTGATCATGCACTGCGCATGATCAGCAAGAATTTACTAGCTCTGGTGAGCCGGATGTCGTCATGACAACATCCGCTCACCATGGCAACAATCGGGACCCCGCGTCATGCCGCGGGGTCTGCAATCAAAAGGCAGAGGAGCTGTCAGCCCTCTGCCGGCTCCCAGAATGCTGCGATCTTATTAGATGGCAGTATTTCGGGGTTTAAAGTGATGAGCGCGGCCGATCGCTTAGACGTAATGATCCTTCCATGGTCAAATTGGCCCAGGTCACATGGACGGATCATTATATCTCGTGTCAGAAAGGAGTTTAAGAGGTTGTCCACTACAATGTGCAGTGGGCAGATTGATTTAAACCTTGGAAATAAGGCTTTGTTCAAATACCTTGCGTTTCCAAATGTGCCTGTGAGCTACGCTATCGCTGTCTGCTCATCCTCATCACGTGACCCCCCCAGCTGCAGTTGCAGCTTGCGTTTCCAAAGGCACATTTGGAAACGTAAGATATTTGAACAAAGCCTTATTTCCAAGGTTTAAATCGATCTGCCCACTTCACATTGCAGTGGACAGCCTCTTTAATGGTTGCGGCAGCAAAGTATCTCATCCCAATCCACTGAAAAAGTCCCACCACCCAACTCACACAGAATGGTTAGATAAAATCCGACTAATACATACAGTAGAGTTGAAGAATTATCAAGATGGGAAACACATTCTTAAACATTTGGTCTCTCTGGATCAAAAATTTGATCCCGATGCTCAGATGTCTGAACATAAGTCCTGAAGCAATACTTCCTTTGTTGTATACCATTTGCTAACGCATTGTCTTTACACTTGATATTTACTACACTCTTTCAACCTAAAGCATTTACATAAAGCAATCTATTTATACATTCTAAATTTTGATTATCTGATGGACTAAGACAATTCATGATGTTTATTTTGATCAATTCTCTCAATCCTTGTAACAACCAAACAACCATGCTTGATCTTTGTAACCATCGCACTGTTGCTTGTACCTGTACTGTTTATTGTTTTGTACTTTACTTGATTTCATAAGTATTTTGAATTTATCCTTGTGATTATTATCGTAAAAATCATTATTATTGTAAAAATCATTAAATAAAGATTATTAAAAAAAATCTCAGCATGCTTCGATTTCATTCCAAAACCTGATGGGTGTGAGAAAAAAAATTGGATGTCATATGGACCATCCTTATGTCATCCAATTTTTGCAGATACATTACAATTCTGTAGCATAGGAAATTGTAAATGGTTCTGCAGAATATTAATAACTGCTAAGTACAAAACAGATTGTATACAGACAGTACACAGACAGCTCACAGACAAGTGAGAGGCAATCGTTTTTATATGCTAGTGTGAGTGAGCCCTTATTGTTAGATACGTGGAATTGTAATGTCAGAAAAAAAAGATAATGCTTTATTTACACTGAGCAGAAAATTTTGTGAAAAAATAGCAAATTTTCTATTTTTACCATTTCTCCCTACTGGCAAAAAACATCCTACAAGCTAATCACTAAATTATATGAACATGAAAATGGTGCCAATAAAAGTTACATAAACCTGCATGCTAATTTAAGCTTCCAGAGAACTATATCAACAAAAATTCAAAAGCTATCATTCTTGTAATTTGTGATAAAGTTTCCTGTTTTCGTGTCAAAGTATTAAAACTACAACCATATTCATATTTGGCATTGCGGTGTAGAATAAAGTTAACACCTTAGTGACTGAGCCAATTCTGATGTTAAACTTTTTTAATCTGGCCAGTGTCACTTCAGGTGGTAATAACTCTGGAATGCTTCAATGTATTCTAGTGATTCTGGAATTTTATTTTCATAACACATTGTACTTTATGTAAGTTGTAAATTTAGGTTGATATGTTTTGCGTTTGTTTGTAAAAATATTGGAATTTTGGAAAAAATATTGAAAAATTTCGTATTTGGAATGTAAATGTGGCTGGATTAGATTGCAGACACCATGTCTCATTTGCAGAGCCCCTGAGATATCAAAACAGCAGAAACCCCAAAAGTGACCCTGTTTTGGAAACTAGACCCATCAAGGACTTCATCTAGGGCTGTGTTGAGCATGGTAGTAGATTTATATTTTTTATGCTTTGCTATTTTTACAGACTGAAAACAATTTACAAAAATAAATATTTGCATCACCATATTCTGACACCTATAATTTATTTTGCTGAATGAACAAATTATAACTTTTTTTTTTGGGGGGAGGGCGATTTGGTGTTTTCATTCATACCATTTTTATTTAAATATGACATTTTGATTAATTTTTATTACATTTTTTCGTGAGTCAGTATGGTGAAAAAGCGACATTTTTGAAGTTTTTATTTTTTTTTACAGTTTTCACCATATGGAATAAATAACATGACAATTTTGTAGATCGGTTCGTTCTGGATGCAGCAATATCAATTATGTATACTTTTTGCGTTTTTTTTTATCAAGCTGCGTTTTTTAGTGGCAAATAAGATTTCGTGAATTTTATTTTTTTTTTACTTTTTTACATTTTATGTAAGCTCTTTTTTACTTTTGCACTAAGTCCCATTGTGGGACATGTATATTTTTTGTGTTGATCTTTGGTTTCATGCGTGTATTTCAGTGCCAGAGAGTCACTGACACAGCCGGTTAGACCCTGCTTATTTCTGAATCGTACAGGTCACCGTACCCTGGGGTCATCAGATGACCTCGGTGCACCATGGCAATGGTCTGCACCCGGCGATGATAATCAAGGTTGGGCGATCCTGTCATTTTCCTGTATTTTAACCCACGTTTAGCAATTTCAAAACTGCTGTCACGATTGACAGTAGTATTTAAAAGGTTAATCGGCCCGATTGACTCAAAAACAGGCTAAGGGCTTCTTTCCACTTGCGAGAAATACGTCCGATTCTCGCATGTAAAAGCCCAGCTCTGGGGCCGGCATTCGGGAGTGGAGCGAGCAGCTTCATAGAACTACATGCAGCCGCGCACTCCACTCCTGAGTGCCGGTGCCAGAGCTGGGCTTTTACATGCGAGAATCGGACGTATTTCTCGCAAGTGGAAAGAAGCCCTAAGGCCGATATCGCAGGGTGTCAGCTGTCACCTGCAAGAATTTCACCTGCAGGGAATAGGCGGGGTATGTGCACCGTTTTAAAATGGTGGTAAAGGAATAAGGCCCCTTAATAACTGTCATTTTAATGCGAATTGGCAGTCATTAAGGGGTTAAAGGGAGTCTTTAAGCCCAGAATGACAGTATGAACTAAGTACATCACCTTGTAGGATATACAGCAAGAATAAAGATTGGAGCTTTAGTGTTCTAATTGCTGCCTTTGTTTTTTAAAACTGAAGTTTAATCAGAATTAGGGTGTTAGGTGCACCTTTAGTGTGACTAAACGGCTCCATACACCGTTCCCCACACTGGTTTTGCATACTGGTCACCTTCACCGGCTAACAACAGACCTGGCTTCCTGGAGTGAACACTGTCTGCAGTGAAAGCTCAGGCAAGCCACTGCTGTTATTCACCAGTGGGGGATGCAGGGACTCCCCTCAGAGTAAATGACAAGTTTAGAAGGCAGAAGGAAGGGGTAAAATGATTTCAGTGGTAAAGGATGCAGATTTCTCAGGTTAAATTTATTCAAAGTTTTTTTATATTTGTCTGTTTTTATGATTTATACAATGTTTGTTGAGTGCTTTTGCCTTTCAAAATACAAATCTACTTCTATTACATAGTTTCAGGTGTTTAACCCCAATTCAAAGTGCATTGAAATTGCAAAAATGTGAAATTGTTTTTTTTTTTTAAATTACCAAGTTCACTGTATGGTAAAACTGACCTGGCAATATGATTCTCCAGGTCAGTATGAGTATGAAGATATCAAACATGCATAATATTTTTATTTAAAGAAGCACTCCCATGAAAGTTTTTGTCCTCTTATTTTTTTGCATTCATCATATTATACATCACTGTGTACTTACAATTACTAATTTTGCCCTTCTACCCAGGTAATTCTTCTATTTTTCATTAGGTCTATGACATCATGTGATTAAAAACAGACTAGCTTAATCTTTCTAAGCTCTATGTAGAAATAGGAGGTCAATTTTCCCTGCACGACTCATTAGTCACTTCAAAAGTTACTGGCAGAGGGGAGGAGGGAACATCTGGGTTAGGAGTTGAAGAGGGGAATGCTTTTTTCAGGGAAAAAAGACTTCCTGTTTTTACATAAAGCAGAGAAAAGACAAGAATTAACTGGGTAGAAAGGCAAAATGAGCACTTGTAAGTTCACAGTGTTATATAATATGATGATTGCAATATATTAAGAGGATAAAAACTGTGAAGGGAGGAGGAGTGCTTCTCAAAGTGGTGAAAAAAACTGGACATTTGTAAGAAAAAAAAAATTAGCTTGTCGCCAATTTCCAAGACCCGTAACATTTTCATTTTTAGGAATATCGGGCTGTTTGAGGGTATATTTTTTATGCCTTGAGCTTATATTTTTACTGATATCATTTTTGTGTAGTTATGATTAGAGATGATCGACTTTCCCTTTTTTCTGGAATCATGGTCAATATATAATGGGCCCCATTATTAATGATCCAGTGTATAATGGGCCCCGTAAATTGCTGCTCCAGTGTCTGCTGTCCCCCATTTACAATGCTTCAGTATATGATGGGCCCCATGGATGCTGCTCCAGTGTGTTATGGGCCAAAATCATAGTCCATATATAATGGGCCCCATTATTAATGATCCAGTGTATAATGGGCCCCGTAAATGCTGCTCCAGTGTCTGCTGTCCTCCATTTACAATGCTCCGGTATATGATGGGCCCCATGGATGCTGCTCCAGTCTCTGATCTGCCCCATTTAGAATGCTCCAGTTTATGTAATGGGCCCCATGCATGCTGCTCCAGTGTGTTATGAGCCAAAATCATAGTCCATATATAATGGGCCCCATTATTAATGATCCAGTGTATAATGGGCCCTGTAAATGCTGCTCCAGTGATTGCTGTCCCCCATTTACAATGCTTTAGTATATGATGGGCCCCATGGATGCTGCTCCAGTGTGTTATGGGCCAAATCATAGTCCATATATAATGGGCACCATTATTAATGATCCAGTGTATAATGGGCCCCGTAAATGGTGCTCCAGTGTCTTCTGTCCTCCATTTACAGTGCTCCGGTATATGATGGGCCCCATGGATGCTGCTCCAGTCTCTGATCTGCCCCATTTAGAATGCTCCAGTATATGTAATGGGCCCCATGCATGCTGCTCCAGTGTCTGATCTGCCACATTTTTCATGCTCAAGTGTATGCTGGGCCCCATATATAATTCTCCAGTGTATAATGCTCCCCATATATTGCTCCAAACATAAAAAAATGTAATACCTCTCCTCGCTGTGCACTGCTCTACTCTGGACTCCTCAGCGTCGCCATGTTACAGCTCTCTGCACTTGGAATGTTTAGGCAGAGGGCGGACAGATGTGACGTCATCGTGCTCTCTAAGCTGAATGTCACTGTCAGGAAACGCTGAAGACGTCACAGCGGTGGAGCAGGGAGAGGTAAGTATTGCAAGTGCTGGTGCCCTGAGCAAGCAGGGGAGGCTGACTCGTGGGCAACGGCACTGGCACAGGGCCCCTCATAGTACGCCGGTGTGTCTCACAGCGAGTGGGCCCTCCCACCGCCAGAGACAATTTTTTGTACTATGAGGGGCCTTGTGCCAGTGCCGTTGCCCACGAGTCGGCCCCCCCACCTGCTCAGGGAACCGGCACTTGCCCGGGTGCGCCAGTTGCTGACGCCGGCCCTGGGGGGGATTTGTAGGTTTTGTAGTCTGTCCACGCTTGCAAGTGCATGTTCATTGAATGTCTAAGAATGCAACTGGTATTCAAATTTCTGCAATTTTTCCCTTGGCTAAAGGTCCTTCCGTACTGCTTACAGATAACCTTTGCCTCATCAATAGGATTTAGGTAAAAAAAGTGCCACACTGTACTGTTCCTACTATGGTATAAATTTTCAGGGCTTGCATGTTGTGCTAATTTGACCGTGTGGACAAGCTGTCCTGCAACTCTTTTTTTTTTTTTACACCGTTTTGGACTGCTATGGGACTGCCTGATAACCGCTGCTGTGATGTCGATGCCTGCTGCGGAGCCTTCTCCTCTTCTGACCTATTGCCAGCGGCACCCTTTTCCCCCACTGGATGCCAATCCAGGTCCATAACTGGGTCATCCATAACCTCCTGTTCAATTTCATCTGCACAGTCCTCTGTGTCACCGTGTAAGGTGGTATAGTATGCAGGAAGGGGCACCTGAGTTTCATCAGGGTCACATTCTGGCTCAGTACACTGCGAGGGAAATGTCGTGCTCTGGATGAATGTACCAGCAGAATCATCTAGCAGTGGCTGTGCATCAGTGCACTCCATCTCTGATTAATTTTGGACTGGGGAATTCAGGATTTGACTTGATAACCGAGGCATGTTATGTGAAAAGAGCTCCATGGAGTTATTTGAAGTGTGGGCTGCCGCATCCTTCACTTTTAGTGGGGGTGAAGGACACAAGGAAAGGTGTTATTCCTGACCAGGAGCCTGCACTGACGACTCAGTGCTTGCATTTTTTTAAACTTCAGAAGAGGAGGCGATAGAGCTGGTGGCTGTTTCGGCAATGTAAGCCAAAACCTGTTCCTGATGCTCCAGCGCTAAAAGCGGTTTACCTACTCCCAGAAAAGGGAGCCTGCCAGGCCTTCTTCAGCCAGATGATGACGCAGGCTCAACACCTCCTGCCTTAGGTGCTATTGTGATTTAGTCACTACCAGCAGATGCACCACCACCACCATCAGTACCAGCTGGCCACACCCACCCACGTCCGCGGCTTCTTCCACCATACTTCCTCATGTTTTTTAAAATGTACCAAAAATACCAGCAGATATATGGTACTGTATCAGAAGCGTGCAGCTGTATACAGTGTTGGGGTAATTTTAAATCTCCGTATAGATTTCCCGAGTAACACACAGACGCTCACAGGCTCAGTATGGATTACACCATAATAGAAAAAGCTGCAAAAGGGTACTAAATCTGAAGATAACAGGTGTATATAGTTTAGGGGTAAATTGTAAATATCCGTATAGATTTCCGGAGTAACACACAGACGCTCACAAGCTCAGTATTGATTACACCAGAATATAAAAAGTAGAAAAAGGGTAATGTATTAAAGCGTGCAGCTGTATACAGTGTTGGTATTTTAAATCTCCGTATAGATTTCCCAGTAACACACAGACCTCCAGCTCAGTATGATTACCCCATAATAGAAAAAGCTGCAAGGGTACTAATCTGAAGATAACAGTGTATATAGTTTAGGGTAAATTGTAAATATCCGTATAGATTCCGGAGTAACACACAGACGTCACAAGCTCAGTATTGATTACACCAGAATATAAAAGTAGAAAAAGGGTAATGTATTATAAGCGTGCAGCTGTATACAGTGTTGGGGTAATTTAATCTCCATATAGATTTCCGGAGTAACAGACAGACGCTCACAGGCTCAGAATGGATTACACCATAATATAAAAAGCTGCAAAAGGGTACTAAATCTGAAGATAACAGGTGCATATAGTTAGGGGTAAATTGTAAATATCCGTATAGATTTCCGGAGTAACACACAGATGCTCACAGGCTCAGTATTGATAATACCAGAATATAAAAAGTAGAAAAATGGTAATGTATTACAAGCATAGAGCTGTATACAGTGTTGGGGTAATTTTTCAATCTCCGGATATATTTCCGGAGTAACAGACAGACGTTGACAGGCTCAGCATGGATTAGACCACAATATAAAAAGCTGAAAAAAGGTACTGTATCACCAGACAGCAGGTATGTATATTATAGTAAAAATATTATAAATCTCCGTATATATTTCAGGAGTCAGGCACTGACGCTCTCAGGCTCAGTTTGGATTACACAACAATATAATAAGAAGAAAAAGGGGTACTGTATCAGCAGATACCAGGTATATATAGTATAGTGAAAATATTATAAATCTCAGTATATATTTCAGGAGGCAGCCACTGACGCTCTCAGGCTCAGAATGTATTACACAATAATATAAAAATGGTACTATTTCACCAGATACAAGGTATATATAGTATAGTGAATTTATTATAAATCTCCGTATATAATTCAGGAGGTAGACAATGAAGCTCAAAGGCTAAGTATGGATTACACAAGAATATAAAAAGCTGAAAAAAGGGTAGTTTTTCACCATATACAAGGTATATAAGTATAGTGAAAATATTCTAAATCTCCGTATATATTTCAGGAGGCAGACAATGATGCTCACAGGCTAAGTAAGGATTACACAAGAATATAAAAAGTTGGGGGGTGGAGGAGGAGGGGGGAGTACAGCCCAGATAGGGAGGTAGCAAAAATGGCATATATTCAGGTGTATAATGGACGTAAAGTAGCTGCAAATGGATGAAATGGAGAAGACCAAGGAAGAGGAGGCCAACAAAAGGGGTACTGTATTACCAGATACAAGGTAGTATAGTGCAAATATTATAAATCTGCATATAATATTTCAGGAGGCAGACTCTGACGCTCTCAGGCTCAGTATGTATTACACAATAATATAAAAAGATGAAAAAGGGGTACTGTGTTATGTTTTGGTAACTGAGGAGAAATAGCAAAAAATAGCAAAAGCGGTAATACACCAGAGAGGCTGGAACCTATTGGATTGCAGTAACCTGAACTAATCACACAACTAGAAGTAGCCATGGAGCGTTCCTACGGTGATCCTAGATGCCTCGTCACAGCCTGAGAGATAACTACCCCTAAAGGCAGAAAGATGAAAGCTATCTGCCCCGGAGCAGATCCCTAAAGAAAATAGGAAGCCCCCAAACATGTAATGGTCGTTAGACAAGAAGAAAGCACGGACAGACAGAAAATAGAATGAGCAAACGCTGGGGCCCAATCTGTCTAGACAGAAAAGTACAGGAAAGAATTCTGACTGCAATCCAACAAAAACACTAACAAAAATACCAACACTTCTGATTGCCAAAAAACCTGAGATCACACGATCTCATCCACCTAAATCAGATCTCTGGTGTAACAAAACGCTATTCAGCAAATAAAAAGTAACAAAGGAGCAAAGCAAAAGTGCAGACACAAACGGAGCACAATTGCAGCGCCAGACCCCTAAAAGGGGACAGGCTGCAGTCCACTGCAAGCAGCAAACCAGCAGAGAAAATCACACCGAGGAAAAAAAAAACAGCAAACACTTATCTGAGGGAGAGCAGGAAACTAGCAGTGCTTCAAGCAAGACCAGAAGGAACAATTGATAACCGGCCAGGCTGCTGGGAACTCAGGCCACTTATAACCTACCATTCAGCGCCAGCTGAAGGCCATTCATTAATCAGTTCATTACCCTCAGCAACCACCGGAGGGAGCCCCAGCTCAGAAGCCGCCTCCAGCATATTCACAACAGTACCCCCCCTTGAGGAGGGGTCACCGAACCCTCACCTGCGCAACCAGGCCGATCAGGATGGGCTCGATGATAGGCACAGATAAGTCTCCCAGCATGAAAGTCCGAAGCAAACACCCAAGAATTGTCCTCCTAACCATAACCTCTCCACTTAACCAAATACTGGAGTTTCTGTCTCGCAAAACGAGAATCCAATATCTTCTCAACCACATTCTCCAAATTGCCCTCAACCAAAACAGGGTCAGGAGGCACAGCCATAGGAACCACTGGTTCGACAAACCTCTTCAATAAGGAATTGTTGAGCATGTTATGGATCTTAAATGTCCCTGGAAGAAGCAAATGGAAGGAAGCTGGATCAATAATTTCCATGATCTTATAAGGTTCAATGAACCTTGGCTTAAAATTTGGAGATGCAACCTTCATAGGGATATTCCTTGAGGACAACCAAATCAAGTCCCCCACTTTAAAACGAGGACCATCAGTCCTAAGCCGGTTGGCAAACCACTGGGCCTTCTCCTGAGAGAGAGACAACCTCTCCACCACCTGGTCCCAAATCTGCTGCATACGCTGCACAATAGTCAACCCCCGGACAGACAGAAGCCTCCGCCTGTCCTGAAGAAAATCGAGGGTGAAACCCGGAATTGCAGAAAAATGGAGACATCAAGGTGGCAGAGCTAGCTCTATTATTAAGAGCAAACTCAACCAAAGGCAAAAAAGAGACCCAGTCATCTTGATCAGCACACACAAAACATCTCAAATAAGTCTCCAAGGTCTGGTTTGTTCTCTCGGTTTGTCCATTGGTCTGAGGGTGAAATGCAGAGGAGAAAGACAACTGAACACCAAGTTTAGAACAAAATGTCCTCCAAAATATGGAAACAAACTGGACTCCTCTGTCAGACACAATGTTCTCCGGAATGCCATGTAACCGAACCACATGCTGAAATAACAAAGGCACCAACTCGGAGGAGGAAGGCAACTTAGGTAATGGCACAAGATGTATCATCTTGGAAAACCTATCACAGATTACCCAGATAACGGTCATTCTCTGAGAGACAGGAAGGTCAGAAATAAAATCCATAGAAATATGGGTCCATGACCTCTTGGGTACAGGTAATGGCATTAACAAACCACTAGAATGAGAGCAAGGCTTGGAATGAGAGCAAGTCCCACAGGACTGCACAAAGTCCTTGACGTCACGAGACAAAGTAGGCCACCAAAAGGAGTGACTCACCAAGTCTCTGGCACCAAAAATCCCTGATGACCAGCCAACACGGAAAAATGAATCTCAGACATCACACTCTTTTTCCACTGGTCTGGAACAAACAACTTCCCAACTGGGCAGCGCTCAGGTTTATCCTCCTGTCACCCTTCCAGAGTCAGTCTCAAATTGGGCGAAATGGCGGAAAGAACCACACTATTTAAAAAAAAACAAAAAACCGCAGGATCAGATAACTCAGAAGAATCTGCAAAGAAACTCCTCGAGAGGGCATCCGCCTTGACATTCTTAGTGCCAGGAAGAAAAGAAACCACAAAATTAAAATGTGTGAAAAACAAGGCCCACCTGGCCTGTCTAGGATTAAGTCGCTTGGCAGATTTGAGATAAACCAGGTTCTTATGGTCTGTGAGGACCACCACCTGATGTTTTGCTCCTTCTAGCCAATGTCTCCACTCTTCAAAGGCCCACTTCATGGCCAATAACTCCTGATTAACCACGTCATAATTACGTTCAGTTGGAGAAAATTTTCGAGACAAAAAGGCACAAAGGTTACACTTAGAGGTCTCTGGATCCCTTTGGGAAAAAAAAACCTGCCCCAATCTCAGAGGCATCAACCTCCACCTGAAAAGGCAGAGAAACATCAGGCTGCCGTAGAACAGGAGCAGAAATGAATCTCTGCTTAAGTTCCTGAAACGCAGAAACTGCCTTAGGAGGCCAATTCACCACATCAGAACCCTTTTTGGTCAAATCAGTCAATGGTTTAACAATACCAGAGAAATTACCAATAAATTTACGATATAAATTGGCAAAACTCAAAAATCTCTGAAGAGCCTTCAATGAAGTAGGTTGAACCCAATCACAGATGGCCTGAACCTTGACTGGGTCCATTTCAATAACAGACGGAGACAAAATGAATCCCAGAAATGAGATCTTCTGTACGCCAAAAAGACACTTTGATCCCTTCACATACAGTGCAATCTCTCTAAAAATCTGGAACACAGTCCGAACATATTTCACATGAGAGTCTCAGTCATTGGAAAAAATCAAGATATCATCCAAATAAACAATCAGAAATTTATCCACAAAATCCCTGAAAATATCATTCATCAAGGATTGGAAGACGGAAGGGGCATTAGTAAGCCCAAAAGGCATCACTAGGTACTCAAAATGCCCCTCTGGGGTATTAAACGCCGTCTTCCATTCATCCCCGTGCTTAATGCGAATAAGGTTATACGCCCCCCTGAGGTCAAGCTTGGTAAATCAACTAGCACTTTTCACTCTGGAAAATAGGTCAGAAATCAAAGATAACGGATATTGATATTTAACAGTGATCTTATTCAGGAGGCGATAATCAATACACGGCCTCAATGAACCATCCTTTTTGGCCACAAAGAAAAATCCGGCGCCCAAGGGTGAAGAGGATGGTCTGATATGACCCTTCTCCAATGACTCCTTGATATAAGATCACATAGCATCGTGTTCAGGCACAGATAGATTAAAAAGGCGACCTTTAGGAAATTTACCACCAGGCACTAACTCAATAGCGCAATCATAGCTCCTGTGAGGGGGCAAGGATGCAGATTTACTTTCACTAAACACATCAGAAAAATCAGTCAAAAAGTCAGGGACATCCTGAGACTGGGGAGAGGCAGAAAAAACAGGAGTGTCAGTATTAACACATTGGCAGCCCCAACTGGTCACAGACACAGATTTCCTAACCAAAACAGGATTATGAGACTAATCAAGGGAAACCTAGTACAATAATGTCATGCAGATTATGCAGCACCAGAAATTTGCAACTCTCCTGATGATCTGGTTTAACCCTCATTATCACCTGAGTAGAAAACTGGGGTTTATTCTCCGCCAAAGGGGTAGAATCAATGCCCAGCAAAGGAATAGACTTCCGCAGGGGTATCATGGGAAACCCACAATGTTTGGTAAAGTCAAAATCCATCAGGTTAATAGCTGCTCCTGAATCAACAAAAGCCTGAGCAGAAAATGTGGACAGGGAGCAAATCAGGGTAACAGTCAACAGAAATTTAGTCTGAATACTACCCAAGACAACTGAGCGTGCAAAACGTCTTCCCCGCTTAGGGCAGACAGAAATAGCATGGGAAGCGTCACCACAGTAGAAACATAACCCATTGCGCTTACGAAACTCATGACGCTGAGCCCCAGAAGTCACTCCATCACACTGCATGGGCTCAGGAGCTGGCTCACAAGGCAACACTATCTCACGCATACCTCTGCGCTCACGGAAACGTCTGTCAATTTGAATAGCCAAATACATAGAATCATTGAGACCAGAGGGAACAGGGAATCCCACCATAACGTCCTTTACTTTTTCTGACAGAACCTTTCGAAAAAGGCTGACCAAGCATCATCATTCCATTTGGTCAGGACTGCCCACTCTCGAAATTTCTGACAGTACAACTCAGCGTCTTCAAGACCTTGATTTAATGCCAACAAGATCTTTTCAGCTTGATCAGTGACATTAAGTTCATCGTACAACAACCCCAAAGCCTGAAAAAATACATCAATATCATTCAAAACAGGATCCCCAGGTGTCAGGGAAAAAGCCCAATCCTGAGGGTCGCCGCGCAGCAGGGAGATGACAATTTGAACCAGCTGTACAGCATTCCCTGAGGACTTAGGCTTTAAGGCAAAAAACAACTTAAAGTTTTTTTGAAATTCAGATATTTAGATCGATCCCTCAAAAACAAATCTGGCATGGGGATCCTAAGTTCCACAACCGGCAACCCAGCAAGATAGGTAGCAATACTCCGAACCTCAGTGGAAAGCTGATCCACATGGCCAGACAACTGTGCAAACTCCATTGAGAGAAAAAAAAATTCCTCCTCAGCACCCAGAGAAAAGAGGGAAAAAAAATGCAACAAACAGAGTTTCCTTATTACTATTTCCCCTTCTGTGAGTACCATACAAATTTCAGTTTTTGGGCCGGTTATACTGTTATGTTTCGGTAACTGAGGAGAAATTGCAAAAAATAGCAAAAGCGGTAATACACCAGAGAGGCTGGAACCTATTGGATTGCAGTAACCTGAACTAATCACACAACTAGAAGTAGCCGTGGAGCGTTCCTATGGTGATCCTAGATGCCTCGTCACAGCCTGAGAGATAACTACCCCTAAAGGCAGAAAGATGAAAGCCATCTGCCCCGGAGCAGATCCCTAAAGAAAATAGGAAGCCCCCAAACATGTAATGGTGGTTAGACAAGAAGAAAGCACGGACACAGACAGAAAATAGAATGAGCAAACACTGGGGCCCAATCTGTCTAGATAGAAAAGTACAGGAAAGAATTCTGACTGCAATCCAACAAAAACACTAACAAAAATACCAACACTTCTAATTGCCAAAAAACGTGAGATCACATGATCTCATCCACCTAAATCAGATCTCTGGTGTAACAAAACGCTATTCAGCAAATAAAAAGTAACAAAGGAGCAAAGCAAAAGTGCAGACACAAACGGAGCACAATTGCAGCGCCAGACCCCCAAAAGGGGACAGGCTGCAGTCCACTGCAAGCAGCAAACCAGCAGAGAAAATCAAACAGAGGAAAAAAAAACAGCAAACACTTATCTGAGGGAGAGCAGGAAACTATCAGTGCTTCAAGCAAGACCAGAAGGAACAATTGATAACCGGCAAGGCTGCTGGGAACTCAGGCCACTTATATCCTACCTTTCAGAACCAGCTGAAGGCCATTTATTAATCAGTTCATTACCCTCAGCAACCACCGGAGGGAGCCCCAGCTCAGAAGCCGCCTCCAGAATATTCACAACAGTACTGTATCAGCAGATACCAGGTATATATAGTATAATCAAAAATTCTAAATCTCCGTATATATTTCAGAAGGCAGACTCTTACGCTCACAGGCTCAGTCTGGATTACACAAGAATATAATAAGAAGAAAAAGGGGTACTGTATCAGCAGATACCAGGGATATATAGTATACTGAGAATATTCTAAATCTCCGTATATATTTCAGGAGGCAGACACTGAAGCTCAAAGGCTCAGTATGGATTACACAATAATATAAAAAGTTTGGGGTGGAGGAGGGGGGGTAGGACAGCCCAGATAGGGAGGTAGCAAAAATGGCATATGTTGAGGTGTATAATGGAGGTAAAGCAGCTGTAAATGGATTAACTGGAGAATTCCTAGGAAGAGGAGGCCAAAAAAGGGGTTCTGTAAGACCAGATAGAAGGTAGTATAGTGAAAATATTCTAAATCTTCGTATACAGTACAGACCAAAAGTTTGCACACACCTCTTTCAAAGATTTTTCTGTATTTTCATGACTATGAAAATTGTGGAATCACACTGAAGGCATCAAAACTATGAATTAACACATGTGGAATTATACATTACACTTTACAAAAAAGTTTGAAACAACTGAAAATATGTCTTTTATTCTAGGTTCTTCAAAGTAGCCACCTTTTGCTTTGATTACTGCTTTGCAAGCAGAAAAGGTGAACGGATGGACTCTACATGCCTAGTTCCCGCCTTGAAGCATGGAGGAGGTGGTGTGGGGGTGTTTTGCTGGTGACACTGTTGGGGATTTATTCAAAATTGAAGCGGTGAGTGGTCCAGCTCACCCCAAACCATTTCGATTGGGTTCAGGTCTGGTGACTGTGGAAGCCAGGTCATCTGGCGTAGCACCCAACACTGTCCTTCTTGGTCAAATAGCCCTTACACAGTCTGGAGGTGTGTTTGGGGTCATTGTCCTGTTAAAAAATAAATGATGGTCCAACTAAACGCAAACCGGATGGACTAGCATGCTACTGCAAGATGCTGTGGTAGCCATGTTGGTTCAGTATGCCTTCAATTTTGAATAAATCCCCAACAGTGTCACCAGCAAAGCACCCGCACACATCACACCACCTCCTCCATGCTTCACGGTGGGAACCAGCCATGTATAGTCCATCCGTTCACCTTTTCTGCGTGCAAACCAGTAATCAAAGCAAAACAAAGCTACTTTGAAGAACCTAGAATATAAGACATATTTTCAGTTGTTTCACACTTTTTGTAAAGTGTAATGTATAATTCCACATGTGTTAATTCATAGTTTTGATGCCTTCAGTGTGATTCTACAATTTTCATAGTCATGAAAATACAGAAAAATCATTGAATGAGAAGGTGTGTCCAAACTTTTGGTCTGTACTGTATATTTCAGGAGGCAGACTCTGACGCTCTCAGGCTCAGTATGTATTACACAATAATATAAAAAGATGAAAAAGGGTACAGTTTAACCAGATACAAGGTATATATAGTATAGTGAAAATATTCTAAATCTCCGTATTATTTAAGGAGGCAGACTGACACTCAAAGGCTCAGTATGAATTACACCAGAATATAAAAAGATCCGCAAGAAATAATCACACATGTGGGTCAATGTTCCAGTGTCAATGATTCACTTAGAGTGGTGGGTGGAGGAGGACTTTATGGCAAAAAGGGTTCTGTATCAGAAGCATACAGCTGGATAAAGTGTAGGGGTCATTGTAAATCTCCGTATATATTTATGGAGTACCAGACAGACGCTCACAGGCTCAGTATGGATTACACAAGAATATTATAAGAAAAAGGGATACTGTCTCAGCAGCTACCAGGTATATATAGTATAGTGAAAATATTCTAAATCTCCGTTTATATTTCAGGAGGCAGACTCTGGCGCTCTCAGCCTCAGTATGTATTACACAATAATATAAAAAGCTGAAAAAGGGTACTGTTTCACCAGATACAAGATATATATAGTATAGTGAAAATATTATAAATCTTCGTATATATTTCAGGAGGCAGACTGACGCTCAAAGGCTCAGTATGGATTACACCAGAATATAAAAAGATCCGCAAGAAATAATCACACATGTGGGCCAATGTGCCAGGTGTCAATGATGCACTTAGAGTGGTTGGTGGAGGAGGACTTTATGGCAAAAAGGGTACTGTATCAGAAGCGTACAGCTGGATACAGTGTAGGGGTCATTGTAAATCTCCGTATATATATACGGAGTACCAGACAGACGCTCACAGGCTCAGTATGGATTACACAAGAATATTATAAGAAAAAGGGATACTGTCTCAGCAGATACCAGGTATATATAGTATAGTGAAAATATTCTAAATCTCCGTTTATAATTCAGGAGGCAGACTCTGGCGCTCTCAGCCTCAGTATGTATTACACAATAATATAAAAAGCTGAAAAAGGGTACATTTTCACCAGATACAAGGTATATATAGTATAGTGAAAATATTATAAATCTACGTATATATTTCAGGAGGCAGACTGATGCTCAAAGGCTCAGCGTGGATTACTCCAGAATATAAAAAGATCCGCAAGAAATAATCACACATGTGGGCCAATGTTCCAGGTGTCAATGATGCACTTAGAGTGGTGGATGGAGGAGGACTTTATGGCGAAAAGGGTACTGTATCAGAAGCGTACAGCTGGATAAAGTGTAGGGGTCATTGTAAATCTCCGTATATATTTATGGAGTACCAGACAGACGCTCACAGGTTCAGGATGGATTACACAAGAATATTATAAGAAAAAGGGGTACTGTCTCAGCAGATACCAGGTATATATAGTATAGTGAAAATATTCTAAATCTCCGTTTATGTTTCAGGAGGCAGACTCTGGAGCTCTCAGCCTCAGTATGTATTACACAATAATATAAAAAGCTGAAAAAGGGTACTGTTTCACCAGATACAAGGTATATATAGTATAGAGAAAATATTATAAATCTTCGTATATATTTCAGGAGGCAGACTGACGCTCAAAGGCTCAGTATGGATTACACCAGAATATAAAAAGATCCGCAAGAAATAATCACACATGTGGGCCAATGTGCCAGGTGTCAATGATGCACTTAGAGTGGTTGGTGGAGGAGGACTTTATGGCAAAAAGGGTACTGTATCAGAAGCGTACAGCTGGATACAGTGTAGGGGTCATTGTAAATCTCTGTATATATATATACGGAGTACCAGACAGACGATCACAGGCTCAGTGTGGATTACACAAGAATATTATAATAAGAAAAAGGAGTACTGTATCAGCAGGTGCCAGGTATATATAGTATAGTCAAAATGTTCTAAATCTCTGTATATATTTCAGGAGGCAGACAATGACGCTCACAGGCTCAGTATGGATTACACAAGAATAAAATAAGAAGAAAAAGGGGTATTGCATCAGCAGACACCAGGTATATATAGTAAAGTCAAAATGTCCTAAATCTCGGTATATATTTCAGGAGTCAGACAATCACGCTCACAGGCTCAGTATGGATTACAAAATAATATAAAAAGCTGAAAAAGGGTAGGGTTTCACCAGATACAAGGTATATATAGCATAGTGAAAATATTCTAAATCTCCGTATATATTTCAGAAGGCAGACAATGACGCTCACAGGCTCAGTATAGATTACACAAGAATTTAAAAAGTTGGGGGGTGGAGGAGGAGGGGGATATAGCCCAGATAGGGAGTTGGCAAAAATGGCATATATTGAGGTGTATAATGGACATAAAGCAGCTGCAAATGGATGAATTGGAGAAGTCCGAGGAAGAGGAGGACAAAAAAAGGGTACTATATCACCAGATACAAGGTAGTATAGTGGAAATATTCTAAATCTGCGTATATATTTCAGGAGGCAGACAATGACGCTCTCAGGTTCAGTATGGATTACACCAGAATATAAAAAACTAGAAAAAGGGTAATGTATTACAAGCGTAGAGCTGTAAACTGTGTTGGGGTAATTTTTAAATCTCTGGATATATTTACGGAGTAACAGACAGACGTTGACAGGCTCAGTATGGATTAGACCACAATATAAAAAGCTATAAAAGGGTACTGTATCACTAGATAACCGGTATATATAGTTTAGTGAAAATATTTCAAATCTCCGTATATATTTCAGGAGGCAGAAACTGACGCTCTCAGGCTCAGTATGGATTACACCAGAATATAATAAGAAGAAAAAGGGGTACTGTATCACCAGATACTAGGTATATATAGTCTAGGTAAAATATTGGAAATCACCGTATATATTTCATGAGTCAGACAATGACGCTCACAGGCTCTGTATGGATTACACCAGAATATAAAAACTAGAAAAAGGGTAATATATTACAAGCGTACAGCTGTATACAGGGTTGGGGAAATTGTAAATCTCTGTGCATTTTGCCAGAGTCACACACAGGCTCTCACAGGCTCAGTATGGATCACACCACAATATTAAAATTTGGGTGGTGGAGGAGGGGGGACAGCCCAGGTTGGGGTGGCAAAAATGGCATATATTAAGGTGTATAATGGACGTAAAGCAGCTTCAAATGGAGGAATTTGAGAAGTCCGAGGAAGAGGAGGACAAAGCGAGCCATTTTTCTGGCAACCTATGTGTCATCAGGGGAAGGTGGGACAAAATCCTTTGCAACCCATGCATGGTTCATTTTAATGAAGGTTAGATCATCAACATTTTGCGTCGACAGACGGGTCCTTCTTTCAGTCAGTATTGATCCTGCAGCACTGAAGACTCTTTCTGATAGCACACTACCAACAGGGCAAGCGAGCTCCTGTAAGGCATATTGTGCCAATTCAGGCCAGGTGTCCAGTTTACATGCCCAGTAGTCAAAGGGGAATGACCTGTGAGGGAGAACATCGATAGGGGAGGAAAAGTAATTTGTAACCATAGTTGACAACTGCTGTCTCCTGTCTGTTGCTATAGATTCATGGTTACCAGGCGTGTTAGCTGTCCTGGAGAAATCAGTCCACAACATGGTCATGAAACCCCTGTCTCCAACGCCACTTCGGCTGTGTGCACCACTAACACCTCTTCCATTTGGCCCAGTACGGCTCGTGGTCGAACCTGCACCGCTGCTGTTTGCTGGGAATGCCTCTAACAAACGGTTTACCAGAGTTGCTTGTTTGTTGGCCAATATTAGCTCTAGGTTTTCCTGTGGCATTATGTTCTGTAATTTGCCTTTATAGCGTGGATCAAGGCTGCTGGCCAACCAGTAGTCGTCATCCTTCATCATTTTGGCAATGCAGGGGTCCCTTTTTAGGATCCGCAAGGCATAATCACACATGTGGGCCAATGTTCCAGGTGTCAGTGATGCACTGCCAGTGGTTTGTGGAGGAGCACTTTCTGCCAAATCCACATCCCTCCAGTCACGCACAAACCCTGGACCTGAACTTGGCAAGCCAACATTTTCTCTTGCCCCCTGAGAAGCATACTCCTCCCCAAAAAAAACATCCCCCCTCCTCCTCCTCTTCTTCCTCCACCTCGTCCAGGACAGTTCCCTGAGCAGACAATGGCTGACTGTCATCAAGGCTTCCCTTTTCCTCCTGTTCCTCCTCCGCTGCAGACACCTGATCCTTAATGTGTGTCAAAGTTTGCATGAGCAGACGCATAAGTGGGATGCTCATGCTTATGATGGCATCGTCTGCGCTTACCAGCCGTGTGCATTCCTTAAAACACTGAAGGACTTTACAGAAGTCTTTCAGCTTTGACCACTGCACACCCGACAACTCCATGCCTGCCCTCAAACTGCCTGCCCGTGTATCCTCCCATAAATGCATTACAGCCTGCCTCTGTTCACACAGTCTCTCAACCATGTGCATGGAGGAGTTCCACCTTGTTGCAACCTCTATGATTAGGCGGTGATTGGGGAGGTGGAGCGATCGCTGCAGACTCTGCATGCGAATGGAGTCTACGGGCGAGCGACAGATGTGCGAACATAGTCTTCGCACTTAATGGAGCAGGGCTGTTAACTCCGGATAATTATTTAAGAAGCACTGCACCACCAGGTTCAAGGTGTGAGCCAGGCAAGGTATTTGTCTGAGTTTTGCCAGGGCTATGGCCGCCACAAAATTACGGCCGTTATCACTGACTACCTTGCCTGGATCAAGATGTATACTGCCCAGCCATGACTCAGTTTCTCGCTGCAAGTAGTCGGCCAGTACCTCCGCGGTGTGTCTGTTGTCGCCCAAAGACATCATTTTAAAAACAGCCTGCTGACGCTTACCACTAGCTGTTCGATAGTGGGACACCTTGTGTGCAACACTGGCAGTTGCAGATGGAGAGCTCATGCGACTGCGCTCTGTTGACGAGCTTTCGCTTCTGGAGGAGGAGGAAGGTCGAACGCCTACAGCCAACTGTCGCCTATACCGTGGGCTAGGCAGCACTGTCCCACCGCCGCTGTCCCCTGTGGACCAGGCATCCACCACATTCACCCAGTGCGCAGTGATGGACACGTAACGGCCCTGGCCATGCCTACTGGCTCAAGCATCTGTTGTGAGGTGCACCTTTACACTCACTGATTGTTTGAGTGCATGGACAATTCACTCTTTCACATGCAGGTGGAGGGCAGGGATGGCTTCTCTAGAAAAGAAGTGCGGACTGGGTAGGTCATAGCGTGGGACAGCGTAGCCCTTGAGGTCTCTGAAGGCTGTGCTTTCAACCAAACAGAAGGGCATCATCTCTAATGAGATCAGTTTGGCAATGTAGGCTTTCAAACCCAGTGTACGTGGATGAGAGGATGAGTACTTTCTTGTCCTACTCAGAGTGTCTGGTAGGGTGAACTGGACTTGAGAGCTGCATATGTGGAAACTATCTGTGGACATGACGGACTGAGAGGGGGTTGGTGATGGTGGTGATGGCCTAGATGCAGTCTTTCGTTGCAAAAACATTGTGATTCCCTGACTGCTTTGGCCTTGCGACGACACCTCAATATTTCTTGCTGGTGGTGTGCCAACCGGTGGGCTTATAGTGGGGAAGCGATGGAGTGTTGCTGGCTAACTTCAGTCGGAGCCAATGCACATGTTTTGTAGTCCATCCACGCTTGCAAGTGCATGTTCAGTAAATGTCTAAGCATGCAACTGGTATTCATATTTCTGAGATTCTACCCTCGGCTAAAGGTCCTTCGACACTTTTTACAGATACCTTTGCCTCATCAACAGGATTTTGGTAAAAAAAGTGCCACACTGGACTGTTCCTACTATGGTATAAATTTTCAGGGCTTGCACGCTGTGCTAATTTCACCGTCTGGCTAAGCAGTCCTGCAACTCTTTTTTTTTAACACCTTTTTGGACTGCTACGGTACTGCCAGATAACCCCAACTGCGATGTCGATACCTGTTGCGGATCCTTCTCCTCTTCTGACTTATTGCCAGCGCCACCCTCTTTCCCCACTGGATGCCAATCCGGGTCAACAACTGGGTCATCCATCACCTCCTCTTCAATTTCATCTGCACCTTCCTCTGTGTCACCGTGAAAGTTGCTAGATTATGCAGGAAGGGGCACCTGAGTTTCATCAGGGTCACATTCTGGCTCAGTACACTGCAAGGGCAATGTAGTTCTTTGCTTGAATGTACCAGCACAATCATCTAGCAGTGGCTGTGCATCAGTGTACTCCATGTCAGATTCATCTTGGACTGGAGAATTCAGGATTTGACTTGATAACCCAGGCATGGTATGTGAAAAGAACTCCATGGAGTAATCTGAAGTGTGGCCTGCTGCATCCTTCATTTTTCATGGAGGTGAAGGACACAAGGAAAGGGGTTGTTCCTGACCAGAAGCCTGCACTAACGACTTAGTGCTTGGAGCTTTTGAAACTTCAGAAGAGGAGAAGATAGAACTGGAGACTGTTTCGGCAATGTAAGCCAAAACCTGTTCCTGATGCTCCGGCTTTAAAAGCGGTTTACGTAATCCCAGAAAAGGGAGCCTTCCAGGCCCTCTGGAGCCAGACGATGAGGCAGGCTCAACACCTCCTGCCTTAGGTGCTGTTGTGCTTTTGGCACTACCAGCAGATGGACCACTACTACCACCATCAGTAGCAGGTGGCCCCCCCACGACCAGTCCGTGGCCTCTTCCACCATACTTCCTCATTTTTGTGGAAATGCACCCAAAATAATAGCAGATATATGGTACAGTATCAGAAGCATACAGCTGTATACGGTAAAGGTGAAAAATTGTAATCTCCGTACATATTTGCGGAGTAACAGACACAGACTCTCACAGGTTCAGTATGGATTACACTAGAATATAAAAACCAAAAAAGTGTACAGTATCAGAAGCGTAAAGCCGTATACAGTGCTGGGTTAATTTTAAATCTCCGTATATATTTGATGAGTAAGACACACAGTCACAACCTCACTATGGATAACACCAGAATATGAAAAGCATAAAAAGTGTACTGTATCAGTAGCGTACAGCTGTAAACAGTGCTAGGTTAATTTTAAATCTCAGTATATATTTGAGGAGTAACACACACGGTCACAGGCTCAGTAGGGATAACATCAGAATATGAAAAGGAGAAAAAGTGTACTGTATCAGTAGCGCAAAGCTGTATACAGTGTTGAGGGAATTGTAAATCTCCATATATATTTCAGGAGTAACACACACAGTCAGAGGCCCAGTCTGGATAACACCAGAATATGAAAATCAGAAAAGTGTACTCTATCAATAGCGTACAGCCTTCTACAGCGTTGGGGGAATTGTAGTTCTTCGCATATATTTCAGGAGTAACACACACAGTCAGAGGCCCAGTCTGGATAACACCAGAATATGAAAATCAGAAAAGTGTACTCTATCAGTAGCGTACAGCTATATACAGTGTTGAGGGAATTGTAAATCTCGGTATATATTTCAGGAGTAACACACACAGTCAGAGGCCCAGTCTGGATAACACCAGAATATAAAAAACAGAAAAAGTGTACTCTATCAGTAGTGTACAGCTGTATACAGTGTTGGGGGGGATTCTAAATCTCTGTATATTTTTCAGGAGTAACACACACAGTCAGAGGCCCAGTCTGGATAACATCAGAATATGAAAATTAGAAAAGTGTACTCTATCAATAGCGTAGAGCTGTATACAGAGTTGGGGGAATTGGAAATCTCTGTATATATTTCAGGAGTAACACACACAGTCAGAGGCCCAGTCTGGATAACACCAGAATATGAAAATCAGAAAAGTGTACTCTATCAATAGCGTACAGCCTTCTACAGCGTTGGGGGAATTGTAGTTCTTCACATATATTTCAGGAGTAACACACACAGTCAGAGGCCCAGTCTGGATAACACCAGAATATGAAAATCAGAAAAGTGTACTCTATCAGTAGCGTACAGCTATAACCTTTTTGGGGGGGAAATTTTAAATTCCGGGTTTTTTCAGGGGTAACACACACGGTTAGAGGGCCCCCCCTGGTTTTAAAACCCGGGAAAAAGAAAATCGAAAAAGTACTCTTTTGAGGTTTTAGCTTATACAGTTGGGGAATTGTAAATTGGTTATATTTTAGGGTAACACACCCCAAAAAAAGAAGGGCCCCGTCTGGATAAACCCAAAAAAATTTTTAAAAATTAAAAAAATGTGCCATTAGTAGGTAAGCTGTTTACGTGTTGGGGGGCTTGCAAAACTCCCAAAAATTTTTTTAGGGTAAAAAAACCCGGGCAGAGGCCCAGGGTTTGGGTAAAACCAAAATTGAAAATGGAAAAAAATGCACTTATCAGTAGTGTCAGCGTATGCATGTTGGGGAAATTTTTAAAACTCGGATTATTTTAGGGGTAACACCCCCAGTCAGAGGCCCCCGTCGGTAACACCAGATATAAAAACAGAAAAATGTACTCTTCAATAGGTCAGCGTTTCAGATTGGGGGGAATTTTGGAAAAAACCCTTTTATTTCAGGGTAACAACACAGTCAGAGGGCCCCGTTGAAAAAACCCCCAAAAAAGTAAGCAGAAAAAGTTTTCCCATTTGTAGGGTTCGCGTTCAGGGGTTTGGGGGGGAAAAGTAAATCTTGTATTATTTTAGGAGTAACCAAAAACGTCAGAGGGGGCCCCCCTTTGGGTAAAAACCAAAAATTTTAAAAAACAAAAAGTGTTTTTGACAAAAAGGGCGCTTAAAAGAGTTGGGGGAATTGGAAATCTCCCTTTTATTTCAGGGGTATTTTAAACCGGAGAGGGGCCCAATTGGATAAAACCCCCAAAGAAAATCGAAAAGGGGTTTTTTTTATCTTTGCGTACGCTGTAGCAGGGGGGGGGGAAATTTTAAAACTTGTATTTATTTTGGGGTAACCACACTTCGGGGCCCCCCTTTGGATAAAAACCCCCGAATATGAAAAAACCCGAAAAAGGGGTTCCTTTTCAGAGGAAACCCCCCCCCCTATACAGTTTTGGGGAAAAAAATTTAAACTGCGTATAAAATTTTTTGGGTTTCACCAAATTTCAGCGTATTGCCGTGATACCAGTGGCCCCGGTAGGGTGGGAGCGTTTCAGCCCATTTGGTTGGGAAAAAATAAAAAATTTTAAATGTTTGAAAAAAAATTTAAGTATTAGTGTGTGAAAGGGGCTGTGTTTAAAAAGGGGCCCGGGACATCAGGGTACACGCAATAGATACAAAGGGAGACAATAATATTTGTGTGCACACAAAAATTCCCCCCCTGCCCCCGGCAGGTGCCTAAAATCAGCTCTGCTGCTCCACACAAAAAATTCCCCCCTCTCCGGGGGAGGGAGCCCAATAATAGCTCTGCGGGTCCAACAAGCAATTTTCCCCCGTCATGGAGGCAGCCTAAAAACCCGCGGGTGACCCAAAAAAATTCCCCCCACTGCCCCCACACTAAGTGTACAGCTAAAAAACTTTGAGGGGGAAACCGGTTTTTTAAAAAAAAAATCCTGCCCGGGTTTTCCCCCCCCGAGAGCAAAAAGCAATTCTCCCCACCCCCTAAGATCGGGGAATAAAATGGGGTCGGGGTGAGAGCTTTAAGGACTGTGACGCCCACAAAACAAACCCAAACATTGGGGTTTTGGGGTTTTGCTCGATATCTAAAAAATCGGATGGAATGGGATCCCCATACATAAAAACGTCGATATCCCTTCCCCATACCAAAAAACCCTGAAGCTATGGGGGAAAAAAAAAATGCAACTAAAAAAAAATTTCTTTCCTTGGGAAACCAAAAAAAACACACCTTGAATAATTTTTTAAAAAATTTAAAAAAAAAAAATTTTTTCATGTATTTTGACATAATATGTGCCTGTGTGCCAAAATTAAATGTTTTTTTTCTTTAGTTTTAAAAAAACATCATAGACTGTATTTCCCTTTTTCCTCATATTGCGCCCGAGGCCGGGGGAAGAAAAAAGGGGGTGCTTCCGGGGGGTACACTCACCCCGGGCGCAAAAAAGTTTTCCCCCACCCCCTAAATGTTCTGCAAGAAAAGTGCCCCCCCGCTCTGGGTTCCGCCCCCTCCCCTCCTCGGGGGGGCGTAAATAACGCAAAAACCCCCCCCCCCCTACAAAAAATTCCCCTCCCGATGAAAAGACACTTTACTTTTTCTGAGAGGGGAAGGGGGGAGAAAGTGGGGGGGTGGGGGTCAGAGCTTCCCCCCCCCGGGGGAAACGACCCCATCGCCAAAAAAAAAAAGGGGCCCCCGTTTGGCCCCCGGCCCGGAAACCCCCCTACGCGGGAAAAAGGGGGATAAAACCGAAGGCCCCGGGGGGGCAACCCGGGGGGGGGGGCGCCGGGTGGAACGGTGGCGGGGCCCCCCCAAAATACAATTTTGGGGGGGCGCCAAACCCCTTTTCCCCCGAAATGGGTTTTTCCGGAAGGTGAGGCAAGTTTTCCCGTAGAGGAGGGCCTGGGGGATCCCCGCCCTTCAATCGGGAACCCCGGGTTCCAGTATTCCCTGGGGCAAACCCCTTCCCCTACAGAAGGCCGTTGGGGGATCCCCGCCCTTGCAAACTGAACCGGGGTTTCCAGTATCTGTGGGGGCACCCCCTTTCCCCCAAGAAGG
>JARQOD010000006.1:152312499-152399949 GCA_033576555.1 Oophaga sylvatica | reverse complement strand
CCATGGAGCTTTTCAACGTTTGTCTATTAAAATTTTACATTTTAACTCAGTTTAGGGCTGAATACTTTTTTTCTTCGATATTTCACGTTTGTCAAAACGAATATCCGCGCTCCAGTGTACTGCAAACCTCATTGGGTAAGCTACAAATCTTTTTCCTTTTTATGCTAAAAAAATGATACACTGCCTGAACATAGGTCAGATGGAGTCCAAATTTTCTCCATCTATCTAATTGTATACAATGGTTTTGTAGGGGGTTTCATCTGAATCACAGGATAAATGTGAACCACGCCTTCTACTGAAATTTATTCTTGACGTTTGTAGGATCACCTTTTTACCACTTATATACTTAAGGTTTTTTATGTTTCGTTACTTTTACACACAAACCAATTTTATATTTTGAAAAAAAAAATTGTTTTTTTTTTCACAGCCATATTCTTAGAGCTATAACTTTTGTATTCTTTGGTAATTACAGCTGTAAGAGGGCTTGATTTTTTGCAGGCAGCATGAGTTGAAGTTTTTATTGTTTCCATTTTTGGATACATAATATTTTTTGACCGCTTTTTATTTACATTTTTTTGGATGCAGAATGAACAAATCCAAGCGATTCATAAATTGTTTTTACTTTTTTTTTCTCTATTCATATTGCTGTAAATGTGAAAAGAGAGAATTTTTTATTTGATCAGTAAAATTTGTGATTTTAGATTTATATAGGTCTTTTTATGCCTTACTACATTTGCACACTAAAAACAATACTTTACAAAATAGAACTTGTAACATATGTAACCATATGTTACTATATTCTGAAACCTATTACCTTTTTTACTTTTCTATCAAGGGAGCCATTTCCGTGATGCTATTTTTTTATATACAGCTTTTTGATCCCTTTTTAATCCAATTTTTGCACATCAATATGTTGAAAAAGATACTTTTTTGGCATGTTTTTATTTATTTGCTTTAGGTGTTCCCCTTAAAGGATAAATAATATGACAGTTTTTATTTTATATTTTAATTATTTTATTTATCTCTTGGAATCTAAATGACATCATAGTGTATTGCAAAGGTGCCAGGGACTGCGGGGTTAAAATTACCAATAGGTAATGGCATAGTTTGGCTGGTTCATTTGTATTTTTTTTTCATTTTTGGCTTGGGGATGGGGATGGGTGAACTACTCTGTTTGTATTGTTTGTTTGTTTTTTTTTGCCTGGGGATTGAGTTGGTAGTGGGAAAGCAAGGGGTGTTCTTAAACTTCAGGCATTGTAGCAGATACATGTAGCAGAGAGTACTCCAGAGGATCACCCAGAACTTTCACTGGCCCAAAAGGATCAAGAGAGCTTTCTCAGTCAAAGATAGGCCACAGTGTAAGACCTGACCCCAGGCTCTTTTAATGTTTAACCCACTGTCATTTCCTCCAGGGATGTCAATCACAGCTATTCTGTGTGACCACATATTTCTCCCTCCTGAGTGTCCTCCTCTAAAAGGGCTGCTGTAGTAAATGAAACACATTTTCACATGGTCAATGAGAGCAGGAGGTTGATCACCTGCTCCTAGACAGGCTGTGATGCTAGACCCACCACATATTTCATTTAAATTATAGCGCTCTAGGCATGGACAGTGGGTCCTGGCCATCACAATTCATGCATGTGACTGTTCTTCTCCCATGTGCATCATTCCTCTGGCTTTGCAGATGCATGCCACCTTGATTGCACTGACCACAGTTATACAGGAGTACACATGCGGCATCTGTAGCCAGCAGGATGGTTCCTCCTCATGTGCATACAACATACAGTATATGTGCCACCTGCTGGTCAATGATAGTACAAAAGTGCAGCAGCTTTTAGAGAAGAGGAACTTTGCAATAAGACAAGTTGAGAATTTATGTATTGGATCCGGCAATTCAGGGGCACCTCCCAAACACTCGGCTGGTAAGAAAATAACACCTGGACAGGATAGCATACCTAGTTGGAGTCAGGAGAGGATCAGCGATGGAATGGCTTTTTCTGAGAATAGACAATGCCTAAGTGGTTTGATGATTGGTGGCATTGGGGGAAACTTCAGCAGTATGTCGCTATAATTCTTTGGAGTGAAACTCATGCTGCATCGCCTTCAGCAATCTCAGAGCACCTTTTTTTGCTTCAATCTCTGGATGTTATTCTTGGGCCAAAGAAAAGGTGGCAAGGAGGTCTCTGATGGGGTGTGAATAGAGCATTTCACACTTTCTGTCCTCTTTTTTCAGGTGGTGAATATGATATGATCAACAGCAAAAAAAGTTGTCATCATTGTGGATTTAAAAAATGGCGGGGTCATCATTACTGCCAGCCTGCTTGTCACAGATGTGAATTTCATTTGTAAAGCTGGTCCAATACCTCTTGACTTACCGAGTTAACTTCATCCTTCATTTACTGCTAAATTTCCTGGCAGTTCAATATCCTGTTCTGACCAACACTGAAGAAGAGGAAATAATCACAAAGGAGGAAAAGAAGATCTACTCAACAGGAGCACAGTGGATTCTCCAATTTACATTCACAAATTGAACAATCACCTGCAATGTCAGTGGTAATCAGTCAAAGGTAATTGCTGGGGTTCCTGGGACACCTGCATTAGCAGAGTGTTCCTGTTGGGGGGTCTCGTTCTCAGAGACTTTACCTACAACTAATGATTTAACTAGCAGACTAAAAAGCTTTTTTATCTTGACTTATAAACAATGCTTTACTTGCTGAGTCAATCAGTTCTGCTGCGAAGCACCTTCGATCGCCTGAGCAATCAGAAGTCATTAATAACTAGACTTTCAAAAACTTCATTTTCCGTGGTGTGCTCATCTGTCCATTGAAAAACAAGATCTTGAAAGGGCACTTTGTGGATATTTGGTCACTTATTTTAAGGTAACATGTGAAGGTCGATAGGGAAAGGGTTTCTTGAGAAGGTTACATACAAAAAGCTTACAGTTGCAAAGATTTTTGACAACTGGCTTCAGGGTTTTGCAAGTCTGGTGTACGTTCTCCACCAATGCTTTCTGTAAAAAGGGGTCAAGTTGTTTCTTTATTTAGCCACCATAGTTAGTACCCACAAGCTGCATGGTTTGTGGTGCTGAGCTGAAAATTGTAGACGACGGTTGGCATTATTGCTGTACATTGGTGCTTACAGTTGAGTATTTGGTTCCAGAGGAGATGATACATTGTCTCGTTTACAGATGGAATTCTACAGGGTGCTGCATCCGAGAGTGCAGCAAATTGGGTATGAGGGACTATATGTTCACCCTAATCACAGCAGACTGTTAAATCTGGTTAAAAATTTGGTTTACCAGCAACATGTAGAAGTTAGAAGGGCTTTGGATATATAGCAAAACATTCCGTTTTTCTGTCAAGTGATGATAGATATTTTTGGTTCACTTTGCATTAGTAGGCTCATTTGGGGTCTTGTGGGCTTCAGCAGCTGTAGCTCAAAAAGATTTGTCTGGCATTGCTTTTATGCCGAAACTTTGTGCTTTTTTTGAATTTTAAAAATATTTTGTGTTTTGTTAAATTGGAAGGAGGTGCGTTACTCAAGGGATCATAAAATGCCAGTGCCGTTTGCCTTATTACAATGTTATTCACATTAACTGGAATGTGCTTGAATTTGACATATTTTGTGCAGCTCATGAACCACGTAACTGAGGAGGAGTGCCGAGGTCGGAGACAGATGCCAGGGTGCAGGGAGCCGGGCAGCATCGGAGAGAAGTCAAACCTGCCGAGGTCAAAACAGGGAGATCAATGAGGTGCCGAGGGTGAGATTGAAGGATAGTAAGGTAAAACAGGCCAGAAGGTCAGAACCGAGGGAATCAACAAACAAGGGGCATCGAGTAGAAATGCTGACAGAGTAACCACAGAAAGCAGTGAAGCCCAATTATTATGCGCACACACACACACACACACACCAGGGGGACAGACACACAGACAGAACGAGAGTATAATGACAGAGAGCCCTGGTTCAGAGTGAGTATAAATACCCCTCCCAGATCCAAAAGGAGGCCAAATACAATTAACCCTGTGAGTGCAGGGAATGAACCCTGTCCAAACCATGACAGTACCCCTCTCTTAATGGGGGGCCACCGGACCCCCAGGCTTCTCTGGGTATCTGGCATGAAAGGCCACCGAACTGGCCGGGACCCATGTGCGATCCTCAAAAGAATACCCTTTCCAGTGTATAAGATACTGGAGCTTCCGGTGCACCCACCGAGAGTCAATGATGCCCCCCATCTCGTACTCCAGCAGCTCCTCTACCAATACTGGTGGAGCATTGGATGAGGAGTTCTCCCTAACTGTCCCCATAGGCTTTAACAGGGATCTGTGGAAGACATCAGAAATTTTAAAGGAGGTAGGCCACCGGATTGACAACCTCCACAATTTTGAAGGGACCAATGAACTTGAGGCCCAGCTTCATAGAGAGTATCTTAAGCTTGACATTGTGGGTGGATAACCATACCCTCTCCCCCACTACAAACACCGGACCTGACCCCTCCTCCTGTCTGCAAACCGTTTGTACCTTTTCTGGGCCTTAGAGATGTTCCTCTGAAACTCCCTCCAAAAAGTTCTTAAACGTTGTACCACGCATTCGGCTCCAGGGCACCCCTGAATCCATGTGGGAAAACTCCCTAAAATGTGGGTTAAAACCATAGTTGACCTGAAATGGAGACTTCCCGGTAGACTGATTCACACGACCGTTGAACACAAATTCTGCCACAGGCAATACCTCACACCAGTCCTCCTGTCTGGAAGAGGCCAGACATCTCAGAATTTGCTCCAAAGATTGGTTCATGCGTTCAGTCTGTCCATTAGATTCCAGGTGATAGGCAGAGGAAAAGGACACCGTAATTTCTAGCTTCTTACAAAAAGCCCTCCAAAACCTGGCCACAAACTGCACACCTCTGTCTGACACCACATTCACAGGCACTCCATGCAATTGTACTACATGCTGAATAAATAAGCGGGCCAAGGTGTCAGCGGGCAGAGGTACAAAGTGAGCTTGTTTGGAGAACCTATCCACCACCCATACCACTGAGTTGCCCCTGGAAGGAGGATGATTCGTGATTAAATCCATGTGCAAATGTGTCCATGGTCTATCCGGAATTGGCAAAGGCACCAATTCCCCGGCCGGTTGGACATTAGAACTTTTAGAATGGGCACACACCCCACATGCAGTTATTAACTTTTTTATATCTGATATCATAGAGGGCCACCAGAAACCCCTAGTGACTGCCCCCCGCATAGCTGCAATCCCAGGATGAGCACTCAACACAAAATCGTGAAACTCCTGCAGGAGTTTGAGATGAAAACATTCTAGTACGAACAGTTTACCTGGAGGTTTATTACTAGGAGCCCGTGTTTGGGCCTCCAAAATCTCTCTCTGTAAATCAGACGAGATTTTGGCCACCACTACCCCTGGCTGGAGAATGGAGGAGGGGGTACTGGAGGGGACACTGAATCAAAGCTTCAGGATAAAGCATAAGCCTTAATATTCTTAGATTTTGGGCGGAATGTGATAGTAAAATGAAAACGAGAAAAAAAGCGCCCCTTGAGCCTGGCTGGGGGTCAATCTCTTGGCAGACTCGATATAGGCCAAATTTTTATGATCAGTGATAACTGTGATAGGATGGAAGGCACCCCCAGGAAGTGCCTTCATTCTTCCAAGGCCAACTTAACCACCAACAATTCCCTATTGCCGACATTGTAATTTCTCTCGACCGAAGAAAATTTTTTAGAAAAGAAGGCGCATGGCTTAAGATTAGTAAGGGTGGAAGGACCCTGAGACAAAACTGCCCCACCTCAGAAGCGTCAACCTCCACAACAAAAGGTCTTGACGGATCGGGTTGTACTAACACAGGAGCTGAAAACATTTTTTCAACGTCAGGAAATAATTTTTTGCAGCCAAGGACCAATTTTTCACATCAGCCCCCTTAAAAGTAAGATCCGTCAAAGGCTTTACCACATGCGAAAAACCCTTAATAAACTTCCTGTAGAAGTTAGCAAAGCCCAAAAATTGCTGCAACCCTTTTAAGTCATGAGGCTGCACCCAATCCGTAATGGCCTGGATCTTCTTAGGATCCATGCGGAATCCCTCCACTGACACAATTAAACCCAGAAAGGATAGTTCCTGCACGAAAAATGAACATTTTTCCAATTTGGCATATAAATGATTCTCTCTGAGCCTCATCAGAACCATACGCAGATGGTCTAAGTGAGTTTGACTATCCGCCGAGTACACCAAAATGTCATCCAGGTAGATAACTACATAATGCCCAATTAGGTCGGAGAAAATAACATTAATGAAATTCTGAAAAACGGTAGCTGCGTTAGTGAGATCAAAAAGTTTTCAAACAGCTCTTCATTCGTCAAAAAAAATATTTTCCATTCATCCCCTACCCGGACCCTTATAAGGTTATAAGCCCCTCGTAAATCAAGCTTAGAGAACCATTTGGCCCTGGTGAGTTGGTTGCATAGATCGGGGATCAGAGGAGGAGGGTACGTGTTTTTTACCGTAATCTTTACCGTAATCTTGTTCAGTTCCCGAAAGTCGAGGCACGGCCGCAAACTACCATCCTATTTTTTTACAAAAAGGAACCCCGCTGCCACGGGTGAAACAGAAGGCCGAATATGTCCCTTGTGGAGACTTTCGGTGATGTACTCCTTCATGGCTTGACACTCGGCCCCAGACAAATTAAACAGAAAAGCTTGGGTAACTTGGCTCCAGGTTCTAAATCAATGGCACAATCAAAAGGTCTATGTGGTGGAAGCACCTCAGCCTCACTTTCGGAAAACAAGTCTTCAAAGTCCTTCAGGTACTCCAGAATACCCTTCAGACCAGCAGACGACACTGACACAGATTTTACAGGGGTGACAAGAGGTACCAGATTACAACACAAGCTGTTAAGCCTTAAATCACCACTGAATGATCTCCCCATGACCTAATCAATAATAGGGTTATGGCATTGAAGCCACGGCATCCCCAGTACCAAACCTGCAGGCAAATTATTCAGAACAAAGCAATTTAATTTTTCCACATGAGTAGGACCCACTTTCAGAGAAAAGACTTCAGACATAAAACAAACTCTATCACGGTTGAGAGGAGAGGAGTACACAATGTCACTAAGGTTGGAGTATAACGGGGTCTCCTGCTGCATCACTCCTCTAGCATTGAGCCTCCGGTCCATGCGGACCGCCTGAGTCATGGTGTCCTCCAGGGTCTCAGGGGGCAGATGTAATGGCAGAGCATCCTGTAGATGGTTGGATAGGCCCCTGAGGAACAACCCCCTCAGGGAGGTGTCGTTCCAGGAAATTTCAGCGGCCCAGCGTCTAAACTCTGAACAGAACCATTCTGCTGAGTACTTCCCCTGTGTCACACTCATCATCATCATATCCTCCGCCGGACGCACTCTATCAGGCTTGTCATAAATGTGATACCACACACAACATAAGAAAAAACAGTCATAAGTAGTGTTGAGCGATACTGCTCGATATCTAAAAATATCGGATCGGAATGGTATCGCCGATATCACTAAATATCGTCGATATCCGATTCCGATACCGGAAGTCCCATGTAAGTCTATGGAACCAAATATCGACATTAAAAAAAACCATTCTTGCCTTGTTGGTTAATTGTACATGAAGGAAAACAACAAAGACTAATGTAGAATGTATTGGGGGAGGTTGAGGAGACAATAAAGGCATACATGTTTAACCCAATGCATTGGAATAGCATTAATATATATTTTTTTGGAAATACGTTTGGATTGACTAACAAATTGACAATGTTGTTAACCTTTTTTCTATTTTGGCAAATATGTATGTTTCACAACTTCCATGCTCTTCACCTTTTTAACTTTTGCCAGTGCCACACTTTCTCCTTCATAATCTTCAGCAGCAGCATCATCTTTCTCATCAAATTATTCTTCATCTTCACCTTCTTAATCTTCTTCTTAAACTTCTTGCTATTCATGTTTTTTTTACATTACTCATATTGTTATTATTAAACTAATTAATCTTCTTCATATTCAAATTCTTCATCTTCTTCCTCTTCATCTTCTTCATCATATTCTTATTTGTGACAGAGATTCCTGTACTTGTAATCTGTAAAAGTATGAATTGTTCATCCTTCCGTTCTTGCTGTCACAAAAGATTTAAATTACAACAGTATTTGTCCGTGTTCAGTTTAGCCTGCAGCAGCAGGCATTTTCCAGGGGCACCACGAGGAGGAACGGACTCACCCCCATACACTGCTTAGTCTTCTTCTGCTTAGAATTTAGAGCATATATTTTGCTCTTCATTTTGGTCTTATACTTCATGTTCTTCTGCTTTTTGATCTTCTGCTTATTGTTCTTCTGTCTCTTGTTCTGTATCTTGTAGTTTGTCTTAACCTTCTTTGTCCTGTTGGTGATCTTCTTCTGGGTAATCTTTTATTTTTTCTTTGTGATGGTGTTCAGGCTGGTTGGCTTCATGCTCGTCGTCCTTGTTGTCGTCATCTTCTTCTGGGTGGTCTTTAAGGTCGTCTAATTTCCGAGAAACAGCTGACGTTACTGGAACCCTGACGGGTATCAGATGGAGCAAGAGACAATGGAAGTAACGAGGACCAGCTGACTGTGCTGGAACCCGGACGGGTAGCAGAAGGAAAAGAGGCAATGTCACAACCGAGTACCAGCTGACGTTACTGTGACACGGTTACTAAGCAGGAGGTACCTGTGCTCCAAAGCACTACCAAGGACCAGCAGACGTTGGTGGAACTCGGATACGGAGATGGAGGCACCTAGGCCAAAGGCACTGGGGAGAACCAGTTGACGGTACTGGACCCCGGACGGGTAGCAGAAGGAAAAGAGGCAATGTCACAACCGAGTACCAGCTGACGTTACTGTGACACGGTAACTAAGCAGGAGGTACCTGTGCTCCAAAGCACTACCAAGGACCAGCAGACGTTGGTGGAACTCGGATACGGAGATGGAGGCACCTAGGCCAAAGGCACTGGGGAGAACCAGTTGACGGTACTGGACCCCGGACGGGTAGCAGAACGCACCCATGAAAATGTAAGTTGACAGGACGCAAGCCGTCCGCATTTACCGAATCACACAGTCCTACAGTGGGTGCTTGTCCTATTGTCACAATGGAAACAGCCTTTATTTACATATCCCACAGCACACATAGGAATCACCTAAACTGCAGGCACCATAGAGTCGGCTAACCCGAATGCAACACGACAGCACAACTTATTGGAGGATAATTGACGTTCACACTGCCAGGAAACAGCTGTCGTGCTGTAACCAGGCTGGCCAGGAGTCAGTACCCCTGCCAATTACTTACGAGCAACAAATGGCGGTGTTGTAGCCCAGGGAGTAAAGTTCAGGTGGTAGAAAGATGAACATAACAGGAGACATGGAAAACGTTGCCAAACAGTTATTTAATCTGAAAACGGACAGGCAAATTCAGGTGAGATCCATGCCTTGTTCATTTTCAGAAAAGTAAGCCGGTCTACATTCTCTGAGGATAGTCGCATGCGACGGTCTGTTACTACACCACCTGCAGCACTAAAGACGCGCTCAGATAATACACTGGCAGCAGGGCAAGCCAGCACCTCCAATGCATACTGGCTAAGCTCTGGCCATGTATCCAACTTAGAGACCCAAAATTTGAAAGGGAAGAGGCATCTGGGAGTACACTTAGAGGGAAAGCCAAGTAGTCTGTCACCATCTTACGGAAACGTTTCTTCCTGGTGACTGGAGCCGTCTCGGATGGTGTAGACCTTGCTGGCGCTGTCACAAAAACTTTGCCACATTTGTAACATACAGTTCTTGCCCTGTGCAGAGGCGCTGCTTCTGCTCCCTCTTGTTGTAGAGGTGTCTACACTGCCTCGACGCACAGAGCTGCTTTGTAAAGCAGTAGCAGCAGCAGCAGCTCTCTCGGCTGGAATGTACAACAGTATGGATTGCACCAGTGTGTCTTGGTACTCCTGCATTTTACGGTCCCGGTTCACCGGTGTGATGAGGGTTTGTAAGTTGTCCCGGTAGCGAGGGTCTAGGAGGGTGTACACCCAATAATCTGACGTGCTGAGAATGTGGGCGATGCGGCGGTCGTTTCTCAGGCACTGAAGCATGAAATCAACCATGTGCTGCAGACTCCCAACTGGCCAACAAAGGCTGTCCTCTGGAAGAGGCATCATCTCTGCCTCCTCTGCATCACCCCACCCTCGCTCTACATACTGACTAGAGCGTTGTGTACCTCCCTCTGTAGGGATTTCTTCCTCCTCCATTGACTCCTCCTCCTCCTCATCCTCCTCACAAAGTGAGCCCTGCCCAGCCCTTTGTGAGGAACCACGTTGCGCTGACTGTCCTGAAGGTAATTGAATTTGTGACTCCTCATCCTCCACCTCTCCCAAAACCTCTTCCTTTAGTGCTTTCAGTGATTTCTGAAGCAGGCAGATAAGGGGGACAGTCATGCTGACTAGTGCATCATCTGCACTCGCCATCCGCGTTGAGACATCAAACGCACGCAAAACGTCGCAGATGTCCTTCATAGAGGCCCACTCAGTAGTGGTGAAGTGTGAACGGCGCAAATTGAGAGTTGATTGCGCCTGTTGCAGCTGATACTCCATTACTGCTGGCTGCTGCTCACACAACCGCTCCAACATATGTAACGTGGAATTCCACCTGGTGGGTACGTCACATATGATGCGATGTTCAGGAAGGCGAAATCTGACTTGCAGAGCTGCAATGCGCGATCTGGCCATGCTGGAACGTCGCAAGTGAGCGCACTCTAGGCGGACCTTGTGCAGCAGTGCATCAAGATCCGGATAGTCCCTCAAAAAACTCTGCATGACCAAGTTGAGCACATGTGCCAGACATGGTATGTGAGTGAGGTTGCCAAGGCCCAGAGCTGCCACCAGATTTCGGCCATTGTCACACACTACCAAGCCTGGCTGGAGATTAGCTGACAAAAACCACACATCGCTCTCCTGCTTGATGGCATCCCAGAGCTCCTGCGCTGTGTGTCTTCGATTCCCCATGGAAATTAATTTCAGGACGGCCTGTTGACGTTTGGCCACAGCTGTGCTCATATCGGTAGCAACAGGTAAGCGTTCACGGGTCCATGTGGAGGTATACCGTGACGGCTCGTGCAGCGATGATTCTGAGGAACTGGAGTAGGAGGAGGAATCAATGTGTACAGACTGGATTCCTGCAATCCTTGGAGTTGGCAGAACACGTACAGCGCCACTGGCAAGATCTGTACCCGGCTCCACAACATTGACCCAATGGGCAGTGAGGGAAAGGTATCGTCCCTGGCCATGGGTACTGGTCCACGCATCGGTGGTCAGGTGGACCCTGCTACTGACGGAGTTTAGTAGCGCATGTTTAATGTTTCCCTCGACATGTTTTTGCAGAGCAGGGACGGCTTGCCTACTGAAATAAAATCGGCTTGGCACATTATATTGTGGGACTGCCAATGCCATAAAGTTCCTGAAACTGTCAGTCTCCACCAGCCTGAATGACAGCATTTCAAGGGACAGGAGTTTTGCAATGCCAGCATTCAGAGCCTGTGCTCGTGGATGGTTTGCCGAGTATGGCCGTCTTTTATCCCATGCCTGTTGTACCGATGGCTGTTTTTTGTTCTGGGAGTGTGATGATGACTGTGAACTTGCTGCTGTGGGTGGAATAACAGTTTGTCTATGGACAACAGTGACCGAGGTTCTTCCATGGAGATCCTGTGAGGAAGCCGAACCAGGTGTGTGTGAGCTGGAGGTAGAGGCTCGAACACGACCTGAAGATGTAGGTGCTGCTGTAGGTTGGCCTACATCTCCAGTGTGTCTTTGTAACTCAGCTACGTGCTTTGTCCGTACATGTTTCCACATATTTGTGGTATTCAGGTTACTGATATTTTTACCTCTTTTAACTTTTTGCTTACACAGCTTGCATTGAACATAGCAAATATCATCTACAAGTCTGTCAAAAAAGGACCACGCAGTGCAAGTCATGGGAGCGCCAATTTTGACATTTCTAAGAGAACTGCTCCCAACAGGTGCCAAACTGGAGGCTACAGGCAAGCGAGTCTGCAGCCTACCTCTCCCTCCTCTTTGTACCGTTGGGACAATCTCTTCCTCAGAGCTGCTCCCACCACCTTCCTGTTGCTCACGCCATGTTGGGTCTCGGACTTCATCATCTCCACTACCCTCTTCCAACACCTGCTGCTGTTGGATGGTCTGGGCAGCACCATGCTCCACAAAACCTGGCACCTGAGTCTCATCATCATCATAAGATGCGTTCTGCGGTGTGCTGTCCATCGGCACTGGCTCACCCACCTCTTCAGATTGAGAGAGACACAGCTGTTGCGCATCACTGCATACTCCCTCTTCTTCAAATTGCAGAATGCTGCTTGCCTGTGCCCGTGTTTGCGAGCCAACAGATTCTGAGAACAGAAGCAGAGACTCAGCTGGCTCCTGTACAGAACTCTCTGACTGCCTGGGCAATTTGACAGGCGGTGAACAGACGGATGGTTGCTCAACAGTGTTGTGTTCCTGAGAGGAGGTGGAAGGAATTGAAGTCGATGCATTGGCTGCCATCCAACCAACAACGGCTTCAATTTGTTCTTCCCGCAGCAGGGGGGCACGCCGAGCTCCTACCAAAGTGCGCATAAAGGAACGCTCACGGGGATAAATGGTGGATGCTGTGTCACTGAGGGCGGCAGCAGCCACAGAATCCCACGTCCTCTCCCTGCTGAAACTCCACGGCCACGACCACGTGCCTTACTCACTGACTTCTTCATCTTGGTAGATTGATAAAGAAAGTCAGAAAAGTTATAAGGCCTAAGTGTGGTTATTACGCAGAGACTGAAGTGAACACTGAAACACAACTGTTCACAATCTGTGAAAGGCTACTCCTTTGTCTACTTCTATAGTGTTTGCAACCAATGTATTGTATACGGATGGAAGCGCGTCACACTAATAGATTATATTTTAAATGGAATGGAGCAGAACCAATTGGAGATAAATGAAAAGGATGAGGCACTGAGACACGCTCAGCAGAGTACAAGCAGCAGTGCTTGAACAAGTAACTGGAGCGTGATGTGCACTCAAAAAATAAAAAACACAGACTGAAGTGAACACTGAAACACAACTGTTCACAATCTGTGAAAGGCTACTCCTTTGTCTACTTCTATAGTGTATGCAACCAATGTATTGGATACGGATGGAAGCGCGTCACACTAATAGATTATATTTTAAATGGAATGGAGCAGAACCAATTGGAGATAAATGAAAAGGATGAGGCACTGAGACACGCTCAGCAGAGTACAAGCAGCAGTGCTTGAACAAGTAACTGGAGCGTGATGTGCACTCAAAAATAAAAAACACAGACTGAAGTGAACACTGAAACACAACTGTTCACAATCTGTGAAAGGCTACTCCTTTGTCTACTTCTATAGTGTTTGCAACCAATGTATTGGATACGGATGGAAGCGCGTCACACTAATAGATTATATTTTAAATGGAATAGAGCAGAACCAATTGGAGATAAATGAAAAGGATGAGGCACTGAGACACGCTCAGCAGAGTACAAGCAGCAGTGCTTGAACAAGTAACTGGAGCGTGATGTGCACTCAAAAATAAAAAACACAGACTGAAGTGAACACTGAAACACAACTGTTCACAATCTGTGAAAGGCTACTCCTTTGTCTACTTCTATAGTGTTTGCAACCAATGTATTGGATACGGATGGAAGCGCGTCACACTAATAGTTAAATTGCATGGAGCTGCAAGAATTACACTGAAGAAAAAAAAAAGAGTCTGTGAGTGACACGTGCAGATGCCTACAGACAGCGTTGCATGCAGAGCAAACTGCAGCGTCACCTGCACTCACACACACCTTGCAGAGCTGTTAAAACAACACTGCAGGCAAAAGGAAGCTTTACACAGCGGTTGGTGCTAGCCTGCCTACAGCACAGTACACTAAATCGCAATCTCTAACTGTCCCTCAGAGTCAGCACAGCAGCGTTCTGTCCCTTACTGAATTCACAGCACAGTGACGCTAAAATGGCGGCGGCGCCTTTTATAGTGCATTCTGACATCATTTCAGCATCCAATCACAGCCATGCCATTAGTTAACATGACCGCAGCAGTACAGGATGTGCCCACACTTCTTAGGATTCCTCATTGGCTGACTAAAATCACATTGCCTCTCAAAGAATTATGGGAACTTCCGATTCCGGTATACGATATATGGAAAATATCGAAACTAAGTATCGAAAGGCCGATAGAGCTAATATCGGCCGATACCCGATACTTACGGTATCGTATCGCTCAACACTAGTCATAAGGTCAATTTATGAGAAAAGTAGAAAAATCTTTATTATCACAAGGATTAAGAGCACAGCAGTTTAACAGATAAAAAAGTGCCACCTAGAAACATATACCAGAACTATGCAGGGGACTATATATGTGAACATATCGTATAGTAATTGCCTAACATAAGGTTAACCTTACAAAGGTGAAAATACAGTCATCCTAATCAAATCATCCATTTGTAGTCACAATATATTAATAGGTAAATTGAGATGACATACGTACCAAAAGGATAGAACTGATCACATACACTCAGCGGGGGCAGAATGAACATCCTCCAAGGCAGATGATTAAATAATTTTTGCCAGGGGTTGTATATTTAAATGTTGAGAAGATGGAAATATGGCACATTTTGCCTTTTATATTCACCTTAAATTTCTTGTCTGATTTGTTTGTAGATAAATTGGATGAGTTTTGCTACAAGATCTATGCACCCACACTTTTGGTTGTCAGGCATTTGTTCCTTTATTGGACTGCCCAACATACTAGGGATGGCCAGTTAGTTTGAATGTGGGTATAGCGGAAGATGATTTCTTTTTGCAAGGTTCCAGGCATATAGTTACTTCATCAGGTAGCAACTATTGGTTAGAAAAGTGTTGGTCTGATTATTTTGATGATTTATGTCGTAGGAAATTACCTCTTACATTAAATTAGCCAAATGTATATCTCTGATAGAGTCCGATTTGTTGAGGTTTAGAAGTTGTTTTTCATAACATTGTGTTATTATGTCATCCAAATATATTCCTTGAAAAGTTTAAAGAGAAGTCAGAAATTTTGTGGAGTTTGAGAGAATTCATCATTTTCTTAACATGCGTATATCCCATTTTATAAGAACCAGTGGGGGTAATTGCAGTTAGGCATTGTATGCTCTAAGACGACAACAGGACAACAGGGATCTGTTGCTATCACAGAGGACTCATCTCGATTACATAGGCTGATTTCTTTTTGCACATTTCCAGAGGTAAAGTTACTTCCTCAGGTGCCAGATATTGGTAAGAAAGGTGATTGTCAGATTATTTTGGTGATTCATGTCATCGAAAATTACCTGGGTTAGGTAAAATCAGCTGAATGTTTATCCCTTATGTGAGGTTTATAAGTTGTTTTTATAGCATTGTGATATTATGTGGTCCGAAAATATTCCAAGAAGAGTTTGAAGGGGAGTCAAAAATTTTGTTGCAATTGAGTGAACTGATTTGTTGCTTAACAGACAGTACAGACCAAAAGTTTGGACACACCTTTTCATTTAAAGATTTTTCTTTATTTTCATGACTATGATAATTGTACATTCACACTGAAGGCATGAAAACTATGAATTATCACATGTGGAATTATATACTTAACAAAAAAGTGTGAAACAACTGAAAATATGTCTTATATTCTAGGTTCTTCAAAGTAGCCACCTTTTGCTTTGATGACTGCTTTGCACAGTCTTGGCATTCTCTTGATGAGCTTCAAGAGGTAGTCAGCAGAAATGGTCTTCCAACAATCTTGAAGGAGTTCCCAGAGATGCTTAGCACTTGTTGGCACTTTTGCCTTCAATCTGCGATCCAGCTCACTCCAAAACATCTCGATTGGGTTCAGGTCTGGTGACTGTGGAGGCCAGGTCATCTGGCATAGCACCCCATCACTCTCCCTCTTGGTCAAATAGCCCTTACACAGCCTGGAGGTGTGTTTGGGGTCATTTTCCTGTTGAAAAATAAATGATGGTACAACTAAACGCAAACCGGACGGAATAGCATGCCGCTGCAAGATGCTGTGGTAGCCATGCTGATTCAGTATGCCTTCAATTTTGAATAAATCCCCAACAGTGTCACCAGCAAAGCACCCCCACACCATCACACCTCCTCCTCCATGCTTCACGGTGAGAACCAGGCAAGTAGAGTCCATCCGTTCACCTTTTTCTGTGTCGCACAAATACACGGTGGTTGGAACCAAAGATCTCAAATTTGGACTCATCAAACCAAAGCACAGATTTCCACTGGTCTAATGTCCATTACTTGTGTTCTTTAGCCCAAACAAGTCTCTTCTGCTTGTTGCCTGTCCTTAGCAGTGGTTTCCTAGCAGCTATTTTACCATGAACGCCTGCTGCACAAAGTCTCCTCTTAACAATTGTTGTAGAGATGTGTCTGCTGCTAGAACTCTGTGTGGCATTGACTGGTCTCTAATCTGAGCTGCTGTAAACCTGCGATTTCTGAGGCTGGTGACTCAGATAAAATTTTCCTCAGAAGCAGAGGTGACTCTTGGTCAGGGCCGGCGTCAGCACCCGGCACACCCGGGCAAGTGCCGGGGCCCTGAGCAGGCGGGGGGGCCCACTCGCCGTCTGGCACCCCGGCACCCGTTAGCGGTGTCAGCGCCGCCACTGGGCCCCCACCCGCTTGCTCAGGGACCTGGCTGCGGCCGGCTCAATACTCACCTCTCCCCGTGCCTCCGCTGCCGCAGCTCCGCCTCCGGGCTTCAGGGGGCGCCTGCAGGATGCCGGCGTTTCCTCTCACAGCAGCACCGCTGAATAACGTCATCATTCAGCAGCCTGCTGTGGCAGTGAGCGCGCGGACGCCAGACAGGTGAGATGTTTGTGTGTGTGTGTCTGTGTATGTGTCTCTGTTTGTATGTAGTGCGATGCTTTGTGTGTGTGTGTGTTGTGTGTGTGTGTCTGCTGTATGTGTGATGGTGGTGGGGGGAGGGCAGTGATGATGATGATGGGGAGGCAATGATGATTTATGATGATGGACAGGCAATGATATTGCTGTGGAGATAATGATGATTATGAGCAGGCATTGATGATGATGGGCAGGCAGTGATAATGATGGGCAGGCAGTGATAATGATGGGGAGGCAATGATGATTATGGGCAGGCATTGATGATGATGGTCAGGCAGTGATGATGATGGGCAGGCAATGATGATTATGGGCAGGCACTGATGATGATGGCAGGCAGTGATGATGATGGGGAGGTGATGATGATAATGGGCAGGCAATGATGATGATGGGCAGGCAATGATAATGGGCAGGCAATGATGATGATGGGAGTCTTTCCACGGCGCCCTTTCCTGAGCCGTAACAGTGCAGAACACAGCACAGTGTAGAGGAGAGCTCCATATTTTGTATGGAGCTTTATATGGGGACCAGTATCCTGTATGGAGCATTATATGGGGGATTGAGGGGTGACATCCTGCATGGGGTATTATATGGGTGATGAGGGGGAGACTATGTGGTGCCCATAATATTGTATGAAGGACTGTACTGTCCAGTCTGTACTGTGCGCTGTGAGGATTTGGCGGTTTTTGAGCTATTGTACAATTTATAATAGATATCACTCATGCAATGGAAGAAGAGAAGTGTTTGGAGTTGTGCTATACCCATATTTCTCTGCAGTATCTGTGCATCATGAATCGTGGTCTGTGTTAAAGGGGCCCACTGAGACTCTTTCGCCCGGGGCCCATAAAAACCTGGAGCCGGCCCTGCTCTTGGTCTTCCTTTCCTGGGGCGGTCCTCTTGTGAGGGAGTTTCTTTGTAGCGCTTGATGGTTTTTGCAACGGCACTTGGGGACACTTTCAAAGTTTTCCCAATTTTTCAGACTGACTGACCTTCATTTCTTAAAGTAATGATGGCCACTCATTTTTCTTTACTTAGCTGCTTTTTTCTTGCCATATTACAAATTCTAACAGTCTATTCAGTAGGACTATCAGCTGTGTATCCACCAGACTTCTGCACAACTGATGGTCCCAACCCCATTTATAAGGTCAGAAATCCCACTTAATAAACCTGACAGGGCACACCTGTGAAGTGAAAACCATTTCCGGTGACTACCTCTTGAAGCTCATCAAGAGAATGCCAAGAGTGTGCAAAGCAGTCATCAAAGCAAAAGGTGGCTACTTTGAAGAACCTAGAATATAAGACATATTTTCAGTTGTCTCACACTTTTTTGTTAAGTATATAATTCCACATGTGCTAATTCATAGTTTTGATGCCTTCAGTGTGAATGTACAAATTTCATAGTCATGAAAATACAGAAAAATCTTTAAATGAGAAGGTGTGTCCAAACTTTTGGTCTGTACTGTATGTATATGTCGTTTCACGAGAACCAATGAGGGAATAGCGGTTTGACATCGTATGGTCCAAGGTGACAACAGGGATCTGTTATCAGACGGGGTTCATCTCAATCACATAAACATACAGTTGTGCTCAAAAGTTTAGAATTTTTGCTTTCTTGGCCTTTTTTCAGAGAATATGAATGATAACACCAAAACTTTTTCTCCACTCATTGTTAGTGGTTGTGTGAAGCCATTTATTGTCAAACTACTGTGTTTTCTCGTTTTAAATCATAATGACAACACAAAATATCTAAATGACTCTTATGAAAAGTTAACATACCCCATTTCTTAATACCGTGTATTGCCCCCTCTAACATCAATGACAGCTGAAGTCTTTTGTGGTAGTTGTGGTTGAGGTTCTTTATTTTCTCAGATGGAAAAGCTGCCCACTCTTCTTGGCAAAAAGCCTCCAGTTCCTGTAAATTCCTGGGCTGTCTAGCATGAGCTGTGTGCTTGAGATTTCCCCAAAGTGGCTCAATGATATTGAGGTCAGGAGACTGAGATGGCCTCTCCATAACCTTCACTTTGTTCTGCTGTAGCCACTGACAGGTCGACTTGGCCTTGTATTTTGGATTGTTGTCATGTTGGAAAGTCAAAGTACGTACCATGCGCAGTGTTCTGCCCATTCATGTGCAGCTAGTTAATTCATAGCACAGTACCAGCTATAACCATTAGAGTGCATTAGGTACCCATTTGTCCTGTTCCAGGTTTCAGGACCATTTCCCCTTTAATTGAGCAGTGTGTTCTGGTTAAGAACTGCCCCCTTAGCTTCCCGGGGAAAAACTAGACGTGCAGACATTTTCTCTCAGGCTTAGAGTGAATCACACGTGTTCCTGGCCCTCCCTACAAAGCACAGCTCCTGACCAGCAGATTCCGGTGAGAGTCTAATGCATTTATGTGTCTGTGTTAGAATCAGCTATGCAGCCACCATGTAGTCTGTATCTCCTAGTTTAGTAAATTCTTTTGCACTGCTTACACATAGGTTGGATTTCTGTATAGAGCAGGACAGTGTTGCAGCATGTACTTGCCTCAGATAGATATTATAACTGTACAGCCTCTGGTGTAATTGCACTGTGTATCATGCTGTTGTCTCTGTTATCTGCCAGAACTGATATACTGTTCATTTCTCTTATAGTTTTTTACCAAATAATCATTCACCATTGATGTTCACTGTTACCAAGTTCACATCATCATCTCAATAAATATAGAGAAATAAGAATCCATACAGTCTTTTTACTGGGAGTGGATGAAAGGTTTAGCCGTATGCTGGAATCCACACAGCACTATACGTGGAGGAAGGCAGAACAAAACGGAACCACTGAGAGCACGCGGTGATTGCACAAACTGTATGAGACCGCTACCAGCCAAACTGCTCCGCATACGGATATTACAGCAACCACCATACAACCACAGGGAACAAGAGCCCAGGGCCCAGTAAAAATTGGAGCCGCCGGTCGCAGACGATGGTTGTACAGGCTGTACGGAACCGCTGTCACCCAGACTGCACCGCATACGTGTATTACAGCAGCCGCCATACAGCCGCAGGGAATAAGAGTCCATGGCACAGTAAGAACAGAAACTGACAGTCTGTCGCAGACAGCAGTTGATTAAATTGTGCGGGACCGCTAACACCCACACTGCTCCGCATACGGGTACCACAGCAGCCTCCATACAGTCGTAGAACAATACTGCAGCCCACCAAGAAGTGCTACATCTTTCCCGCCACTTGGAAGCCCGCCATGCATAGACTCAGTTTCCCACCAATATACTCAGCAGTACGCAGCTAAACTCACAATGTCTCAAAACAGCACATCCTCACTCAGAACGAGGTCATGAGCAAGTTCCAGCAGGTCGTCGATAGGAGAGCTCGCTGATGTAGCTTGTGCCGAAGCCAAAGCAGCCAATGCAAGATCCTCCTTCCCCGAAAGAGAGATGCATCTAAAGCTGAGACAAACAGAGCACGAGGCAGAGCTAGAAAAACTTGTGGCAGACAAAGAGACAGCAGCTGCAATAGCGAAAGCAGAGTATTTGGAAGCTATGAAGAATTCTGATTATGAGAGACGCATCAACGTTCTCAGAATAGAGCAGCAAGATCCAGCGTAGCACATTGCAGAGTACGTCCATCAACATTCCGGCATGGATGACAGCCCTGATGCACCACATCGACCAGCCTATGCCGATTACCAGCAATCCAACCCCGAGCTTTGCTACCACAAACCACAAGGAGTCATTCAGCACAGAGATGTCGACCACAGCTGCTGTTCCACTGAGCAGAAGGTACAGCTCCCAAACAGCTTAAAGAGACACCTTCTTCACCGAGAAAGTACTGCACAGACTATCAGAAGTCAGAAGCGTCTTACAGGTATGGTGATACACCACACACTAGACATGACTATAACACACCGGCTCGTGCCAGCACCGACCAAGCCACCATGGACTTTGCAAAGTTCTTTGCCCGCCGAGAACTGGTTACAAAAGGACTTGTAAAGTTCACTGATAAACGCGAGAACAATAGGTCATGGAACGCCATTCATGGTCTGGACCTTTCTAGTAGTGAGGAGTTAGATCTCCTAGTAAAGTGGCTCGGAAGTAAGTCGGTCAATCATGCCAAAAGATGAAGAGACATTAATATAAAGCATCCACACACAGGTCTACGTAAAGTGTGGGAAAGACTTGATGAATGCTATGGGACAGTAGAAGTCATAGAGAATGCTTTATACAAAAGAGAATTGAGTGATTTATTGATAGAGTTACAGGTTGCTCAGGAGGAAGGAGACTTGCCCGGATTGGCATTCTTAAACACTGATAGGGGTGTCAATCCGATAATACAAAAATTTTCTCACAACCTACAAGAAAAGTGGGTTACATATAGTTACGGTATAAACAAAATCATAATGTACCGTTCCCTCCTTTCACTGTATTTGTAGAATATGTCACCCAACAAGCTAAGATCAGAAATGACCCTAGTTTTGACTTCACTCTGACATGTTCCACTGCTCCCGATGTCAAACCCAGTAGAACACCCGTGGCAGTCCACAAAACTAACATTGTTTCTACAGGCCCTCCACACAATGCCAGTAAAGTGCAGAGTCTTCAGGGAGAAGTCTTTGGAGGATCACAAAGGTTTCCTCAAAGAGAACAACATCTGCTTCAAATGCTGTGCCACCACCTCTCACCTCGCTAGGAACTGTGAAGCTAGCGTGAAATGTGCAGAATGCAGCAGCACGGATCACAATACAGTCTTGCACCCTGGACCACCTCCACGAGTGTTGTCACAAGCAGAGGAGCACGATGGGAAGCAGAAGAATACTGACGAAGATACCCCTGTGCTCAGCGCTCAATGTACTGAGATCTGTAAGGGACTCACAGGAGGAAGGTCCTGTTCAAAAATCTGCCTTGTCCGAGTCTATCCAGCAGGCCACAAGGACAAAGTCCTCAAGATATATGCAATCCTGGATGACCAAAGTAACAGGTCTCTAGCCAGGTTCATTTTCTTTGAAAACTTCAATATTGTAGGCCTTGGTTCTCCCTACTCCCTGAGGACGTGTTCAGGTACCGTTGAGACGATGGGGAGAAAAGCAGGATACAAGGTGGAGTCCATAGATGGCCAAACCAGCCTATCGCTACCAACCATCCTGGAGTGCAAACAGATTACCGACAACAGGTCAGAGATACCTTCACCGGAGGAGGGGAAACATCCCCCCCATCTGAAGCATATAGTCCACCTGATACCTGATTTGGATCCAGAAGCCCCAATAGCTTTACTCCTGGGAAGAGATATACTACGAGTCCAAAAGACTAGAGAATATATAAATGGCTCCAGGAATGCTCCGTACGCACAGAGGCTCGACCTTGGATGGGTCATTATAGGAGACGTCTGTCTAGGAGGAGCACACAAGCCAGCCTCAGTCAACAGTATGCTCACCAGCACACTAGAAAATGGACATCCATCTCTCTTTCAGCCATGTCATAATAGTCTGCTGGTAAAGGAATTACCGAGCAGCACTCTCCTACCTTGCCCTTTCTCAGTTCCTACCAACAAAGACCACGCCTGTGAAAGTGAACAAGACCACATAGGATGTATAGTCTTCCACAGGACAAAAGAAGACAACAAGGTAGCAATGTCTATAGAAGACAGAATGTTCTTGGACATCATGGATAGACAAATAGTCAAAGACAGACAAATAGTCAAAGACAAATCGAACAGTTGGGTCGCACCTTTACCATTTGGACCACAGAGAAGGCGCCTACCCATCAACAGGGAACTGGTCTACAGCCGATTCATCTCACTCAGGCACAAGCTTCAGAAGTCACCTGAGACGAAGGAACACTTCTTTACCTTCATGGGAAAGATATTCCAGAACAACCACGCAAAGATTGCACCTGTACTTCGGTCCTCAGAGGAGTATTGGTACCTGCCCATCTTCGGAGTATACCAACCCCATATGCCAGGTAAAATAAGAGTGGTATTCGACGCAAGCGCCAAATGCGAAGATGTTTCATTGAATGATGTCCTACTGTCGGGTCCAGATCTCAACAACAGACTTCTGGAAGTACTACTCTCTTTTCGCAGAGATATGGTGGCATTTATAGCTGACATACAACAGATGTTCCACTGTTTTCTCGTCAAAGAGGAACACAGAAACTACTTGAGGTTCTTCTGGTACCGTGACAACAATCCGGACAAAGACATTGCAGAATACCGGATGAGGTTACACATCTTCGGAAACAGCCCTTCCCCAGCAGTCGCTATCTACGTCCTCCGAAATTCCGCCAAAGAGGGCGAAGAAAGGTATGGGTCAGATTCTTCATAGAAAAGGACTTCTATGTAGATGACCGTTTGAGGTCCATACCAACAAATGAGGCTGCAATCAGTCTACTAAAAAGGAGTCAAGAAATGCTTGCTCAGTCTACCCTAAGGTTACACAAGATTTCCTCCAACAGTCGAGAGTTGATGGAAGCCTTTCCCTCTCAAAAATATTCCAGTGATCTAAAGGATCTAGACCTAAGCATCGACTCCCTTCCTATGCAGCGGAGCCTTGGATTGCTTTGAGATCTGAAGACAGATGCCTTCACCTTCCAGATCAGTAAAGACGAGAAACCCTTCACGCACAGAGGAGTGCTCTCTTTCGTGAATAGTCTATATGACCCCCTGGGATTCGTAGCTCCAGTAACTATCCAAGGAAAAATGATGTTAAGAGACTTCATGTTATTTATTGATGCATGCCATGTTAAAGGGATGTGATTCCCGCAGACTTAAAGGAACCTCACTGTATAGCAAAGGTACGAAGTACTGAGAAGGTTAAAATTACCATTGGCATAGTTTGGCTGGTTTGTTTGTATTGGTTATTTTGGGCTGAGGTTGGTAATTCGATATACAAGTGGGGCTTTCCATTTGCATTGGTTATTTTGAGGCTGGGTTGGTAATGTGATATAAAAGTGGAGAGCATACATTGGATGGTCTTTTTACATTTGTCCATTGGAAGTTTCTCGGTATGAAGGAGGAAATACATTTATAGCTGAATCAGGGCATTGAGGTTTCTTGATATGATGTGCGAAGTTAATAAGCTGTGGCTACTACTATTTAACTTAATTCACATTACATTATTTATGTATGCCATGGTAAAAAAGGTAATATCTGCAGTCCAGGTGTAAAGAGGAGCTGTTACAGGTCAGAACTGGCCATTTTTTGCTATTGTTTTATTGCTGCTGCTCCCCCTGAGTATACTGTTTTTGCTATTCTAAATCTGCCATATGGTTCCAAAGATATGAGGTTTTTTTATCTACTGCTAATTGCTATGGTCTCTACAAGGGTGTGTGGCTCATAGGGTAATAATATAGAACAGGCCAAAGACCTACTAACAGAGACTCCTATGAGCCATGCCCCATAAAATGTGCAGTAGATAAAAAGCCCTTATTTCTGAAACCAGATTTAAGGTAGATTTAAGATGTGCTAGAGCACCTTGTGTGCTAGATAATACTGTGGATCAAACAGCCCACACTCCAAATTTTAGGCTAAAGATGACAGATTGTAGCGTATCAGTGATTTGAATGAATTAATACAAAAGTAATATTATGCACTGCACAAACTGTTATCTTTTGTGCTAACATACACATACTCCCAAAATTATACAAATAAAAGTAAGGTGATTCGACATGCCATTTCCACTCTTTATAGCATACTGATCTTCCTACCTGCCAAATTAAATGGATTTAAGCATCAAAAAAGGAGATTAAACTGGATTTGGGCATATATGCTAATGGGTCCATTGGCTGTAATGATGCAGACTGAGTCACTGGGTTCTCTGTCAGGCATCATTTTTGGCCGTATCCACCTATTGGAGCAAAATTCCAAGATGTGGTCGACTGTGTTTTGGTGCCCATGTAACATGAACATAGCTTTACGTGATTTGTTTGCTTGTATTGTGGGCAAAGTACAAAAAGCCAGTTTAAAGTTTCTATTAACATTGTACAGTCATGGCCAAAAGTTTTGAGAATGACACAAATATTAATTTTTACAAAGTCTACTGCTTCACTTTTTCTAATGGCAATTTGCATATACTCCAGAATGTTATAAAGAGTGATCAGCTTAACAGCAATTACTTGCAAAGTCAATATTTGGCTAGAAAATGAACTTTATCCCCAAAAACACATTTCAACATCATTGCAGCCCTGCCTTAAAAGGACCAGCTAACCTCTTTTCAGTGACTTGCTCCATTAACACAGGTGTGGGTGTTGATGAGGACATGGCTGGAGATCAATTTGTCATGATTAAGTAAGAATGACACCACTGAACACTTTAAAAGGAGGCTGGTGCTTGGCATCATTGTTACTCTTCTGTTAACCATGGTTATCTCTAAAGAAACATGTGCAGTTATCATTGCAATGCACAAAAATGGCCTAACAGGGAAGAGTATCGCACCTAGGAAGATTGCACCTCAGTTAACAATCTATCGCATCATCAAGAACTTCAAGGAGAGAGGTTCCATTGTTGCCAAAAAGGCTTCAGGGCGCCCAAGAAAGACCAGCAAGCGCCAGGACCGTCTCTTAAAAGTGTTTCAGCTGTGGGATCGGGCTACCAGCAGTGCAGAGCTTGCTCAGGAATGGCAGCAGGCAGGTGTGAGTGCATCTGCATGCACTGTGAGGCGGAGACTCTTGGAGCAAGGCCTGGTTTCAAGGAGGGCAGCAAAGAAGCCACTTCTCTCCAGAAAAAACATCATGGACAGACTGATATTCTGCAAAAGGTACAGGCAGTGGACTGCTGAGGACTGGGGTAAAGTTATTTTCTCTGATGAATCCCCTTTTCGATTGTTTGGGACATCAGGAAAGCGCCTCATTCGGAGAAGACAAGGTGAGCGCTACCACCAGTCTTGTCTCATGCCAACTGTTAAGCATCCTGAAACCATTCATGTGTGGGGTTGTTTCTCAGCCAAGGGAATCGGCTCTCTCACAGTCTTGCCTAAAAACACAGCCATGAATAAAGAATGGTACCAGAATGTCCTCCAAGAGCAACTTCTCCCAACCCTCCAAGAGCAGTTTGGCGATCAACAATGCCTTTTCCAGCATGATGGAGCACCTTGCCATAAAGCAAAGGGGATAACTAAATGGCTCAGGGAACAAAACATAGAGATTTTGGGTTCATGGCCTGGAAACTCCCCAGATCTTAATCCCATTGAGAACTTGTGGTCAATCATCAAGAGATGGGTGGACAAACAAAAACCTAAAAATTCTGACAAAATGAAAGCATTGATTGTGCAAGAATGGACTGCTATCAGTCAGGATTTGGTCCAGAAGTTGATTGAGAGCATGCCAGGGAGAATTGCAGAGGTCCTGAAGAAGAAGGGTCAACACTGCAAATATTGACTTGCTGCATTAACTCATTCTAACTGTCAATATAAGCTTTTGTTACTCATATGTTTGCAATTATTATATTTCTGTCTGTGATAAAAACATCTGTCAAACACACATAAAAACCAGAGGGCAGCAGATCATGTGAAAATACAATATTTGTGTCATTCTCAAAACTTTTGGCCATGACTGTATACATTACTATGCACACTGCAGGCACTCATTCTTGCAGTCTCTCCTATGTGTTGCTGATGCAAGATAGAATAGGGTACTTAATTTTTAAGGAGTGCCTGCAGTTGACAATTTTTTGGTCAAAGATATGATGTATTGTATCTAAATTTATTGATTATGTACTACCCAAATCCCCTATTCTGTTGCATCTGTAGGACATTCCACAGTCCACTTAACCCCTTTACTCCAGAGGGTGGTTTGCACATTAATGACTGGGCCAAATTTTACAATTCTGACCACTGTCCCTTTATCAGGTAATTGAGTCGCCCTCCAGAGCAGTGGGAACTCGGATCTGTGCCTATAGACTACTATGGGGGATGTCACGGTAACACAGCTCAGTCCGTGGCTCTGGTGCTCACCTTTTAATGTGGGATATTTACAGGTGAATTGAATATTGGTATGGGGATTCGTGACGCCACCTGTGGTACCTGGTCAGGGTGACCAGCGCTGCTGTGCAGATCCACTGAAGGGTTAATATTGTCCAGCTAGATGTTAAGCCTTCCACAGGTAAGGCTGAGTCCTTCAGGGCAGATAGATGTGTAGGGATTCAGGACAGACGGGGACCCGGCAGTTAAGGGTAATAAGGTAGACACACACATAAGTCACTTTGGTACCTTTACTGAAGATGTTGCAGGCACTCCCCGGAGCACTGTAGGGTGAAGGGTGCACATCCAGATTCCTCCACTGAGTAGGTGTGTGGCCACCTGTTCTCTGCCTTTTTGTAATGAAGTATTGGCCTGCGTGTAGCTTGGCCTAACTTAGTCTCCATCTTTTACCTGGCTGATCTTGTGATTGGACCTTCTCTGAAAGGACAGAGTCTTTTATGGCGGATCCTGCCAGACTCCGTCCTCCTGATCCTGCTACATATCAGCTCTGTGGTACTCCTGGGACTTGTAGTCCTCCAGGAACTCCGGTGTTCTCCTAATGGGTCGTGGAGATCCCTATAGGCTCGGACCCCGGTGTCCGGACAATACTTGCAGAGGTAAGCTGTAACGGCTTTTCTGCCTCATTCACTTTCCACTCGCCTACGGCCTACCTGGGCCCTCACACGATCACACACTGGCAATTGGTGGGCTGCCTCTTGACCGCTCTCCAAGCGTCGGCACGTTTTCTCACTGAGCTGCACTCACTTGTTTCAGCTCTGACTAGGCTGGAGTGGTTTCCGTTCCACTTTTACTAGCCTCCACTCTGTTGAACTGAATGGCTCTGCAGCCTCTCTCTTCAGCTACCAACTGAGCTCTCCTCAGAACTAACTCTCTTCTGCACTCTCTGAGGAGACTGAACTTGACTGGACTGTTTCCTGTGTTCACTCTCCTTTATATGTCTAAACAGCTCCATCTGGTGGTCTTTAGGGATGGGTGAAGGTGTGTGAATGTATATAATGACCTCTAGTGGTGTATTCCTTCAGTGCACCCTTCTGGGAGATATGAATCCAGTCGCAGCTGGGCTCCACATAATAACTCTGGAACGCTTGCATAGATCCTGGTGATTCTGACAATGATTCTCGTGACATATTGTTCTTCGCGATAGTGGTAAAATTTCTTTGTTATGACTTGCGTTTATTTGTGAAAAAAACGGAAATTTGGCGAAACTTTTGCAATTTTTCAACTTTTAATTTTAATGGCCTTAAATCACACAGATATGTCACACAAAATACTTAATAAGTAACATTTCTCATATGTTTACTTTACATCAGCACAATTTTGGAACAAAATTTTTTTTTGTTAGGAAGTTATAAGGGTTAAAAGTTGACAGGCGATTTCTCATTTTAGAACACCATGTTTTTTTAGGGACCAAATCACATTCAAAGCATCTATATGATAGAAAATAACCAAAAGTAACACCATTCTAAAAACTGCACCCCTCAAGGTGCTCAAAACCACATTCAAAAAGTTTATTAACCCTTCTGGTGCTTCACAGGAATTTTTTGAATGATTAAAAATAAATTAACTTTTAACTTTTTTCACAAAAAAATTACTTCAGGTCCATTTTTTTTATTTTCCCAATCGTAACAGGAGAAATTGGACCCCAAAAGCTATTGTGCAATTTCCTGAGTACACTGATACCCCATATGTGGGAGGAACCACTGTTTCGCCGCATGGCAGAGCTCGGAAGGGAAGGAGCACTTTTGAATTTTTCAACGCAGAATTAGCTGGAAATTATATAAGATGCCATGACACATTTGGAGAGCCCCTGATGTGCCTAAACAGTGGAAACCCTCAATTCTAACTCCAACCCTAAACCCAACACACCCCTAACCCTAATCTCAACCCGAATCCCAATCCAAACTTTAGCCCCAACCCAAACCCTAACTTTGGCCCCAACCCTAACCCTAACTTTAGCCCCAACACTAACCCTAACCCTAATGGGAAAATGGAAATAAATACATTTTCTTAATTTTATTATTTTTCCTTAACTAAGCGGGTGATAAAGGGAGTTTAATTTACTATTTATAGCGGGGTTTTATGTTTGGCAGCTGTCACATGCTAAAAGACGCTTTTTAATGCAAAAAAATAGTTTTTTGCATCACAACATTTCGAGAGCTATAATTTTTCCATATTTTGGCCCATAGAGTCATGTGAGGTCTTATTTTTTGCGGGACGAGTTGGCGTTTTAATTGTTACCATTTTCGGGCACATGACATTTTTTGATCGCTTTTTATCATGATTTTTGGGAGGCAGAATGAACAAAAACCAGCAATTCATGAATTTCTTTTGGGGGGGCGTTTATACCATTCCGTGTGTTAAAATTGATAAGGCAGTTTTATTCTGCGGTTCAGTACAGTTACAGAGATATTTCATTTATATCATTTTTTGTTTTGGAGATTTTATACAATAAAAACAATTTTATATAAAAAAATATTTTTGCATCGCTTTATTCTGCGAGCTATAACTTTTTAATTTTTTTTACTGATGATGCTGTATGGCAGCTGGACAAGATGATGTTTTCAGTGGTACCATGTTTATTTATATCCGTCTTTTGATCGCGTGTTATTCCATTTTTTGTTCGGCGGTATGATGATAAAGCATTATTTTTTGCCTCATTTTTTTTAAGGGGTTCACTAAAGGGGTTAACTAGTGGGACAGTTTTATAGGGCGGGTCGTTACGGGCGCGGCGATACTAAATATGTGTACTTTTATTGTTTTTTTAGTTACATAATAAAAATGTGTTTATTGGGGAAATATATATATATATATATATATATATATATATATATATATATATATAGTACAGACCAAAAGTTTGGACACACCTTCTCATTTAAAGATTTTTCTGTATTTTCATGACTTTGAAAATTGTACATTCACACTGAAGGCATCAAAACTATGAATTAGCACCTGTGGAATTATATACTTAACAAAAAAGTGTGTAACAACTGAAATTATGTCTTATATACTAGTTTCTTCAAAGTAGCCACCTTTTGCTTTGATGACTGCTTTGCACACTCTTGGCATTCTCTTGATGAGCCTCAAGAAGTAGTCACCGGAAATGGTTTTCACTTCACAGGTGTGCCCCTGTTAGGTTTAATAAGTGGGATTTCTGACCTTATAAATGGGGTTGGGACCATCAGTTGTGCAGAAGTCTGGTGGATACACAGTTGATAGTCCTACTGAATAGACTGTTAGAATTTGTAATATGGCAAGAAAAAAGCAGCTAAGTAAAGAAAAACGAGTGGCCATCATTACTTTAAGAAATGAAGGTCAGTCAGTCCGAAAAATTGGGAAAACTTTGAAAGTGTCCCCAAGTGCAGTTGCAAAAACCATCAAGCGCTACAAAGAAATTGGCTCACATGAGGACCGCCCCAGGAAAGGAAGACCAAGAGTCACCTCTGCTTCTGAGGATAAGTTTATCCGAGTCACCAGCCTCAGAAATCGCAGGTTTACAGCAGCTCAGATTATAGACCATGTCAATGCCACACAGAGTTCTAGCAGCAGACACATCTCTACATAACTGTTAAGAGGAGACTTTGTGCAGCAGGCATTCATGGTAAAATAGCTGCTAGGAAACCACTGCTAAGGACAGGAAACAAGCAGAAGAGACTTGTTTGGGCTAAAGAACACAAGAATGGACATTAGACCAGTGGAAATCTGTGCTTTGGTCTGATGAGTCCAAATTTGAGATCTTTGGTTCCAACCACCGTGTCTTTGTGTGATGCAGAAAACGTGAACGGATGGACTCTACTTGCCTGGTTCTCACCGTGAAGCATGGAGGAGGAGGTGTGATGATGTGGGGGTGCTTTGCTGGTGACACTGTTGGTGATTTATTCAAAATTGAAGGCATACTGAATCAGCATGGCTACAACAGCATCTTGCAGTGGCATGCTATTCTATCCAGCTTGCGTTTAGTTGGACCAGCATTTATTTTTCAACAGGACAATGACCCCAAATACACCTCAAGGCTGTGTAAGGGCTATTTGAGCAAGAAGGAGAGTGATGGGGTGCTACACCAGATGACCTGGCCACTACAGTCACTAGACCTGAACCCAATCGAGATGGTTTGGGGTGAGCTAGACCGCAGAGTGAAGGCAAAAGGGCCAACAAGTGCTAAGCATCTCTGGTAACTCCTTCAAGATTGTTGGAAGACCATTTCTGGTGACTGCCTCTTGAAGCTCATCAAGAGAATGCCAAGAGTGTGCAAAGCAGTCATCAAAGCAAAAGGTGGCTACTTTGAAGAACCTAGAATATAAGACATATTTTCAGTTGTTTCACACTTTTTTGTTAAGTATATAATTCCACAAGTGTTAATTCATAGTTTTGATGCCTTCAGTGTCAATGTACAATTTTCATAGTCATGAAAATACAGAAAAATCTTTAAATGAGAAGGTGTGTCCAAACTTTTGGTCTGTACTGTATATTTTTATTTATTTAGGGATTTTTTTTTTTTTAGATTTTTACACAGTATAAATTTTTTTTTTACATTTTTACATTGTCCCAGGGTGGGAAATCACTATATAGTGTCAGATCGCTGATCTGACACTGCAGAGCACTGTGTCAGATCAGCAATCTGACAGGCAGTGCAGGAGGCTTGCGGGTGCCTGCACTCAGCATCACATCGCGTTGCTCTGAGGGTCTCAGGGAAGCACGCAGGGAGCCCCCTCCGTGCCCGATGCTTCCCTATGCCACCGGAACGCTGCGATCGCAGTGTGCTGGGAGAGGTCCGTGACCGCTCCTGGCACTTAGTTACGGGTGTCAGCTGTGAGAATCAGCTGACACCCGGCCATGATCACAAGCGCTCCCCCTGTGAGTGTGAGCGCGGCTGATCAGTGATGACGTACTATCCCGTCCTTGGGAATTAAGTCCCAGGGCACATGGACGGGATAGTACGTCAAATGGTAGAAAGGGGTTAAATTCAATGAATGGTGCACCATTTGGTCAATGCTGCAAAAACTTGTATACTGCTTTTGTAGAGGAAAATGATTGAACTATTGAATCTCTTTTCAGGGGTTGGAAAAATTCAGATCTCTGATACTGTCATATTATTTCTAGAATATTCTATATCCCTTCATGTTACCTCTCCCGCCCTTTCTTTTTTGTTCTTTCTTCTTCTCCTCAAGGAGGATGTGCTGTTATATAGCTCAATAACCAACCAAAATAAAAATAAAATGCAATTTAATTATTTAAAAATTATACAATGTGATTTTCTGTTTTTTATTTTTAGATTCTGTCTCTCATATTTGAAGTGTACCTACGATAAAAATTACAGACATTTCTATTTTTTTGGGAAAACTGAGAAAACTTTCAAAATTGGCAGTGTATCAAATACTTATTTTCCCCACTGTATATTTTTTACCAGTTTTCCACGTTTTTTACCACTTTTATCTGTAATTGTCAGTTCACACTAAGCTAGTGAGAAAAGATTATCTGTTATCTGTCATGATGTCTCCCATATATAGTACACAAGACATGAGGTATTCATGCTCTTCATACATAACATACTGTAATACAAATTGTATTTTCCAAGCCAAAGCTGTCCAAAAACTTAAGAAATAGCTTATAATATTGATCTTATTATCCAGACATAATAAAGTGTGAAAATACCTGAATCCAAATATTACATTTACGGCCATACAAATCAAGCTGAATGTAGCACTAATGGTCCAACCCACATAGACACACCATGGAGGTAAAACTTTGTTCCCATGGAGGACAGAATTTTCAAACAAGCTGTGATCTAAAAAAAACCAACAAATACGAAATAGCTTTATTTTAACCATTCAAGAGATGAATAATAAACTTTTGAATGATCTGTCCAACAAATTTCTAGTGCTTTTAAAACTTTTTGATTAACTATCAATATTTTTCATAGATAACAGATCACCTGAGGATCTTTACCTATAATTACAAGACTAATATCATCTGATTATTAATGATAATGGATGAACTATATTTTTTAATCCACCCTAAATACTTATTTATTATTGACCTCAATATTCTAAAGCTCTCACAGTCATTGTAGCAATATTATTTACATTAATTATATTTATTTGTAGATTATATGGGGTTCAGTATCACAATTATATCAACAGGGTATATAGACATATATTATAGAAATATATCAGCTGTTACAGGCTCCAGTGGGGGTGAGATAAACAATGCATAGAGCTGCACTGCACAGCTTCATTCACTGTATAGCAGACACTGCCGGGTACTGCAGAACAACTCTTATTCAGTGTGCAGTGCAACTCCATTCAATGTTTACTCTGGCTGCCACAGGAACCTGTAATAGCTTATCATGAGGGTGCTAGGGTCTTGAACCACAACCATAGACATTCCTATTCAATATCTTATGCAAATAATCTTTTTGATACTATTCAGCTGCAAATACAGGACTTAGATGGTTGGTCCACTACTTTTATATTGATGACTTATCATTAGGTCATCATTATTTTTAGGATAGGTCATTTATATCAGATCAGTGGGGTAATAACATCTGGCATCCCCACTGAACAGCTGATCCTGGTGCCATTGGTAGACGGATGTTAGCAGTTGTAGAGCTGAACAGTAAAACACTTCAAATGAATAGGCATAGAACTATAGTAACCAGCTACAGCCACTGCACAATTGATGGAGATCTACTTTACAGGACATCAATTTCTAACACCTGGCTGCCACAGCCACCGAGAACAGCTGATCTGAGGGGTTGACGGTGTCGGAATTAATATAAAAAAGTGGTTGAACATTTTTTAACCCCTTCCTTCCCAAACCTGTTTTCACATTCATGAGCAGCGCAAATTCTACAATTCTGACGAGTGTCACTGTATGTGGTAATAACTCTGGAACGCTGCAACGGATCTCACTGATTCTGGGACTGTTTTTTCATGACATATTGTATTTCGTGTTAGTGGTAAAAGTAGTTTGATGTGACTTGCGTACATTTGTGAAAAAATTGGAAATTTGGAGAAAATTTTCCAATTTTCAAATGTTTAATTTTTATGCTATTAAACCAGAGAGTACCAGTATGTCACTCAAAATAGTTAATAAATAACATTCCCAGCATCTTCGTGTTATTTGCAGGAGAAGATGGCATTTTCAGAGATATCATTTTAACATTCATAGTTTTGATCGCGGTGTGTTCCACTTTTTGTTTGGCTGTATGATGAAAAAGCAACGTTTTTTGCCTATTTTTTATATATTTATTTTTACGGTGTTCAGTGAAGGGGTTATCTAGTGGGACAGTTTTATAGCTCAGGTTGTTTCAGAGGCGATGAATATGTGTAGTTTTTTTTTTTCATAAAAGGAGTTATTTATGGGTACAATATATACATATATTTAGTTATTATTTTGTGATTTACTTATTTTTAAAAAAAATAACTTTTTTTTTACTTTCACACTTAGTCCTTCTATGGTACTTTCATTTTTTGCAGTCTGATTGCTTTATAAAGCATTGCAATAACTAGTTTTCTAGTACTGGTGACCCTGATGTTGTCATGATGGCATTGGGTCACCATGGCAACGATCAGTCCCTTGCAATGACATTGCAGGGGCGCCGATTGGAGGGGAGAGGGAGCTGCCTCACTCTGCCTGCCTTCTAAATTCTGCAATCGAAATCAGTCACAGCATTTAGAGGACTAAACTGCTGGGAGAGGTGTGGACATTACTCCTGGCAGTGAGTGCAGTGTGTCAGCTGTCATGTCAGTGTAGGAGTAGTGGAGGTGATGTTCTACTCCATGACACACCAAATGGTTAAATGTATTTTATATTGATGTATGTTATTTGAGAGAAAAATCCCTCTGCGGCTGCAGTCTAACCTAGATAGGGTTAACAGTAAAGGCCGGGCCAGATTAGGGAGTGGAGAGCTAGAATTAGTACCAAGTTCAGTGTCAAGGATAGTTAGAGAGAGCGTGATGAAGTGACAGCATCGGTCACAGGCAATAGGCTGCTAGGGACAGCATGGGCCTGCTACTCGGGACAGTGGATTGCCAAAGAACCCTTCTGTGTGAGTCAAACTTTCTGTCACGTCGCCATTGGACTCGGTGGCTGGTGTTCCTGCCTCGGCAGTTGGGGGCGCCGGACTCCTTCGACTAGTGGTGCCGGTGATAGGAATGCTATGTCCTCATGTGGTCCCGCTCCTTTGACACCGGTCTCTGTCGCTGGGCATTGCCGTGTTTCTCCTGTGGGTGATGTTGGTGACAGAGAAGGGGTCCCTGTGTAGGCGTCTGGTGGGCGCAGGCTTCGCTCTTCTGTCAGAGGTGCAGTGGTTGGTGCCAGTCGTGCATCGCCTTCTGGCCTGGTTCTGGGGGCGGTCCGGATGAGGTCATCAGGCTGTGAGCCTGTGAGAGGTAGCCGTGTCCTTCAAATACTTTGGAGCCTGTCCTGCAAGCCACCAGATATAGTTTTGGTTTCCACAGTGTGCTAGTCTGTATTTGTTATTTAGTCTCTGACCTTAGCCTAGATTTTTGACCCTTCTACTGCCTGCCGATTTTGTACCTTTGCTGCCTTCCTGGTTTTGACCCTAACTTTAGCCTGGATTTTTGACCCTTCTACTGCCTGACGATTTTGTACCTTTGCTGCCCGCCTGGTGTTGACCCTAACTTCAGCCTGGATTTTTGACCCTTCTATTGCCTGCCGATTTTGTACCTTTGCTGCTCGCCTGGTTTTGACCCTAACTTTAGCCTGGATTTTTGACCCTTCTACTGCCTACCGATTTTGTACCTTTGCTGCCCTCCCAGTTTTGACTTTGACTCCTGGCTACGCTTCCGGTCCCGTTTTATGTTCCCTTCCTGGCGACCTTCCTGCTCCGGTCCACTGCTCTCATAGGCAGCTACCTCTTGGGCTCCGCTGTAATTCCAGATCCCTGTACGGGGGTAAAGGGTCTCGGGGTGCTGTCTTACCTGCAGCTCAGACTCGCAACGGACGGACGTCACACTTTCAATCTGGGAACCTCAAGATAGACGTCGAGGCCTTTGGGCACACTAAGCCTGAAGAGCTGTAGGGAACATTTTGTGTAGTCATCAAGATGCGAGTTCCCTTTATAAAGAAAGGGGCTTGGGCACATTACATCAGCTGAACACCCGATGGCAATCGCGTGCACACAGCTTCTGTGAGAGCAAAATGGCCTGCACATATCCATATGTCCAAAGTTAGTAAGTACTTCACAACCTGGACGTATAGACATCTAAAGTCGTGAAGGGTTTAAAGCATCATTATCCCTGATTAAATACTTTAGCACGATATGGTGTTTCCTGCCAATACCTTCGATTTTATGGACACATATTATTTGACTAACTCTTCATCGGATTTATAGTCTTCCTGTTCTCTTGGTCAGTACTCTTGTGCCGAGGTTTGGTCCTTTATTATTTATGATTCTCAATATTAAAGTTAAGGATTAGTTGCATTTTTTATCTCAATAGTATTTCACATTCTAGTTGCTATTAATACTTTAGAAATTAACCTGGTCAGCTACTTAGTCTGCCATCTTAGATGGGGTTCTTCTGATACAAACTTATGTTTTAATTAATTTGAATCTGTTATGTCATTATTTGATTTCATAGCTAATAAAGTATTGATTTATATTTTATATTTGGAACGTTAGTCCTTTCTTTACAAGTATTTTTTACAAGAAATCAACAATGCCTTGTGATCATACAACCACTTTACCACTTTAAAATTATTAAATAAAATAAAGTTGAGTATCGTGTATTTTTTTCCACTTAAAAACTACGATATAGGAAGTCAATACGTGCTTCAGTTACAGAGCGTCCATGATTTTGAAGTGTTTACAGGACCATTTTTTTATAAATAATAACTAAATTCCCTGACCAAGACAGAATGGCTTATTGGTGCCCCTCCTTGCACCCAGCATAAACATTTTTAACTGTGACATGAAGCAAAGATTGCACCACTTGACGTTAAAGCTGCATATAGTTTTGTACCTGGTGAATATCGTGAACAAGAGCTATTTTCGCAATCATTGAATTCTGTTTGACCATTTTTACCACCATTATTTGAACTACAATCTTCAAATCCACTTGAGTGTTGAGAAGAAACTGATGGGCATTGACTCTTGTATCCCCTGCTCCCATTTCCAAAGTGAATGCTTGAAGTAGAAAAATCTCTCTGTATATAGAAAAACAGAGTATGTGAGATTTAAGATCATGTGAATACTAGGAGAACATCAATCAATAAATACAGTTTTGTAAAAAGTGTAGCTGCAGAGTAAAATGAACAACATATCACTGAAATCAAGCTTGCAGTGCTCAGCATAAATTAATACACTCCCTTTGAGAAGTAAAGTTTTAATCAATAACTCACTGAACTCAAGAATAATTTCCATAATACTGACAAGATTGAGTTTCAAAAAACAGTTTTGAACCCATAACATGAAAGTAAGGTTAGTAATATAACTTTCATTCCAAAAATATTCAGTTTTACTCAAATTAGTTAATGCAACAATGAAAAACAACTGCATAAAGTATTATGTATGACCTCCATGATTTTTAAGGACAGCACCACATTTTTCAGCATGGTCCCTGGGAAAATGTAGGTGGGCTTTTTTGTGACTGGGTTTTAGGAGAGGATTTCTTGATAGACAACACCCATGCATGCAATTCCTGTGCAATGTACACAGTATTGTGTTATGGGAAACACTCATCCTGGTTTGGTTTGCTATTTTTTTAGCTAATGGAGTGAATTTGAATGTCAATTTTCTTCAACCATTCTCATCAGAAGATGCTTTTGTTTAAGTGTTAAACTCTCTGTGAGATAGGTACTGAAAATTTTGCTAAAATTTTGTATCGCTTTGCTACAGTATTCTGGCTAAGTGAAGCTTTGCTAATCTTCTTCTAGCCTTCACCCACCTTTCTTGTGTAAAGAAATTATTTTCTTTCTCAGGTATTGGGACATTTCTCTTCCATGTGGTTCTATTGCTGGCAGTATGTAATTGCATGGGCTTTCTTTGTTAAGCAACACTCTTCTTTAGTGACCTGTCTGCTGGACAGGGCCGGTGTCAGCACTCGGCACACCCATTATTATATGGGGCCCATAATATACTATATGCAGCATTATATGGGGCCTATTCTGTATGGAGCATTATTTGGAGCCCATTCAGTATGGAGCAATATATGGGGCTCATTGTATACTGGAGCATTACATAGGGATAATTATGTATGGAGCAATGTATGCAGCTCAATATACTGTATGGGGTATTTGATAACACAATAGCACCAACCATCACATATATGTATATCTAATGCACATCAAATAAGTCACAGTTGAAATACTACTGTGTATATGAATACATATGGATGTAAGGACAGTATAGGAAAAACTGCAATTGCAAAGCAACAAAAAGAAAGAAACTAGCAGTACAAAAATCCCATAAAATCAACTTTATTTAACATAATGTAAAACCTTAAACAAATACAGGTGCATGGTACATGAGAGAGCTGATAGACACAGTGGTGTCAGCACAGAAAAGCCATTAGGGGACAGGGGTCCATCTACCCACCCATATAAATCACAACAATAACAATGTCATAACCACTATAATAAGCACACATCATGGGCCAAAATAGCATCCCAAACATATCCAAGACATGACATATAGTGTAGTAACTATACCTGATAGAGTAAGGTAGAGAGGGACCACCAACCCACCCCGACGCGCGTTTCGGAGACACACTCCTTCCTCAGGGGGCCTAATGCAGCAATGTCTGGAACCACTTTTTATAATAGGTATAACGGAAACGGAATTTATACCGCCCAGTGACATCACGCCTGGAGACTCGTGTAAGAAATGCTATTGCACATGTGCAATCAATAATTAATCCCGGAATAACAAGGCATTGTGTATAAGTACCTGGTATTAAGATAACGCTATGGAACTGCCCGTTATCTTTGTTTTTGATTGCATTACATTTATTTCAGCTCTATTCCACCTTATGCCCTCTAAGAAAATGGCCGCATTGATCTTCGGGTACATGTACGCATGCGCCTGCCTTGTCCCCTGATTCACGTTTCTCCCTCTGGATGTCCGTCATCCGGTCACGTGGGGCCCCACGTACTTCCGGTGATGGCGTTCATGGTGGACGCGGATCCTGTGGGTGACAGCGGGCAGTTCCATAGCGTTATCTTAATACCAGGTACTTATACACAATGCCTTGTTATTCCGGGATTAATTATTGATTGCACATGTGCAATAGCATTTCTTACACGAGTCTCCAGGCGTGATGTCACTGGGCGGTATCAATTCCGTTTCTGTTATACCTATTATAAAAAGTGGTTCCAGACATTGCTGCTTTGGCCCCCTGAGGACATTGCTGCATTAGGCCCCCTGAGGAAGGAGTGTGTCTCCGAAACGCGCGTCGGGGTGGGTTGGTGGTCCCTCTCTACCTTACTCTATCAGGTAAAGTTACTACACTATATGTCATGTCTTGGATATGTTTGGGATGCTATTTTGGCCCATGATGTGTGCTTATTATAGTGGTTATGACATTGTTATTGTTGTGATTTATATGGGTGGGTAGATGGACCCCTGTCCCCTAATGGCTTTTCTGTGCTGACACCACTGTGTCTATCAGCTCTTTCATGTACCATGCACCTGTATTTGTTTAAGGTTTTACATTATGTTAAATAAAGTTGATTTTATGGGATTTTTGTACTGTTAGTTTCTTTTCTTTTGTTGTATGGGGTATTATATAGGGCCTATTGTGTATGGAGCAATATATGGGCCCATTTTGTATGGAGCAATATATGGGGTCCATCATATACAATATGGAGCATGATATGGGGCTCATTATTCTTTATGGAGCATTATATGGGGCTCATTATACTGTATGGAGCAATATACAGGTGCTTCCCACAAAATTAGAATATCATCAAACAGGTAATTTATTTCAGTTCTTCAATACAAAAAGTGAAACTCATATATTACATGGAGTCATTGCAAACAGAGTGATGTATTTCAAGTCTTTATTTCTGTTAATGTTGATGATTATGGCTTACAGCCAATGAAAACCCAAAAGTCATTATCTCAGTAAATTAGAATACTTTATAACACCAACTTGAAAAATTAAATTAAAAACTGAAATGTTGGCTTACTGGAAGATATGATCAGTAAATGCACTCAATATACTTGGTCGGCGCTAGTGTTGAGCATTCCGTTACCGCAAGTATCGGGTATCGGCCGATATTCGCGGTATCGGAATTCCAATACTGAGTTCCGATACTTTTGCCATATCGCATACCGTAATCGGAAGTTCCCATAATGCTATAAGAGGCAGTGTAATTTTATTCAGCCAATGAGGAATCCTAAGAAGTGTGGGCACATCCTGTAATGCTGCGGTCATGTTAACTAATGGCATGGCTGTGATTGGCTGCTGAAATGATGTCAGAATGCACTATAAAAGGTGCCGCCGCCATTTTGGTTTCACTCTGCTGCTCTTCTGACTCTGAGGGACAGTTAGAGATTGTGATTTTGTGAATTGTTCTGTAGGCAGGCTATTTTACAAACCGCTATGTAAAGCTTCCTTTTGCCTTGAAGTGCTGTTTTCACAGCTCTCTGCAAGGTCTGTGTGTGAGTGCACTCACTGCCTCATCCTTTTTTTTTTTTTAATTGGTGCTGCTCCATTCAATTTCAATTAACTCTCATCTATTAGTGTGACGCGCTTCCATCCGTATTCAATACATTGGTTGCAAACACTATAGAAGTACATAGCGGAGCCTTTCAGAGCTAGTGAACAGTTGTCTGCAGTGTTCACAGCTCTCTGGGAGGTCTCTTTGTGAGTGCAGATCACGCTGAAGTTAGTTCTTCATCCACTGTTGGTTGGAGTCTGCTAAGCGTGTGTCACTGCCTCATCCTTTTATTTTTTTTGTAATTGGTGCAGCTCCATTCAATTTCAATTAACTCTCATCTATTAGTGTGAGGCGCTTCCATCCGTATCCAATACATTGGTTGCAAACACTATAGAAGTACATAGCGGAGCCTTTCAGAGCTAATGAACAGTTGTCTGCAGTGTTCACAGCTCTCTGGGAGGTCTCTTTGTGAGAGCAGATCATGCTGAAGTTAGTTCTTCATCCACTGCTGGCTGGAGTCTGCTAAGCGTGTCACTGCCTCATCCTTTGATTTTTTTTGTAATTATTGCTGCTCCATTCATTTTTAATTAACTGTCATCTATTAGTGTGACGCGCTTCCATCCGTATCCAATACATTGGTTGCAAACACTATAGAAGTACATAGCGGAGCCTTTCAGAGCTAGTGAACAGTTGTCTGCAGTGTTCACGGCTGTCTGGGAGGTCTCTTTGTGAGTGCAGATCACGCTGAAGTTAGTTCTTCATCCACTGCTGGTTGGAGTCTGCTAAGCGTGTGTCACTGCCTCATCCTTTTTTTTTTTTGTAATTGGTGCTGCTCCATTCAATTTCAAATAACTCTCATCTATTAGTGTGACGCGCTTCCATCCATATCCAATGCATTGTTTGCAAACACTATAGAAGTACATAGCGGAGCCTTTCAGAGCTAGTGAACAGTTGTCTGCAGTGTTCACGACTGTCTGGTAGGTCTCTTTGTGAGTGCAGATTACGCTGAAGTTAGTTCTTCATCCACTGCTGGTTGAAGTCTGCTAAGCGTGTGTCACTGCCTCATCCTTTGATTTTTTTGTAATTGGTGCTGCTCCATTCAATTTCAAATAACTCTCATCTATTAGTGTGACGCACTTCCATCCGTATCCAATACATTGGTTGCAAACACTATAGAAGTACATAGCAGAGCCATTCAGAGCTAGTGAACAGTTGTCTGCAGTGTTCACGGCTGTCTGGGAGGTCTCTTTGTGAGTGCAGATCACGCTGAAGTTAGTTCTTCATCCACTGCTGGTTGGAGTCTGCTAAGCGTGTGTCACTGCCTCATACTTTTTTTTTTTTTGTAATTGGTGCTGCTCCATTCAATTTCAAATAACTCTCATCTATTAGTGTGACGCGCTTCCATCCGTATCCAATACATTGGTTGCAAACACTATAGAAGTACATAGCGGAGCCTTTCAGAGCTAGTGAACAGTTGTCTGCAGTGTTCACGGCTCTCTGGGAGGTCTCTTTGTGAGTGCAGATCATGCTGAAGTTAGTTCTTCATCCATTGTTGGTTGGAGTCTGCTAAGCGTGTCACTTCCTCATCCTTTGATTTTTTTTGTAATTATTGCTGCTCCATTCATTTTCAATTAACTGTCATCTATTAGTGTGACGCGCTTCCATCCGTATCCAATACATTGGTTGCAAACACTATAGAAGTACATAGCGGAGCCTTTCAGAGCTAGTGAACAGTTGTCTGCAGTGTTCACGGCTGTCTGGGAGGTCTCTTTGTGAGTGCAGTTCACGCTGAAGTTAGTTCTTCATCCACTGCTGGTTGGAGTCTGCTAAGCGTGTGTCACTGTCTCATCCTTTTTTTTTGTAATTGGTGCTGCTCCATTCAATTTCAAATAACTCTCATCTATTAGTGTGACGCGCTTCCATCCATATCCAATACACTGGTTGCAAATACTATAGAAGTACATAGCGGAGCCTTTCAGAGCTAGTGAACAGTTGTCTGCAGTGTTCACGACTGTCTGGTAGGTCTCTTTGTGAGTGCAGATCACGCTGAAGTTAGTTCTTCATCCACTGCTGGTTGAAGTCTGCTAAGCGTGTGTCACTGCCTCATCCTTTGATTTTTTTGTAATTGGTGCTGCTCCATTCAATTTCAAATAACTCTCATCTATGAGTGTGATGCACTTCCATCCGTATCCAATACATTGGTTGCAAACACTATAGAAGTACATAGCGGAGTCTTTTGGCTGGTTTGCGGCCTGCAGGACCAGACAGATTAGTATTACCCTATTTTTTGTAGCCTTATCTATTGCATTCTAGTTTCCTGCATCGTAATAGCTACAAAAATTTTGTGAGTGATACTATTGATTGTACATCTTTTGTCTCAATCCCAACCTTTGTTTTTTTGGTGAAAAACACTAAAAAGTTAATAAAGTTCACCAAACACTACACTTGACACTAACTAGGCCACATTAGCTGATATTAAAGTGTAGTCCACACTTAATAAACTTAGTGTTTCTAATACCTGTTAGCAGCTGTTCAGGAATAAGCACACTAAGGCCTTAGTACTGTTCTGCCTATCTTTATCAATCTACCAAGATGAAGAAGGCAGGGAGTAAGGCACGTGGGCGTGGGCGTGGAGTTTCAGCAGGGAGAGGACGTGGGGATTCTGTGCCTGCTGCGGCCACCAGTGACACAGCATCCACCAGTTTTCCCCGAGAGCGGTCGTTTATGCGCAGTTTTGTAGGAGCTCGGCGTACCCCCACTGTGGCGGGAAGAACAAATTGAAGCCGTTGTCGGATGGATGGCAGCTAACGCATCGACTTCAATTGCTTCCACCTCCTCTCATGACAAGAGCACTGAAGAGCAACCATCTGTCTCTTCACCATCTGCCAACTTGCCCAGGCAGTCAGAGAGCTTTGTACAGGAGCCAGCTCAGTCTCTACTTCTGTTCTCAGAATCTGTTGGCTTGGAAAGAGGAGGCCAGCCAAGCAGCATTCTAGAATGTGAAGAAGAGGGAGTATGCAGTGATGCGCAACTGCTTTGTCTCTCTGAATCTGAAGAGGCGGGTGAGCCAGTGCCGATGGTCAGCACACCGCAGAACACATCTGATGATGATGAGACTCAGGTGCCAGTTTCTGTTGCGCATGGTGCTGGCCAGACGACCCAACAGCAGCAGGTGTTGGAAGAGGGTAGTGGAGATGATGAGGTCCTTGACCCATCATGGCGTGAGGAACAGGAAGGTGGTGGGAGCAGCTCTGAGGAAGAGATTCCTGTTATGATTTGGTAGCTGAGGAGAGCAGGCAAAAACGGCAATACACCAGAGAGGTTGGAATCTACTGGATTGCAGTACCCTGACTAACCACCACAACTAAAGGCAGCCGTGGAGCGTTCCTACGTTGGTCCTAGACACCTCGTCACAGCCTGACAGGTTAACTACACCTAAAGATAGAAAGAGGAAAGCTATCTGCCCCGGAGCAGATCCCCAAAGAACATAGAAAGCCCCCAAACATGTAATGGCAGTTAGACAAGAGGAAATACAGACACAGACAGAAAATAGTATGAGCAAACGTTGGGGCCCAATCTTCCTAGAAAGAAAAGGATAGGAAGGACACTTACTGCAATCCAAAAAACCCTAAAAAAATACCAACTCTACTAATTGCAAAAACACCTGAGATCACACGACCTCTACCACCTAAATTAGTTCTCTGGTGTAACAAAACCAAGCCGCAGCCACTGAAAAAACTGGAAAAGGCAAATTAACAAATAACAGTGGCTCAGATAAACTGAGAGGAGCACAAGCCCCCGGAGGGGACCTGGCTGACCTCCACAGAAGTGCAGGGAAAAATGCAAAAAGCAAGCACAAAAATAAAAGCAGAAAATATCTTATCTGTTAGCAGAAGATGCAGGCAAGACTCAGAAAGCTTCCAAGTGAACCAGGAACCAAAGTTGAGACAAGAACAATTGATCACCGGCAACCTTGATGGGAGGGAACCTCCCTTATATAAGACCAGTCTGTAACTCCTGATTGCCAATCTTCACAATCTTCATTGAATGGTTCAGTACTGTTTGTAACCACCAGAGAGAGCTTCTGCTCAGAATTCATTTCTAACACATTCACAACAGTACCCCCCCTTGAGGAGGGGTCACCGAACCCTCATTTGGGCAACCAGGTCGGTCAGGATGAGCTCTGTGATACGCACGGATCAGTCTCCTAGCATGGATGTCCGAAGCAAACACCCAAGAATTGTCCTCCTGACCATAACCTCTCCACTTAACCAAATACTGGAGTTTCCGTCTAGAAAAACGAGAATCCAATATTTTCTCAATCACATACTCCAGATTGCCCTCAACCAAAACAGGGTCAGGAGGCGTAGCCATAGGAACCACTGGCTCGACAAACCTCTTCAATAAGGACTTGTGGAACACGTTATGGATCTTAAATGTCCCTGAAAGAAGTAAACGAAAGGAAACAGGATTAAGAATCTCCATGATCTTATAAGGTCCAATGAACCTAGGCTTAAACTTAGGAGATGCAACTCTCATAGGGATATTTCTTGAGGACAACCAGACCAAGTCCCCCATTTCAAACCGAGGACCATCAGTCCATTGCCGGTTGGCAAACCGCTGGGCCCTCTCCTGAGAGAGGGACAACCTCTCCACTACCTGGTCCCAAATCTGCTGCATACGCTCCACAACAGAGTCAACACCTGGACAGACAGAAGCCTCTGTCTGTCCCGAAGAAAATCGAGGGTGAAACCCAAAATTGCAGAAAAATGGAGACATCAAAGTGGTAGAGCTAGCCCTATTATTAAGAGCAAACTCAGCCAAAGGCAAAAAAGAGACCCAGTCATCTTGATCAGCAGACACAAAGCATCTCATATAAGTCTCCAATGTCTGGTTTGTTCTCTCAGTTTTTCCATTGGTCTGAGGATGAAAAGCTGAGGAGAAAGACAATTGAACACCAAGTTTAGAACAAAAAGTCCTCCAAAATCTGGAAACAAACTGGACTCCTCTGTCAGACACAATGTTCTCAGGAATGCCGTGTAACCGAACCACGTGCTGAAGGTAACAAAGGCACCAATTCGGAGGAGGAAGGCAACTTAGGTAAAGGCACAAGATTTATCATTTTGGAAAACCTATCACAAATCACCCAATATAACGGTCATTCTCTGAGAAACAGGGAGGTCGGAAATGAAATCCATAGAGATATGGGTCCATGGTCTCTTGGGCACAGGCAATGGCATCAACAAACCACTAGAGCGAGAGCAAGGCTTGGAGCGAGAGCAAGTCCCGCAGGACTGCACAAATTCCCTGACGTCACGAGACAAAGTAGGCAACCAAAAGGACCGACTAACCAAGTCTCTGGTACCAAAAATTCGGGGATGACCGGCCACCGCGGAACAATGAATCTCAGACATAACACTCTTTTTCCACCAATCTGGGACAAACAATTTCCCAATAGGGCAGCGCTCGGGTTTATCCTCCTGACACCCTTCCAGAGCCAGTCTCAAATTGGGCGAGATGGCGGAAAGAACTACACCCTCTTTCAAAATAACAGCAGGATCAGATAACTCAGGAGAGTCCGCAAGGAAACTCCTCGAGAGGGCATCCGCCTTAACATTCTTAGTGCCAGGAAGAAAGGAAACCACAAAATTAAAACGTGTGAAAAACAAGGCCCACCTGGCCTGTCTAGGATTTAGTCTCTTGGCTGATTCCAGATAAACCAGATTCTTATGGTCCGTGAGGACCACCACCTGATGTCTGGCTCCCTCCAGCCAATGTCTCCACTCTTCAAAAGCCCACTTCATGGCCAATAACTCCCGATTACCCACATCATAATTATGTTCAGTTGGAGAAAATTTTCGAGAGAAAAAGGCACAAGGGTTACTTTTAGAGGTCTCTGGATCTCTTTGGGACAAAACGGCACCTGCCCCAATTTCAGAGGCATCAACCTCCACCTGAAATGGCAGAGAAACATCAGGCTGCCGTAGAACAGGAGCAGAAGTGAATCTCTGCTTAAGTTCCTGAAACGCAGAGACTGCCTCAGGAGGCCAATTCACTCATCAGAACCCTTTTTGGTCAAATCAGTCAATGGTTTAACAATAACAGAGAAATTACCAATAAATTTACGATAAAAATTGGCAAAACCCAAGAATCTCTGAAGAGCCTTTAATGAAGTAGGTTGGACCCAATCACAGATGGCCTGAACCTTGACTGGGTCCATTTCAATAACAGATGGGGACAAAATGAATCCCAGAAATAAGATCCTCTGTACGCCAAAAAGACACTTTGATCCCTTCACATACAGAGCATTCTCTATCAAAATCTAGAACACAGTCCGAACATGTTTCACATGAGAGTCCCAGTCATTGGAAAAAATCAAGATATCATCCAAATAAACAATCAGAAATTTATCCACAAAATCCCTGAAAATGTCATTCATGAAGGACTGGAAGACGGAAGGAGCATTAGTGAGCCCAAAGGGCATCACTAGGTACTCAAAATGCCACTCTGGGGTATTAAATGCCGTCTTCCATTCATCCCCGTGCTTAATGCGAATAAGGTTATACGCCCCCTGAGGTCAAGCTTGGTAAACCAAATAGCACTTTTCACCCTGGAAAACAGGTCAGAAATCAAGGGTAACGGATATTGATATTTCACAGTGATATTGTTCAAGAGACGATAATCAATACACGGCCTTAATGAACCATCCTTTTTGGCCACAAAGAAAAAACCGGCACCCAAGGGTGAAGAGGATGGTCTGATATGACCCTTCTCTAATGACTCCTTGATATAAGACCACATAGCGTCATGTTCAGGTACAGACAAGTTAAAAAGGCGACCTTTAGGGAATTTACTACCAGGCACTAATTCAATAGCGCAGTCATAGCTCCTATGGGGGGGCAATGATGCAGATTTACTTTCGCTAAACACATCAGAAAAATCAGTCAAAAAGTCAGGAACATCCTGAGCCTGGGGAGAGGCAGAAAAACAGGAGTGTTGGCATTAACACATTGACAGCCCCAACTGGTTACAGACACAGATTTCCAATCCAAAACAGGATTATGAGACTGTAACCAAGGGAAACCTAGTACAATATTGTCATGCAGATTATACAGCACCAAAAATTTGCAACTCTCCTGATGATCAGGTTCAACCCTCATTATCACCTGAGTAGAGAACTGGGGTTTATTCTCAGCCAAAGGGGTAGAATCAATCCCCAGTAGGGGAATAGACTTCCGTAGGGGTATCAAGGGAAACCCACAACGTTTAGCAAAATCAAAATCCATCAGGTTAATAGCTGCTCCCGAATCAACAAAAGCCTGAGCAGAAAATGTGGACAGGGAGCAAATCAGGGTAACAGTCAACAGAAATTTAGTCTGAACACTACCCAAGACAACTGAGCGTGCAAAACGTCTTCCCGCTTAGGGCAGACTGAAATAGCATGAGAGGCGTCACCACAGTAGAAACATAACCCATTGCATTTTCGAAACTCATGACGCTGTGCCCCAGAAGCCACTCTATCACACTGCATGGGTTCAGAAGCTGGTTCACAAGGCAACACTGCTAAGCGTGTGTCACTGCCTCATCCTTTTTTTTTTTGTAATTGGTGCTGTTCCATTCAATTTCAAATAACTCTCATCTATTAGTGTGACGCGCTTCCATCCATATCCAATACACTGGTTGCAAACACTATAGAAGTACATAGCGGAGCCTTTCAGAGCTAGTGAACAGTTGTCTGCAGTGTTCACGACTGTCTGGTAGGTCTCTTTGTGAGTGCAGATCACGCTGAAGTTAGTTCTTCATCCACTGCTGGTTGAAGTCTGCTAAGCGTGTGTCACTGCCTCATCCTTTGATTTTTTTGTAATTGGTGCTGCTCCATTCAATTTCAAATAACTCTCATCTATGAGTGTGATGCACTTCCATCCGTATCCAATACATTGGTTGCAAACACTATAGAAGTACATAGCGGAGCCTTTTGGCTGGTTTGCGGCCTGCAGGACCAGACAGATTAGTATTACCCTATTTTTTGTAGCCTTATCTATTGCATTCTAGTTTCCTGCATCGTAATAGCTACAAAAATTTTGTGAGTGATACTATTGATTGTACATCTTTTGTCTCAATCCCAACCTTTGTTTTTTTGGTGAAAAACACTAAAAAGTTAATAAAGTTCACCAAACACTACACTTGACACTAACTAGGCCACATTAGCTGATATTAAAGTGTAGTCCACACTTAATAAACTTAGTGTTTCTAATACCTGTTAGCAGCTGTTCAGGAATAAGCACACTAAGGCCTTAGTACTGTTCTGCCTATCTTTATCAATCTACCAAGATGAAGAAGGCAGGGAGTAAGGCACGTGGGCGTGGGCGTGGAGTTTCAGCAGGGAGAGGACGTGGGGATTCTGTGCCTGCTGCGGCCACCAGTGACACAGCATCCACCAGTTTTCCCCGAGAGCGGTCGTTTATGCGCAGTTTTGTAGGAGCTCGGCGTACCCCCACTGTGGCGGGAAGAACAAATTGAAGCCGTTGTCGGATGGATGGCAGCTAACGCATCGACTTCAATTGCTTCCACCTCCTCTCATGACAAGAGCACTGAAGAGCAACCATCTGTCTCTTCACCATCTGCCAACTTGCCCAGGCAGTCAGAGAGCTTTGTACAGGAGCCAGCTCAGTCTCTACTTCTGTTCTCAGAATCTGTTGGCTTGGAAAGAGGAGGCCAGCCAAGCAGCATTCTAGAATGTGAAGAAGAGGGAGTATGCAGTGATGCGCAACTGCTTTGTCTCTCTGAATCTGAAGAGGCGGGTGAGCCAGTGCCGATGGTCAGCACACCGCAGAACACATCTGATGATGATGAGACTCAGGTGCCAGTTTCTGTTGCGCATGGTGCTGGCCAGACGACCCAACAGCAGCAGGTGTTGGAAGAGGGTAGTGGAGATGATGAGGTCCTTGACCCATCATGGCGTGAGGAACAGGAAGGTGGTGGGAGCAGCTCTGAGGAAGAGATTCCTGTTATGATTTGGTAGCTGAGGAGAGCAGGCAAAAACGGCAATACACCAGAGAGGTTGGAATCTACTGGATTGCAGTACCCTGACTAACCACCACAACTAAAGGCAGCCGTGGAGCGTTCCTACGTTGGTCCTAGACACCTCGTCACAGCCTGACAGGTTAACTACACCTAAAGATAGAAAGAGGAAAGCTATCTGCCCCGGAGCAGATCCCCAAAGAACATAGAAAGCCCCCAAACATGTAATGGCAGTTAGACAAGAGGAAATACAGACACAGACAGAAAATAGTATGAGCAAACGTTGGGGCCCAATCTTCCTAGAAAGAAAAGGATAGGAAGGACACTTACTGCAATCCAAAAAACCCTAAAAAAATACCAACTCTACTAATTGCAAAAACACCTGAGATCACACGACCTCTACCACCTAAATTAGTTCTCTGGTGTAACAAAACCAAGCCGCAGCCACTGAAAAAACTGGAAAAGGCAAATTAACAAATAACAGTGGCTCAGATAAACTGAGAGGAGCACAAGCCCCCGGAGGGGACCTGGCTGACCTCCACAGAAGTGCAGGGAAAAATGCAAAAAGCAAGCACAAAAATAAAAGCAGAAAATATCTTATCTGTTAGCAGAAGATGCAGGCAAGACTCAGAAAGCTTCCAAGTGAACCAGGAACCAAAGTTGAGACAAGAACAATTGATCACCGGCAACCTTGATGGGAGGGAACCTCCCTTATATAAGACCAGTCTGTAACTCCTGATTGCCAATCTTCACAATCTTCATTGAATGGTTCAGTACTGTTTGTAACCACCAGAGGGAGCTTCTGCTCAGAATTCATTTCTAACACATTCACAACAGTACCCCCCCTTGAGGAGGGGTCACCGAACCCTCATTTGGGCAACCAGGTCGGTCAGGATGAGCTCTGTGATACGCACGGATCAGTCTCCTAGCATGGATGTCCGAAGCAAACACCCAAGAATTGTCCTCCTGACCATAACCTCTCCACTTAACCAAATACTGGAGTTTCCGTCTAGAAAAACGAGAATCCAATATTTTCTCAATCACATACTCCAGATTGCCCTCAACCAAAACAGGGTCAGGAGGCGTAGCCATAGGAACCACTGGCTCGACAAACCTCTTCAATAAGGACTTGTGGAACACGTTATGGATCTTAAATGTCCCTGAAAGAAGTAAACGAAAGGAAACAGGATTAAGAATCTCCATGATCTTATAAGGTCCAATGAACCTAGGCTTAAACTTAGGAGATGCAACTCTCATAGGGATATTTCTTGAGGACAACCAGACCAAGTCCCCCATTTCAAACCGAGGACCATCAGTCCATTGCCGGTTGGCAAACCGCTGGGCCCTCTCCTGAGGGACAACTCTCCACTACCTGGTCCCAAATCTGCTGCATACGCTCCACAACAGAGTCAACACCTGGACAGAAAGAAGCCTCTGTCTGTCCCGAAGAAAATCGAGGGTGAAACCCAAAATTGCAGAAAAATGGAGACATCAAAGTGGTAGAGCTAGCCCTATTATTAAGAGCAAACTCAGCCAAAGGCAAAAAAGAGACCCAGTCATCTTGATCAGCAGACACAAAGCATCTCATATAAGTCTCCAATGTCTGGTTTGTTCTCTCAGTTTTTTCCATTGGTCTGAGGATGAAAAGCCGAGGAGAAAGACAATTGAACACCAAGTTTAGAACAAAAAGTCCTCCAAAATCTGGAAACAAACTGGACTCCTCTGTCAGACACAATGTTCTCAGGAATGCCGTGTAAACCGAACCACGTGCGAAGGAACAAAGGCACCAATTCGGAGGAGGAAGGCAACTTAGGTAAAGGCACAAGATTTATCATTTTGGAAAACCTATCACAAATCACCCAGATAACGGTCATTCTCTGAGAAACAGGGAGGTCGGAAATGAAATCCATAGAGATATGGGTCCATGGTCTCTTGGGCACAGGCAATGGCATCAACAAACCACTAGAGCGAGAGCAAGGCTTGGAGCGAGAGCAAGTCCCGCAGGACTGCACAAATTCCCTGACGTCACGAGACAAAGTAGGCAACCAAAAGGACCGACTAACCAAGTCTCTGGTACCAAAAAATTCGGGGATGACCGGCCACCGCGGAACAATGAATCTTAGACATAACACTCTTTTTCCACCGGTCTGGGACAAACAATTTCCCAATAGGGCAGCGCTCGGGTTTATCCTCCTGACACCCTTCCAGAGCCAGTCTCAAATTGGGCAGATGGCGGAAAGAACTACACCCTCTTTCAAAATAACAGCAGGAATCAGATAACTCAGGAGGTCCGCAAGGAAACTCCTCGAGAGGGCATCCGCCTTAACATTCTTAGTGCCAGGAAGAAAGGAAACCACAAAATTAAAACGTGTGAAAAACAAGGCCCACCTGGCCTGTCTAGGATTAAGTCTCTTGGCTGATTCCAATAAACCAGATTCTTATGGTCCGTGAGGACCACCACCTGATGTCTGGCTCCCTCCAGCCAATGTCTCCACTCTTCAAAAGCCCACTTCATGGCCAATAACTCCCGATTACCCACATCATAATTACGTTCAGTTGGAGAAAATTTTCGAGAGAAAAAGGCACAAGGGTTACTTTTAGAGGTCTCTGGATCTCTTTGGGACAAAACGGCACCTGCCCCAATTTCAGAGGCATCAACCTCCACCTGAAATGGCAGAGAAACATCAGGCTGCCGTAGAACAGGAGCAGAAGTGAATCTCTGCTTAAGTTCCTGAAACGCAGAGACTGCCTCAGGAGGCCAATTCACTCATCAGAACCCTTTTTGGTCAAATCAGTCAATGGTTTAACAATAACAGAGAAATTACCAATAAATTTACGATAAAAATTGGCAAAACCCAAGAATCTCTGAAGAGCCTTTAATGAAGTAGGTTGGACCCCAATCACAGATGGCCTGAACCTTGACTGGGTCCATTTCAATAACAGATGGGGACAAAATGAATCCCAGAAATAAGATCCTCTGTACGCCAAAAAGACACTTTGATCCCTTCACATACAGAGCATTCTCTATCAAAATCTAGAACACAGTCCGAACATGTTTCACATGAGAGTCCCCAGTCATTGGAAAAAATCAAGATATCATCCAAATAAACAATCAGAAATTTATCCACAAAATCCCTGAAAATGTCATTCATGAAGGACTGGAAGACGGAAGGAGCATTAGTGAGCCCAAAGGGCATCACTAGGTACTCAAAATGCCACTCTGGGTATTAAATGCCGTCTTCCATTCATCCCCGTGCTTAATGCGAATAAGGTTATACGCCCCCCTGAGGTCAAGCTTGGTAAACCAAATAGCACTTTTCACCCTGGAAAACAGGTCAGAAATCAAGGGTAACGGATATTGATATTTCACAGTGATATTGTTCAAGAGACGATAATCAATACACGGCCTTAATGAACCATCCTTTTTGGCCACAAAGAAAAAACCGGCACCCAAGGGTGAAGAGGATGGTCTGATATGACCCTTCTCTAATGACTCCTTGATATAAGACCACATAGCGTCATGTTCAGGTACAGACAAGTTAAAAAGCGACCTTTAGGGAATTTACTACCAGGCACTAATTCAATGCGCAGTCATAGCTCCTATGGGGGGGCAATGATGCAGATTTACTTTCGCTAAACACATCAGAAAAATCAGTCAAAAAGTCAGGAACATCCTGAGCCTGGGGAGAGGCAGAAAAACAGGAGTGTTGGCATTAACACATTGGCAGCCCCAACTGGTTACAGACACAGATTTCCAATCCAAAACAGGATTATGAGACTGTAACCAAGGGAAACCTAGTACAATATTGTCATGCAGATTATACAGCACCAAAAATTTGCAACTCTCCTGATGATCAGGTTCAACCCTCATTATCACCTGAGTAGAGAACTGGGGTTTATTCTCAGCCAAAGGGTAGAATCAATCCCCAGTAGGGGAATAGACTTCCGTAGGGGTATCAAGGGAAACCCACAACGTTTAGCAAAATCAAAATCCATCAGGTTAATAGCTGCTCCCGAATCAACAAAAGCCTGAGCAGAAAATGTGGACAGGGAGCAAATCAGGGTAACAGTCAACAGAAATTTAGTCTGAACACTACCCAAGACAACTGAGCGTGCAAAACGTCTTCCCGCTTAGGGCAGACTGAAATAGCATGAGAGGCGTCACCACAGTAGAAACATAACCCATTGCATTTTCGAAACTCATGACGCTGTGCCCCAGAAGCCACTCTATCACACTGCATGGGTTCAGAAGCTGGTTCACAAGGCAACACTATCTCCACGCATACCTTTTCGCTCATGCAAACTCTGTCAATTTGAATCGCTAATGACATAGAATCATTGAGACCAGAGGGAGCAGGGAAACCCACCATAACATATTTTACATTCTCTGACAGACCCTTCCGAAAAAGGGCTGCCAAAGCATCATCATTCCATTTGGTCAGGACTGCCCACTTTCGAAATTTCTGACAGTATAACTCAGCGTCCTCAAGCCCCTGATTTAATGCCAACAAGGTTTTTTTCAGCTTGATCAGTGACATTAGGTTCATCGTACAATAACCCCAGAGCCAGAAAAAAATGCATCAACATTACTCAAAACAGGGTCCCCAGGTGTCAGGGAAAAAGTCCAATCCTGAGGATCGCAGCGCAGGAGAGAGATGACAATTGAACCTGCTGTACTGCGTTCCCTGAGGACTTAGGTTTTAAGGCAAAAAACAACTTACAGTTATTTTTTGAAATTCAGAAATTTAGCTCGATCCCCTAAAAAACAATCTGGCATGGAGATCCTAGGTTCCACAACAGGCAACCCAGCAAGATAGGTAGCAATACTCCGAACTTCAGTGGCAAGCTGATCCACACGGCCAGAAAACTGTGCAAACTCCATTGAGAGAAAAAAAAATCCTCAGCATCCAGAGAAGAAGAGGGAAAAAAAAATATGCAACAAACAGAAAAAGAAAAAAAAAAATCTCTGACAACTTTTTTTTTCCACACTATTCTTCCCTTCTGTGAGTACCATATAATTTTCAGTTAGGCCGGTGATACGTTATGATTTGGTAGCTGAGGAGAGCAGGCAAAAACGGCAATAACACCCGAGAGGTTGGAATCTACTGGATTGCAGTACCCTGACTAACCACCACAACTAAAGGCAGCCGTGGAGCGTTCCTACGTTGGTCCTAGATGCCTCGTCACAGCCTGAGAGGTTAACTACACCTAAAGATAGAAAGAGGAAAGCTATCTGCCCCGGAGCAGATCCCCAAAGAACATAGAAAGCCCCCAAACATGTAATGGCGGTTAGACAAGAGGAAATACAGACACAGACAGAAAATAGTATGAGCAAACGTTGGGCCCAATCTTCCTAGAAAGAAAAGGATAGGAAGGACACTTACTGCAGTCCAAAAAACCCTAAAAAAAATACCAACTCTACTAATTGCAAAAACACCTGAGATCACACGACCTCTACCACCTAAATTAGTTTTCTCTGGTGTAACAAAACCAAGCCGCAGCCACTGAAAAAACTGGAAAAGGCAAATTAACAAATAACAGTGGCTCAGATAAACTGAGAGGAGCACAAGCCCCCGGAGGGGACCTGGCTGACCTCCACAGAAGTGCAGGGAAAAATGCAAAAAGCAAGCACAAAAATAAAAGCAGAAAATATCTTATCTGTTAGCAAAGATGCTCAAGACTCAGAAAGCTTCCAAGTGAACCAGGAACCAAAGTTGAGACAAGAACAATTGATCACCGGCAACCTTGATGGGAGGGAACCTCCCTTATATAAGACCAGTCTGTAACTCCTGATTGCCAATCTTCACATCTTCATTGAATGGTTCAGTACTGTTTGTAACCACCAGAGGGAGCTTCTGCTCAGAATTAATTTCTAACACATTCACAACAGATTCCCCCCATGGTCCAAACAGGAGGGAGAGGTAGGCTGCAGACTCGGTTGCCTGTAGCCTCCACTTTGGCACCCGTTCGGAGCAGTTCTCTTCCAAAAGCCAAAACGGGCGCTCCCAGGACTTGCAGTGCGTGGTCCTTTTTTGACACAGTTGCAGATGACATTTGCTATGTCAAATGCAAGCTGTATAATCAAAAAGTCAAAAGAGGTAAAAGTGCCAGCAACCTCAATACCACTAATATGTGGAAACATGTGAGGACCAAGCACGTGGTGGAGTTACAAAGACACACTGGAGACGTAGGCCAACCTACAGCACCACCTACATCTTCAGCTCATGTTGGAGCCTCTTCCTCCAGCTCACACAGCTGTTTTGGCTTCCTCACAGGATCGCCATGGAAGAACCTCTGTCACTGGTGTACAGAGACCCAGTGTAATTCCACCCACAGCACCAAGTTCCCTGTCATCCTCATACTCCCAGGCCACTGTAAAGCCATCGGTAGCACAGGCATGGGAGAAAAGGAGGCCCTACTCGGCAAACCATTCTCGAGCACAGGCTCTGAATGCTGGCATTGCAAAACTCCTGTCCCTTGAAATGCAGTCATTCAGGCTGTTGAGACTGACACATTCCATAACTTAATGGCATTGGCAGTCCCACAATATAACATGCCCAGCCGCTTTTATTTCAGCAGGCAAGCCGTCCCTGCCCTGCAAAAGCATGTGGAGGGAAAAATTAAACATGCGCTACTAAACGCCATCAGTAGCAAGGTCCACCTGACCACCGATGCGTGGACCAGTACCCATGGACAGGGACGATACCTTTCCCTCACTACCCATTGGGTCAATGTTGTGGAGCCGGGTAAAGATCTTGCGAGTGGCGCTGTACGTGTTCTGCCCACTCCAAGGATTACAGGAATCCAGTCTGTACACATTGACTCCTCCTCCTACTCCAGTTCCTCAAATCATCGCTGCAGGAGCCGTCACGGTCTACCTCAACATGGACCCGTGAACGTTTACCTGTTACGACCGATATGAGCACAGCCGTGGCAAAACATCAACAGGCCGTCCTGAAATTAATTTCAATGGGGGAATCGAAGCCACACAGCGCAGGGGCTCTGGAATGCCATAAAGCAGGAGAGCGACATGTGGTTTGTGCCAGCGAATCTCCAGCCAGGCTTGGTAGTGTGTGACAATGGCCAAAATCTGGTGGTAGCTCTGGTCTAGGCAACCTCACTCACATACCATGTCTGGCACATGTGCTCAACTTGGTCGTGCAGAGTTTTTTGAGGGACTATCTGGATCTTGATGCACTGCTGCACAAGGTCCGCCTAGAGTGCGCTCACTTGCGTCGTTCCAGCATGGCCAGATCGTGCATTGCAGCTCTGCAACGCCGATTCCGCCTTCCGGAACATCGCATCATATGTGACCTACCCACCAGGTGAAATTCCACGTTACATATGTTGGAGCGGTTGTGTGAGCAGCAGGCAGCAGTAATGGAGTACCAGCTGCATCAGGCGCAATCAACTCGCAATTTGCGCTGTTCACACTTCACCACCACTGAGTGGGCCTCTATGAAGGACATCTGCCATGTTTTGTGTGCGTTTGATGACTCAACGCGGATGGCGAGTGCAGATGATGCACTAGTCAGCATGACTGTCCCCCTTATCTGCCTGCTTCAAAAACACTGCAAGCACCAAGGGATAGGTTTTGGAAGAGTTGGAGGATGAGAGTCACAAATTCCATCACCTTCTGGACAGTCACGCAACGTGGTTCCTCACAAAGGCCTAGGCAGGGGACACTTTGTGAGGAGGATGAGGAGGAGTCAATCGAGGAGGAAGACATCGCTCCAGAGGAGGGAGGTAAACAATGCTCTAGTAGTCAGTATGTAGAGCGAGGGGGGGTGATGCAGAGCAGGCAGAGATGACGCCTCTTGCAGGGGACAGCGTTTCTTGGCCAGTTGGGAGTGCCTGAGAAACGATCGCCGCATCGCCCACATTCTCACCACGTCTGATTATTGGGTGTGCACCCTCCTAGACCCTCGCTACCCAGGACAACTTACAAAGCCTCATAACACCGTTGAAACCGGGAGCGTAAAATGCGGGAGTACCAAGACACACTGGTGCAATCCATCATGTTCTCCATTCCAGCCGAGAGCACTTGTCATGTATGCATTGCCACGAAGATCGTCGCGGTTGCACATTTTGACTTCTCACAGCTGAGCTGCTGTTTCTTTGTGTTTGGCAGCTAGGGAGTTAATTCTGTCTGTGCTCGGTGCTGGGACTGGGTGCAGTTTCTCCCGGCTGCAATTGATTATTTGTTGATTGGTTTCCTTTAAATTCCTGGTTGTCTGCTTGGGGAGTTGCCAGTGAAAACTTCATGCAGACCACAGATAGGAATGAATCTGTATAGACTTTAGTTGTGAGCTCCTTAGTTTGTTCTAAAGCTCAACTTGGTTAGAGTTTATTTCCCAGACCATTTATGTTCCTTTGGTGTTTGAGTGTGTATGCAAGCGAGTGTTATCCTGTCTGTCTTATATGTCTAATCTGTGTATTTAGCTAAGATCAGCCCATATCCCTTTGGTGGTAGTCAGGATCCTTCTTAGGACTGATTACAGGGTTCAGGGTCTGATAGGAGACAGGGTTAGGTTGGAGACTTGGACCTCTGAACCATTATCAGTACCTCCAAGGTGAGGGATTAGTTAGGACCCCAGTTTAGGGTCAGGTTAGATCCCGGTCCACCTCTTTCCTGTTTCAGCTCATCAAGTCCTCAAGATTAACCCTGAGTTCAGCAGATATCGTGTCAGGTAAATCTATTCTATACTTACATGCTGATGTTGCTATACTAGTTGTTGTATAGAGTGTTGTTCCTGTATTAATAGTTTACTGACATTGTATACATATCATTAGACAGAGTGACATTTTTCACTGGCCTTAAAAATTATCTCCAGTTACCATGGATCCAGTAGCCCAGCTGGCTCTGCAGTTGCAGGGATTATCCATGGAGCTGACGGACATTAAGTCCAAAGTTTTGTCTCCCCTGGAGCAAACCAGAGTTGAACCTAAGGTTGCTCTCCCGGACAGGTTCACTGGTGGGCGAGACAAATTTTTTACCTTCCGGGAGGCATGTAAATTGTATTTTCGGCTTCGGCCTCGATCATCAGGGAGTGAGGAGCAGAGAGTGGGAATTGTTATCTCACTTCTGCAAGGGGACCCTCAATCCTGGGCATTTTCCCTTCCTCCGGGATCCCCGGCTCTACTGTCTGTAGATCAATTTTTTACTGCCCTGGGATTGGTATATGATGACCCAGATCGGGTCTCTCTTGCTGAGACAAAATTACGTAAGATACAGCAGGGAGATCGTCCGGCAGAGGAATTTTGCTTCTGAGTTTCGTAGATGGGCCACAGATACTCAGTGGAATGACCCAGCTCTTAGGAGCCAGTTTTGTCATGGGCTTTCTGATAAATTAAATGACGTTTTGGCTCAGTATGAGTCTCCTCCTTCTCTGGAGGCTGCTATGGCCTTAGCTATCCGTACTGATAGACGGCTTCGGGAGAGGGGTGAGGTAACCCCACTCCCTGTTTCTCCACCTACCACTAAAGTCCCTTATGTTGAGGTTCCCCTTGTCTGTTCGGATGAGCCTATGCAGTTGGGAGGGACATCATTTCGTAGAGGGGATTGGCGGTACGCCGCAGACTAGAAGATGTTTTTTTCTGCGGGAAAGAGGGACATTTTGTTGGAGAATGTCCATCCCGTGCCTTGTTGAGCCAAAAGTCGCCGGAAAACTGTTAATCCCAGGTTGTGTGGTGGACGACAACCTGGGAGTATGTATTTCATCCGCCAGTTCTTCTCAGTTTCTTGTACCAGTGGAGGTGGTAGTTGGTACGAGAGTGGAGAGATTGTCTGTTCTTCTTGATAGTGGTTCCGGGGCTAATCTGGTTGACGCTCAGTTTGCTCAGGCTCAAGGTATGCATCTGAGTGTATTGGTCAAACCGATCCCTATATTCTCCATTGACGCCAGTCCTCTCGGCCAAGGTAGCTTTGTTCATGAGGTTCATAACATTGACCTTCGGGTAGGGGCAATACATAGGGAACAATTATCTTGTTATGTGTTGGAGGGTCTACCTACTCCCATTGTGTTGGGACTTCCTTGGTTGGTTAAACATAACCCTGTGATTAATTGGCAGTCCAGAGAAATAAGCCAATGGGGTGAGTTTTGCAAAAGCAACTGCATGAACACAGTCATCAGTGCGGTCGTGCCTAGTACATTGCTTCCTTTTTGGAGGATTTTGGGGATGTTTTCTCTGAGGAGGGGTGTCAGGAGTTGCCTCCTCATCGCGTGTATGACTGCTCTATTAATCTCCTTCCTGATGCTAAGTTGCCTAAAGCTAGGGTTTTATAATCTTTCTGGTCCTGAGAGGCAGGCTAAAGAAAGATTATATTTCTGAAAGTCTGGCCAAAGGGCATATTAGACCTTCATCTTCCCAGTAGCTGCGGGTTCTTCTTTGTGAAGAAGAAAGATGGAGGCCTACGCCCTTGCTTGGATTTCCGTGAACTTAATCGGATTACTGTTCGAGATCCGTATCCACTCCCTCTTATTCCTGATCTCTTCAATCAAATTGTTGGCGCCAAATGGTTTTCTAAATTGGATTTCAGGGGGGCGTATAATCTGATTAGGATAAAAGAGGGGGATGAGTGGAAAACGGCGTTTAACACGCCGGAGGGACATTTGAGAACCTAGTCATGCCTTTTGGTCTGACTACTGCACTAGCAGTATTCCAACATTTTGTTAATGACATTTTTTCGTCACCTTGTGGGGCTGTTTGTGGTTGTATATTTGGACGACATTTTAATTTACTCGCCAGATCTTGTGTCTCATCAGGAGCATGTGAGACAGGTGTTGCAGATCTTGCGAGACAATAAATTATACGCCAAACTGGAGAAGTGTGTTATTTGCCGTACAGGAACTTCAGTTTTTGGGTTTTTTGGTGTCAGCCTCCGGTTTCCGTATGGACCCTGAAAGGTGAGAGCAGTGCTTGAATGGGATCAGCCAGGGGATCTTAAGGCTCTGCAGCGTTTTTTGGGTTTGCTAACTACTACCGGAAATTTATTTGTAATTTCTCACTGTCGTCAAACCTCTCACTGACATGACAAGAAAAGGGACGGATTTTTCTAATGGTCGGACAAAGCTTGCCAAGCCTTTTCCTCTTTGAAGAAATGTTTTGCTTCGGCACCCGTTCTCATCCAACCAGATGCATCTCAGCCGTTCATTGTGGAGGTGGATGCGTCTGACGTAGGGGTGGGTTGCTATATTGTCCCAGGGTCCGTCCCCTGGTAAATGGCATCCGTGCGCTTTCTTTTCTAAGAAATTGTCGTCCGCCGAAAGGAATTATGATATCGGCAATAGGAACTTTTGGCCATTAAGTTAGCTTTTGAAGAATGGCGTCACTTTTTGGAGGGGGCAGTCCACCCGGTTACCGTTATTACTGATCACAAGAACCTGTTGTATTTGGAATCCGCTAAGCGTCTGAATTCCAGACAAGCTCGATGGTCGTTGTTTTTTACCAGGTTTAATTTTGTCGTCACTTATCGCCCGGGGTCTAAGAATGTAAACGTGATGCCTTGTCTCGCAGTTTCCCAGGGGGCGGGAAAACGGATGACCCGAGTCCTATCCTTCAGGAGGGGGTGGAGTGTCGGCTGTATTTTCTGAGCTTGAGGAGGAGGTGTTAGAGGCTCAGGGGGACGCCCCTGCAGGACCTCCAGGGAGACTGTTTGTCCCAAATCTGTTGAGACAAAAGGTTATTGAGGCACATCATAATTCTGCTCTAGCAGGACATCCAGGGAGTAAGGCTACTTTAGATCTCCTTTCTCGCCGGTTTTGGTGGCCTAATGCTAATAAAGATGTTATAACTTTTGTCGCGTCATGTGGGGTGTGTGCTCGCTCTAAAACCCCTCATACCCATCCGTCTGGGACCCTTTTACCCTTGAAACTTCCGGAGCGTCCATGGACTCATTTATCTATGGACTTCATTACGGACCTTCCTCCGTCGTCAGGGAATACTGTCATACTGGTGGTTGTTGACAGGTTCAGTAAGATGGCACATTTCGTTGCTCTTCCTGCACTCCCTAATGCTAAAACTCTGGCGCAGGTGTTCATTAGGGAGATCGTTAGACTTCATGGGTTGCCTTCAGATGTGGTGTCAGATAGGGGGTCTCAGTTTGTGTCCAAATTTTGGAGGGCATTTTGTTTACGTCGGGGGATGCAATTGTCATTTTCCTCGGCTTTTCATCCGCAGACCAATGGTCAGATAGAGCGTCTGAATCAGAGCTTAGAGACATATCTCCGGTGTTTTGTCTCAGAGAACCAAGAGGACTGGTCTTCTTTCTTGCCTCTGGCAGAGTTCGCTCTTAACAACAGGCGGAGCGAGTCCACTGGTAAGTCCCCGTTTTTGGGGCATATGGTTTTCATCCCCAGTTTTGTACTTTCAATGGGGGGGGCCCTTCTGGGGTTCCTGAGGAGGAGCGTTTCTCGTCGTCACTTGCTTCTGTGTGGAGAGGTGTATTGAATAATCTGAGTGCGATGGGGAACCGTTACAAACGTATGGCTGATAGGAGGAGAGTTTCTGGTCCAGATCTGAATGTGAACGATCTGGTATGGTTGTCTACCAGGAATATAAAACTTAAAGTGCCCTCCTGGAAACTGGGTCCCAGATTCATCAGGCCGTACAGGATCAGTTCCATAATTAATCCTGTGGCATTTCGTCTGGACCTCCCTCCTACGTTATAAAATTCATAATGTGTTCCACAAGTCATTACTTAAAAGGTATGTGGCACCAGTCATACCGTCACCTCTACCTCCTCCTCCTGTGTTGGTCAATGGTAACTTGGATTTCAAGTATCAAAGATCATTGACTCACGTCTGAATCGCCGTCCCTTCAGTACTTGGTGCATTGGAAGGGGTATGGTCCAGAGGAGAGGACGTGGGTCCCTGCGTCTGATGTTAACGCAGATCGTTTGGTTCGGACCTTCCACAGAACTCACCCGGGCAGGCCTGGCCCTGAGGGTCCGGAGGCCCCTCGTAGAAGGGGGGTACTGTCATGTGTGCATTGCCACGAAGAAACGTCACGGTTTTCACATTTTGACTTCTCACAGCTGAGCTGCTGTTTCTTTGTGTTTGGCAGCTAGGGAGTTAATTCTGTCTGTGCTCGGTGCTGGGACTGGGTGCAGTTTCTCCCGGCTGCAATTGATTATTTGTTGATTGGTTTCCTTTAAATTCCTGGTTGTCTGCTTGGGGAGTTGCCAGTGAAACCTTCTGTAAGGTTCTATGTATATATTCCTGAAACTCAGTTTGTTCGTCACCATTTTACTTTCTGTCTTGCTGCAGCTATCTTGCCCTCAGTCAAAATGGAGTTTCCAGCTTGCATGTTCCCGCCCTGATTCTCTCCTTTGCTTTTAAGCAGCCCCAGTGAGCAAAACAGTGCTTCGAATCTAGCCTGCAGTGAACCTGTGACTTGACTCCTGTAAGCCTTGGACCTTGTACTCCAGCTATTCCTACTGAGAACTCTGAAGCACTTGTGGACTCGAACCCTGCTCTTTGAAAGACCCACGTTTGCATGGACTTACGGTAACAGAGAAGAAGATCCTGAATCTGTATTGGAGAGTGATTGCTGAGCTTGGATTACTCTGGCCTGCTGTGTCTCCCGTTTCTGTGTCTGCAAACTGTGTGACTATTTCTGCCAACTTGTATGAAGTAATACAGGACTTTTCTATATCAAACCTGTGACTCCTGTGTTTTCATCGCACCCAAGCACAAGACGCTATATGAACTGTACTACATACATTACACCTTCATGCAGACCACAGATAGGAATGAATCTGTATAGACTTTAGTTGTGAGCTCCTTAGTTGTTCTAAGTTCAACTTGGTTAGAGTTTATTTCCCAGACCATTTATGTTCCTTTGGTGTTTGAGTGTGTATGCAAGCGAGTGTTATCCTGTCTGTCTTATATGTCTAATCTGTGTATTTAGCTAAGATCAGCCCATATCCCTTTGGTGGTAGTCAGGATCCTTCTTAGGACTGATTACAGGGTTCAGGGACTGATAGGAGACAGGGTTAAGTTGGAGACTTGGACCTCTGAACCATTATCAGTACCTCCAAGGTGAGGGATTAGTTAGGACCCCAGTTTAGGGTCAGGTTAGATCCCGGTCCACCTCTTTCCTGTTTCAGTTCATCAAGTCCTCAAGATTAACCCTGAGTTCAGCAGATATCGTGTCAGGTAAATCTATTCTATACTTACATGCTGATGTTGCTATACTAGTTGTTGTATAGAGTGTTGTTCCTGTATTAATAGTTTACTGACATTGTATACATATCATTAGACAGCGTGACAGCACTGCTGCTGCTACTGCTTTACAAAGCAGCTCTGTGCGTTGAGGCAGTGGAGGAAGCTCTGCACCAAGAGGGAGCAGAAGCAGCGCCTCTGCACAGGGCAAGACCAGTATGGCCCAAATGTGGTGAAGTTTTGTGTCACCGCCACAAATGTCTACACCATCACAGACAGCTCCAGTCAGCAGGAGGCAACGTTTCCGTCAGATGGTGACTACATGTCTTGCCCTCTCAGTGTACTCCAAGACGGCTCTTCCCCCTTCAAGTTTTGGGTCTCTAAGCTGGGTACATGGCCAGAGCTTAGCCAGTATGCATTGGAGGTGCTGGCTTGCCCTGCTGCTAGTGTATTATCGGAGCATGTCTTTAGTGCCGCAGGTGGTGTACTAACAGACCGTCGCATGCAACTATCCTCCGATAACGTTGACCGGCTTACTTTTCTGAAAATGAACAAGGCATGGATCTCGCCTGAATTTTCTTGTCCGGTTTCCGATTAAATAACTGGTTGGCAACAGTATCCATGTCTCCTGTTCTGTTCTTCTTTCTACCACCTGAACTGTACTCCTTGGGCTCCAACACTGCCAGTTGCTACCTCCAAATAAAAGGTACACCAGAGATTACACTTGCTCATACTAGGCCTCAGCCTACACCCTCCTTGACCCTGGGTTTCAACACCGCCAGTTGCTGCTCAGAAGTGCTGTATGCACAGAGAAAAACACTCGCTCCTGTGTTTGTGGGGTTCAGTAACGCCAGCTGTTCCCCTGCTGTGTGTCCGGCAATAATTCCTGCTATCTCCACATGCTCAAAACAACATCAGATGTCTAACTTGCTCCACATAGGTATGAGGCTACACCCTGATTGATATGCTCAAAACGAGAAAAACGGCAGCTTTCAAACCATAAAATGATTAATTTTTGTCCCAAATATGTTTCAAAATACTTTTTAAATATAAGTGCATATATGCACATGTCGAATCCAAATGCAAACAAAAAAGCCTACATATGGTATAGGGCAGTGATGGCGAACCTTGGCACTCCAGCTGTTGGAGAACTACAACTCTCAGCATGCCTCAACTGCTGCAGGTTGCAAGGGCATGCTGGGAGTTGTAGTTTTACAACAGCTGGAGTGGCAAGGTTAGCCATAACTGGTATAGGGGTTGAAATGAATGCATACAAGTACATTTCATAATCCATTGTTGCTTAAGGAACGGGATCTACACCTAATATAGTGTTAACAATGGATGTAGGACTAATCATCATCATCATTACTTCTATTTGTGACAGTAAAAAAAAAAATTTAGGTCAACTCTTAGTTCACACCAACGCCAACTGATAGAAAAGGTTTATGCTATCTAGGTATCAGAGTGCATAGCGACTGCTGGACAATGGCAATATAATACTGTACCTCAATAAAGGCTGTGGCACACCTCCCGCGCGTTTTGCTTGTAGCTTCTTCAAGAGGGGACGTGCGTATATGTTTGCTCATAGGTGCCTGTTTAGTGAGTAAAGCAGGCATGACGACGGCTTTGTGTTGTCGCTACGCTAGCGCTGACAAACGCTGCGCTACGTGACTGCAAGTCAGCGTCATATGACGCACAGACGCTCCCCTACCCAACGCGTCAGAGCAGGAATCCAGTCTGTGCGTCAAAACCAACGCGCAAGCATACATGCACTTCCCCTCTTCAACAAGATAGAAGCAAAACGAGCGTGAGTGGTGCCGCAGCCTTTATTGAGGTACAGTATTATATTGCCATTCGTCTATGCAGTCTGCTCGATAGCATATACCTTATCTATCCGTTGGCATGGTTTCACCTGCACTGGCAGGCATACATAGCAATTTTCACTATGCACGATGCACTTTTTCTAGGTAATGCTTGATCAGATCATTGATTATTGCGCCATATTATCAGGATTACATGCTGGACCTTTAATATATGTGCTGAGCCTGTTAACTAACATTTTTCAACAATGACTGTATTTTTTACTGTCACATATAACTGGTAATGATGATGATGAGAAGTCGTACATTCATTGTCTACACTATATTACAGGTGTACATACCGTTACTTAGGCAGCATTAATGGATTATGAAATGTACTAGTATGCATTCATTTCAACCCCTATACCCTTCATTTTTTTTGTGCTTTTGGTTGCATTTCTTGTCGCCATGTGCATACATGCGTTTATATTTTTAATGTCTTTATTTCTTGATATTTTTGATTTCAATTCATCATTTTATGGTTGTAAAGCTTATCTTTCTCTTGTTTGGAGTATATACATTTTGAAGTGCCACGTAACAAGGCATCTACTCGATATAGGATTTCTACACCCTCCTTGACCCTGGGCTCCAACACCGCCAGTTGCTCGGAAGTGCCGTGTGCACAGTCAACACTTGCTCCTGTGTTATTGGGGTTCAGTAATGCCAGCTGTTCCCCTGCTGTGTGTACGGCAAGAAGTCCTGCTACCTCCAATTTCAAGTTACACCAGAGATTAAACTTGCTCATACTAGGCCTCAGCCTACACCCTCCTTGACCCTGGGCTCCAACGCCGCCAGTTGCTGCCCGGAAGTGCCGTCTGCACAGTCAACACTTGCTCCTGTGCTATTGGGGTTCAGTAATGCCAGCTGTTACCCTGCTGTGTGTACGGCAAGAAGTCCTGCTACCTCCAATTTCAAGTTACACCAGATTAGAATGTTGCTCATACTAGGCCTCAGCCTACACCCTGACTGACCCTGGGCTCCAACACCGCCAGTTGCTGCTCGGAAGTGCCGTCTGCACAGTCAACACTTGCTCCTGTGTTATTGGGGTTCAGTAATGCCAGCTGTTCCCCTGCTGTGTGTACGGCAAGAAGTCCTGCTACCTCCAATTTCAAGTTACACCAGATTAGAATGTTGCTCATACTAGGCCTCAGCCTACACCCTGACTGACCCTGGGCTCCAACACCCCAGTTGCTGCTCGGAAGTGCCGTCTGCACAGTCAACACTTACTCCTGTGTTATTGGGTTTCAGTAATGTCAGCTGATCCCCAGCTGTGTAGCTGGCAATCTTTCCGGCTCTGTCCACACTCACCCAAGTTCAGATTTTCAACTTGGTCCAATTTGTCCTCTGCCTCCACCCTGTTCTACTCTCATCCCTGGGCTCCAACACCACCAGTTGCTGCTCGGAAGTGCTGTATGCAGTCAACACTTGCTCCTGTGTTACTGGGGTTCAGTAATGCCAGCTGTTCCTCTGCTGTGTGTCCGGCAATAAGTTCTGCTACCTCCAATTTCAAGTTACACCAGAGATTAAACTTGCTCATACTAGGCCTCAGCCTACACCCTCCTTGACCCTGGGCTCCAACATCGCCAGTTGCTGCCCGGAAGTGCCGTCTGCACAGTCAACACTTGCTCCTGTGTTATTGGGGTTCAGTAATGCCAACTGTTCCCCTGCTGTGTGTACGGCAAGAAGTCCTGCTACCTCCAATTTCAAGTTACACCAGATTAGAATTTTGCTCATACTAGGCCTCAGCCTACACCCTGACTGATCCTGGGCTCCAACACCGCCAGTTGCTGCTCGGAAGTGCCGTCTGCACAGTCAACACTTGCTCCTGTGTTATTGGGGTTCAGTAATGCCAGCTGTTCCCCTGCTGTGTGTACGGCAAGAAGTCCTGCTACCTCCAATATCAAGTTACACCAGATTAGAATGTTGCTCATACTAGGCCTCAGCCTACACCCTGACTGACCATGGGCTCCAACACCGCCAGTTGCTGCTCGAAAGTGCCATCTGCACAGTCAACACTTGCTCCTGTGTTATTTGGTTTCAGTAATGTCAGCTGATCCCCAGCTGTGTAGCTGGCAATCTTTCCTGCTCTGTCCACACTCACCCAAGTTCAGATTTTCAACTCGGTCTAATTTGTCCTCTGCCTCCACCTGTTCTACTCTCATCCCTGGGCTTCAACACCACCTGTTGCTGCTCGGAATTGCTGTATGCACAGTCAACACTTGCTCCTGTGTTACTGGGGTTCAGTAATGCCAGCTGTTCCCCTGCTGTGTGTCTGGCAATAATACCTCCAATTTCAAGTTACACCAGAGATTAAACTTGCTCATACTAGGCCTCAGCCTACACCCTCCTTGACCCTGGGCTCCAACACAGCCAGTTGCTGCCCGGAAGTGCCGTCTGCACAGTCAACACTTGCTCCTGTGTTATTGGGGTTCAGTAATGCCAGCTGTTCCCCTGCTGTGTGTACGGCAAGAAGTCCTGCTACCTCCAATTTCAAGTTACACCAGATTAGAATGTTGCTCATACTAGGCCTCAGCCTACACCCTGACTGACCCTGGGCTCCAACACCGCCAGTTGCTGCTCGGAAGTGCTGTATGCAGTCAACACTTGCTCCTGTGTTATTGGGGTTCAGTAATGCCAGCTGTTCCGCTGCTGTGTGTACGGAAAGAAGTCCTGCTACTTCCAATTTCAAGTTACACCAGATTAGAATGTTGCTCATACTAGGCCTCAGCCTACACCCTAACTGATCCTGGGCTCCAATACCGCCAGTTGCTGCTCGGAAGTGCCGTCTGCACAGTCAACACTTGCTCCTGTGTTATTGGGGTTCAGTAATGCCAGCTGTTCCCCTGCTGTGTGTACGGCAAGAAGTCCTGCTACCTCCAATTTCAAGTTACACCAGATTAGAATGTTGCTCATACTAGGCCTCGGCCTACACCCTGACTGACCCTGGGCTCCAACACCGCCAGTTGCTGCTCGGAAGTGCTGTATGCAGTCAACACTTGCTCCTGTGTTATTGGGGTTCAGTAATGCCAGCTGTTCCCCTGCTGTGTGTACGGAAAGAAGTCCTGCTACCTCCAATTTCAAGTTACATCAGATTAGAATGTTGCTCATACTAGGCCTCAGCCTACACCCTAACTGATCCTGGGCTCCAACACCGCCAGTTGCTGCTCGGAAGTGCCGTCTGCACAGTCAACACTTGCTCCTGTGTTATTGGGGTTCAGTAATGCCAGCTGTTCCCCTGCTGTGTGTACGGCAAGAAGTCCTGCTACCTCCAATTTCAAGTTACACCAGAGATTAAACTTGCTCATACTAGGCCTCAGCCTACACCCTCCTTGACCCTGGGCTCCAACACCGCCAGTTGCTGCCCGGAAGTGCAGTCTGCACAGTCAACACTTGCTCCTGTGTTATTGGGTTTCAGTAATGTCAGCTGATACCCAGCTGTGTAGCTGGCAATCTTTCCTGCTCTGTCCACACTCACCCAAGTTCAGATTTTCAACTTGGTCCAATTTGTCCTCTGCCTCCACCCTGTTCTACTCTCATCCCTGTGCTCCAACACCGCCAGTTGCTGCTCGGAAATGCTGTATGCACAGTCAACACTTGCTCCTGTGTTAATGGGGTTCAGTAATGCCAGCTGTTCCCCTGCTGTGTGTCCGGCAATAAGTTCTGCTACCTTCAATTTCAAGTTACACCAGAGATTAAACTTGCTCATACTAGGCCTCAGCCTACACCCTCCTTGACCCTGGGCTCCAACACCGCCAGTTGCTGCCCGGAAGTGCTGTCTGCACAGTCAACACTTGCTCCTGTGCTATTGGAGTTCAGTAATGCCAGCTGTTCCCCTGCTGTGTGTACGGCAAGAAGTCCTGCTACCTCCAATTTCAAGTTACACCAGATTAGAATGTTGCTTATACGAGGCCTCAGCCTACACCCTGACTGACCCTGGGCTCCAACAACGCCAGTTGCTGCTCAGAAGTGTCTTTGGCACAGGTACTCCCTCCTGCCCAGCCTGGTTACAGCATGCCAGCTGTTTACGGGCAGTGTCAACTTCACTTTGCCTCCAATAAGTTGTCCTGTCGTGTTGCGGTCGAGTTAGCCGACTCTATTGTGCCTGAAGTTTAGGTGCTTCCTATATGGGCTGCGGGATATGGAACTAAAGGCTGTTTCCGTAGTGCCAATAGGACAAGCACCCCCTGTAGGACTGTAGGATTCGGTAACTGCGGCCGGCTCGCGGCCTTTCAACTTAATTTTTCATGGGTACCTTCAGCTACCCATCCGGGTTCCAGTACCGTCAGCTGGTTCTCGGCAGTGCCTTTGGCCTAGGTGCCTCCATCTCGGTATCCGAGTTCCAGCAACGTCTGCTGGTCCTTGGTAGTGCTTTGTAGCACAGGTACCTCCTGCTTAGTAACCGTGTCCCAGTACCGTCAGCTGGTCCTCGGTTGTGCCATTGGCTCTGTTCCTTCTGCTGCCCCTCCGGGTTCCAGCACAGTCAGCTGGTCCTTGTTACTTCCATTGTCTCTTGTACCTTCTGCTACCCATCCGGGTTCCAGTACCATCAGCTGGTTCTCGGCAGTGCCTTTGGCCTAGGTGCCTCCATCTCGGTATCCGAGTTCCAGCAACGTCTGCTGGTCCTTGGAAGTGCTTTGTAGCACAGGTACCTCCTGCTTAGTAACCGTGTCCCAGTACCGTCAGCTGGTCCTCGGTTGTACCATTGGTTCTGTTCCTTCTGCTGCCCTCCGGGTTCCAGCACAGGTCGCTCTGCTGTCCCTCGTTACTTCCATTGTCTCTGTACCTCTGCTCCATCCGGGTTCGTACCTCATGGGTCTCAGTTACTCAGCTTCGTACCTTCAGCTACATTTCCAAGTTGAAGATTTTTTAAATGTTTTTTTGGGTAATCACTCTGGATCTCCCTGACGACGACCCTGAAGACAACGACCCTGAAGACCACCCCGAAGAAGACGAGGACCCCGAAGACGAGGACCCTGAAGACGATGACTCTGAAGATCACCCCGAAGAAGACGACGACCCCAAGGATGACGACCATGAAGACGACGAGCCTGAACACCACCCCAAAGAAGAACAAAAAGATTACCCAGAAGAAGATGACCAAGAGGACAAAGAAGATGAAGACAACCGACAAGATACAGAACAAGAGACAGAAGACCAAGAAGCAGAAGAACAAAAAGCAGAAGAACATTAAGCATAAGACCAAAAATCAGAGCAAAAGATATGCTCTAAATTAGAAGCAGAAGAAACTAAGCTGTGTATGAGGTTGAGTCCGTTCCTCCTCGTGGTGCCCCTGGAAAATGCCTGCTGCTGCAGGCCAAACTGAACGCGGACAAATACTGTTGTAAATCTTGTGACAGCTTGAACGGAAGGTGTAATCTTCAAACGTTTAGAGATTACAACTACAGGAATGCCTGTCACAAAGAAGATGAATAGGAAAAAGATGAAGAAGTAGAATATGAACAATAATAGTTGAATAAGAAGAATATGAAGAATGTTAAAAAAAAGAATAATAGGAAGAAGTTGAAGAAGAAGATAAATAAGGAGAAGAAGAAGTTGATGAAAAAGATGCTGCTGCTGAGGATCATGAAGGAGAAAATGTGGGAGAAGTAAAAAAGAAGGTGAAGAGCATGGAAGTAGTGAAACATACATATGTGCCAAAATAGAAAAAAGGTTAACAACATAGTCAATTTCTTCGTAACTCCGAACGTCTTAAAATTATTTCTGCTATTCCATTTGATTGGGCTAAACCTCTATGCCTTTAATGTCTCCTCCACCTCCCACAATGCATTCTACATTATTCTTAGTTGTTTTCCTTCATGTACAATTAACCTACAAGGAAAGAAAGGGGTTATTTTAATTCCGATATTTTTGTCCCATTGACTTACATTGATTTCGGTATCAGAATCGGCGATATCCGATACTTTTTGAGTATCGGTCCGATCCAATATTTCCCAATATCGAAAGTATCGCTCAACACTAGTCGGCGCTCTTTTTGCATTAATTACTGCATCAATGCGGAGTGGCATGGAGGTGATCGGCCTGTGACATTGCTGAGGTGTTATGGAAGCCCAGATTGCTTTGATAGCAGCCTTCAGCTTGTCTGCTGTCATGCAGCCGCACCGCATTCCTCTGGCACCGGGGCTCTCGTCGGGTGCGCACACGCACTTTCCGTGCTTGACTCCAGGTTCTTGTTCAGCGCGTATGCGCTTCTTTCTGTGTCTGACTGCAGCTGCTCCATCTCTGACTTCTCTATGGTCCTGGAGGACCTGACCTGGAGGTTCCATAACACTTGCCCAATATCAGACCGCTTCTTCCTGTAGGTGGCGCCTGATTATTGTTGTGCTTCCTAGCTAGACCTGCTTGGTCCCTGCTCGGCTGCTCTTTGTACTCAGGTCCCCTGCCTTGTGCTCTAACGTGCTTCACAGCGCGCACCTTGTCTTGCCTTGCATCCAGGCGTGCTTCTCAGCTTGCACTCTGCCTTGCCTTGCACCCACTCGTGTTTCACAGCGCACGCTCTGCCTTGCTTTGTACTCTGCATTCCCTCGTGCACACGCCTTGCTCTATCCTGTACTCTGCGTGCCCTCATGTACACGCCTTGCACTGTCCTGTATGCTGCGTGCCCTCGTGCACACGCCTTGCACTGTCCTGTACTCTGCGTGCCTTCGGGTACATGCCTCACACTGTCCCGTACTCTGAGTGTCCTGGTGTATGCACCTTGCACTGTTCTGTACTCTGTGTGTTCCCGTATCCATGCTTTGCACACTTACAAATCCTGCATACTCCCGTCTTCTGTGAGCTGGCCACCTGGTTCCAGCAGTCATGGTACTTTACTCCACTGGGTCTGCCCCTGAAGCTCCCTTTATAGGGGGTGGTTCTCACTAGGTCTGCTCGTCCAGGGTGGGTTGGTATCACGACCCAGAGGGTCCACTCCAGGAGTCGTCACAGTATAATCAGGCCATGGACCCAGCTGGTACCACGGCCACTGTCAAAAAGGAACTGCTGTTTCTACGGGAGAATCAGACTACTGTAGGATTATGTCCTCTTTGAAATCTATGTAGTCCTGTTTGTCATCCTTGCAGACCTCTGACCAAGGGAACGCCTCTTAGTTGGCCAGTCTCCAACAAGAGCTCACTCAGCAACGTGACACCCAGACCCACATCCTCAACTATATGGCGTCGGTAGATAACCGACTCCTTTCCCTGTGTCTGCCCAAGCCTTGGTCTCACACCCGCAGCCCCATTTAAGCAATCCACCTCAGTATAGCGGTGACCCTAAGTTGTGTCGGGGGTTTTTGAATCAATGCCGACTGCATTTTGAGCTCTTGTCGTTGCAATATCCCAACAATCGAGCTAAGGTGGCCTTTATTGTTTCCCACTTAGAGGGGGAGGCGTTAGCGTGGGAGAATCCACTCTGGAGAGTGATGATCCTCTCTTCTCTCAGCTCTCCACCTTTTTGGACATCTTCTGCAAGGTGTTCGACGAGCCGGGTCGTCTGGCTTCCATCACCGAGGCCCTCTTCAATAACCATCAGGATACTCTATCTGTTGGACAATACCCCATTCGTTTTCGCACATTATCCTCCGAACTCAGTTAGAACAATGAGGCCCTCGTAGGAGTCTTTTGGCGTGGCCTGTCCGGTCGGATTAAAGATGAACTGGCGGGCCGGGATACCCTGACCTCTTTGGAGGACTTAATTTCTCTTGCGACACGCATTGATCTACGTTTCCAAGAACGCACCGGTGAGGCAGCCAGAGCGAGACGGCCTCCTCGTCTCTCTTCATCTACTTGCAGTTCTTCCCACTTACAATCCGTGCTATCTTCTGCAAGCCCTGTATCTGAGCCTATGCAGGTGGACCGACTCACGATGGCTGACCAGCGTCGTAGGGAGAGACTTGCACAAGTGCTCTATTTCTACTGTGGGAGTGCTTTTCACTTCATTCATTCCTGCCCCGAGAGGCCGGGAAACTTCTCCACCTAGGTTTGGTAGAAGAGGCCTCCCTAGGTGTATGTGATTCCTCTCCCGCCATGACTGTGTCTGTTTTGCTGAATCTTGTTCCAAATGTTACTCTGAGGAGGCTAATGTGGATTCAGGCGCAGCAGGGAACTTCATCAGGCTCGAGGCAGTTAAAAATACCAGATTCCTGTCATGTCCCTGGAGACTCCTCGGCTGATAGCTTGCAGGAGACCATTACCCAGGTCACCAAAGAAGTGGAGCTGCAGATTGGAGCCCTGAATCGAGAGAAGATCTCCTTCCATGTACTGCCGACTTTGTCCCACACGCTTCTTCTTTGTCTCCCGTGGTTACGAACACCTGAGCCAACTCTTGACTGGCGATCCGGCGATGTACTCCATTGGGGACCATCTTGTCAAAAGAAGTGCCTGCTGTCCGTCAATCCTATGGGTTCTGTTTTTCCATTCTCGGCACCTGAAGGTCTGCCATTGGCTTACTGGTCTTTCACAGAAGTCTTCAACAAGAAGGAGGTTGAAACCATACGACTGTCCGATTGACTTCGTCCCTGGCTCTACCCCACCCAGGGGTAGAATATACCCGTTATCTCCTGCCGAAACCCAAGCTATGACAGAATATATCCAGGAATATTTAGCCAGAGGTTTCATCCGTAAGTCTTCCTCACCTGCAGGAGCGGGGTGTTTCTTTGTCAAAAAGAAAAACAGCTCCCTCCACCTCTGCATAGACTATAGAGGGCTGAACGACATCACGGTCAAAACAAATACCCGCTGCCTTTGATCCCGGAACTTTTTGACCGCCTAAGAGGTGCTCGAATTTTCACCAAGCTGGATCTTCATGGGGCCTACAACTTGATCCGTATTCGCTCTGGTGATGAGTGGAAGACCGCCTTTAACACCCGAGGCGGCCACTACGAGTATTTGGTCATGCCCTTCGGCCTATGCAACGCTCTGATGGTGTTCCAGGAATTCGTGAAAGACATCTTCCGGGATATGCTGTGCGCCTGCGTAATACTCTACCTGGATGATATCCTCGTGTTTTCTCCAGATCTGTCTACCCACAGAAAGAATATGCGCCAGGTGGTCCAGCATTTAAGAAAGAACCGCCTATACACCAAGATCGAGAAATGTGTCTTCGAACAAACGTCCTTACCGTTCCTGGGAGTACATTCTTTCGGACTCTTGGTCTACGCATGGACACGGCGAAAGTGTCTGCTGTTCTCGATTGGCCACGACCCCATGGGGTGGAAGCAATCCAGTGTTTCCTTGGCTTTGAGAACTATTATCGGCAGTTTGTACCCCATTTTTCCTCTCTGGTTCGGTCTATCTTGTCTCTTATTTGCAAAGGAGCTAACCCTAATGCTTGGTCTACTGAAGCAGAGGACGCTTTTCTATCCCTGAAACAAGCAATCGCCATGGCTCCTGTGCTTCACCGTCCAGAGATTAGTAAACCTTTCACTCTAGAGGTAGACACATCCTCTACCGGTGCCGGCGCAGTTCTTCTGCAGAAGTCTTCTTCTGGATGCCTTGTCACCTGCTGCTTCTTTTCTAAAGTATTCTACCAATCTGAGCGAAATTACTCCATTGGCGACAGGGAGTTGTTGGTCATTAAGTTGGCCTTGGACAAATGGAGATATTTACTAGAAGGTGCCATACATCCGTTCAAGATCTTCACGGACCATAAAAACTTGATGTACATCCAGACTGCACAAAGGCTCAACCCCCGGCAAGCCAGGTGGTCCTTGTTCTTCGCCTGCTTTGACTTTGACCTTCACTTCTGACCAGGTCAATAAGAACGTTAAGGCTGACACTTTATCTAGGTCTTTTCAGTCTCCCAATACTGAAGAGGAACCTGCAATTGTCATGAACTGTTATGTTTTGGTAGCTGAGGAGGCAGGAGCAAAAACCGCATAGGCAGCCTGACACCAAAGAGGTTGGAAACTAATAGGTTGCAGTACCCTAACCTAACCGCACAACTAGAAGCAGCGTACCTACGGTGGTCCTAGATGCCTCGGCACAGCCGGAGAGACAGCTATCCCTGAAGATGGAAAGAGGAAAGCCAACTGCCCTGGAGCAGACCCGAAAAGAGTAGGAAGCCCCCAAACATACAATGGTGGTTAGACAAGATGAAAATACGAACACAGACAGAAAATAGGTTGAGGAAACGCTGGGGCCCAAAACTGTCTAGATAGGACAGCACAGGAGAGAATACTTTCTGCAATCCAGAAAAACCCTAGGAAAAACTCTGAATCCAAAAACACTGAGACCACACGGTCTCGACCACCTATATCACATCTCTGGTGTGGACACACAGCTACCCAGCACTAAAATATCACAAAAACTGAGCAAATGAACAAATACAAAAAACAAACGGAGACCAGCCAATGCCCCCCAGAGGGGACCTGGCTGAAGACAAAAAGCATTGCAGCAAAAAGCAAGGAATTCAAACCACAGTAAAAAAAACTGAAAGAAACTTATCTGAACGCAAGCAGGAGACAACAGGAAAGCAAGCTGAATTCCAACCTAAACCCGGAAGAACAATTGATTACCGGTGAGGATCATGGGAGTTCAGCTCACTTATATCAGGCCAGTCAGGACCACCTGACAGCCACTCGTTATTTGCAGGTGTAAGGCTTTTGGTATTCAACATTGGTTCAATACCCTCAGCAACCACCAGAGGGAGCGTCAGCTCCGAAGTCATCTCCAAAACATTCACAACAGTACCGCCCCTAGAGGAGGGATCACCGAACCCTCACCTGCGCCACCAGGACGATCAGGATGAGCTCGGTGATAGGCACGGACCAGTCTCTCAGCATGAATGTCAGAAGCAAATACCCAAGAATTGTCCTCCTGACCATAGCCTTTCCACTTCACAAAGTACTGGAGTCTCCGCCTGGCCAAACGAGAATCCAATATCTTCTCAACCACATACTCCAAATTGCCCTCAACCAAAACAGGATCAGGATGCGCAGCTATAGGAACTACTGGCTCGACAAATCTCTTCAAGAAAGATTTGTGAAATACGTTGTGAATCTTGAATGTTCCTGGAAGAAGCAAACGGAAAGAAACGGGATTAATAATCTCCACAATCTTATAAGGTCCAATGAACCTTGGCTTAAATTTTGGAGACGCGACCCTCATAGGGATATTTTTTGAGGACAACCAAACCAAGTCACCCACTTTAAATCGAGGACCATCAGTCCTATGCCGGTTGGCAAATCGCTGGGCCTTCTCCTGAGAGAGAGACAGCTTATCCACTACTTGATCCCAAATCAGCTGCATTCTCTCCACAATAGAGTCAACACCAGGGCAGACAGAAGCCTCCACCTGCCCTGAAGAAAATCGAGGATGAAAGCCGAAATTGCAAAAAAATGGAGACATCAAGGTGGCAGAACTAGCCCTATTATTCAAAGCAAACTCAGCCAAAGGCAAAAATGAGACCCAGTCATCTTGATCAGCAGACACAAAACATCTCAAATAAGTCTCCAAGGTCTGGTTTGTTCTCTCAGTTTGTCCATTGGTCTTAGGGTGGAACGCAGAGGAAAAAGACAACTGAACTCCAGTTTGGAACAAAATGTCCTCCAAAATCTGGAAACAAACTGGACTCCTCTGTCAGACACAATGTTCTCTGTAACGCCGTGCAACCGACCCACCTGTTGAAAAAACAAGGGCACCAACTCGGAGGAGGATGGCAACTTAGGTAGTGGCACAAGATGTATCATCTTGGAAAACCTATCACACATCACCCAAATAACGGTCATTCTCTGAGAGACAGGGATGTTGGAAATAAAATCCATAGAGATATGGGTCCATGGCCTCTTGGGCACAGGCAATGGCATTAACAAACCACTAGAGGGAGAGCAAAGTTTGGACTGAGAATAAGTTCCACAGGACTGCACAAAGTCCCTGACGTCACGAGACAAAGTGGGCCACCAAAAGGACCGACTCACCAAATCTCTGGTACCAAAAATACCAGGATGGCCGACCAACACAGAGCAATGAATCTCGGACATCACATTCTTCCTCCACTGGTCTGGGACAAACAATCTCCCAGCAGGGCAACGTTCAGACGTTCAGGTTTATCCTCCTGAAATTTCTCCAAAGCCAGTCTCAAATTGGGCGAGATAGCGGAAAGTAACACACCCTCCTTCAGAATAACAGCAGGCTCAGTTACCTCAGGAGAGTCCAGAAAGAAACTCCTCGAGAGGGCATCCGCCTTAACATTCTTAGTGCCCGGGAGAAAAGAGACCACAAAATTAAAACGTGTGAAAAACAAGGCCCACCTGGCCTGTCTAGGATTAAGTCGCTTGGCTGATTCAAGATAAACCAGGTTCTTATGATCCGTGAGGACCACCACCTGATGCTTGGCTCCTTCCAGCCAATGTCTCCATTCCTCAAAAGCCCACTTCATGGCCAATAACTCCCGATTACCCACTTCATAATTACGTTCCGCTGGGGAAAATTTTCGAGAGAAAAAGGCACAAAGGTTAATCTTAAAGGTCTCCGGATCCCTTTGGGACAAAATGGCTCCTGCATCAATCTCAGAAGCATCAACTTCCACCTGAAATGGTAGAGAAACATCAGGTTGGCGCAGAATAGGAGCAGAAGTGAATCTCTGCTTAAGCTCCTGAAACACAGAAACTGCCTCAGGAGACCAATTCACTACATCAGAACCCTTCTTGGTCAAATCAGTCAGTGGCTTCACAATACCAGAGAAATTAGCTATAAATTTACGACAAAAATTAGCAAAACCCAAAAATCTCTGAAGAGCCTTCAATGTAGTGGGTTGAACCCAATCACAAATGGCCTGAACTTTGACCGGGGCCATTTCAATAACAGACGGAGACAAAATGAATCCCAGAAATGAAACCTTCTGTACGCCAAAAAGACATTTTGATCCCTTCACATACAATGCATTTTCTCTCAAAATCCGGAATACAGTCCGAACATGTTCCACATGAGAATCCCAGTCATTGGAAAGAATCAAGATATCGTCCAAATAAACGATCATAAATTTATCCACGAAATCCCGTAAAATATCGTTCATAAAGGATTGGAAGACGGAAGGGGCATTAGTGAGACCAAAAGGCATCACTAGGTACTAAAAATGCCCCTCTGGGGTATTAAACGCCGTCTTCCATTCATCTCTGTGCTTGATACGACTAAGATTATATGCCCCCCTGAGGTCAAGCTTGGTAAACCAACAAGCACCCTTCACTCTGGAAAATAGGTCGGAAATCAAGGGTAACGGATATTGATATTTAACAGTGATCTTATTTAGGAGACGATAATCAATACACGGCCTCAATGAGCCATCCTTCTTGGCCACAAAGAAAAAGCCGGCGCCCAAGGGTGAAGAAGATGGTCTGATATGACCCTTCTCTAAAGACTCTTTGATATAAGATCGCATAGCCTCATGCTCAGGTACAGATAAATTAAAGAGCCGACCCTTGGGGAATTTACAACCGGGTACTAAGTCAATAGCGCAATCATAACTCCTATGAGGAGGTAAGGATGCAGACTTACTCTCACTAAACACATCAGAAAAATCAGTCAAATAGTCAGGAACATCTTGAGACTGGGGGAGGCAGAAAAAACATCTTGAGACTGGGGGGGCAGAAAAAACAGGAGTATCAGCACGAACACATTGACAACCCCAACTGGTCACAGACACAGACTTCCAATCCAAAACAGGATTGTGAGTCTGTAACCAAGGAAAACCCAGTACAACAATGTCATGTAAATTATGTAACACCAAAAATTTGCAATTCTCTTGGTGGTCCGGGTCAACCCGCATTATCACCTGGGTAGAAAACTGGGGTTTATTCTCCGCCAAGGGGTAGAATCAATGACCAGCAAAGGAATAGACTTCCGCAGGGGTATCATAGGAAAACCACAACGTTTGGTAAAATCAAAATCCATCAGGTTTATAGCTGCCCCTGAATCAACAAAAGTCTGAGCTGAAAATGTGGACATGGAGCAAATCAAGGTAACAGTCAACAGAAATTTAGTCTGAACACTACCCAAAACAACTGAGCGCGCAAAACGTATTCCCCGCTTGGGGCAGACGGAAATAGCATGAGAAGCATCACCACAATAGTAGCACAACTTATTATGCTTATGAAATTCATGACGCTGTGCCCCAGAAGTCACTCCATCACACTGCATGGGCTCAGGGGCTGGCCCCCAAGGCATCACAATCTCACCCATATTTCTACGCTCGCGCAGACGTCTATCAACTTGAATAGCTAATGACATAGAGTCATTGAGACCAGAGGGGACAGGGAATCCCACCATAACATCCTTTACAGTCTCTGCCAGACCCATCCGAAAAAAAGAAATGCCAGAGCATCATCATTCCATTTAGTAAGGACTGCCCACTTTCTGAATTTCTGACAATACAGCTCAGCGGCTTCATGACCCTGATTCAATGCCAACAAGTTTTTTTCAGCTTGATCAGTAACATTAGGTCCATTGTACAATAACCCCAGAGCCTGAAAAAATACATCAACATCATTCAAAACAGGATCCCCAGGTGTCAGGGAAAAGGCCCAATCCTGAGGGTCACCACGCAACAGGGAGATGACAATTTGAACCTGCTGCGTTGTGTTCCCTGAGGATTTAGGCTTCAAAGCAAAAAACAACTTACAGTTATTTTTAAAATTCAAAAACTTAGACCGATCCCCAAAAATAAATCTGGCAGAGGGATCCTAGGTTCCACAGCAGCCAACCCAGCAAGATAGATAGCAATACTCCGAACTTCAGCAGCAAGCTGCTCCACACGATCGGACAAATGCTTGACCTCCATTGGGGAAAAAATTCCTCCTCAGGCCCCAGAGAAAAGAGGGAAAATTGCAACAACAAAAAAAAAAATTTCTGACAACTCTGACAAGTTTTTTTTTTTTCCTTACTATTTTTCCCTTCTATTGAGTACCATAGAATTTTCAGTATGGCCGGTAATTCTGTTATGTTTTGGTAGCTGAGGAGGCAGGAGCAAAAAACTGCATAGGCAGCCTGACACCAGAGAGGTTGGAAACTAATAGGTTGCAGAACCCTAAACTAACCGCACAACTAGAAGCAGCCGCGGAGCATACCTACGGTGGTCCTAGATGCCTCGGCACAGCTGGAGAGACAGCTATCCCTGAAGATGGAAATAGGAAAGCCAACTGCCCGGAGCAGACCCCAAAAGAGTAGGAAGCCCCAGACATACAATGGCGGTTAGACAAGATGAAAATATGAACACTGACAGAAAATAGAGTGAGCAAACGCTGGGGCCCAAAACTGTCTAGATAGGACAGCACAGGAGAGAATACTTTCTGCAATCCAGAAAAGCCCTAGGAAAAACTCCAACACTTCTGAATCCAAAAACACTGCGATCACACGGTCTCGACCACCTACAGTACAGACCTAAAGTTTGGACACACCTTCTCATTCAAAGATTTTTCTGTATTTTCATGACTATGAAAATTGTAGAATCACACTGAAGGCATCAAAACTATGAAGTAACACATGTGGAATTATACAATACACTTTACAAAAAAGTGTGAAACAACTGAAAATATGTCTTATATTCTAGGTTCTTCAAAGTAGCCACCTCTTGCTTTGATTACTGCTTTGCACGCAGAAAAGGTGAACGGATGGACTCTACATGCCTGGTTCCCACCGTGAAGCATGGAGGAGATGGTGTGATGGTGCATTGCTGGTGACACTGTTGGGGATTTATTCAAAATTGAAGGCATACTGAACCAGCATGGCTACCACAGCATCATGCAGCGGCATGCTATTCCATCCGTTTTGCGTTTAGTTGGACCACCATTTATTTTTCAACAGGATAATGACCCCAAACACACCTTCAGGCTGCGTAATGGCTATTTGACCAAGAAGGAGAGTGTTGGGGTGCTACGCCATATGACCTGGCCTCCACAGTCACCAGACCAGAACCCAATCGAGATGGTTTGGGGTGAGCTGGACCGCTCACCGCTTCAATTTTGAATAAATCCCCAACAGTGTCACCAGCAAAACACCCCCACACCATCACACCTCCTCCTCCATGCTTCACGGTGGGAACCAGGCATGTAGAGTCCATCCGTTCACTTTTTCTACGTGCAAAGCAGTAATCAAAGCAAAAGGTGGCTACTTTGAAGAACCTAGAATATAAGACATATTTTCAGCTGTTTCACACTTTTTTTAAAGTGTAATGTATAATTCCACATGTGTTAATTCATAGTTTTGATGCCTTCAGTGTGAATGTACAATTTTCAAAGTCATGAAAATACAGAAACATCTTTGAACGAGAAGGTGTGTCCAAACTTTTGGTCAGTACTGTATATCAGATCTCTGGTGTGGACACGTAGCTACCCAGCAGTAAAATATCACAAGAACTGAGCAAATGAACAAATACAAAAAAACGAACGGATACTAGCCAAAGCCCCCAGAGGGGACCTGGCTGAAGACAAAAAGCAATGCAGCAAAAAGCAAGGAATTCAAACGACAGTAAAAAAAAACTGAAAGAGACTTATCTGAATGCAAGCAGGAGACAGCAGGAAAGCAAGCTGAATTCCAACCTAAACCAGGAAGCACAATTGATTACCGGCGAGGATCATGGGAGTTCAGCTCACTTACATCAGGCCAGTCAGTACCACCTGACAGCCACTCGTTATTTGCAGGTGTAAGGCTCTTGATATTCAACATTGGTTCAATACCCTCAGCAACCACCAGAGGGAGCTTCAGCTCCGAAGTTGTCTCCAAAACATTCACAAGAATCAACCCTACTAAGGTAATTTCCATGGCTCCGGTCAATTTGACTTCTTTACCTCCGGGAAGGACATTTGTGGCTTAGAGCAACCGAAAACAAGTATTATGCTGAGGACATTCTTCCAAAATTACCGGCCATGTTGGAGTCAAAAAGACTCTCTCTCTGTTATTCCGCTACTACTAGTGTCCATCTCTTTCCCAGGATGTCAAAGACTTTGTGGCTTCTTGTCCCTCCTGCGCCAAGAACAAGGAAACCCAGACAACCACCCTCTGGTCTTCTGTTTCCCCTTTTCCCTGTACCTTGGGCCCATGGCAGCACATGCCATGGACTTTATTACCGATCTGCCTTGTTTTTTTCCCGGTTGTACTGTGACCCGGGTGGTTGTGGATCGTTTTCTCGAAAAGGCCTTTTTTTGGTTCCTCTTCCCGGACTGCCCTAGGGCCCCTAAATTTGGCGAAGATTTTCGTCACTCCCCATCTTCAGAATTAAACGGTTTCCCCTTCTGCCATCGTGTCAGACAGAGGAGTTCAATTCACCCCCCGGGTTCTGGAGAGTCCATGGGGCCCCCTTATGAAAGTGACACTGGTTTTTCCCCTCTCCCTACTAAAACCCAAAACCAATGAGCAAGTAGAGCGTACAAAATCAAACCCTCACGTCAAAATTTTCACATTTTTTCGAAGCTCATCAAACGTTTGGGGGTCAGTTTACTTCCATGGGCGAGTTTGCTACAACAACCAACCAGAAAAATTTTCCCCCAAGCCCTCCCTTCTTCATAGTCTTGGGACAACACCCAGCGTGCCCCCTCCCCGGGACCTCCGGGTCTCGGGAGTGCCTGCGGCCACTCTCTGTCCGGGGAGTTCTCCGGGGTTCGGTAGGAGCCCAAAAAACTGATCTCAAGAAAGCCGACACAGGATAAAACATCATGCAGATAAGGGCCCCTGGATCTCCTCCTTTTTTTCCCCGGGGTGACAAGGTGTGGCTTTCCCCCCAAAATACATTCGCCTTACGGTACCATCTTACAAACTGGGTCCTCGATAAAATTGGCCCTTTTTAAAGGGCCCAAGCGTTTTAAATGATGTGGCGTAAAAATTTTGAAGCTCCCGCCCACTCCGCAATCCCAATTCCCTCCATTTTCCCTCAAAAAGCCCACGGTGCTCAATCGGTTTTTTCCCTTTCTCTGGGCCACAACCTCAGCCTTTTGGGTGGGGGAGATAAATTTTGGATAAAGGATATCCGGGCCCATGAAGAATGTACAAAGAAAACCCTTTTCTTAATTGACGGGGAAGGGCTTTTGGGTCCAGAAGAAAGGTTTTGGGGAACCCGGGGAGAAATCCAAGCCCCCCAGATTTTGTCTAACCCTTTTTTACCAGTCTTTGGAAAGGGGGGTTAAAGAGGGGGTACTGTTATCCCTCCACTGCATTCCTCCGGCGCCGGGGGTTAGCGCCCAAAGTCATCTCGTCGGGTGCGCACGCCCCACCTCCCGCACTTGGGTCCCGGTTCTTGTTCAGCACGCAGCTGTCCCCATCACCCAAATTCGATTTTCAACTTGGGCCCCAAATTTGTCCTCTGCCTCCACCCCGTTCTACTCTTCCCGGGCCCAACCCCACCGTTCTGCTGGAATGTGTATGCAGTCAACACTTTCCCCTGTGTTACGGGTTCAGTAATGCCAGTTTTCCTCTGCTGTGTGTCCGGCATAATTTACCTCCAATTTAAGTTACACCAGAGTTTTAAACTTGTCTAAGGCCTCAGCCTACCCCCCTCCTTGACCCTGGGCTCCCAACACGCCAGTTGCTGCCCGGAAAATGCCGTCTGCACGTAAACTTCTCCTTGTTTTTGGGGTTCAGTAATGCCAAATGTTCCCTGCTGTGTGTACGGGCAAAATTTTGCTACCTCCAAATTTTAATTTTTAACCAGTTAGATTTTGTCATATAGGCCTCAGCCCACACCCTGCTGACCCGGGCTAACACCGGGCCCGTTGTGCTGGAAATGCCGCTGCACAGTAAACTTGCTCCTGTGTTATTGGGGGTTAGTAAGCCAGCTGTTCCCCCGCTGTGTGTACGGCAAGAAGTCCTGCTACCTCCAATATTTAAGTTACACCAGATTAGAATGTTGCTCTACTAGGGGCCCCAGCCTACACCCTGGGCTGACCATGGGCTCCAACACCGCCCCGTTGCCTGCTCGAAAGTGCCATCTGCACAGTCAAACACTTGCTCCTGTGTTATTTGGTTTCAGTAATGTCAGCTGATCCCCAGCTGTGTAGCTGGCAATCTTTCCTGCTCTGTCCACACTCACCCAAGTTCAGATTTCAACTCGGTCAATTTGTCCTCTGCCTCCACCCTGTTCTACCCCTCATCCCTGGGCTTCAACACCACCTGTTGCTGCTCGGAATTGTATGCACAGTCAAAACTTGCTCCTGTGTTCTGGGGTTCAGTAATGCCAGCTGTTCCCCTGCTGTGTGTCTGGCATAATACCTCCAATTTCAAGTTACACCAGAGATTAAAACTTGCTCATACTAGGCCTCAGCCTACACCTCCTTGACCTGGGCTCCAACAAAAGCCAGTTGGGTGCCCGGAAGTGCCGTCTGCACAGTTTAACACTTGCTCCTGTGTTTTTGGGGTTCAGTAATGCCAGCTGTTCCCCTGCTGTGTGTACGGCAAGAAGTCCTGCTACCTCCAATTTCAAGTTACACCAGATTAGAATGTTGCTCATACTAGGCCTCAGCCTACACCCTGACTGACCCTGGGCTCCAACACCGCCAGTTGCTGCTCGGAAGTGCTGTATGCAGTCAAAAAACTTGCTCCCGTGTTATTGGGGTTCAGTTATGCCAGCTGTTCCGCTGCTGTGTGTACGGAAAGAAGTCCTGCTACCTCCAATTTAATTTTCAAGATGAATGTTGTTACGGCCTCGCCTACACCCAATGATCCTGGGCCCCAAAAACCGCCATTGCTGCTCGGAAGTCCGTCTGCACAGTAAAAATTGCCCCTGTTTTATTGGGGTTTTTATAACCCTTTCCCTGCTGTGTGACGGCAAAAAGTCTGCTACCCCCAATTTCAAGTTACCCAATTAAAAATTGTCATACTGGCCTCAGCCTACACCCTTTTGCCGGGGGCCCCAACACCGCCTTGCCCCCCGGAAGTGCTCTGCCAGTCAAACTTGCCCCTGTGTTATTGGGTTTCAGTAATGTCAGCTGATCCCCAGCTGTGTAGCGGGCAATTTTTCCTGCTCTGTCCACATCACCCAAGTTCAGATTTTAAATTTGGTCAATTTTTCCCTCCCCTCCACCCTGTTTACTCTCTCCTGTGCCCCAACACCGCCAGTTGTGCTGGGAAAATGCTGTATGCACAGTCAAACTTGTCCTGTGTTAAGGGGGTTCGAAATCCCAGCTTTTCCCCCCTGCTGTGTGCCCGGAATAATTTTGCTACCAATTTCAAGTTACCCCAGAGTTTAAAACTTGCTCTATAGGCCTCAGCTACACCCTCCTTGCCCCTGGGCCCAACACCGCCAGTTGCTCCCCGGAAGTGCTGTCTGCACAGTCAACATTGCTCCTGTGTATTGGAGTTCAGTAATGCCAGCTTTTCCCCTGCTGTGTGTACGGCAAAAAGCCCTGTACCCCCAAATTTCAAGTTACACCAGTTAGAATTTTGTTTTTACGGGGCCCTCAGCCTACACCCTGGGGACCCTGGGCTCCAACAAGCCAGTTGTGCTCGAAGTGTCTTTGGACAGGTACTCCCCCCGCCAGCCTGGTTACGCATCCCATGTTTAGGGGAAGTGTCAACTTCACTTTGCCCCCCAAAAAGTTGTCCTGTGTGTTGCGGTCGAGTTAGCCGACTCTATTGTGCCTGAAGTTTTGGTGCTTTCCCTTTTGGGTGCGGGGGTATGGAACTAAAGGGTGTTTCCGTGTGCCAATAGGACAAGCACCCCCCTAGGATTAGGATTCGGAAATGCGGCCGGCTGGGCCTTCAACTTAAATTTTTTAGGGTCCTTCAGCTACCCACCGGGTTCCCGTACCCTCAGCTGGTTTCGGCAGTGCCTTTGGGCCCGGTGCCCCCATCTCGGTATGGTTCCAGCAAAGCTGCTGGTCCTTGGTAGGTTTGTAGAAAGGTACCTCCTGTTGTAACCTGTCCCAGTACCTAGCTGGTCCTCGGTTGTGCCTTTGGCTCTGTTCCTTCGCTGCCCCCCGGGTTCCAGCCCCGTCGCTGGTCCTTTTACTTCCATTGTCTCTTGTCCTTCTGCTACCCCTCCGGGTTCCCGTCCTAGCTGGTTCTCGGCAGTGCCTTTTGGGTAGGTGCTCCATCCGGTACCCGGGTTCCGCAAGCTGCTGGTCCTTGGAAGTGCTTTGTCAAGGGACCTCCCGCTTAGTAACCGTGTCCCAGTCCGTCGTGGTCCTCGGTTGTTTCCCTTGGTCTGTTTCCTTTCTGCTCCCCCCCCGGGTTCCAGCCGTCAGCTGGTCCTCGTTACTTCCATTGTTTTTGTACCTTTTGCTCCCTCCCGGGGTTTCCCGTACCCCTCGCGGTTCTCGGCGTTACTCAGCCTTTTGTACCTTCAGTACATTCCAAGTTGAAGATTTTTTAAATGTTTTTTTGGGTAATCATCTGGATCTCCCGACGAACCCTGAAACAACGACCTGAAAACCACCCCAAAAAGACGAGGACCCGAAGACGAGGACCCCGAAGACGGATTGAAGATACCCCCAAGAAGACGACGACCCCCAAAGGGCGACTGAAGACGACGAGCCTGAACACCCCCCCAAAAGAACAAAAAGATTCCCAGAAGAAGATGACCAAAGGACAAAGAAAAATGAAGACAACCCACAAGATACAGAACAAGAGACAGAAGCCAAAAGCGAAGAACAAAAAGCAGAAAAACATTAAGCATAAGACCAAAAATCGAGCAAAAAATTGCCTAAATTAGAAGCAGAAAAAACTAAGCGTGTTGAGGTTGAGTTGTTCCCCCCCGTGGTGCCCCTGGAAAATGCTGCTGTGCAGGCCAAACTGAACGGGCAAATACTGTTGTAAATTTGTGCAGTTGAAGGAAGGTTAACTTCAAAAATTTAGAGATTAAACTACAGGAAGCCTGTCCAAAGAAGATGAAAGGGAAAAAAATGAAGAAGTAGAATATAACAATTAAAAGTTGAATAAAGAAAGAAAAGTTAAAAAAAA
>JARQOD010000006.1:152030183-152312399 GCA_033576555.1 Oophaga sylvatica | reverse complement strand
AGATAGATAGATAGATAGATATAGATAGATAATAGATAGATGATATATAGATGGATAGATAATAGATAGATGATACATAATAGATAGAAAGATAGATAATAGATAGATAGATAATAGATAGATGATAGATAGATGGATAGATAATAGATAGAAAGATGGATAGATAGATAGATATTAGAAAAGACAGATAGATTGATAGATATTAGATAGAGAGATAACATATAGATAGAAGATTGATAATAGATGATATATAGATGGATAGATAGATAGATCGATATTAGATAGATAGATTGATAGATAATAGATAGATTGATAGATAATAGATAGGTAGATAGCTAGATAAAATGGTACATAAATAGTTAAAGACACACACAAAATGTTCACACAATATCTTTAATTTAAAAAAACTGGAAAAAAAAATGGCGTGGGCTCCTGCACAATTTTCTGCGCCAGAGGGGGAAAGCTGATTGGCGGGGGCCAATATTTCTAGCCTGGGAAGGGGTTAATACCCATGGAGCTTCCCAGGCTATGAATATCAGCTAGCCTTTACTGGCTATTAAAATAGGGGGACCCCCCAAAAAAGATTACGTGGGGTCCCCCTATAATTTATAGCCAGAAAGACTACGCAGACAGCTGCAAGCTGATATTCATAGCCTAGGAAGGGGCCATGGATGTTGTCGCCCCCAGCTAAAAATACCAGCACCCAGCAGCCTCAGAATTGGCACATCTGTACGATGCGCCAATTCCGGCACTTAGCCCCTGTCTTCCCACTGCCAAGTAGCAGTGCATATGGGTAATAAGGGTTTAATGTCACCTTGCTATTGTAATGTGACATTAAGCCAGGTTAATAATGGTGAGGTGTCAATAAGACACCTCTCCATTATTAATCTTATGTGTTATGATTTAGTAGCTGAGGAGAGCAGGCAAAAAAGGCAATACACCAGAGAGGTTGGAATCTATTGGATTGCAGTACCCTGACTAACCACCACAACTAAAGGCAGCCGTGGAGCATACCTACGTTGGTCCTAGACGCCTCGTCACAGCCTGAGAAGCTAACTTCACCTAAAGATAGAAAGAGGAAAACTATCTGCCCGGAGCAGATCCCCAAAGAACATAGGAAGCCCCCAAACATGTAATGGCGGTTAGACAAGAGGAAATACAGACACAGACAGAAAATAGTATGAGCAAACGTTGGGGCCCAATCTCCTAGACAGAAAAGGATAGGAAGGTCACTTACTGCAATCCAAAAAACCTAAAAAAATACCAACACACTAATTGCAAAAACACCTGAGATCACACGACCTCTACCACCTAAATTAGTTCTCTGGTGTAACAAAACTAAGCCCAGCCACAGAAAAAACTGGAAAAGGCAAATGAACAAACAACTGGCTGAACTAAACTGAGAGGAGCACAAGCCCCCGGAGGGGACCTGGCAGACCCCACAGAAGTGCAGGACAAAATGCAAAAAGCAAGCACAAAAAACTAAAAGAAGAAAATGTCTTATCTGTTAGCAGAGATGCAGGCACGAAACAGCAAGCTTCAAAGTGAACCAGGAACAAAAGTTGAGACCAGAACAATTGATCACCGGCAACCCTGATGGGAGGGAACCTCCCTTATATAAGACCAGTCGGTAACACCTGATCGCCAATCTTCACAATCTTCATTGAATAGTTCAGTACTGTTTGTAACCACCAGAGGGAGCTTCTGCTCAGAATTCATTTCTAGCACATTCACAACAGTACCCCCCCTTGAGGAGGGGTCACCGAACCTCATTTGGGCAACCAGGTCGGTCAGGATGAGCTCTGTGATACGCACAGATGATCTTCTAGCATGGGTGTCCGAAGCAAACACCCAAGAATTGTCCTCCTGACCATAACCTCTCCACTTAACCAATACTGGAGTTTCCGTCTAGAAAAACGAGAATCCAATATTTTCTCAACCACATACTCCAGATTGCCCTCAACCAAAACAGGGTCAGGAGGCACAGCCATAGGAACCACTGGTTGACAACCTCTTCAATAAGGACTTGTGGAACACGTTATGGATCTTAAATGTCCCTGGAAGAAGTAAACAAAAGGAAACAGGATTAAGAATCTCCATGATCTTATAAGGTCCAATGAACCTAGGCTTAAACTTAGGAGATGCAACTCTCATAGGGATATTTCTTGAGGACAACCAGACCAAGCCCCCCACTTCAAACCGAGGACCATCAGTCCTATGCCGGTTGGCAAACCGCTGGGCCCTCTCCTGAGAGAGGGACAACCTCTCCACTACCTGGTCCCAAATCTGCTGCATACGCTCCACAATAGAGTCAACACCTGGACAGACAGAAGCCTCCGTCTGTCCTGAAGAAAATCGAGGGTGAAACCCAAAATTGCAGAAAAATGGAGACATCAAGGTGGCAGAGCTAGCCCTATTATTAAGGGCAAACTCAGCCAAAGGCAAAAAAGAGACCCAGTCATCCTGATCAGCAGACACAAAGCATCTCAGATAAGTCTCAGTGGTTTGTTCTCTCAGTTTGTCCATTGGTCTGAGGATGAAAAGCTGAGGAGAAAGACAATTGAACACCAAGTTTAGAACAAAAAGTCCTCCAAAATCTGGAAACAAACTGGACTCCTCTGTCAGACACAATGTTCTCAGGAATACCGTGTAACCGAACCACGTTCTGAAGGAACAAAGGCACCAATTCGGAGGAGGAAGGCAACTTAGGTAATGGCACAAGATGTATCATTTTGGAAAACCTATCACAAATCACCCAGATAATGGTCATTCTCTGAGAAACAGGGAGGTCGGAAATGAAATCCATAGAGATATGGGTCCAAGGTCTCTTGGGCACAGGCAATGGCATCAACAAACCACTAGGGCGAGAGCAAGGCTTGGAGCGAAAGCAAGTCCCGCAGGACTGCACAAATTCCCTGACGTCACGAGACAAAGTAGGCCACCAAAAGGACCGACTAACCAAGTCTCTGGTACCAAAAATTCCGGGATGACCGGCCAATGCGGAACAATGAATCTCAGACATCACACTCTTCTTCCACCGGTCTGGGACAAACAATTTCCCAATAGGGCAGAGTACGGGTTTATCCTCCTGACACCCTTCCAGAGTCAGTCTCAAATTGGGCGAGATGGCGGAAAGAACTACACCCTCTTTCAAAATAACAGTAGGATCAGATAACTCGGGAGAGTCAGCAAGGAAACTCCTCGAGAGGGCATCCGCTTTAACATTCTTAGTGCCAGGAAGAAAGGAAACCAACAAAATTAAAACGTGTGAAGAACAAGGCCACCTGGCCTGTCTAGGATTAAGTCTCTTGGCTGATTCCAGATAAACCAGATTCTTATGGTCCGTGAGGACCACCACCTGATGTCTGGCTCCCTCCAGCCAATGTCTCCACTCTTCAAAAGCCCACTTCATGGCCAATAACTCCCGATTACCCACGTCATAATTACGTTCAGTTGGAGAAAATTTTCGAGAGAAAAAGGCACAAGGGTTACTTTTAGAGGTCTCTGGATCTCTTTGGGACAAAACGGCACTGCCCCAATTTCAGAGGCATCAACCTCCACCCGAAATGGCAGAGAAACATCAGGCTGCCGTAGGACAGGAGCAGAAGTGAATCTCTGCTTAAGTTACTGAAACACAGAAACTGCCTCAGGAGGCCAATTCACCACATCAGAACCCTTCTTGGTCAAATCAGTCAATGGTTTAACAATAACAGAGAAATTACCAATAAATTTACGATAAAAATTGGCAAAACCCAAGAATCTCTGAAGAGCCTTTAATGAAGTAGGTTGGACCCAATCACAGATGGCCTGAACCTTGACCGGGTCCATTTCAATAACAGATGGGGACAAAATGAATCCCAGAAATAAGATCCTCTGTACGCCAAAAAGACACTTTCATCCCTTCACATACAGAGCATTCTCTCTCAAAATCTGGAACACAGTCCGAACATGTTTCACATGAGAGTCCAATCATTGGAAAAAATCAAGATATCATCCAAATAAACAATCAGAAATTTATCCACAAAATCCTGAAAATGTCATTCATGAAGGACTGGAAGACGGAAGGAGCATTAGTGAGCCCAAAGGGCATCACTAGGTACTCAAAATGCCCCTCTGGGGTATTAAATGCCGTCTTCCATTCATCCCCGTGCTTAATGCGAATAAGGTATATGCCCCCCTGAGGTCAAGCTTGGTAAACCAAGTAGCACTTTTCACCCTGGAAAACAGGTCAGAAATCAAGGGTAACGGATATTGATATTTCACAGTGATATTGTTCAAGAGACGACAATACACGGCCTTAATGAACCATCCTTTTTGGCCACAAAGAAAAAACTGGCACCCAAGGGTGAAGAGGATGGTCTGATATGACCCTTCTCCAAGACTCCTTGATATAAGACCGCATAGTGTCATGTTCAGGTACAGACAAGTTAAAAAGGCGACCTTTAGGGAATTTACTACCAGGCACTAATTCAATAGCGCAGTCATAGCTCCTATGGGAGGGCAAGGATGCAGATTTACTTTCGCTAAACACATCAGAAAAATCAGTCAAAAAGTCAGGAACATCCTGAGCCTGGGGGAGGCAGAAAAAACAGGAGTGTTGGCATTAACACATTGGCAGCCCCAACTGGTTACAGACACAGATTTCCAATCCAAAACAGGATTATGAGACTGTAACCAAGGGAAACCCAGTACAATAATGTCATGCAGATTATACAGCACCAAATATTTGCAACTCTCCTGATGATCAGGTTCAACCTTCATTATCACCTGAGTAGAGAACTGGGGTTTATTCTCAGCTAAAGGGGTAGAATCGATCCCAGTAGGGGAATAGACTTCCGTAGGGGTATCAAGGGAAACCCACAACGTTTAGCAAAATCAAAATCCATCAGGTTAATAGCTGCTCCCGAATCACAAAAGCCTGAGCAGAAAATGTGGACAGGGAGCAAATCAGGGTAACAGTCAACAAAAATTTAGTCTGAACACTCCCCAAGACAACTGAACGTGCAAAACGTCTTCCCCGCTTAGGGCAGACTGAAATAGCATGAGAGGCATCACCACAGTAGAAACATAACCCATTGCGCTTTCGAAACTCATGACTCTGTGTCCCAGAAGCCACTCTATCACACTGCATGGGTTCAGAAGCTGGTTCACAAGGCAACACTATTCCACGCATACCTCTACGCTCACGCAAACGTCTGTCAATTTGAATCGCTAATGATATAGAATCACTGAGACCAGAGGGGACAGGGAATCCCACCATAACATCCTTTACATTCTCTGACAGACCCTTCCGAAAAAGGGCTTCCAAAGCATCGTCATTCCATTTGGTCAGGACTGCCCACCTTCGGAATCTCTGACAGTATAACTCAGCGTCCTCAAGCCCTGATTTAATGCCAACAAGGCTTTTTCAGCTTGATCAGTGACATTAGGCTCATCGTACAATAACCCCAGAGCCTGAAAAAATGCATCAACATTACTCAAAACAGGGTCCCCAGGTGTCAGGGAAAAAGCCCAATCCTGAGGATCGCCGCGCAGGAGAGAGATGACAATTTGAACCTGCTGTGCTGCGTTCCCTGAGGACTTAGATTTTAAGGCAAAAAACAACTTACAGTTATTTTTGAAATTCAGAAATTTAGCTCGATCACCTAAAAACAAATCTGGCATGGGAATCCTAGGTTCCACAACAGGCAACCCTGCAAGATAGGTAGCAATACTCCGAACCTCAGTGGCAAGCTGATCCACACGGCCAGACAACTGTGCAATCTCCATTGAGAGAAAAAAAAAATCCTCCTCAGCACTCAGAGATACAGAGGGAAAAAAAACAAAAAAATCTCTGACAACTCTGACAATCTTCATTCTTTCACACTATTTTTCCCTTCTGTGAGTACCATATAATTATCAGTTTTAGGCCGGTGATACTGTTATGATTTGGTAGCTGAGGAGAGCAGGCAAAAAAGGCAATACACCAGAGAGGTTGGAATCTATTGGATTGCAGTACCCTGACTAACCACCACAACTAAAGGCAGCCATGGAGCGTACCTACGTTGGTCCTAGACGCCTCGTCACAGCCTGAGAAGCTAACTTCACCTAAAGATAGAAAGAGGAAAACTATCTGCCCCGGAGCAGATCCCCAAAGAACATAGGAAGCCCCCAAACATGTAATGGCGGTTAGACAACAGGAAATACAGACACAGACAGAAAATAGTATGAGCAAACGTTGGGGCCCAATCTTCCTAGACAGAAAAGGATAGGAAGGTCACTTACTGCAATCCAAAAAACCCTAAAAAAATACCAACACACTAATTGCAAAAACACCTGAGATCACACGACCTCTACCACCTAAATTAGTTCTCTGGTGTAACAAAACTAAGCCACAGCCACAGAAAAAACTGGAAAAGGCAAATGAACAAACAACTGGCTGAACTAAACTGAGAGGAGCACAAGCCCCCGGAGGGGACCTGGCAGACCCCCACAGAAGTGCAGGACAAAATGCAAAAAGCAAGCACAAAAAACTAAAAGAAGAAAATGTCTTATCTGTTATCAGAAGTTGCAGGCACGAAACAGCAAAGCTTCAAAGTGAACCAGGAACAAAAGTTGAGACTAGAACAATTGATCACCGGCAACCCTGATGGGAGGGAACCTCCCTTACATAAGACCAGTCAGTAACACCTGATCGCCAATCTTCACAATCTTCATTGAATAGTTCAGTACTGTTTGTAACCACCAGAGGGAGCTTCTGCTCAGAATTCATTTCTAGCACATTCACAACACTTATGGTTTGAAAGGGTTAAAAAACACACATGAGAATAGAGTATTTTAATGAAATAAAACACAACACAGTTTTCATATTTTTATTGAACGCCCAGATCCAATTTTCGCCCTCGGTCTCCTATAATAAAAAAAGTAAAAAAAATAAACCAATCGTATACTCCCTGTCCAACGCAGTCCAATTAATAACGAGTGTCCCACGGCGATTTTCCCTATAGAAGAGTGACATCAGGTGATGTCACTGCTCTATAGGACCTCCAGTGAACTGACAGGAGACAATGGCTTCTGCAGTGCATCACTAAGGTTACCTGAGTTCAGGCTCTCACTCTATGGCAATGCTGCGTGGGAATTTTCTCACCCAGCATTGCCCATGAGAGAATGAACTTAAGTGACCTCATTCTCTCCAGGCGGCAGAGGGATACAAACTGAGGAGGATTACCTCCGCTGTCAGTGTATCATGGAGGCCGTGTAGAGCACTAACATCACCCGATGTCAGTGTTCTACACCAGAGATCGTCATGAGACACTCGTCAATAACTGGACTACGGCGGAATGGTAATGTATAGGTTGTTTTATTATTTTATTTTTATTAGGAGACAAGGGCGTCGGGGACTAGGTGTTTGATAAGTATGTACTCTATGTTATGTGTTGTATGTTATGTGTATGTTCTGTATGTTATATTTTGTTTTTCTGTATGTTATATGTTGTATGCTATGTGTATGTAATGTATGTTTGTTTGTTTTTTTTTTACATTCAACACATTAGCCAGATTATGGGACTACTACTGTCCCATCATTGGCTAATGTGTCAGTTACTTTGTATGTAACCCCTTCTCATGTACAGCACCATGGAATTAATGGCGCTATATAAATAAATAATAATAATAAGTTACTGTCATTGTAGCAGGAATAGCCGGATGGGACTAGTAGTCCCATCAGACGATGCCTGCATACACACACACAGGCCCGCAGGCCACAGCACATACACAGATCACGTAGACACCAGCACACACCACACACACACCACACAGTCACTGCCCACACACTATACACGCACACAGTCACTGCCCACACAATTCCCTCCTCCCTAACTGCAGCGTTTCACCCGCAGCAAAACCACAGATCTTTTTTAGACCTGCAGTTTTGCTTCGGAAGTGCCTGACACAATGCAAGTCATTGGGTGCAGAAACGCTGCAGTTTCGGACAAAGAAATGACATGCCACAGAAAATAAAACACTGAAAATCCGCACATTTTTTCGGCAGCATGTGCACAGCAAACCTACATTTCCCATAGAATTACATTGGCTGTGCACTAGACTGCAGGTTGGATGCGTTTCCGTGCGTTCAAAAACGCTGCGGAAACGTATCTAAACCCGCAACATGTGCACATACTCTTAAAGTGTCTGAAGGTATATGCACATGTTCTTTTTTGTCCACCTTCCAAAGCTATTTGTGTTTGTTGAGTGAAATGCTTTGGAAATGCTTTGCCTTACTTTTCAAATATTATTAGATACTGCCTGCACTATAGCCCAGAGCTGAATCTACAGAATGTGATTGGTATCGGTTTGACTAGTAAGATTCCCATCAATCTCAAGAATGAAACTACACTGTTGCTAGTGTCTGAGTTCCCGGCCTTTGCAGCATTCAAAAGTTGACACTTTCATGTATCACCCTAATGACATATTAGTATGCCATAGTGGGAGTACACAGCCTTCAATGTGGTCATTTGAAGTAATCATCAAGTACTGTACAGTAATGGCCAAAAGTTTTGAGAATGACACAAATATTAATTTTTACAAAGTCTACTGCTTCACTTTTTCTATTGACAATTTGCATATACTCCAGAATGTTATAAAGAGTGATCAGCTTAACAGCAATTACTTGCAAAGTCAATATTTGGCTAGAAAATGAACTTTATCCCTCAAAACACATTTCAACATCATTGCAGCCCTGCCTTAAAAGGACCAGCTAACCTCTTTTCAGTGATTGCTCCATTAACACAGGTGTGGGTGTTGATGAGGACATGGCTGGAGATCAATCTGTCATGATTAAGTAAGAATGACACCACTGGACACTTTAAAAGGAGGCTGGTGCTTGGCATCATTGTTTCTCTTCTGTTAACCATGGTTATCTCTAAAGAAACACGTGCAGTCATCATTGCAATGCACAAAAATGGCCTAACAGGGAAGAGTATCGCAGCTAGAAAGATTGCACCTCAGTCAACAATCTATTGCATCATTAAGAACTTCAAGGAGAGAGGTTCCATTGTTGCCAAAAAGGCTTTAGGGCGCCCAAGAAAGACCAGCAAGTGCCAGGACCGTCTCTTAAAAGTGTTTCAGCTGTGGGATCGGGCTAAGCAAAGGTGATAACTAAATGGCTCAGGGAACAAAACATAGAGATTTTGGGTCCATGGCCTGGAAACTCCCCAGATCTTAATCCCATTGAGAACTTGTGGTCAATCATCAAGAGACGGGTGGACAGAATGGACTGCTATCAGTCAGGATTTGGTCCAGAAGTTGATTGAGAGCATGCCGGGGAGAATTGCAGAGGTCCTGAAGAAGAAGGGTCAACACTGCAAATATTGACTTGCTGCATTAACTCATTCTAACTGTCAATATAAGCTTTTGTTACTCATATGTTTGCAATTATTATATTTCTGTCTGTGATAAAAACATCTGTCAAACACACATAAAAACCAGAGGGCAGCAGATCGTGTGAAAATATAATATTTGTGTCATTCTCAAAACTTTTGGCCATGACTGTATGTACCTCCAAGCTATCCATTAGTTTGGCTTTCAGCCACCATTCATGTGCGAACATTAACAACATACAATATTTTCATTGTGAACAGTTGAGATAAACAGATCTTTTGACATTCAAATTCACTGACATTGCAGATTCTTCCCCATAATTTTTATTTGTGGTGAATATATTTACACAAATCTCAATATTGAAAAGCTTGTAATTGCTTGAAAAATACAAATTGGGTAGAGAAGAGAGAGTACCGCTCTGACCATAAGAGCTCACACCTTATAGGAAAAAGAGGACACCGATGACCATAAGAGCTTACACTCTAAAGGAGAGAGAGGATCCCACTGATCATAAGAGCTTACCAAAAGAGAGACACTGACCCAGTGACTTTGCAGGTAGAAAATTACTCTGCCATACAAATTGTGCTCCACTGGGAACCACTAATATGTGATGGCCCAGGTACTGACCACCTTTGTGTAAGGTATGACAGTCCACTATATGTGATAGCTGCAGGGTATAATGGGGAAGTCCACACAGCCATGTAAAAAGGAACTAGCCCGCTCTATGCAATATGGGAAATTATACTGGGCAAGGCTTTTTGATTGTTTTGCAAACCACAAATTGAATCTTAAAGTATTTAAATTCAAGTTAAACTATGAATTTTAGAAAATTTTACTCAAACGCGATCCTCCGTGGATCAATCTGGTCATTTCTAGTGAAAAGTTATTTGGTAGACTACAATGTACCACTGTAGATGCAATGATCAACTCCAAGTTCCAGGATGTACAATTATTCTTATAGATATAGTATACGTAAAAACAACCCCTTCTTTTTTCAGTGACAAATTATATTCCATTTTCCTTTCCTGCATTTAGAATTTTATATAATTTTTCCATGTAAGTCATATAATCTAAAAACAATCTTGTACATAAAGTTGCAATAGTATTCTGTAAAAGTGTGTAGTTTAAGGGAACCTTTAATTGATGATCTCCTTCAAATTTGCCTGCTTTCCGATTATTCATGGAAATTCAATTTGCAAAGAAGTTATTCGCTACAAATGTAATGTTCCTTATTATGCTTTGTTGACTCTCTCCACAATTCAGTCATTTTGCTGAATTTAAGCAGAAGCAAATTACAAAAAAAATCTGGGATTTTTGTAATAAACGAGTAGAATTCAATTCCACGCAAATATATTCACTTATCTTTATTCAGTGTGTACTTATATAAAACAGTAATATACCTGTTCTTCTTTCCAGTGAATAAGTAACACGTTCAAGCACATGTATCCCAATAATAAGACAAAGCATGCCGTTATTCGTTGCGTATGTGAAAACCAACTGTAAGAAGGCTGGCTAAAGACTGAGCCCCATAAATGGAAATCCTCCAGATATTCAGTAAATTTACAGTAGAAAAGCTGGAACACAACAGATACAGTATATACCAGTTATACATGATAAACCACTTATGCTCATTTTCACAATGATGACATTCAAACTTCCTTATATTTTACTGATGGGTTTCCAAAACACTTTTAGAAATAAATCCAACAAATAAAATTTTAGAAGGTACATGTTTATATAAAAGCATAATTCTGTAACTCACTTTCTGCAGCTTATACTTTACGGTTGGTAATTGCTCAGCTTTACAGTTGGGTTAGAGTACTACTTGCATAAGCAGACCACATAACCTGGTGTCCTTTACTTCACACTCATCGAGGAGTACTTTTTTTTTAAATGTATAAGGTATCAAACAATTGAACAAGGTTTTGCAATCCAACGGGTTTACTGTATTATTGCATATTGTTGTACAAGGCAATACAGTAACATTTATAGTTCAGTGTAATTCACTGAACAATGAAACTCATTTCGGTGATTTATCAATTATCTAAGAATATGAAAAATGTGCAAATGAGGTAACTGGAGATGGAACAAAAATAAGGAAAATATAAACTAAAATTTATCAAGTAGCCATACACCTTTCAGTCACATGTCAGTTGGTTCATGCTGCCCAAACCACAGGCAAGATGAATCAAAGCCTAGCTGCACGGCTGCAGTCAAGTATGTTTTTCTGTGAAATTCTTCACCGTTTCAGAGAAATCATAGGTTAACCCCTACACAACATACGCCGTACATGTACGGCACTGTGGGAAGTCAGTTCCCGCAAATCACCATACGTATCCGGCGCTGTAAGTTCTGGCCACCGTGCTCAATTGAGAACTGACTGAGTCGAGAAGACTGTTGTACCGCCCTGTACCGCCCTCCCGAGTTAGCGGTCACCTGACCAGTCAATCGCAGCGTTTTAACAAAAAAGTAAAAAAATATATAAACCAATGTGGTAAACTCTCATTGGTGCTGTCTGAGATAGCACCAATCATAGCAGTCAAAATGGATGGGGTGATCGTGGAGTCACCTCTGTTTATTAACCTTTTTGGCACTGGTTGGCTGATAAATAGTTACTGACCAATTGTCCTCAAAAAGGTTCATTCAAAATAATGATCGCCGCTCTGTATGCCATATTTCCCACATATCTGGCATACAAAATGGTTGTATAGCTCCCTGTGTTATCTGAGAGGGACTTCATTGGTGGCCAGTCTCTGTGATCATCCTGCAATCGTGTGGGTGTCCTTTGCTGTGCTGTCTGCTGTGTGACTCATCTGTGATCACGGCAACAGCAGAGGTTCCGATATTCCTGTTCCAGTCACCTCCCCAGCCCCAACCTCCGGATTTCATGGGCAGCTCAGGAATCCAATTTGACACTACAGGCCTCACTGAAATTGACTTTTTCAAATTCTTTTTCAGCGAGGATATAATAAATCTTATGGTGACCCAGACAAATTTATATACAGATCAATTTTACACCCAGAATCCAACGTATTCATATGCCAGATGGACCCCTGTAAATGCAGCAGAAATTATGACATTTGGAGCTAATGGGCATAGTTAAAAAACAGAACTTCGGCAATAATAGAGTACTGATATACTCTACAATATACCAAAATTTAGTATGGCTTTGATGAGGACACAGGTGAAGCAATCCAAACATGTGGGTATTATAGTGATAATGTGCAGTGTCCTCTCAGAGATGATCTTACAAAATTTGGCCAGTAACTGAGAACACTTCAGCAGAACATTTGCTGAGGTGTACGTCCCTCAGAGGGATATCTGTATAGTTGACTCGCTGGTTCATTTAAAAGGGAGGCTAAAATTCTGACAATACTTACCTAGTAAGAGTGTTCACCCACATAGTTAGGGTTTATGAAGGGACGGACTCCTGAATTTACCGTCCTATATTCCCTGTTTTGGGGGTGAGTTGGAAAAATGTATGGGAATTGGTGCACCAAGTGCTAGATAAGGGTTATCACCTCTATGAATATAGCTTTTACACCAGCATCCCAGTCTTTATGATGGTTGCATATGGCACCGTGAGAAAAAAATGCGAAAGACCTCCCTAAACCATTAATTGGGCAACTGCTGAGAAAGTGCGAGAGCAAAGCCCAATGTAGCAACAACCTACTGGTGGTCAAGTATAAAAATAAGAGATATGTCCTTCTGTTGAACACAATACACTGTGACAACAGATCCCCTGTCACTGTACAAGGTACCACAACAGAAATCCCAAATCCAGATTGTATCTTGGATTATAATAAATTTATGGGGGGTGTAGATCTCTCAGATCAGGTTCTGAAACCATACAGTGCCATGCAAAAAATAAAAAGTATGGTACAGAAAGCTGGCTGTGCACATGGTAAAGATGGCATGGTAGAATGCTTTTGTACTGTTTCGCTGTCCAGGCAATATAGTGAGCTTCATTCAGCTTCAGGAGCTAGTTATCAAGGCCTTCTGTTTTGCAGCCAGGAGAGTGAGAGTCCCAGTACTTCTAAAACTGAAGGTGCTTGCATTGTATCAGGGCAACATTTTCCTAGTGAGGTTCCGCAAAGTGCGACGAAGGGAAAAACACAGAAAAGGTGCAAAGTGTGCTCAAAGAGGAAAATATGAAAGGACACAATTTACCATTGTGAAATCTGTCCTGAGAAACATGACCTTTGCATTAAGGATTGCTTCAAAGAATACCACAAGTTCATAAATTGCTAAAATTTGGTTTTACCCAGTTAAAACAACACCTTTTTATAGTCTGATGTACTCTGCACAACTTACACACACCACTACATTATTAATTCATGCACCAGTAAAACCGAAATCATTATTATCATTTCTATAACTATGCCACTAGATAATTCTTTGAGCGGTGTAGTTTCCAAAATAGGGTCACTTGTGGGGGGTTTACACTTTTTAGGCACATCAGGGGTTCTCCAAATGCGACATGGCGCCCACAGACCACTCCATCAAAGTCGGTGCTCCAAAACAGAGTGTCCAAACAATAGTTTCCCACCACATATGGGGTATCGGCACACTCAGGAGAAATTGCAAAACACATTCTTGGGTCAATTTTCTACTGATACTTTTGTGAAAATAAAAACAATTGTGGCTAAAGCAACATTTTTTGGGAAAAATCTAATTTTTCCCATTTTCAATTTCACGGTTTAACATTGTAAAATTCTGTGAAGCACCTGTGAGTTCAAGGTACTCACCAAACATCTAGATACATTTCTTGAGGGTTGTAGTTTCCAAAATGGGGTCACTTATAGGGTGTTTCCACTGTTTAGACACATCAGGGGTTCTCCAAACAGGACATGGTGCCCGTAGTCTATTCCATCAAAGTCTGCACTCTAACATATCACTCGCTTTTGAACTCGGCAGTGTGTCCAAACAGAAGACTTCCACCACATATGGTGTGTCAACATACTTAGGAGAATTTGCATAACTAATTTTAGGGTCCATTATCTCTTGATAATCTAGTGAAAATAAAACAAAATTTGGGGCTAGAGCAACATTTTTGTGGGAAAAATGTGATTTTGTTTTATTTCTGTGAAGCACCTGAGGGTTCAAGGTGCTCACTATACATCTAGATAAGTTTCTTCAGGGGTACAGTTTCCAAAATAGGGACAATTGTGGAGGAGTTTACACTGTTTAGGTACATCAGGGGCTCTCCAAACACGACATGGCGTGTTCTGTTATGAATGAGCTGGAGATGGTTTCTGAGCAGAAGCTCCCTCTGGTGGTTGCAGACAGTACTGAACCTCACAGCGAGGAATGGCAATCTGGGATCACGGACTGGACTGAAATAAGGGAGGTTCCCTCCCATGATGGTCGCCGGTGATCAATTGTTCTTGTCTCAATTGTGGTTCCTGGTTCATTTGGAAGTTTGCTGAGTCTTGCCTGCAACTTCTGCTTTCAGATAAGCTATTTTCTGCTTTTAGTTTTGTGCTTGCTTTTTGCATAGTTCCCTGCACTTCTGTGGAGGTCAGCCGGGTCCCCTCCTGGGGGCCTGTGCTCCTCTCAGTTTATCTGAAGCCACTGTTATTTGTTCGTTTGCTTTTTCCTGTTTTTTTCAGTGGCTGTGGCTTAGTTTTGTTACCCCAGAGATCTGATTTAGGTGGTAGAGATCGTGTGATCTCAGGTGTTTTTGCAATCAGAAGAGTTGGTATTTTTTAGGGGTTTTTTTTGGATTGCAGTGAGAATCCTTTCCTGTACTTTTCTGTCTAGACAGATTGGGCCCCAGCGTTTGCTCATTCTATTTTCTGTCTGTGTCCGTGCTTTTTCTTGTCTAACCGCCATTACATGTTTGCGGGCTTCCTATTTTCTTTGGGGATCTGCTCCGGGGCAGATAGCTTTCCTCTTTCTGCCTTCAGGTGTAGTTATCTCTCAGGCTGTGACGAGGCGTCTAGGATAAACGTAGGAACGCTCCACGGCTACCTCTAGTTGTGTGGTTAGTTCAGGTTACTGCAATCCAATAGGTTCCAGCCTCTCAGGTGTATTACTGTTTTTGCTTTTTCTCCTCAGCTAGCTAAACATAACAGTATCACTGGCCAAGCTAAAATTATATGGTACTCACAGAAGGGAAAAATAGTGTGGAAAGAAAAAAAAAAGTTGTCAGAGTTGTCAGAGATTTTTTTTTTTTTTCTGTTTGTTGCATTTTTTTTCCCTCTTTTTCTCTGGGTGCTGAGGAGGATTTTTTTTTCTCTCTCAATGGAGTTTGCACAGTTGTCTGGCCGTGTGGATCAGCTTGCCACTGAGGTTCAGAGTATTGCTACCTATCTTGCTGGGTTGCCGGTTGTGGAACCTAGGATTCCCATGCCAGATTTGTTTTTGGGGGATCGGGCTAAATTTCTGAATTTCAAAAATAACTGTAAGTTGTTTTTTGCCTTGAAGCCTAAGTCCTCAGGGAACGCAGCACAGCAGGTTCAAATTGTCATCTCTCTCCTGCGCGGCGACCCTCAGGATTGGGCTTTTTCCCTGACACATGGGGATCCTGTTTTGAATGATGTTGATGTATTTTTTCAGGCTCTGGAGTTGTTGTACGATGAACCTAATGTCACTGACCATGCTGAGAAGACCTTGTTGGCATTAAGTCAGGGCTGTGAAGCCGCTGAACTGTACTGTCAGAAATTTCGAAAGTGGGCAGTCCTGACCAAATGGAGTGATGATGCTTTGGCAGCCCTTTTTCGGAAGGGTCTGTCAGAGAATGTAAAGGACGTTATGGTGGGATTCCCTGTTCCCTCTGGTCTCAATGATTCTATGTCTTTGGCTATTCAAATTGACAGACGTTTGCGTGAGCGCAGAGGTATGCTTGGGATGGTTTTGCCTTGTGGGCCAGCTCCTGAGCCCATGCAGTGTGATGGAGTGACTTCTGGGGCACAACGTCATGAATTTCGAAAGCGCAATGGGTTATGTTTCTACTGTGGTGTCGCCTCTCATGCTATTTCCATCTACCCTAAGCGGGGAAGACGTTTTGCGCGCTCAGTTGTCTTGGGTAGTGTTCAGACTAAATTTCTGTTGACTGTTACCCTGATTTGCTCCATGTCCACATTTTCGGCTCAGGCTTTTGTTGATTCAGGAGCAGCTATTAACCTGATGGATTTCGACTTTGCCAAAAGTTGTGGCTTTCCCATGATACCCCTGCAGAAGTCTATTCCCCTATTGGGCATTGATTCTACCCCTTTGGCGGAGAATAAACCCCAATTTTCTACTCAGGTGATAATGAGGGTTGAACCAGATCATCGGGAGAGTTGCAAATTTCTGGTGTTGCATAATCTGCATGACATTATTGTTCTGGGTTTCCCTTGGTTGCAGATTCATAATCCTGTTTTGGATTGGAAATCTGTGTCTGTGACCAGTTGGGGCTGCCAATGTGTGAATGCTGGCACTCCTGTTTTTTCTGCCTCTCCCAGTCTCCGGATGTTCCTGACTTTTTGACTGATTTTTCTGATGAGTTAGTGAAAGTAAATCTGCATCTTTGCCCCCTCACAGGAGCTACGATTGCGCTATTGAATTAGTGCCTGGTGGTAAATTTCCTAAAGGTCGCCTTTTTAACTTGTCTGTACCTGAACATGATGCTATGCGATCTTATATCAAGGAGTCATTGGAGAAGGGTCATATCAGACCATCCTCTTCACCCTTGGGCGCCGGTTTTTTCTTTGTGGCCAAAAGGATGGTTCATTGAGGCCGTGTATTGATTATCTCCTCCTGAATAAGATCACTGTGAAATATCAATATCCGTTACCCTTGATTTCTGATCTGTTTTCCAGAGTGAAAAGTGCTAGTTGGTTTACCAAGCTTGACCTCAGGGGGGCGTATAACCTTATTCGTATTAAGCACGTGGATGACTGGAAGACGGCGTTTAATACCTCAGAGGGGAATTTTGAGTACCTAGTGATGCCCTTTGGGCTTAATAATGCCCCTTCCGTCTTCCAATCCTTCATGAATGATATTTTCAGGGATTTTGTGGATAAATTTCTGATTGTTTATTTGGATGATATCTTGATTTTTTCCAATGACCGGGACTTCATGTGAAACATGTTTGGACTGTGTTCCAGATTTTGAGAGAGAATGCACTGTATGTGAAGGGATCAAAGTGTCTTTTGGCGTACAGAAGGTCTCATTTCTGGGATTCATTTTGTCTCCGTCTGTTATTGAAATGGACCAGGTTCAGGCTGTTAGGGTCTGCGGAACGCACCAAATAAATGATGTAGAGAGGTGCGTTCGCAGCCCGGGTCCACGGTGCAGGCGGAGCCTGCTGCTAGTAAAATGGCGCAAGAAGCGAACTCTGTTATCACGCAGAATCGCCAAAATAAACGCCGTAACGCGCTGTGGCAATATGTGCGAACTATGTTAGTCCACAGAGCCGCTAAAAGGAGTGCCACAGCGCTATATGGCGATGTGTGCGAACTCACTTAACACCACTGAGTCGCAAAATAAACAATGCTGTCTAGCGTTGAAAGCGAACCCTGTTACGTCACAGAGCCACTGAGACAAACTTCTGTGTCCTGTCAGGCACCCAGGTACACAGTAGACTGCTAAGCGAACATAGAACGTGATAATGCGCTAATGTCCTCGCGGGAGTTACCCGCAATCTATGGCGTCTGAATGCCAGGCCCTGAATACGGCTATCAAACTCCTCACCGGTTATGCCGGTAATCTAGGGCATCTAGGACACCGACCCTGACCAGCTAGCATACCAAACTCCTCACCGATTAAGTCGGTATTCTAGGGGTTTATTTCAGCCGGGCCCTAACCACACACACGCATGACCACACTGGCGCAAAGCATATAAGTATTGATACTAGCGCATGGCGGCCCAGCCATGCCACCCTTTTATAGCAACAGCTACAGGACCTGCCAGAAACAAGGACCAATGAGAAACTGTTCCAAAACACATGCAGTTTCAGGGCCTTCCTGACGGACCAATAGGAGCTGCTGCAGTACCTGAAAATGTGACCCTGATCTCCATTGAGAGATCTTACCCTGGGCATGCTCAGAAGGGGAAACGCAGGACTTCGTTCCAAAGACATCTGCTCCAGTACTGGCTATAATAGCAGATCCAGGAGAGTCAGCAGCAAGTCTCTGCACAGTACTTGAATGGGCAAGACGCTGGGACCGACGTCTCTGCTGAGCAGACTCGTCTCACTGCAGACGGAGATGGATGGGAGACCGCAGTGGGACTGGTTCGAGACTCTCCTTGTGCAGCAGCGGGAACTCGAACCCTAACATTACCCCTCTTCTAGGGCCCCCCTTCTTTGGGCCTCGCTGCGCTCAAAATCAGCGATGAGCTGCGGAGCGTGAACATGCTCGGCAGGCTCCCAGGAGCTATCCTCAGGCCCATAACCCTCCAATCCACCAAATAAAATCTTTTTCCTCGTACCACCCTGCACCCAACAATTGTGTTCACCTCATGATCATCGGTAGATGAACCCGACGTCCCGGCAGATGACTCGGAAAATCGGGACATGGCCACGGGTTTCAGGAGGGACACGTGAAAGGTGTCAGTGATACCAAGGCGAGGCGGAAGGGCTAGGCGGTAAACCACCGGGTTCACCTGCTCAAGAACTTTAAAGGGACCCAAGAAGCGAGGTGCCAACTTGGTGGACTCTACACGTAGCCTGATGTTTCGGGCAGAGAGCCACACTAGGTCACCAGGAGCAAGTGTAGGAGCGGGGCGCCAATGGGCATCGGCCGAAGATCTCATCCTCTCTTTTGAGGCCTGAATGGCATCCTGGGTGTGGTCCCAAATGTCCCGTGCCTCCACAGCCCAGTCTGCCACCCTGGAATCGGCAGAAGACACGGGCATGGGCACTGGTACCCGCGGATGCTGACCGTAGTTCAGGAGGAATGGGGTATGTCCGGTGGAGTCAGCCACAGCATTATTTAGAGCGAACTCAGCTCCACGGTAGCAAGGATGCCCAGTCATCCTGCCTGGCAGAGACAAAATGTCGCAAGTATGTGACCAAGGTCTGGTTGGCCCTCTCTACCAACCCATTCGTCTCGGGATGGTATGCAGAGGAGAGATTTAACTCAATGCTGAGTAAACGACACAGCTTTCTCCAGAACCGAGACGCAAACTGGGGACCTTGATCACTGACAATTTTGTCTGGCATACCATGTAGGCGGAAAATATGCATAATGAATAATGCTGCCAAGGCCCGTGTAGACGGTAACCGTGGTAACGGCACCAAGTGCACCATTTTAGAGAAGTGGTCGGTTATCCCCCAGATGATGGTGCAGCCCCGAGACTTGGGTAAGCCCACCACAAAATCCATCCCGACCATCTCCCAGGGCCTGTCCGCCATCGGCAAAGGGAAAAGTAGCCCAGCCGGCCATTGTCGAGGGGATTTATTCTTGGCGCAGGAGACACACGCCTGAACATACTCCCTGACGTCACGGGCCATCTGCGGCCACCAGTATGTCCTCGCCAGCAACTCAGAAGTCCTTTTTGTCCCAAAATGTCCACCCACCCTGGACGAATGTGCCCAAGAAAGTACTTCCGGTCGCAAATTGGTGGGCACAAAAGTCTTGCCCGGAGGCAGAGACTCAAGCGAAACCAGAGCCACCGTTCTTAGGCTCTCTGTGGGGATAATAAGCCGAGGCTCCTCTTCCACCTCCTCAGAGGACACCACTGAGCGAGATAGAGCGTCTGCGTGAATGTTCTTCTCACCGGAGAGGAAATGGAGGGTGAAATGGAACCGGGAGAAGAACTGTCATGGAAATATATATGTATTCCATATATTCAAAGTATATTCATATATATGCATTCACAGTTAGATAGATCTCACTTGCTAAAAATCCTGTACCCAGCATATCTATGCCAGCTATAATCAGTCGTCTTAAACGAATCTGGCCTTCATAAGGAACAAGTACATAGAGTTTTAGTAGATACAGTATCTATTGTTTACTTTATAGTCATGCAAGAAAACTAGGGCAAAAGAATATAAAACAATAAATCTGCAACTTCAGCTCTTTTATCATGATTATCATAATTATCATACTTACACTAATTATATGTTAATTGACTAACCAGCCCCTTTTTGTAAACGTATAAAACCTTGAATGAATAATAAATGAGTAGTCTTGACGAACTGCTATACTGACACTTCCGTTGTGGACAGTTTCATTTCGTTCTGAGCACTCAAAAAGACATTTAATAGAGATTTGGGAACGGCAAGCAGCAAACACGGAAGGATAAATTTATCCTAATTAAATTTCCATAACAGAACAAGGACCATCTGGCCTGACGGGAATTTAGCCGTTGGGCTGTCTGCAAATACACCAAGTTCTTGTGGTCCGTGAATACTTGGAAGGGGAAGCGAGCCCCCTCCAGAAGATGTCTCCACTCAGAGAAGGCCAACTTCATAGCCAGTAACTCCCTGTCCCCCGATGGAATAATTCCTCTCTGCTGGTGTAAAGGTCTTGGAAAGAAGCAGGGATGCTTCCGACCCTGGGCATCCTTTTGAAAAAGGACTGCTCCAGCACCAACAGAAGAGGCATCCACTTCACTTCTAAAATAAATGGTTTATCGACATTTGGGCGATGTAAGATGGGAGCACTGGCGAAATGCGACTTGATGGAGGAGAACGCCTTGGTGACCTCCTCTGACCACAACTTGGGATTAGCTCCCTTCTTGGTGAGGGCTACCAAGGGAGCTACCAAAGTAGAGAAGTGGGGAATGAATTGGCGATAGTAGTTAATGAACCCCATAAAGCGCTGCACCGCCTTAAGGGAGTGGGGTTCTTGCCAATCCATCACAGCCTGTAGTTTGGTAGGATCCATAGCCAATCCCTGGGTGGAGATGATATAGCCCAGGATAGGTAGAGACTCCTGCTCAAACATGCACTTCTCCAACTTCGCATATAGGGAATTTGCTCACAAGAGGTCGAAGACCTTGCAGACATCTCTCCGGTGGGAGGCCATATCTGGAGAAAAGATGAGAATATCATCCAGATAGACTACCACCGAGGTGGTCAACATATCCCGGAAGATGTCGTTCACAAAGTCTTGGAAGACAGCTGGGGCATTACAGAGCCCAAAGGGCATTACCAGATATTCATAATGCCCATCCCTAGTGTTAAATGCCGTCTTCCATTCATCCCCCTCACGGATGCGAATCAGGTTATACGCACCCCGCAGGTCTAGCTTAGTAAATACCCTTGCTCCCGAAGCCTGTCAAAGAGCTCTGAGATTAGCGGCAAAGGATACTTATTTTTCACGGTGATAGCGTTGAGACCCCTATAATCAATGCATGGACGTAATTCTCCGTTCTTCTTCTGCACAAAGAAGAATCCCGCTCCCGCTGGTGACACCGACTTCCTAATGAATTCCCTTGCCAAGTTCTCCTGAATATATTGGGACATGGCCTCTGTCTCAGGAAGAGAGAGGGGATAAACCCTTCCTCTAGGAGGCTCAGCTCCAGGCAAGAGGTCGATAGGACAGTCATAGGGGCGATGAGGCGGAAGAGTCTCCGCAGCCTTCTTCGAGAAAAAGTCGGCATAGAACCAATAGACCTTGGGAAGAGGAGAGAGGTCTATGGGTATCTCAGTGGTGGTGACCTGCACGCTGTCCCTAATGCATCTGCCTTTACATAAATTACCCCAACCCAGAATTCTCCCTGAAGACCACTCAATATGGGGAGAGTGGTGGCGGAGCCAGGGTAATCCCAACAAAACCTCATCTATACCATCAGGGAGGATAAAAAATGATATATTCTCCTGATGGGAAGGAGACATAGACAAGGTGAGTGGGACAGACTGATGGGTGATTTGTGTGGGCAGAATTGTTCCATTCAACACCCGTACCGACACTGCTTCAGCCAGCAACACCAAATGCATGGTGTGGCGAGAAGCAAAGGAGGACGACATAAAATTCCCCTCTGCCCCAGAATCCACACACAGCTTGACGGGTAGGGTGGTAGAACCGTGGGTAATTATCCCCTTGAGGAGCACTTTAGGGGCAAAACTCATGGCGTCCAGTGACCCTGTTCCTACGGTTACTGGCCGCGACCGTTTATTCAGCCGCTGTGGACATCGGTAGGCAAAATGTCCCTGCTGCTGGCAAATATAACAAATCGGGGATGGACGAGTGACCCGAGATTTAGATCCTGCAGGAGCAACCTCCTGAAGGTCGGGCGCCTGAACAGGCGACTCCAGAGGGGTGGCGAAGGTAGGAGCCAACCGAACTCTGCCTACACTGGGCACGTTCCAGCCTCCGCTCGTGGAAACGGAGGTCGACGTGGGTGGAAATAGCGATAAGCTTCTCCAGTGTGGCAGAAATCTCCCTGGTAGCCAAGGCATCTTTCACATGACCCGCCAGTCCTCTCCAGAACACGGGAATGAGGACTTTATCTGGCCACTCTAATTCCGAGGCCAGAGTCCGAAATTGGACAGCAAAATGGCTGACCAAAGCCGAACCCTGGGTACTTGCCAGCAGTTGGAGCGCCGTATCGTGGGTGACCTGAGGTCCTAGAAAAACCTTTTTCAGAGCCTCCAGAAAACGAGAAGCGCTCTGCACCACACGGTCGTCGCGCTCCCACAGCGGCGTTACCCACTCCAATGCTCTGCCCGACAGAAGAGCTATCACAAAGCCCACTTGTGCCCGATCTGAGGGGAAACGTGCAGCCAGAAGCTCGAGGTGTATGGAGCACTGACTTACGAATCCCCGACAATGCTTGCGGTCACCAGCAAACTTGTCTGGAAGCGGGAGGTGGGACAATGTAGGGACAGAGGTGGCAGAGGACAAACTGGCTGCAGCTACGCTAGCAGCCTGAACAGCAACTGCGGTAACATCCACAGCTGAGGTTGTGCGCTCAAGAGCAGCCAATCTACCCTCCAGCTGCTGGATGTACAGCTGTAAACGCTGTTCATCCGCCATTTTACTAGCCAGACCCTGGCGCTAGTATTATGTTAGGGTCTGCGGAACGCACCAAATAAATGATGTAGAGAGGTGCGTTCGCAGCCCGGGGTCCACCGTGCAGGCGGAGCCTGCTGCTAGTAAAATGGCGCAAGAAGCAAACTCTGTTATCACGCAGAGTCGCCAAAATAAACGCCGTAACGCGCTGTGGCAATATGTGCGAACTCTGTTAATCCACAGAGCCGTTAGAAGGAGTGCCGCAACGCTATATGGCGATGTGTGCGAACTCACTTAACACCACTGAGTCGCAAAATAAACACGCTAGGGCACTGTCTAGCGTTGAAAGTGAACCCTGTTACGTCACAGAGCCACTGAGACAAACTTCTGTGTCCTGTCAGGCACCCAGGTACACAGTAGACTGCTAAGCGAACATAGAACGTGATCATGCGCTAATGTCCTCGCGGGAGTTACCCGCAATCTATGGCATCTGAACGTCAGGCCCTGAATACGGCAATCAAACTCCTCACCGGTTAAGCCGGTAATCTAGGGCATCTAGGACACCGACCCTGACCAGCTAGCATACCAAACTCCTCACCGATTAAGTCGGCATTCTAGGGGCTTATTTCAGCCGGGTCCTAACCACACACACGCATGACCACACTGGCGCAAAGCATATAAGGAATGATACTAGCGCATGGTGGCCCAGCCATGCCACCCTTTTATAGCAACAGCTACAGGACCTGCCAGAAACAAGGACCAATGAGAAACTGTTCCAAAACACATGCAGTTTCAGGGCCTTCCTGGCGGACCAATAGGAGCTGCTGCAGTACCTGAACATGTGACCCCTGATTTCCATTGAGAGATCTTACCCTGGGCATGCTCAGAAGGGGAAACGCAGGACTTCGTTCCAAAGACATCTGCTCCAGTACTGGCTATAATAGCAGATCCAGGAGAGTCAGCAGCAAGTCTCTGCACAGTACTTGAATGGGCAAGACGCTGGGACCGACGTCTCTGCTGAGCAGACTCCACTGCGGATGGAGATGGATGGGAGACCACAGTGGGACTGGTTTGAGACTCCCCTTGTGCAGCAGCAGGAACTCGAACCCTAACACAGGCCATCTGTGATTGGGTTCAACCTACTTCATTGAAGGCTCTTCAGAGATTTTTGGGTTTTGCCAATTTTTATCGTAAATTTATTGGTAATTTCTCTGGTATTGTTAAACCATTGACAGATCTGACCAAAAAGGGTTCCGATGTGGTGAATTGGCCTCCTGAGGCAGTTTCTGCATTTCAGGAACTTAAGCAGAGATTCATTTCTGCTCCTGTTCTACGGCAGCCTGATGTTTCTCTGCAATTTCAGCTGGAGGTTGATGCCTCTGAGATTGGGGCAGGTGCCGTTTTGGCTGGAAGAAGCCAAACATCAGGTGGTGGTCCTCATGGACCATAAGAACCAGGTTTATCTCGAATCAGCCAAGCGACTTAATCCTAGACAGGCCAGGTGGGCCTTGTTTTTCACACGTTTTAATTTTGTGGTTTATTTTCTACCGGGCACTAAGAATGTTAAGGCGGATGCCCTCTCAAGGAGTTTCTTTGCAGATTCTCCTGAGTTATCTGATCCTGCTGTTATTTTGAAAGAGGGTGTAGTACTTTCCGCCATCTCGCCCAATTTGAGACTGGCTCTGAAGGGGTGTCAGGAGGATAAACCTGAGCGCTGCCCTGTTGGAAAATTGTTTGTCCCAGACCAGTGGAAGAAGAGTGTGATGTCTGAGATTCATTGTTCCGCGTTGGCTGGTCATCCCGGGATTTTTGGTACCAGAGATTTGGTGAGTCGGTCCTTTTGGTGGCCTACTTTGTCTCGTGACGTCAGGGACTTTGTGCAGTCCTGTGGGACTTGCTCTCGTTCCAAGCCTTGCTCTCGCTCTAGTGATTTGTTGATGCCATTACCTGTGCCCAAGAGGCCATGGACCCATATCTCTATGGATTTTATTTCCGACCTCCCTGTTTCTCAGAAAATGACCGTTATCTGGGTAATCTGTGATAGGTTTTCTGTTATGAATGTTTTAGAAATGAATTCTGAGCAGAAGCTCCCTCTGGTGGTTACAAACAGTACTGAACCATTCAATGAGGATTGGCAATCAGGAATCACGGACTGGCTGGATATAAGGGAGGTTTCCCCCTATCATGGTTGCCGGTGATCAATTGTTCTTGTCTCAATGTTGTTTCCTGGTTCACTTGGAAGCTTGCTGAGTCTTGCCTCTTCTCCTACTCTCAGATAAGATATTTTCTGTTTTTTGTTTTTGTGCTTGCCATTTGCATATTTCTCTGCATTTCTGTGAGGTTGGCCAGGTTCCCCTCCCCGGGGGGCTTGGTCTCCTCTTGGTTCCTCTGGAGCCACTGTTGTTTGTTCATTTGCCTTTTCCAGTTTTTTTTTTCTGTGACTGCGGCTTAGTTTTGTTACACCACAGAACTCATTTAGGTGGTAGAGGTCGTGTGATCTCAGGTGTTTTTGCAATTAGTAGCATTGGCTTTTTTTAGGGTTTTTTGGATTGCAGTAAGTATCCTTCCTATCCTTTTCTGTCAAGGCAGATTGGGCCCCAGCGTTTGCTCATGCTATTTTCTGTCTGTGTCTGTATTTCCTCTTGTCTAACCGCCATTACATGTTTGGGGGCTTCCTATGTTCTTTGGGGATCTGCTCTGGGACAGATAGCTTTCCTCTTTCTACCTTTAGGTGTAGTTAGCCTCTCAGGCTGTGACGAGGCGTCTAGGACCAACGTAGGAACGCTCCACGGCTGCCTTTAGTTGTGGTGGTTAGTCAGGGTACTGCAATCCAGTAGATTCCAACCTCTCTGGTGTATTGCCGTTTTTGCCTGCTCTCCTCAGCTACAAAAACACAACAGTTTTCCAAGATGATACATCTTGTGGCATTACCTAAGTTACCTTCCTCCTCCGAATTGGAGCCTTTGTTCCTTCAGAACGTGGTTTGGTTACTGTCATGGGTGTATCGCCACAAGGATCGTCGCGATTACACACTCTGACTTCTCACAGCTGAGTTGCTGTTTCTTTGTGTTTGGTAATGAGGGAGTTAATTTTACCTAGCTCTTTGCTAAGACTAGGTCCAGCCTCGCCCGGCTGCTTTTGATTATGTTCTAATTAGATTCCTTCATATACCTGCCAGTCTGCTTGTTAGATGCCGGTGAAAGCATTCATGTAGTCTAGCAGACTGGATCGGTTCTGAGAATACTTAAGCTAAGAGCTCCTTAGTTGTTTTTACTCTTATAGCTTATAGTTTATCTCTGAGACCTTAGGTGTTCCTACTGTGTGTGAGTGTTGTATGTAAGACTTTATTTACTTTATTTCTTGTCTTTCTTGTATGTCTTTCTGTTCATTAACCGTTACCTGTTCATTCCCTTTGGTGGTAATCAGGGTCCTTCTTAGGACTAGATTACAGTTGGCAGGGATTGATAGGAGACAGGGTTTACGCTGGTGGCCTGGACCTCTGTACCTTTAACAGTACCTCCAGGTAGAGGGATTAGTTAGGACCCCAGTTTAGGGTCAGCATAGACCCCGGTCACCCTCTAGCCGGAGACAGCGTATAACGGATTCCGTATTGACCCACTGGACTTTCTGTCAGGTAATTCTATGTTATCATATATCTATGCGCATGTTATATTGTATGTTGCCCTTTTGATATAGATTACTATCATCACATATATATATATATATCTGCTATACAGCGTGACATTTTCACCGGCCATACTAAAGATTCTCTCCAGCTGTCATGGATCCAGTAGCCCAGCTGGCCCGGCAGTTGCAGGGGTTGTCCATGGAGTTTGCAGACATTAAGTCCAAGGTTTTGTTCCCCCGGAGCAAACCAGATCTGAACCTAAGGTTGCTCTTCCGGACAGGTTCACTGGTGGGCGGGACAAATTTTTTACTTTCCAGGAGGCATGTAAATTGTACTTTCGGCTGCGGCCTCGGTCATCTGGGAGTGAAGAGCAGAGGGTGGGAATTGTTATCTCGCTCTTACAAGGGGACCCTCAATCTTGGGCGTTCTCTATTCCTCCAGGCTCCCCAGATCTCCAGTCAGTGGATCGATTTTTTACTGCCCTGGGTCTGGTATATGATGATCCGGATCGAGTTTCCCTTGCTGAAACAAAGTTACGTAAAATACGGCAAGGAAATCGTCCAGCGGAGGAATATTCTTCTGAGTTCCGTAGATGGGCCACAGATACTCAGTGGAATGACCCAGCTCTTAGGAGCCAGTTTTGTCAAGGGTTGTCTGACAAATTAAAAGATGTGTTGGCTCAGTATGTTTCTCCTTCCATCACTGGAGGCTGCTATGGCCCTCGCTATTCGCATTGATAGACGAATTCGGGGAAGACGCGAGGTAACTCCGCCTCCCGTGATGACTCCACCTACTACTAAAGTCCCTTATACTGAGGTTCCCTGGTCTGTTCTGAGGAACCCATGCAGTTGGGAGGGACATCTTTTTGTAGGAGGGAATTGGCGGTGCACCGCAAGACTAGAAGGTGTTTCTTTTGCGGGAGAGAGGGACATTTTGTTGGTGGGGGGTGTTTATCCCGGGCCTCTTTGAGCAAAGGAGTTAACCTGGGAGTGTGTATTTCGTCCCCAAATCCCTCTCAGTTTCTCGTGCCTGCGGAGGTGGTGATTGGTACTAGAACTGAGAGGATTTCTGTTTTTCTTGATAGTGGGTCCGGGGCTAATCTGGTGGACGCTCGGTTTGCCCAGGTGCATGGTATGCAACTGAGTGTATTGGCCAAACCGGTCCCTATAGTCTCTATTGATTCTAGACCTCTCGGTCAAGGTAGCTTGGTACAAACTGTTCATAACATAGATCTTCGAGTAGGGGCAATACATAAAGAGCAATTGTCTTGTTATGTGTCGGAGGGTCTACCTACTCCTATTGTGTTGGGACTTCCTTGGTTGGCTAAACATAACCCAGTGATTGATTGGCAATCCAGAAAGATAAGCCAGTGGGGTGAATTTTGCAGGAATAACTGCATGAGCACGGTCATCGGTGCGGTTGTGCCTAGGACTTTGTCTCCTTTTCTGGAGGACTTTGGGGAGATGTTCTCAGAGGAGGGGTGTAAAGAGTTACCTCCTCATCGCGCATATGACTGCTCAATAAAGTTGCTTCCTGATGCCTTATCTCGTACTTTCCCAGGGGCCGGGAAGACGGATGATCCGGTTCCTATTCCTCAGGAGGGAGTTGTAGTGTCAGCTGTATGCTCTGAGCTTGAGGGGGAGGTATTGGGGGCTCAGGGGGACGCCCCTGTGGGACTTTCAGGGAGACTGATAGTTCCAGATCGGTTAAGACTGAAGGTTACGGGGAACCGTTACAAACGGATGGCTGATAGGGGGAGAGTTTCTGGTCTAGATCTGAAGGTGAACGATCTAGTTTGGTTGTCTACCAGGAATATAAAACTTAAAGTTTCCTCCTGGAGGTTGGGTCCCAGATTCATCGGGCCGTACAGGATCAGTTCCATAATTAATCCTGTGGCATTTCGTCTGGACCTCCCTCCTACGTTTAAAATTCATAATGTGTTTCACAAGTCATTACTTAAAAAGTATGTGGCACCAGTCATACCGTCACCTCTACCTCCTCCTTCAGTGGTGGTCAATGATAACGTGGAATTTCATGGGTCGAAAATCATTGACTCACGTCTCAGTCGCCGATCCCTTCAGTACTTGGTTCATTGGAGGGGGTATGGTCCTGTGGAGAGGACGTGGGTCCCTGCGTCTGATGTTAACGCAGATCGATTGGTTCGGACCTTTCACACAACTCACCCGGGCAGACCTGGCCCTGAGGGTCCGGAGTCCCCTCGTAGAGGGGGGGTACTGTCATGGGTGTATCGCCACAAGGATCGTCGCGATTACACACTCTGACTTCTCACAGCTGAGTTGCTGTTTCTTTGTGTTTGGTAATGAGGGAGTTAATTTTACCTAGCTCTTTGCTAAGACTAGGTCCAGCCTCGCCCGGCTGCTTTTGATTATGTTCTAATTAGATTCCTTCATATACCTGCCAGTCTGCTTGTTAGATGCCGGTGAAAGCTTCATGTAGTCTAGCAGACTGGATCGGTTCTGAGAATACTTAAGCTAAGAGCTCCTTAGTTGTTTTTACTCTTATAGCTTATAGTTTATCTCTGAGACCTTAGGTGTTCCTACTGTGTGTGAGTGTTGTATGTAAGACTTTATTTACTTTATTTCTTGTCTTTCTTGTATGTCTTTCTGTTCATTAACCGTTACCTGTTCATTCCCTTTGGTGGTAATCAGGGTCCTTCTTAGGACTAGATTACAGTTGGCAGGGATTGATAGGAGACAGGGTTTACGCTGGTGGCCTGGACCTCTGTACCTTTAACAGTACCTCCAGGTAGAGGGATTAGTTAGGACCCCAGTTTAGGGTCAGCATAGACCCCGGTCACCCTCTAGTCGGAGACAGCGTATAACGGATTCCGTATTGACCCACTGGACTTTCTGTCAGGTAATTCTATGTTATCATATATCTATGCGCATGTTATATTGTATGTTGCCCTTTTGATATAGATTACTATCATCACATATATATATATAATCTGCTATACAGTGTGACAGTTACATGGCATTCCGGAGAACATTGTGTCTGACAGAGGAGTCCAGTTTGTTTCCAGATTTTGAAGGACATTTTGTTCTAAACTTGGTGTTCAATTATCTTTCTCCTCTGCATTTCATACTCAGACAAATGGACAAACCGAGAGAACAAACCAGACCTTGGAGACTTATTTGAGATGTTTTGTGTCTGCTGATCAAGATGACTGGGTCTCTTTTTTGCCTTTGGCTGAGTTTGCTCTTAATAATAGGGCTAGCTCTGCCACCTTGATGTCTCCATTTTTCTGCAATTCTGGGTTTCACCCTCGATTTTCTTGGGACAGGCGGAGGCTTCTGTCTGTCCAGGTGTTGACTCTGTTGTGGAGCGTATGCAGCAGATTTGGGACCAGGTAGTGGAGAGGTTGTCTCTCTCTAAGGAGAAGGCCCAGCGGTTTGCCAACCGGCATAGGACTGATGGTCCTCGGTTTAAAGTGGGGGACTTGGTTTGGTTGTCCTCAAGAAATATCCCTATGGGGTTGCATCTCCAAAGTTTAAGCCTAGGTTCATTGGACCTTATAAGATCATGGAGATTCTTAATCCTGTTTCCTTCGTTTGTGTAAGGTTCTATGTATATATTCCTGAAACTCAGTTTGTTCGTCAGCCATTTTACTTTCTGTCTTGCTGCAGCTATCTTGCCCTCAGTCAAAATGGAGTTTCCAGCTTGCATGTTCCCGCCCTGATTCTCTCCTTTGCTTCTTAAGCAGCCACAGCTGAGCAATCAGTGCTTCAGAATCTAGCCTGCAGTGAACCTGTGACTTGACTCCTGTAAGCCTTGGACCTTGTACTCCAGCTATTCCTACTGAGGAACTCTGAAGCACTTGTGGACTCTGAACCCTGCTCTTTGAAAGACCCACGTTTGCATGGACTTACGGTAACAGAGAAGAAGATCCTGAATCTGTATTGGAGAGTGATTGCTGAGCTTGGATTACTCTGGCCTGCTGTGTCTCCTGTTTCTGTGTCTGAAAACTGTGTGACTATTTCTGCCAACTTGTATGAAGTAATACAGGACTTTTCTATATCAAACCTGTGACTCCTGTGTTTTCATCGCACCCAAGCACAAGACGCTATATGAACTGTACTACATACATTACAAGATTCTGAAGCCAAAACGTTAGTGTCTGCTGGGTCTGGAAGGCTGTGTCTGCTGTACTGTGGATATTAGACGTCCGGTTGTACTTTCTGTGATGACAGTGGTTGTGACTTCTCACAACCATTCCAGGTGAGCAATTCCCTTAAGTTTTTTCTTTTTGCAGTGTTACACAGGTAAACACTATTGTTTTTTTTTTTCCTTTCTTTTCTCTTTTTTGTCTGCTGTAACTCTGGATATCAGATGTCTGGTTGAAACTTTCTGTGATGATAGTGGTTGTACTTCTCACAACCATTCCAGGTGAGCAGTTCCCTTAATTTTTTTTTTCTCTCTGCAGTGTTGCCACAGGTGAACACTATTGTTTTTTTTTCTCTCCTCTTCTTCCAGTAATCCTGTCTTAAAAGATCTGGAAAATGGAGGCCCGCATAAAGGAACTTTGCAAGTGACTGATAATATCCTTGCAGATTTGCAGAATATAAAGACCCGTTTTACAAACCTACAGGACCTCAATAATCACAATTTGCAAGTGGTTGGACAGACTACCCAGGATTTGCGAGCCAGGATTGAGGTTTCTAGAGGGGCGAGTCCAGGCTCCTGCCGTAGCCCCGAGTGCTGGGATTCCCAAGTTGCCCCCTTTTCGTTTTGGCGGTGAACGTGAGAAATTCAGGGGATTTATTAATCAATGCAATCTTTTTTTTTCTGCACATGCTTCACAATTTCCCACTGAACGATCTAAGGTGCTTACTATAATTATGTTGCTTACCAACAAGGCTTTAATGTGGGCAAACCCTCTGATTGAGACTGAGGATGATTGTTTGAATCACCTTGATATTTTATTTCAGCCATGGGGCAGGTGTTTGATGACCCCAATCGAGGTGCAACAGCTGAAGCAGCCATGTTAGCTTTGCGCCAAGGTAAGCACTCGGTAGCTGAATATGCCTTGGATTTCAGGAGATGGGCCCTTGATACCACCTGGGACAGTTCCGCCAAAAAATCTATTTTTCGAAAGGGGTTATCTCCACTGATTAAGGATGAACTTGCTCGTGCCGACCCTCCCACTGCGTTAGGTGACTTTATTAACTACTGCATCCGTATTGATACTCGTCTGACTGAACGCAGGCAAGAGAGATGGTTCGAAAGCAATCGTACTAACCTTTTCCTACCTTCCTCTCCAGCTAAGGAACCTTTGAGTAGGATCACAAGGGAACCTGAACCTGAACCCATGCAGGTAGACTCTTTACAACGACGGGTTAGTGATGCACGCAAGGAACATCGTTTTAAGGAGAATCTATGTTTCTATTGTGGTAAGTCAGGGCACTTCATTATAAACTGCCCCAGCCGTTCTCGTAAGACTACTGCAGCACTCATTCATTGTGAGTGTTGCGAGAGGGGATCTGTCAGGTCGAGCCTCAGGCTCCAGAGAGATCTGCAGCAACAGATCTTGATTTCTCGGACTTAAACTCCGTTACCTCTGAGGATGTTGACTGTGTAAACGCTGCCATTTTTCAAGTTTCCTCAGCGGTGTCCCAGCTGAGTTGTAAGAAAAACAATTCTCATTGCTTTCTTTCCATCAAACTCTGGGTTGACTCTGCTTGGGTGTCTAGCTCTGCTATGATCGACTCAGGGGCAAGTGGAAATTTTATGGATGTCTCCTTTGCTCTGAAACAGGGAATACGTTCAGTGAAGAAGGCTACTCCAGTACAGATGGAAACTGTGGATGGCTCCCTGCTGACCTCTGGACCAGTGGATCAGGAAACAGAGCCTTTGAGGGTTCTTATGGGTAAAGATCATCAAGAGAAACTGTCCTTTAGGCTTATCTCTTCTCCCCACTTTCCCATTATTCTAGGGCTATCATGGCTGCAGGCTCAGAATCCTACCATTAACTGGGAGACCAAGGAATTACACTTTCCAGAGAAACAGATGAGTCCAAAAGTTTCAGCTTGCTCTGTTCCTAAAGGAATCATGTCAGTCCCTGAACTACCAGTTGTATACCAGGACTATGTGGATTTATGTGACAAGAAGAACGCTGACCAGCTTCCTCCTCACCGTCCATATGATTGTCCAATTGAATTATTGCCTGGAGCAGAGATACCTTTTGGTAAGATCTACCCCCTGGCGGGGCCCGGCTAAAGGCTTTAAAGGATTACATAGATGAAAATCTAGCCAAGGGCTTCATACGCCCCTCTTCATCTCCTGCAGGTGCACCCATCTCTTTGTAAAGAAGAAAGATGGATCTCTGAGACCATGCGTAGACTATAGGGAACTCAATAAGGTTACTATTAGAAACCGTTATCCATTGCCTTTAATCCCTGAGTTATTGGAGAGAGTGCGACATGCCAAAATTTTTTCTAAACTAGATCTTCGTGGGGCCTATAACTTAGTCCGTATTAGACCTGGGGATGAATGGAAGACTGCATTCAGGTCACGCTATGGACACTTTGAATATCTAGTTATGCCTTTTGGTCTGAGTACCGCCCCAGCCACTTTCCAACACTTGGTGAATGACATCTTCAGGGATCTCCTAGATACATTCGTGGTAATTTATTTGGATGATATTCTAATTTTTTCTAACTCCACAGAGGAACATCATGGACATGTGAGAATGGTCTTGGAACGTCTAAGACAAAATCATCTTTACATCAAACTTGAAAAGTGTGAATTCCATAGGACCGAAATTCAATTTCTGGGGTATGTACTGTCTACACAAGGAATTAGTATGGATGGAAGCAAAACCCAAGCCATAAGGATTGGCCAAGTCCTAGAAATGTGAAGGAGGTACAGCGCTTCATCGGGTTTGCCAACTTCTATAGACGTTTCATTAGAAATTTCTCTGAGGTAGTGTCACCTATCACTCAACTTGCCCGGAAAGAGTCTAGGTTTTCCTGGACTCCCCAAGCCCAGGAAGCATTTTCCCGTCTAAAAGATAAATTTACCACTGCACCTATCCTAGTACATCCCAACCCCGAGCTTGCCTTCATAATAGAGGTGGATGCTTCAGACTGTGCCGTTGGAGCTATACTCTCTCAGAGAACAGGTGAGAAGAATGTCTTGCATCCCTGTGCCTTCTTTTCCCAGCAGTTGTCTTCGGCTGAGAGGAACTACGATGTGGGCAATAGAGAGTTGTTGGCCATTATTGCCGCCTTCAAAGAATGAAGACACCTTCTTCAGGGAGCTGCACAGCAAATAGTCGTCCTGACAGACCATCGTAACCTTGAGTTTATCAGGTCGGCTAAGTGCCTGACTCCTCGCCAGGCTCGCTGGAATCTTTTCTTAAACCAATTTAATTTTATCATCTCTTATAGACCAGGATCGCGCAATGGAAAGGCTGATGCACTCTCTAGGATTTACTCAGCAGAGACACGTCCAATTACTCCTCCTAAGACTATTCTTCCTGACTCTAGATTCCTAGGAGTAATTCATAATCAAGACCTACTTAAGGACATCAAGGAAGCATAATGTCACGCTGTATAGCAGATATATATATATATTATATGTGATGACAGTAATCTATATCAAAAGGGCAACATACAATATAACATGCGCATAGATATATGATAACATAGAATTACCTGACAGAAAGTCCAGTGGGTCAATACGGAATCCGTTATACGCTGTCTCCGGCTAGAGGGTGACCGGGGTCTATGCTGACCCTAAACTGGGGTCCTAACTAATCCCTCTACCTGGAGGTACTGTTAAAGGTACAGAGGTCCAGGCCACCAGCGTAAACCCTGTCTCCTATCAATCCCTGCCAACTGTAATCTAGTCCTAAGAAGGACCCTAATTACCACCAAAGGGAATGAACAGGTAACGGTTAATGAACAGAAAGACATACAAGAAAGACAAGAAATAAAGTAAATAAAGTCTTACATACAACACTCACACACAGTAGGAACACCTAAGGTCTCAGAGATAAACTATAAGCTATAAGAGTAAAAACAACTAAGGAGCTCTTAGCTTAAGTATTCTCAGAACCGATCCAGTCTGCTAGACTACATGAATGCTTTCACCGGCATCTAACAAGCAGACTGGCAGGTATATGAAGGAATCTAATTAGAACATAATCAAAAGCAGCCGGGCGAGGCTGGACCTAGTCTTAGCAAAGAGCTAGGTAAAATTAACTCCCTCATTACCAAACACAAAGAAACAGCAACTCAGCTGTGAGAAGTCAGAGTGTGTAATCGCGACGATCCTTGTGGCGATACACCCATGGCAGTACCCCCCCCTCTACGAGGGGACTCCGGACCCTCAGGGCCAGGTCTGCCGGGTGAGTTGTGTGAAAGGTCCGAACCAATCGATCTGCGTTAACATCAGACGCAGGGACCCACGTCCTCTCCACAGGACCATACCCCTCCAATGAACCAAGTACTGAAGGGATCGGCGACTGAGACGTGAGTCAATGATTTTCGACCCATGAAATTCCACGTTATCATTGACCAATACTGAAGGCGGAAGTAGAGGTGACGGTATGACTGGTGCCACATACTTTTTAAGTAATGACTTGTGAAACACATTATGAATTTTAAACGTAGGAGGGAGGTCCAGACAAATGCCACAGGATTAATTATGGAACTGATCCTGTACGGCCCGATGAATCTGGGACCCAACCTCCAGGAGGAAACTTTAAGTTTTATATTCCTGGTAGACAACCAAACTAGATCGTTCACCTTCAGATCTAGACCAGAAACTCTCCCCTATCAGCCATCCGTTTGTAACGGTTCCCCGTAACCTTCAGTCTTAACCGATCTGGAACTATCAGTCTCCCTGGAAGTCCCACCGGGGCGTCCCCCTGAGCCCCCAATACCTCCCCCTCAAGCTCAGAGCATACAGCTGACACTACAACTCCCTCCTGAGGAATAGGAACCGGATCATCCGTCTTCCCGGCCCCTGGGAAAGTACGAGATAAGGCATCAGGAAGCAACTTTATTGAGCAGTCATATGCGCGATGAGGAGGTAACTCTTTACACCCCTCCTCTGAGAACATCTCCCCAAAGTCCTCCAGAAAAGGAGACAAAGTCCTAGGCACAACCGCACCGATGACCGTGCTCATGCAGTTATTCCTGCAAAATTCACCCCACTGGCTTATCTTTCCGGATTGCCAATCAATCACTGGGTTATGTTTAGCCAACCAAGGAAGTCCCAACACAATAGGAGTAGGTAGACCCTCCAACACATAACAAGACAATTGCTCTTTTTGTCTTGCCCCTACTCGAAGATCTATGTTATGAACAGCTTGTACCAAGCTACCTTGACCGAGAGGTCTAGAATCAATAGAGACTATAGGGACCGGTTTGGCCAATACACTCAGCTGCATACCATGCACCTGGGCAAACCGAGCGTCCACCAGATTAGCCCCGGACCCACTATCAAGAAAAACAGAAATCCTCTCAGTTCTAGTACCAATCACCACCTCCGCAGGCACGAGAAACTGAGAGGGATTTGGGGACGAAATACACACTCCCAGGTTAACTCCTTTGCTCAAAGAGGCCCGGGATGGACACCCCCCAACAAAATGTCCCTCTCTCCCGCAAAAGAAACACCTTCTAGTCTTGCGGTGCACCGCCAATTCCCTCCTACAAAAAGATGTCCCTCCCAACTGCATGGGTTCCTCAGAACAGACCAGGGGAACCTCAGTATAAGGGACTTTAGTAGTAGGTGGAGTCATCACGGGAGGCGGAGTTACCTCGCGTCTTCCCCGAATTCGTCTATCCATGCGAATAGCGAGGGCCATAGCAGCCTCCAGTGATGGAGGAGAATCATACTGAGCCAACACATCTTTTAATTTGTCAGACAACCCTTGACAAAACTGGCTCCTAAGAGCTGGGTCATTCCACTGAGTATCTGTTGCCCATCTACGGAACTCAGAAGAATATTCCTCCGCTGGACGATTTCCTTGCCGTATTTTACGTAACTTTGTTTCAGCAAGGGAAACTCGATCCGGATCATCATATACCAGACCCAGGGCAGTAAAAAATCGATCCACTGACTGGAGATCTGGGGAGCCTGGAGGAATAGAGAACGCCCAAGATTGAGGGTCCCCTTGTAAGAGCGAGATAACAATTCCCACCCTCTGCTCTTCACTCCCAGATGACCGAGGCCGCAGCCGAAAGTACAATTTACATGCCTCCCGGAAAGTAAAAAATATGTCCCGCCCACCAGTGAACCTGTCCGGGAGAGCAACCTTAGGTTCAGATCTGGTTTGCTCCGGGGGAACAAAACCTTGGACTTAATGTCTGCAAACTCCATGGACAACCCCTGCAACTGCCGGGCCAGCTGGGCTACTGGATCCATGACAGCTGGAGAGAATCTTTAGTATGGCCGGTGAAAATGTCACGCTGTATAGCAGATATATATATATGTGATGACAGTAATCTATATCAAAAGGGCAACATACAATATAACATGCGCATAGATATATGATAACATAGAATTACCTGACAGAAAGTCCAGTGGGTCAATACGGAATCTGTTATACGCTGTCTCCGGCTAGAGGGTGACCGGGGTCTATGCTGACCCTAAACTGGGGTCCTAACTAATCCCTCTACCTGGAGGTACTGTTAAAGGTACAGAGGTCCAGGCCACCAGCGTAAACCCTGTCTCCTATCAATCCCTGCCAACTGTAATCTAGTCCTAAGAAGGACCCTAATTACCACCAAAGGGAATGAACAGGTAACGGTTAATGAACAGAAAGACATACAAGAAAGACAAGAAATAAAGTAAATAAAGTCTTACATACAACACTCACACACAGTAGGAACACCTAAGGTCTCAGAGATAAACTATAAGCTATAAGAGTAAAAACAACTAAGGAGCTCTTAGCTTAAGTATTCTCAGAACCGATCCAGTCTGCTAGACTACATGAATGCTTTCACCGGCATCTAACAAGCAGACTGGCAGGTATATGAAGGAATCTAATTAGAACATAATCAAAAGCAGCCGGGCGAGGCTGGACCTAGTCTTAGCAAAGAGCTAGGTAAAATTAACTCCCTCATTACCAAACACAAAGAAACAGCAACTCAGCTGTGAGAAGTCAGAGTGTGTAATCGCGACGATCCTTGTGGCGATACACCCATGACACATACCATGCGGATTCCTTTTTGGCACAACCCCCAAGGGACGTAAGTCTTGTCTTTAAGAATGGTGTGTGGATTCAGGGACAACGTCTGTATATTCCTGAAACAGTCAGATTAAGAGTATTGCAACTCATTCACGATTCCAAGATAGCTGGGCATAGAGGAATTCTAAAGACACAGGAATTTCTTTCTCATTTCTTTTGGTGGCCCACTTGCAGGAAGGATGTTTTGAATTATGTCACTTCATGTGAGGTCTGTGCAAGATGCAAAACACCTCGCTCCTCACCAACTGGTCTGTTACAGCCTCTTCCCACCCCGTCCCGCCCGTGGGGATCCATTTCTATGGACTTCATTGTGGAGTTACCAACCTCTCAGGGGAAGAACACCATTCTAGTGGTGGTTGACCGTCTAACAAAGGCAGCTCATTTTATCCCTTGTGTCGGCTTACCCACTGCAAAACAGACATCAGATTTGATGATTAAAGATGTGTTTCGCTTACATGGAGTACCGGATGAGGTTATTTCGGATCGAGGGGTGCAATTCACTTCTAGGTTTTGGCAAAATTTCTGTGCAGCATTGGACATTAAAGTAAACCTTTCTTCTGCTTTTCATCCCCAGACTAATGGACAGACCGAACGAACCAATCAAACCCTGGAGCAGTATCTCCGCTGCTTTATCTGCCACCTACAGGATGATTGGGTGGATCTACTTCCATTAGCTGAGTTCTCGTATAACAACTCTCAGAGTGCCTCCACTAAACAGTCTCCTTTTTACTCTAATCTAGGTTATCATCCTAACATTCTACCACGATTTCCCATAGAAACGCCTTTACCAGCAGTGGCTGAAAGAATCACGTCTTTACAGAAGAATATGGATCTTCTAAAGGAAAATCTGGAATCGGCTCAAGAAAGGTACAAGAAAGCAGCAGATAAATTTCGTAAACCTGCACCAGCTTTCAAGGTAGGAGACTTGGTCTGGCTGTCAACCAGAAATCTTAAGTTAAGGATTCCATCGTCTAAGTTGGGACATAAGTACATTGGACCCTATAAAATCAGTAAAATTATAAGTGCCATTGCTTGTCGTCTTCAACTGCCCAGAACTATGAGAATCCACCCTGTCTTTCATGTATCCCTACTAAAGGCTGCGACACCCAATACGTTTCCTGGACGTTCCTCTCCTTGCCCTGACCCAGTGCTAGTCGATGGTCAGGAAGAATTTGTGGTGGAAAGGATTTTAGATTCCAGGTTGTATAGAAATCAGTTACAATATCTGATTAAATGGCAGGGCTACCCAGTGGAGGACAACTCATGGGAACCGGTCAATAACGTTAATGCTCCTCGCTTGCTCCGTCAGTTTCATCAGAGGTACCCACACAAGCCTGGTCTGAGGTCATCCGGAGGTTGTCCTTAAGGGGGGAGTAATGTAAGGTTCTATGTATATATTCCTGAAACTCAGTTTGTTCGTCAGCCATTTTACTTTCTGTCTTGCTGCAGCTATCTTGCCCTCAGTCAAAATGGAGTTTCCAGCTTGCATGTTCCCGCCCTGATTCTCTCCTTTGCTTCTTAAGCAGCCACAGCTGAGCAATCAGTGCTTCAGAATCTAGCCTGCAGTGAACCTGTGACTTGACTCCTGTAAGCCTTGGACCTTGTACTCCAGCTATTCCTACTGAGGAACTCTGAAGCACTTGTGGACTCTGAACCCTGCTCTTTGAAAGACTCACGTTTGCATGGACTTACGGTAACAGAGAAGAAGATCCTGAATCTGTATTGGAGAGTGATTGCTGAGCTTGGATTACTCTGGCCTGCTGTGTCTCCTGTTTCTGTGTCTGCAAACTGTGTGACTATTTCTGCCAACTTGTATGAAGTAATACAGGACTTTTCTATATCAAACCTGTGACTCCTGTGTTTTCATCGCACCCAAGCACAAGACGCTATATGAACTGTACTACATACATTACAGTTTGCTTCTTCCAGGGACATTTAAGATTCATAACGTGTTCCACAAGTCCTTATTGAAGAGGTTTGTCGGGCCAGTGGTTCCTATGGCTGCGCCTCCTGACCCTGTTTTGGTTGAGGGCAATCTGGAGTATGTGGTTGAGAAACTATTGGATTCTCGTTTTTCTAGACAGAAACTCCAGTATTTGGTTAAGTGGAGATGTTATGGTCAGGAGGACAATTCTTGGGTGTTTGCTTTGGACATCCATGCTAGGAGACTGATCCGTGCCCATCACCGAGCTCATCCTGATCGGCCTGTTTGCACAGGTGAGGGTTCGGTGACCCCTCCTCAAGGGGGGGGGGGTACTGTTATGAATATGCTGGAGATGGTTTCTGAGCAGAGGCTCCCTCTGGTGGTTGCAGACGGTACTGAACCTCACAGTGAGGAATGGCAATCTGGGATCACGGACTGGACTGATATAAGGGAGGTTCCCTCCCATGATGATCGCCGGTGATCAATTGTTTTTGTCTCAATTGTGGTTCCTGGTTCATTTGGAAGTTTGCTGAGTCTTGCCTGCATCTTCTGCTTTCAGATAAGAAATTTTCTGCTTTTATTTTTGTGCTTGCTTTTTGCATAGTTCCCTGCACTTCTGTGGAGGTGAGCCGGGTCCCCTCCTGGGGGCCTGTGCTCCTCTCAGTTTATCTGAAGCCACTGTTATTTGTTCATTTGCTTTTTACTGTTTTTTCAGTGGCTGCGGCTTAGTTTTGTTACACCAGAGATCTGATTTAGGTGGTAGAGATCGTGTGATCTCAGGTGTTTTTGCAATCAGAAGAGTTGGTATTATTTATGGTTTTTTTTGGATTGTAGTGAGAATCCTTTCCTGTACTTTTCTGTCTAGACAGATTGGGCCCCAGCGTTTGCTCATTCTATTTTCTGTCTGTGTCCGTGCTTCTTCTTGTCTAACCACCATTACATGTTTGGGGGTTTCCTATTTTCTTTGGGGATCTGCTCCGGGGCAGATAGCTTTCCTCTTTCTGCCTTTAGCTGTAGTTATCTCTCAGGCTTTGACGAGGTGTCTAGGATCAACGTAGGAACACTCCACGGCTACCTCTAGTTGTGTGGTTAGTTCAGGTTACTGCAATCCAATAGGTTCCAGCCTCTCTGGTGTATTACTGTTTTTGCTTTTTCTCCTCAGCTACCTAAACATAACAGTGTTCCAGATGGTGCTCCTTCCCTTCTGAGCATTGCCGTATTTCCAAACAGTAATTTTCAACCAGATATGGGTTATTGGTGTTCTCAGGAGAAATTACACAACAAATTTTGGGGTCCGTTTTTTCCTTTTACCCTTGCGAGAATACAAAATTTGGGGATAAAAAGTAACATTTTTGTGGGAAAAAGTAAAGTTTTATTTTTTACCTTACACATTGATTTAATTCTTATGAAGCACTTGAAGGGTTAATCAACTTCTTGAATGAGGTTTTAAGCACTTTGAGGGGTGCAATTTTAAAAATGGTGTCACTTTTGGGTATTTTTAGTTATACATGCCCCTCAAAGTCACTTCAAATATGATGCGGTTCCTAAAAAAATGGTTTTGCAAATTTTTTTAGAAAAATAAGAAATTGCTGATTAGTTTTAACCCTTTTAACTTCCTAACAAAAATAATAAAAAAAAATTATGCTGATGTAAAGTAGGTATGCAGTGAGTGTTATTTATTAACTATTTTGTGTGATAAAACTATCTGGTTTAAGGGTATAAAAAGTTGGAAAATTGAAAAATGTATATTTTCATAAGTAAACACAAAAAATATCTACTTAAATTAAACAATAAGACAAAGTACAATGTGTCACAAAAAATAATATCTGAAAAATTGGGATACGTTCAAGCATTCCAGAGTTATTACCACATAAAGTATGCTTGTCAATATTGTAAAATTTGGCCTGGTCAAGAAGCTGAAAACAGGTTTCGGGTGAAAGGGTTAAAGATCTGACGAGGAACCGTAGGCAGAGATGAGACTAGTCACATGGAAAAACCTGCCAATCATTAGGAGCAGAGCAGAAAGAAGCCGACTGGGGGCGACATAGGCTAATCTTGTTTCTGACTATGGTCTGTAGCTAGCTCTTCACACTAGAACAATTCAGAGAATTAAAGTACAATCATAGCTGTAATCATGCAGTCTTTCATGCTGTCTGGGGTTTTGGCAGCATGAATGGACTGACAGGATCCTTTTAAAGTCTTGGGATATGAAGCAGATTGATCAAATATATTTAAAACTTAGCTTTTATTATAATAGATAAAATGCTAAAGTGCCAGAAGTGCTTAAAGTGCATGTGCAAAAACCAAACCACAACAAAATGTGTATATGTACATGTACATAAGATCACATAGAATCAAAACCACTGGTTTTCCAGAAACCTTAATATATGCTGAGACTAACGAAGCCTGTAGCCCCTAATACAACAAATGAGGGGTAGGTCTAAAAGTATTAGAATAATTCTCAGCAATATCCACATGCCAACATTTTGCCCCTATTATAACAAGGTCCGTACATATATCTTAGTATGATTAACGTCCCAAAGGGTATAATGCTCAGAGCATTTCAATGCTATATTTTGGGAGAATGATACAACCTCCTATATACGGCTTATTAGAATATGTATGAAAATCAACCCCCAAAAAAAGGGGTATCATAAAAAAGGCTTTTGTGGTAGATTCAATATTACTCCCGAAATTATGGAGTTACATATCGGCTGTCACCTGTCTTAAATGTAAGATGCCTATGTTGCAGATAGCATCTTCCTACCAGTGGAGTAACAGGATGTAAGAAAGTCCTGCCTATATTAACTTCTACCATGGGTATAAAATTGTACTTATCTGCGGCATCATCTTTGTATGCATCATTTCTCGATGTCCATACTTTATACTTTATGCTCGGGGGAGATCCATCACATGCAATTGTATTATGCCAGGCGGTCTCTACCCATAAGCAGTCTCCCGACGCGTTTCATCATTTATAAATCTTCAAGGGAGGTAAGTGAATTTGCGGGACAGGGCATACTATATTACCTGTCTTTTATAACTACCGTATATCGTGGTTCAGACTCACACTTCCGGACGCCAATATCGTCATGTCCGGTGTATGGAACACATCAACTCTACTCTGAGCCGCATGCGTCATATCCGGAAACTCTCTTTACCCACCAGGGACGTTATTTCCGGTTTACGGAGGGAAAACCTCCGATACTTTTACATGTGAGTAATTACCCAAAAATGGTGTGGAAAAGTCCCTATATTAACCGCACGTAACGGTCACCGGTGGGGAAAAGAGAGCACATCCTTTTGTTATGGATATTATAAAGATGTGTAAATACAATTCTGATGGCGTACTTTTTGTAATGCACATAACATACCACCAGATAAATGCCTTTCTTAATGGATATTCACAGGAGATCTCAGATCCTTTTTGGCAATTAGAAATAAAACGATAAGCCGTATATTTTTCATTTCGTCAGACGGGGAATAAACTATAGTAAAAAGGAAGGGGATGTCATAAATACGCCATTTATTCTTATTGTAGAAGTGGGATGACGAGTTATTTTAGTATGTATACAAAGGAAGAAAAAATGGGTACAAAATTAGGTTCTCTAAAAAATTAGACATATATTTATTAGGACTATATATGTGTTGGATGCGTGTTGGACCCGACAGACCTTCTTTAGGAAAAATAGAAAGGGTGCACACTGCAATCGTCCTGTTATGCCCTAACTAATATGTCCCTACCTCACACGGAGGTTGGCACCCTGGAACCTGTGCAGTGGCGCCCCCACTTGTCGGCGGCTCACCCTAAATCAAATGCACTAAGGGGCCCTGCGCTACAAGAAGGAAGTAAAGGTGAGAATTTCATTTAATCCCTTAGGATGGGTTGATTGGAGATGGAAGATCCAGTAGGTTTCCCTCTGGAAGATCCGTTTATCCCTATCTCCTCCTCTTTGGGTTTTGTTGATTTTCTCGATGATAAATGATAGAGCTTTCAAGTCACCTACATGCATGAGGTTGAGGTGATTAGTGACAGGAGTATCTCTCTTGTTGACAGTGTCCCTATGATGCTCTCCTATTCTCTTCTTGAATTCTCTCCTGGTTTTCCCTACATACTGAAGACCACATTTACACGTCATGTTATATATCAATCCTGTTGATTTGCAATTTATGAACTGTCTAATGGGATATACCTTCTGGGTAACCGTGCTGGTGAATTCTTTTCCTTGTTTGATCGCTCCACATTATTTACACCCACCACATCTTTAACACCCTTTATTTTGGTTACCCAACCATGTGGAGTTGTTTGGGGAGGTGGCGACAAAATGGCTTCGGACCAATCTATCTTTTATGGATCTCCCTTTTCTAAACGTGATCTACGGGGTATTGGATTTAACATTTGTTAGATCTTTATCCATACACAGTATTGGCCAGTGTTTTTTGATTATGTCTCTGAATTCTTTAGATCCATTGGAGAATTTTGTAATGAATCTAACAGTATTTTCCTCATCTGTCGTTTGGACTGGAGTGAGGAGTTCTTTTCTGTCTCGTGTTAATGCTGTTTTGTATGCATTTTTCAAAACTTGATCAGGGTACCCTCTCTCCAGGAAACAATTTCTCAGATCATCAGCTTGTTCTTTATAGGTAATTGGATTAGAACAGTTCCTCTTGATTCTGTCCCTTTGGGATACCTTTTTTTAGGGAAATTTTTAGGGAAAGATCTGTAACAGACTTTAAAAATAAAAGCAAACGTATGCCCCCATTGGAGACGTGAGTGCCATATGACATGTTTTCCAATATGGTCTCTAGGGACCTTTTGGAATTAAAAATGTAAAAAAAAGGAGGTACCATAACCTCACTAAAAATGAAATGAAGGCACTCAATAATTTGGAGAAAGACAGTAGTCTGGTAATTAAGCCCTCTGATAAAGGGGGCAACGTTGTGGTGATGGATGGTCCCCAGTACAGATCACTATGTTGCTCCCTTTTAGGTGAAGGTATGGGATATGAGAGATTAGATGGTAACCCCACAGACCTATACCTCGGAGAACTTAAATCTATTATTAATGAGGCTTTCTATAAGAAACTCATTAATACTGATGAAAGAGATTTCCTGGTCCCGGTCTACCCCACAACTGCTACTTTTTATTGTCTGCCTAAGGTGCACAAAGGCCTGCAGCCATTGAAAGTCAGACCAATTGTATCGGGTATCGATAGTCTCACTCAAAAGAGATACCCCTGTCACTAATCACCTCAACCTCATGCATGGAGGTGACTTGAAAGCTCTATCATTTATGGGCATCGAGAAAATCAACAAAACCCAAAGAGGAGGAGATTGGTATAAACGGATCCTCCAGAGGGAAACCTACTGGATCTTACATCTCCAATCAACCCATCCTAAGGGATTAAATGAAATTCTCACCTTTTCTTCCTTCTTGTATCGCAGGGCCCCTTAGAGCATCTGATTTAGGGTGAGCCGCCGACAAGTGGGGGCGCCACTGCGCAGGTTCTAGGGTGCCAACCTCCGCGTGAGGTAGGGACATATTAGTTAGGGCATAACAGGACGATTGCAGCGTGCACCCTTTCTATTTTTCCTAAAGAAGGTCTGTCGGGTCCAACACGCATCCAACACATATATAGTCCTAATAAATATAAGTAGTATAGGAGGTATACCATTCATCAAACTCAATCTGAGAGGTCGACACGCCCCCCCCTATCATTTAATCCGTCTCCCTGTCAGATTGATCCAGGTCGTCACGCCCCCTGGCTGAACTTTGCTCAGGGTGGGAAATTGGTCTGCTGGATTTGTGAATTTCAATCAAAGTGATTTATTCATGTCTATTTATATTTTATTCAGTGACTTTGATTAGTCTGTGGAGTTTTACTGTATTAAAGGGTAGTTTTAACTCCATCCGTAGATGTAAAGCTATTTTCTAAAGTGATTTATTCATGTCTATTTATATTTTATTCAGTGACTTTGATTAGTCTGTGGAGTTTTACTGTATTAAAGGGTAGTTTTAACTCCATCCGTAGATGTAAAGCTATTTTCTAGCAGAGAGTGCCTGACATGAACTGTAAAAGGGTTTGTATTAGAAGCACCCAGTAAATGTTTGTATTAGAATCCATCAGTAAATGTATGTAAAGCTCATTTCTAGCAGGTTTGTATAAATGTCCCCCAGTAAATGTGTAAAAGTTTGGAGCTGATATGTCTGTATGTAAAGGTGATTTCTAGCACTCTCTGTTAGAGATGGCTAACTTGTTACCAATGGATGTGTACAAGGCTTGGGTTGTATTGAGAGGAGCATATTTTTCTATTTACTAACTAACATGGTACATAGATATACATCTTTACTGGCACATAGAAATGTAGTACAACAGTGTTGACATGAATTGTCAGAATGAGTGAAGGTCGATGCTACGGTAATTCAATTGCTAGAAATCACATATACTAAATAGCCCTGTATTGTGTCATGACCTGTAAGTACAATGAGAGAAGGTCGCATGCATTCATGAATTCATTTGTCTCTATTTACCTGTAAATGTGTGTAAAGTTGTTTTATCTGTGTGTCTGATACTGAGCTCTTTTAAGTCAACCAGTAAATGTATCCTATGACCACTCTATTGTGTGGGGAAAGTCAAGGCGAGGTCACATTATGAGATGAAATGCATGTAAAGCACTACTGTGGTGGATAGATTTATCAAGCTGCTAAAATGTGTTTATTTTTAGTATTATCCAGGATATAAGTTTTAAACTGCAGCTGCAAAGGCAGTTTAATTTGAAGTATCACCTTATAACACATTTGGAATTATGACGCTCAACTTATAGGGGCAGTGTATCTAAGGCTTGGGTTGTATTGAGAGGAGCATATTTTTCTATTTACTAATTACTAGTCTTTTTTCTAGCCTGTCATTAAATCCCTATACAATCCAAGCCTTGTACACAAAGCTTGGTAATAGGTTACCGATCTGTAACAAAGTATTTTCTATCTAGTGGTTAACATGGTACAAATTAGCCAAATGCAGACAGGTATGAACTACATTCAAATCAATATATAATAGTCGCCCATCTCCATATCTTATATGTTATAGCGATAATAGATTAATCCGGGGCTAAACAATAATAACCTCCATATATTTGTACCTAAACAGGTCCTTCTCAAAAAATTAGCATATAGTGCTAAATTTCATTATTTTCCATAATGTAATGATTAAAATTAAACTTTCATATATTTTAGATTCATTACACACCAACTGAAATTTGTCAGGTCTTACAAGCCCTCATTGCTACTTTTTCTCTTGTCTAACATCACAATACAACCAAGTGGTTCTTCAAAACTATTTGTAAGTCTTCCGGCACAAAGCACATGTGAACAGTTGATGGTAATATTTTGCCACATGACAAATGTTTCTGACTCTCAGTTGCTAATACTGATAGACATATTGTGAACTGACATATAGGGTCCATGTGAGACACCATATTTTTCAACATTTTAGCTCCTTCACAGAATTATTTTGCATTATATATTTTTTTTTTATTTTGCTCATGTGAGACACCATATATTTTAACATTTTGCTCCTTCAGAGATTTATTTTACATTATTTTTTTATTTTGCTTAAGGATCGTGTACAGAGGAGTTTTTATGTTTTAATACTGATAGACATATTGTGAACTGACATATAGGGTCCATGTGAGACACCATATTTTTCAACATTTTAGCTCCTTCACAGAATTATTTTGCATTATATATTTTTTTATTTTGCTTAAGGATCATGTACAGAGGAGTTTTTATGTTTTAATACTGATAGACATATCGTGAACTGACATATAGGGTCCATGTGAGACACCATATTTTTCAAATATTAGTTATGCGTTCGCTACCACTTTCAGCCATAGCAGCTCTCATGATGCTAGCTATTCTGATCAGCTTATCATATCAACCATGAAGCCTCTTTTAACCCCTTCACAATAATGTACAGAGGAGTTTTATGTTTTAATACTGATAGACATATTGTGAACTAACATATAGTGTCCATGTGAGACACCATATTTTTCAGCATTTTTGCTCCTTCACAGATTTATTTTGCATTATATTTTTTATTTTTCAACATTTTTGCTCCTTCACAGATTTATTTTACATTATTTTTTTATTTTGCTTAAGGATCGTGTACAGAGGAGTTTTTATGTTTTAATACTGATAGACATATTGTGAACGGACATATAGGGTCCATGTGAGACACCATATATTTCAACATTTTAGCTGCTTCACAGAATTATTTTGCATTATATATTTTTTTATTTTGCTTAAGGATCGTGTACAGAGGAGTTTTTATGTTTTAATACTGATAGACATATTGTGAACTGACATATAGGGTCCGTGTGAGACATGCCTGGACAAGTCCGGGCATGTCCGGGCAAGCCTGGACAAGTCCTGGTCACGGGACAGCCGTGGAAAAAACAATACTGAAATTCAAAAACTATGGGCTGGCCGTTAACACACGCATAGTCATCTAGAAAATATTGAGCGAGTTGCTTCACAAACCACACAAGGCGTGGTGATTGCCAATGTTCTCGGTATGCGCTACATACATGACCCTCTGTATAGCCTGGGATGAGCAGCGTTCTTGTTGCACAGGCCTGTTTTTAAAGACGCTAAGCCCCATCAGATATAAAAGACAGGCATGTTGGGCCGTGTCCCGGACTATTTTGGCACAGAACCACACCTATGCAACGATTTTGATCAGCATTCAACAAAAAATTGCGTGCAAACTTTTTATCATACGCGTCACACACAAGGCGACGACACCTCGGGCTAGCACATTTACCGGTAGTTTTCAAAAACCATTGCCTTAACAATAAAGTAAGAATCGTGGTGACCTGCATTGTGGTCTATAAATGTATAGTCTGAAAATTTATCGTTGCTAAAGAACAGTAAAAAGTCGTGCGTACAACTATCATCCTCAAACTCCCAGAGCTATCACAAACACTATTGCCTACAGAGGCGGCCCCGCGAGAATTTCTGGATGTGCGTGTCAAGAGGCTCCATGCCTTGACCGATTGTTTGCGCGTGAATGCTGACATTTCCAGGGTCATTATAGTTGTGTAAATGCGCTGTGGGGGCTCGTGTATCGGCCCCTAGGTTGTAATGCGTGATCATTTTAATTAATTTTCAATTCATAACCACACGTTCTCAGGCAGACAGGTTTATTTCACAGAAGTTGACTGTACAGTTGCATAATTTTTGTTTAAAATCATACATTTGCATCATTTTGTTTAAAATCGCACAGTTCTGCGATAATGTCGGGTGTTGGACACGCACTTATCAGTCTCTCATACGTGTCGCAGAAAGATTTTAGTCTGTTCTGCGAGAGTTTATTATGCACGTACTGTGCAGACATGTCAAGAAACATTTTGGTGTGTTCACCAGTCCATACGGGTGTTGGCGTGTAAGGTGAGCGACCATCATCCTTCTGCTTCTTACTTACACGACGGCGCGATACCGCGCGTTTCTTTGACGGTAATGCATCGGCTGAATTGGCAGATGTTGGTTCCGCGTTGTTATCTGCAGATTCTGTAGCTTGACACAGACGTATATTCTTACGCCTACCACTCTCCGTATTCCCGGGTGTGCGATTGGCGCGTCGCTTTCTCCACGATACGCGACACACCTGGGTGAACGTGGTTCAGTTCTCATCTCCGCTCTGTTCTCAAATCCATAATTGGATTGTTGCAAAACTCGCGAATGACGCTCCTCCGTAACTAAAGAAAAGACACGTGGTGTAGTTAACCGCTAAGCGGCGAGATATAGGTAAAGCTACAGGCCCCACTTTACTCTGATTCAACGCGACATTTGTAAAGCTACCAGCACCGATTATCTGTGAAACCGATGCATAATTGTTTGTATAAGTACAGTATAGAGAGGCCTAGACATATATACTTACAAGTATCCCCCGGGTGCTGATCTACAGAGAATGCTGAATTAACAGACATCACGCTGCTCGTTCGCGCCCGTATGGGGCTGATTTCTCCATCAAACTGCAACCTCGTGGGCGATACTTTAGCCGCTAAAATAAAATATAACATACATGAATGTGCAAAGCATTCACAAAGCTAACTTGACACAGGTAAATAAAACTAGTTACCGCAGAAATTTTTATCTGCGTGTATAACTACACTATAGAGTTGCGTAGACATATATGCTTACAAGCCTGAGACGTGTAGTGTACTTCAGAGATTGGTGAATTAAACGGTGTGGAGTTGTTCGGTAGTTGTCGTATGGGGGTGTTTTCTTTTTCAAGCTGCAGACTCCTGCACGCTAGTTTAACAGCTGTAAATAAAATATGACTGCCTCAGAAATGATATCTACAAGGCCCACGCGCATAAAGCAAATTCGCAAAGATACCGTAACACGCGTAAATAAAATATATCCGCTAGTTAAGGGTGGGTACGCAGGGTACAGAGGATACAGACACATAACAGACGTGTTTCAAGCACTGTACAGACAACGCAGCGTATATAACTACAGATTTATATTATTAAAACATGTCTAGCTAACGTTCCTGTCAGCTAAAATAAAATTAACTACATGGATTTTAGCGTCAGTCTATATTAATTATTAATATTAATAGTAGATGTTATAAATTTACAGTTACAGGGTAATGATGGTGGGGGTTCTGTCGTGAAATATTACTTCTACAATATTGCATCAACGCGGTTAGCCGCCATGATCCCTCTATAAAACATGAATGGGATGTTTTTTCTGCCCCTAGCGTGGGGCAGTGACAGAGGGCGTGTTCTCTCTGCTAGCCCTAATAAATACAGCCCAGCTCCCAAGCGATACACAGCTCACCTGTAAGGCTTCGCACCTCGCAGAACACACGCCATATCTGAACAGGAATAAAGTGAGTATTTTTATGGATTTCGTTTCAGTTATATTTAAGTTAGTATAGTTTAAGTATTTATTTGCATGAACAGATTAGTCGCGTTTTCATACTTGATCTTTATTTGCTTTAATTCAATAGAGAACCCTTTTTATTCAAGATGGAGTCCAGACATTCTCGCGGTCAATATTCTGCTATGCTTTCACCAGAACAATCGGTAAGTTTTACACAGTATATAGTGTACGCCGTATTGTCTTGGGTTGTCTGAGTCTGCGCTTTGTATATAAAATTATATATTTCATTCTTTCTTATTTAAGAAGCGGGAGTCCATTCAGACTACTCCTATGAGAATCGGTTCATTACGCAGAACCTGTTAAAGGATAGCAACTCTGCTAGCGGGCGACGAGCCTCCAGCTCTCAGCAGTCTGTCACAGGCAAGAAACCTATAGATATATCAGATGTTTTAAGCCTATGTATCTAGTCTGCTAATTAAATATAATTTCTCATACAGATACACCTGTAGCGGACTGGGCGGTTGAAAACACCGTGGCGGCTGAGGCGCTCGAGCATCGCGATTCCGATGTTGAGATCATGGAGGATCCCCTGGATTCCGGTGTTGAGTTCGTAGAACAGGACTATAATCCTCTAACTCGCGCGATACCCTACGCTTCTAAAAGATGGAGTGATTCGCTAAGCACACGGCGCTGGAACAGAAAAGGTAGCGGGTCCTTGAAACACGTCTGTTATGTGTCAGTATCCTCTGTACCCTGCGTACCCACCCTTAACTAGCGGATATATTTTATTTACGCGTGTTACGGTATCTTTGCGAATTTAGCTTTATGCGCGTGGGCCTTGTAGATATCATTTCTGAGGCAGTCATATTTTATTTACAGCTGTTAAACTAGCGTGCAGGAGTCTGCAGCTTGAAAAAGAAAACACCCCCATACGACAACTACCGAACAACTCCACACCGTTTAATTCACCAATCTCTGAAGTACACTACACGTCTCAGGCTTGTAAGCATGTATGTCTACGCAACTCTATAGTGTAGTTATACACGCAGATAAAAATTTCTGCGGTAACTAGTTTTATTTACCTGTGTCAAGTTAGCTTTGTGAATGCTTTGCGCATTCATGTATGTTATATTTTATTTTAGCGGCTAAAGTATCGCCCACGAGGTTGCAGTTTGATGGAGAAATCAGCCCCATACGGGCGCGAACGCGCAGCGTGTTGTCTGTTAATTCAGCATTCTCTGTAGATCAGCACCCGGGGATACTTGTAAGTATATATGTCTAGGCCTCTCTATACTGTACTTATACAAACAATTATGCATCGGTTTCACAGATAATCGGTGCTGGTAGCTTTACAAATGTCGCGTTGAATCAGAGTAAAGTGGGGCCTGTAGCTTTTCCTATATCTCGCCCGCTTAGCGGTTAACTACACCACGTGTCTTTTCTTTAGCTACGGAGGAGCGTCATTCGCGAGTTTTGCAACAATCCAATTATGGATTTGAGAACAGAGCGGAGATGAGAACTGAACCACGTTCACCCAGGTGTGTCGCGTATCGTGGAGAAAGCGACGCGCCAATCGCACACCCCGGGAATACGGAGAGTGGTAGGCGTAAGAATATACGTCTGTGTCAAGCTACAGAATCTGCAGATAACAACGCGGAACCAACATCTGCCAATTCAGCCGATGCATTACCGTCAAAGAAACGCGCGGTATCGCGCCGTCGTGTAAGTAAGAAGCAGAAGGATGATGGTCGCTCACCTTACACGCCAACACCCGTATGGACTGGTGAACACACCAAAATGTTTCTTGACATGTCTGCACAGTACGTGCATAATAAACTCTCGCAGAACAGACTAAAATCTTTCTGCGACACGTATGAGAGACTGATAAGTGCGTGTCCAACACCCGACATTATCGCAGAACTGTGCGATTTTAAACAAAATGATGCAAATGTATGATTTTAAACAAAAATTATGCAACTGTACAGTCAACTTCTGTGAAATAAACCTGTCTGCCTGAGAACGTGTGGTTATGAATTGAAAATTAATTAAAATGATCACGCATTACAACCTAGGGCCGATACACGAGCCCCCACAGCGCATTTACACAACTATAATGACCCTGGAAATGTCAGCATTCACGCGCAAACAATCGGTCAAGGCATGGAGCCTCTTGACACGCACATCCAGAAATTCTCGCGGGGCCGCCTCTGTAGGCAATAGTGTTTGTGATAGCTCTGGGAGTTTGAGGATGATAGTTGTACGCACGACTTTTTACTGTTCTTTAGCAACGGTAAATTTTCAGACTATACATTTATAGACCACAATGCAGGTCACCACGATTCTTACTTTATTGTTAAGGCAATGGTTTTTGAAAACTACCGGTAAATGTGCTAGCCCGAGGTGTCGTCGCCTTGTGTGTGACGCGTATGCTAAAAAGTTTGCACGCAATTTTTTGTTGAATGCTGATCAAAATCGTTGCATAGGTGTGGTTCTGTGCCAAAATAGTCCGGGACACGGCCCAACATGCCTGTCTTTTATATCTGATGGGGCTTAGCGTCTTTAAAAACAGGCCTGTGCAACAAGAACGCTGCTCATCCCAGGCTATACAGAGGGTCATGTATGTAGCGCATACCGAGAACATTGGCAATCACCACGCCTTGTGTGGTTTGTGAAGCAACTCGCTCAATATTTTCTAGATGACTATGCGTGTGTTAACGGCCAGCCCATAGTTTTTGAATTTCAGTATTGTTTTTTCCACGGCTGTCCCGTGACCAGGACTTGTCCAGGCATGCCCAGACATGCCCGGACTTGTCCAGGCATGTCTCACACGGACCCTATATGTCAGTTCACAATATGTCTATCAGTATTAAAACATAAAAACTCCTCTGTACACGATCCTTAAGCAAAATAAAAAAATATATAATGCAAAATAATTCTGTGAAGTAGCTAAAATGTTGAAATATATGGTGTCTCACATGGACCCTATATGTCCGTTCACAATATGTCTATCAGTATTAAAACATAAAAACTCCTCTGTACACGATCCTTAAGCAAAATAAAAAAATAATGTAAAATAAATCTGTGAAGGAGCAAAAATGTTGAAAAATAAAAAATATAATGCAAAATAAATCTGTGAAGGAGCAAAAATGCTGAAAAATATGGTGTCTCACATGGACACTATATGTTAGTTCACAATATGTCTATCAGTATTAAAACATAAAACTCCTCTGTACATTATTGTGAAGGGGTTAAAAGAGGCTTCATGGTTGATATGATAAGCTGATCAGAATAGCTAGCATCATGAGAGCTGCTATGGCTGAAAGTGGTAGCGAACGCATAACTAATATTTGAAAAATATGGTGTCTCACATGGACCCTATATGTCAGTTCACGATATGTCTATCAGTATTAAAACATAAAAACTCCTCTGTACACGATCCTTAAGCAAAATAAAAAAATATATAATGCAAAATAATTCTGTGAAGGAGCTAAAATGTTGAAAAATATGGTGTCTCACATGGACCCTATATGTCAGTTCACAATATGTCTATCAGTATTAAAACATAAAAACTCCTCTGTACACGATCCTTAAGCAAAATAAAAAAATAATGTAAAATAAATCTCTGAAGGAGCAAAATGTTAAAATATATGGTGTCTCACATGAGCAAAATAAAAAAAAAATATATAATGCAAAATAATTCTGTGAAGGAGCTAAAATGTTGAAAAATATGGTGTCTCACATGGACCCTATATGTCAGTTCACAATATGTCTATCAGTATTAGCAACTGAGAGTCAGAAACATTTGTCATGTGGCAAAATATTACCATCAACTGTTCACATGTGCTTTGTGCCGGAAGACTTACAAATAGTTTTGAAGAACCACTTGGTTGTATTGTGATGTTAGACAAGAGAAAAAGTAGCAATGAGGGCTTGTAAGACCTGACAAATTTCAGTTGGTGTGTAATGAATCTAAAATATATGAAAGTTTAATTTTAATCATTACATTATGGAAAATAATGAAATTTAGCACTATATGCTAATTTTTTGAGAAGGACCTGTTTAGGTACAAATATATGGAGGTTATTATTGTTTAGCCCCGGATTAATCTATTATCGCTATAACATATAAGATATGGAGATGGGCACTATTATATATTGATTTGAATGTAGTTCATACCTGTCTGCATTTGGCTAATTTGTACCATGTTACCACTAGATAGAAAATACTTTGTTACAGATCGGTAACCTATTACCAAGCTTTGTGTACAAGGCTTGGATTGTATAGGGATTTAATGACAGGCTAGAAAAAAGACTAGTAATTAGTAAATAGAAAAATATGCTCCTCTCAATACAACCCAAGCCTTAGATACACTGCCCCTATAAGTTGAGCGTCATAATTCCAAATGTGTTATAAGGTGATACTTCAAATTAAACTGCCTTTGCAGCTGCAGTTTAAAACTTATATCCTGGATAATACTAAAAATAAACACATTTTAGCAGCTTGATACATCTATCCACCACAGTAGTGCTTTACATGCATTTCATCTCATAATGTGACCTCGCCTTGACTTTCCCCACACAATAGAGTGGTCATAGGATACATTTACTGGTTGACTTAAAAGAGCTCAGTATCAGACACACAGATAAAACAACTTTACACACATTTACAGGTAAATAGAGACAAATGAATTCATGAATGCATGCGACCTTCTCTCATTGTACTTACAGGTCATGACACAATACAGGGCTATTTAGTATATGTGATTTCTAGCAATTGAATTACCGTAGCATCGACCTTCACTCATTCTGACAATTCATGTCAACACTGTTGTACTACATTTCTATGTGCCAGTAAAGATGTATATCTATGTACCATGTTAGTTAGTAAATAGAAAAATATGCTCCTCTCAATACAACCCAAGCCTTGTACACATCCATTGGTAACAAGTTAGCCATCTCTAACAGAGAGTGCTAGAAATCACCTTTACATACAGACATATCAGCTCCAAACTTTTACACATTTACTGGGGGACATTTATACAAACCTGCTAGAAATGAGCTTTACATACATTTACTGATGGATTCTAATACAAACATTTACTGGGTGCTTCTAATACAAACCCTTTACAGTTCATGTCAGGGCACTCTCTGCTAGAAAATAGCTTTACATCTACGGATGGAGTTAAAACTACCCTTTAATACAGTAAAACTCCACAGACTAATCAAAGTCACTGAATAAAATATAAATAGACATGAATAAATCACTTTGATTGAAATTCACAAATCCAGCAGACCAGATTTCCCACCCTGAGCAAAGTTCAGCCAGGGGGCATAGCGACCTGGATCAATCTGACAGGGAGACAGATTAAATGATAGGGGGGGGCGTGTCGACCTGTCAGATTGAGTTTGATGAATGGTATACCTCCTATACTACTAATATATGTCTAATTTTTTAGAGAACCTAATTTTGTACCCATTTTTTCTTCATTTGTATACATACTAAAATAACACGTCATCCCACTTCTACAATAAGAATAAATTGCGTATTTATGACATCCCCTTCCTTTTTACTATAGTTTATTCCCCGTCTGACAAAATGAAAAATATACAGGCTTATAGTTTTATTTCTAATTGCCAAAAAGGATCTGAGATCTCCTGTGAATATCCATTAAGAAAGGCATTTATCTGGTGGTATGTTATGTGCATTACAAAAACACCATCAGAATTGTATTTACACATCTTTATAATATCCATAACAAAAGGATGTGCTCTCTTTTCCCCACCGGTGACCGTTACGTGCGGTTAATATAGGGACTTTTCCACACCATTTTTGGGTAATTACTCACATGTAAAAGTATCGGAGGTTTTCCCTCCGTAAACCGGAAATAACGTCCCTGGTGGGTAAAGAGAGTTTCTGTATATGACGCATGCGGCTCAGACTAGAGCCGATGAGTTCCATACACAGGACATGACGATATTGGCATCCGGAAGTGTGAGTCTGAACCGCGATATACGTTAGTTATAAAAGACAGGTAATACAGTATGGCGCCATGCCCTGTCCCGCAAATTCACTTACCTCCCCTGAAGATTCATAAATGATGAAATGCGTCGGAAGACTGCTTATGGGGTAGAGACCGCCTGGCATAATACAAATGCATGTGATGGATCTCCCCGAGCATAAAGTATGGACATCGAGAAATGATGCATACAAAGATGATGCCGCAGATAAGTACAAATTTATACCCATGGTAGAAGTTAATATAGGCAGGACTTTCTTACATCCTGTTACTCCACTGGTGGGAAGATACTATCTGCAATATAAAAAAACTACTTCTTATTTGAAGATAAATTCTATTTACAGGTTAAAGGCACCGCCATGGGCTCTAACACTGCACCGCCATATGCCAATTGTTATGTTGCACAATTTGAAGAAGATGTCATCTACAAGGATGATCTCTTCCGCAGTCATGCCATACTGTGGAGGAGGTACATCGATGACATCTTCTGCATTTGGGATGGTCCTCTGGACACACTTAACATGTTCTACTCCCGCTTACGCACATCATGGCCGGGTCTAGATTTTACTATGACTCAAGATTCACAACAAATAAATTTTCTAGACACCCTGGTCAAAAAGGACCCACAGGGACATTTATCCACAGATCTATACAGAAAAACTACAGACAAAAATAGCCTCCTTCATTATAGGAGCTTTCACCCCACCAAGATGAAAGACGCAATTCCTAACTCCCAATTCAAAAGAGTACAAAAAAATTGTCTCTAATCAAGAAACACGTAATATTAGATTAAAAGAAATGCAACAAAAATTCATAGAAAGGGGCTATCCTACCAAAAAACTGATCACTTCAGGTCAAAACCCCATCCCAAAACCAAAAATAGATAAAAGAATCCCTTTTGTACATGATTTTCATCCTTGTGCTTATCTTCTACACAACACCATCCGTAGACACTGGAGTCTACTACATACAGCCCATCCTGAAGTTATAGAATTCAACAAACCATTCCTACCCTGCTTCAGACGCCCACAAAACTTTAGAGATATTCTTGTAAAGGCAGATATAGGTTCCACCATTTCCCAGAAAAAACAAAGATTTCTTATGAATCCCAAGTACGGGACTTTCCCTTGTTTACACTGTACACAGTGTAATAATGTACAAAGAGGTGACTCCTTCCATCACCCCTATACAGGAAAAAAGTACAGCATCAGTGACTACTACACATGTAATTCGTCCTTTGTAATTTACCTCATAAAGTGCCCATGTGGTCTCTTATACGTGGGCGAAACGACCCAACCAATAAAGGATCGAATTTCCAAACACAAAAGCACCATCAGGTGCAAAAACATGTTACTCCCGATTCCTGCTCATTTCATAAATACTGGCCATACCATTGCCCAACTAAGATTTCAAATCATTGAGCAGATTACACCATCTCGAAGAGGGGTGACCGCATTAAAATGCTTAAAAAGAGAGAAAGCTTTTGGATTCACAAACTAAATACCCTAGCCCCAAAAGGGTTAAACAGGGATTTTGATATTCAAGCGTTTATCTAACATCATTTCATATCTTCTTATAATTACATATGTCTTTCTCTATATATATGTGCATTTAGATATATACTGTCTTTATTTTGAAAAAATATATAGTCTTATTGTGGGTATTAATTATATATTTGTCTGTTTCAGAATCCTTAGAATAAACATCGGATCACTTCTGTCACTCACGTCACAAGACTCTGTGCACCGTTTTAAGAATATTTGCACTATAAGCATCGCACTTCCTGAAATGCAGATCTGTAACAAGTAAGGTCAGCTCTCACCTAGCACCTAAAGGAACGCAAGCGGTGACGTCAGTGGAACGCACGCTGAGCCGTTTCCGGCCACATACTTCCGGTTTCGGCAGCCATGACACCTGCACCATGCGTCTCATTTAAACTGAGCGCAGGAAGCAGACAGCAGCTATTGAGACAAGCGGTGGACACCGCGTCTATGCTGCAGACACATCTAACATTCCACCTGCATTTAAGGTAATTTCTTGTATTCACACTGCATCACCGATGCTTATAATTTACTATTCCATGGCACTTTTTAAAGCGGTTCCTCCATACCGTTTACCTTCACAGAGTACAACCTTATACTATTGATTTCAACGGTATGTACCATCTAGTATCTAGGTTACCTAATAACATCACCAAAAGCCTGTTATACTTACCTAAACACATTCCCCTATAGGAACAATAAACTCTATCAGCAAAAACTATATATGGGTACGTACCCCTCTTTTTCAAGGTTTTCACTTTTCACCCTAATCACTTGATTCCTTTCTTAAGGCACCATAGATAATAATATATAATATACTATATATATTAAATAAGATGCTTCATATGTTGTTGTGGATTCCTATATACAGCAAAATGAGATTAATCACTGTACATTATGTTCATACCTTATTTTTTATTGTCTAATTTTCATTTTATTATTATTTCTTATATTTACATTTATTAACATTCATATTACAGCATACTGATGAAGGTCATTAGACCGAAACGTCTGCCATTCATGATTTTGCTGAGATTGTATGTAAATTCCAATTAAATAGCATTTTCTGCATCCACTGGTGTGTGCCAAATTTATAATTACACTATCTGCAATATAGGCATCTTACATTTAAGACAGGTGACAGCCGATATGTAACTCCATAATTTCGGGAGTAATATTGAATCTACCACAAAAACCTTTTTTATAATACCCCTTTTTTTGGGTTGATTTTCATACATATTCTAATAAGCTGTATATAGGAGGTTGTATCATTCTCCCAAAATATAGCATTAAAATGCTCTGAGCATTATACCCTTTGGGACGTTAATCATACTAAGATATATGTACAGACCTTGTTATAATAGGGGCAAAATGTTGGCATGTGGATATTGCTGAGAATTATTCTAATACTTTTAGACCTACCCCTTATTTGTCGTATTAGGGACTATAGGCTTGGTTAGTCTCAGTATATATTAAGGTTTCTGGTAAACCAGTGGTTTTGATTCTATGTGATCTTTTGAACATATACACATTTTGTTGTGGTTTGGTTTTTGCACATGCACTTTAAGCACTTCTGGAACTTTGGCATTTTATCTATTATAATAAAAGCTAAGTTTTAAATATATTTGATCAATCTGCTTCATATCCCAATTCTACATTGATTGAATCCCATTGCCTCTGCTAAAATAAATCCTTTTAAAGTCTTGTAGAGAGTAGGGAATAATGTTATGTAGAAACTAGGCTGTGAGGAGCATTGTAATACAAGTAAGATTGCTATATCAGAGCCTTCTTTCAAATTGAATATCATTTACCTTACGTGGGATCGCTAATTTTCAATGAGGGCAAATTTTCCACTTTAGAAATATTTGAACAGAATGGCCTTCCAGCTAAACTGTATATTTATGCTGCCCATCACTATTTTGATAATTGCAAAGCATCTGTAAAAAGTAGGCATGTTTTCCAAGTCACATGCAGTTTGACGTACTTACAAAAAGTCCACCACTTTGCCTCACATGGATACGACCCATTGCAGCTCAGAAACTACATACTATTTTTAAGGCAATCTTTCTGATAAACAGTGATTTACACTAGAGGCAGAAGGCTAACTCATAAAAAATGTAAAAAAGAAACAATATAGATATTTTATTATAATGTTGCCCCCTTCTTTATATCATTATATGTTAACTGCAGGTGACTTGAGACATTATTAGCACATGGTGTTAATATTACTTGGTGCAACTTTAACTACAACCATTTGATGCATATTTTTATAACCCCAATTTATAACCAATAATAAATACTCATCTTACTCATATACATGGTGCTTACCCTTCTGAAACCTAATCCATGTCCTACAGATGTCAATTCTCGCTCAACTTTTCCATCTCCCTCATCAATTGCCAGCCAACATTCCGCATAGAAAAACCAACTGGTTCCACTCTGCAGGTCTTTGACAATCACATGGCTAAGGTACAAGCTTGGAGAACTACCACTGTTGTTATGCCAAATGTGAATCTTCCACAATAGCCCAAGACTTTCTGGTACACTGGGAAAAAACAAATATTACTTGCTAGTAAAAAACTGAACAGTTTACTGTAAATGCATATCAAATTCTTGTCCTAATTAGCAGTAATAAACTGAATAATATTTTTTTCTATGTAGCAATCCATTTTTAGCAGGTCCCAGATTGCAGTAATGGTATATGACTCTACATATTAATTTACCTCATTATAAATGTGTGTCGTGAATTTCTTTCAAATAGGGGCTTGTGTGGACAATACAGCTCTCGTGTTTCAGAAACGCCATCCTCCCCATGTAGAATAATGTGCACCTACAACAAGATTATTGATTAGGCATTCCTAACTAATACTATATGTTAATTCAGAGGGATAATATGAAATAAAGCACAAGTCAAATACGTGTGAAATAATTGCATACTATATTGTTATCCTGCAATGCATAATATATTTTTTGATGCTACATAGAGATGAGCAAATATTATAGAGTGGAATCAAATTCTACAAAAACTGGCATGCGACAATATATGTATTTTTTGTAATTTACTTCCATGTGGGTTCACCAAAATAGCTGCATTTTTCTGAACCATAAAAAAATCAAAAGGCTAAAAATAAAACAAAAATCCTTATATTCACCTTACCGCTCACCTATCCAGCCCCTCCGCTCTTCACCATCTCGTGATCGATCCTCATCATATCTTCTGACCACTGCCATGAATGCTCTGATGAGGCTTGGGATGGTTTTGTGCATGAGCGCGCAAGGTCACTGCGCAAACCATTATGTTCTGACATTGTGATTTTCGCAGAACAAGGGGAATTCGGCGTTTGCGACGCGGATCAGAAGATGCGATAAGGACCAGACGTGTGATGGTGAGGAGCAGAGGGTCCAGAAAGATGAGCAGTAAGGTGAGTATAAGGATTTTTTTTCAGTTTGTGCATACTATGGTTTTTTAATGCTCTTGGGTCTGGAGACGCTCCACAGTATAATAGCATAATAACGAACATTAAATTTGCAGAAATTAACTTCTCCGCAAATTGAATTTCCTGGAGAATTTGCACAAACAGGCAAATTTGAATTTTGCCTAATGCTAAGCTCTAATACTACACAGATACACATTTGCATAATACAGTTAAAAAATAACACATGTAAGTCAAGTTCAACTGAGCGATGGAAAAGGGTAAAGGGAATGGGGAACAGGTCTGATCAAGAGTGTTGATGATCTGGATGAATTTCAGAACAAGAATTGTATGCATTTACATAATAATTTATATTATTTTCCTCTAACAAAGCATCTAAGTTGTTTTTTAGACCATCGACATTTTCCACTGTGTCCATTGACTAATAGTTTTGAAGGTTTGTTTTCTTAACAATTAAAACTCTGACAACAGCCACAAAGGTAAGTTGGTAAATGTGTTTAAGTCCCTAAAAAGGTGTTGTTATTGGTTTAATAGGCCAAAAGCATATTACATTCTCACTTTCATTATACATATTAATAGTACTTCAGTGTCAATATCAAGTTACCTTAGCTGTGGCTTTTGGTCTTGATCGGAAACCCACATCAACCATAATAGCGTATTGTTGTTGGTCTTTTGGAGAATTATCCTGAAGAAACACAAAGCCATCTTTTTGGTCTTCATGTTGCTCCTTCCTTTTACCAAAAAACATCAGTAAAATGTAGATAAGAGTGCAAATTACAACAATGACGGGTGGGACTAGATTTGTCGTTGTGCTACAATAAAGGAAATACAAGTATTAATTCCATGAAAAGTCGTTATTTTTTATCACTGTCTCTCTATACATTGACAACACTTTGGCAGAGATTTAGTATTGATACTTTCCGTGCTTAACCTACTATTGGTGCCTATCAATCTCATTCTTTTGCTAGTTGCAATTGGCCTTCTTTATTTAGATACTCAACTTTTGATATAATACCAACACATTAAATACCGTACAAAGATTGTCATCACCAGGGGAAAACACAGTGAAAAGCCCATGTGCAGCACTTGTGTCTGGGCCCACACCTTCCATCAAGGCCATTAAGCTCACATGTATAACATAAGCACAATATATTACCCAAGCATTTGCACATTACAAATGCATTTACAAAAAACAAAAATATGCACAAGCATATATAAATTAGGCACATACATATAACATATGTACATACAAAATGAAATTTTTGTGATGCACATGAATAGACAATCAGATGATTTCCTAATTTAATCATTCATAATTGTAACAGCCTATAGTTGTAAGTTTTATCATATGAGATATTGGGTTTTTTTTTTTTTTGTATGAACAAAGCTGTTTTTTTTCCAAAGTGCTATTTTTCTACAAAGCTAAACATGTATGTAGGCAATACATATGTATTAAATTTGCTATGGGTTTAAAGAGTAACTGCCATTTAAATTTTTATTTCATTTTTATTTCATTATTCAATAGTACAAGTAGCATAACTTATCAGAGAAATCCACTTCTTCCTCCTCCTTGACTGACCATGTGACCCCAAGTATGTGATATGAATATTTCCAGCCACATTCAAACTAGATGTGTCCAGCTTCACTCAATTTACTTGCACGTCTAGTTGTCATGTGACCGCATATATGAAAATAGCATACTTGTGGTCATGCATCTGCCTTCTCCTAGCACTAGCATGATGGATATGAAATTACTTGTACTGAAAGGTAGTTTCACATCTCAGAAACACAGAAGAGTTTGCGAATACAAATTGATGGTGACCTTTGACACTCTTAGTGCTGGAATGAACCTGTCACACGGATTTATGACGTTTTACATCAATTAAGGAATTTACTCCAAAGACACCGTGAGAACATCACAAAACATTACCAGACCCCAATCAGAGGGCAATAAAACTTTCACACTCCTTATCTATGAACTGTTCCAATATTTATGTTCATCTCTATCTCCCATAATGACAGTTCTGCTTTACGTCACTTGTCTTACCTATTGAATTTTTTTCTGTGCTGCGTTGTGCATAAATATGTGATTCTTCAGATTTTGTATTAGTCTTTGCCTGATGAAGAGACCTGAGTAGTCTCGAAAGCTTGCAATTTGTTACCATCTTTTCAGTTAGCCATTAAAAGGTATCAACCACTGAGGTCTCTCAAGTCTAAATATTTTTCTCCTAGCACTGGCACTCTAGAATTCACAAGTTTGCAGTCATATAAAGGGACTGCAGACCTTATCCACAACCCTGGACAATTCCTTTACCACAACTAACCAGAACTCTACCTTAGCCCTCTTTCTCACTTCCTGATATTTCTGGTACTGGAAACATCAGTACCTGTGCTGTGTTCGTGTGTCCATGTGTGTCACGCTCATGCACTGGCTGGTGGGGTGAGCCAGGGGGTTGTAGCCCCACTGTGCCACAAACCAGACTATCCTGGAAGGGGTGTAACTAGGACAGCTGCCTCGGTCTTCACTGGAGCCTCTGATGGTGAGGTCAGCCTTGTGCGGCAGGAAGCTGTCAGGTGCCACTCCAGGGTGGTGTCTGGTTGTGGCTGCTGATCCCACGTGGGGAGATGGTGGCACGGCTGAGACACTGGCAGACAGGCACAGATGAGACACAGGGATGGCAGGCACGGATGAGACACAGGGCTGGCAGGCACAGATAAGACACAGAGTAGGATCCTGTTCACACAGCAAGTGCAGGTACTGATACTGACTGGATGGAATGGTGTATGGAGAAACAGGTAGAGACCTGTTCACACAGCAAATGCAGATACTTGAACTGACTGGAAGGAATGGTCTATGGAGGAACAGTTTGAGACCTGTTCACACAGGAGGAGAACCACAAGGCTGCGGAGAAGGGGTGTAGAGCAGCAAGAGGTTCTGCAGAGGCAGGCGCAAAGCAGAACCGCAAACTATGCGGAGAGGAGCTGCAGCAAGAGGTTCTGCAGCTGCAGGAGTGAAGTAGAGCAGAACCACAAGATACGCAGAGAAAAGCTGCAGCAAGAGGTTCCACAGCTGCATGAGTGAGAGGTTCTGCAGCTGCAGGAGTGAAGCAGAGCAGAACCACAAGATATGCGGAGAGAAGCTGCAGCAAGAGGTTCTGCAGCTGCAGGAATGAAGCAGAGCGGAACCGCAAGATATGCGGAGAGAAGCTGCAGCAAGAGATTACTGCAGCGGTAGAAGCAAAGCAGTGTGGAACAGAGCAGAACTGCAGGATTGCGGACGAGAGGCAGAAAGAGATTCAGAGAGAACACAGGCTAGACACAGCAGGGAAGGAAACCACAGACAAGGAGTCTAACAGACAGAGGTAGGTGTCACGCTGTCTAATGATATGTATACAATGTCAGTAAACTATTAATACAGGAACAACACTCTATACAACAACTAGTATAGCAACATCAGCATGTAAGTATAGAATAGATTTACCTGACACGATATCTGCTGAACTCAGGGTTAATCTTGAGGACTTGATGAACTGAAACAGGAAAGAGGTGGACCGGGATCTAACCTGACCCTAAACTGGGGTCCTAACTAATCCCTCACCTTGGAGGTACTGATAATGGTTCAGAGGTCCAAGTCTCCAACCTAACCCTGTCTCCTATCAGACCCTGAACCCTGTAATCAGTCCTAAGAAGGATCCTGACTACCACCAAAGGGATATGGGCTGATCTTAGCTAAATACACAGATTAGACATATAAGACAGACAGATAACACTCGCTTGCATACACACTCAAACACCAAAGGAACATAAATGGTCTGGGAAATAAACTCTAACCAAGTTGAGCTTAGAACAACTAAGGAGCTCACAACTAAAGTCTATACAGATTCATTCCTATCTGTGGTCTGCATGAAGGTTTCACTGGCAACTCCCCAAGCAGACAACCAGGAATTTAAAGGAAACCAATCAACAAATAATCAATTGCAGCCGGAGAAACTGCACCCAGTCCCAGCACCGAGCACAGACAGAATTAACTCCCTAGCTGCCAAACACAAAGAAACAGCAGCTCAGCTGTGAGAAGTCAAAATGTGCAACCGCGACGATCTTCGTGGCAATGCACACATGACAGTACCCCCCCTTCTACGAGGGGCCTCCGGACCCTCAGGGCCAGGCCTGCCCGGGTGAGTTCTGTGGAAGGTCCGAACCAAACGATCTGCTTAACATCAGACGCAGGGACCCACGTCCTCTCCTCTGGACCATACCCCTTCCAATGCACCAAGTACTGAAGGGACCGGCGATTCAGACGTGAAATCAATGATCTTTGATACTTGAAATTCCAAGTTACCATTGACCAACACAGGAGGAGGAGGTAGAGGTGACGGTATGACTGGTGCCACATACCTTTTAAGTAATGACTTGTGGAACACATTATGAATTTTAAACGTAGGAGGGAGGTCCAGACGAAATGCCACAGGATTAATTATGGAACTGATCCTGTACGGCCCGATGAATCTGGGACCCAGTTTCCAGGAGGGCACTTTAAGTTTTATATTCCTGGTAAACAACCATACCAGATCATTCACATTCAGATCTGGACCAGAAACTCTCCTCCTATCAGCCATACGTTTGTAACGGTTCCCCATCGCACTCAGATTATTCAATACACCTCTCCACACAGAAGCAAGTGACGACGAGAAACGCTCCTCCTCAGGAACCCCAGAAGGGCCCCCCCCATTGAAAGTACAAAACTGGGGATGAAAACCATATGCCCCAAAAAACGGGGACTTACCAGTGGACTCGCTCCGCCTGTTGTTAAGAGCGAAACTCTGCCAGAGGCAAGAAAGAAGACCAGTCCTCTTGGTTCTCTGAGACAAAACACCGGAGATATGTCTCTAAGCTCTGATTCAAACGCTCTGTCTGACCATTGGTCTGCGGATGAAAAGCCGAGGAAAATGACAATTGCATCCCCCGACGTAAACAAAATGCCCTCCAAAATTTGGACACAAACTGAGACCCCCTATCTGACACCACATCAGAAGGCAACCCATGAAGTCTAACGATCTCCCTAATGAACACCTGCGCCAGAGTTTTAGCATTAGGGAGTGCAGGAAGAGCAACGAAATGTGCCATCTTACTGAACCTGTCAACAACCACCAGTATGACAGTATTCCCTGACGACGGAGGAAGGTCCGTAATGAAGTCCATAGATAAATGAGTCCATGGACGCTCCGGAAGTTTCAAGGGTAAAAGGGTCCCAGACGGACGGGTATGAGGAGTTTTAGAGCGAGCACACACCCCACATGACGCGACAAAAGTTATAACATCTTTATTAGCATTAGGCCACCAAAACTGGCGAGAAAGGAGATCTAAAGTAGCCTTACTCCCTGGATGTCCTGCTAGAGCAGAATTATGATGTGCCTCAATAACCTTTTGTCTCAACAGATTTGGGACAAACAGTCTCCCTGGAGGTCCTGCAGGGGCATCCCCCTGAGCCTCTAACACCTCCTCCTCAAGCTCAGAAAATACAGCCGACACTACCACCCCCTCCTGAAGGATAGGACTCGGGTCATCCGTTTTCCTGGCCCCTGGGAAACTGCGAGACAAGGCATCAGCCTTTACATTCTTAGACCCCGGGCGATAAGTGACGACAAAATTAAACCTGGTAAAAAACAACGACCATCGAGCTTGTCTGGAATTCAGACGCTTAGCGGATTCCAAATACAACAGGTTTTTGTGATCAGTAATAACGGTAACCGGGTGGACTGCCCCCTCCAAAAAGTGACGCCATTCTTCAAAAGCTAACTTAATGGCCAAAAGTTCCCTATTGCCGATATCATAATTCCTTTCGGCGGACGACAATTTCTTAGAAAAGAAAGCGCACGGATGCCATTTACCAGGGGACGGACCCTGGGACAATATAGCACCCACCCCTACGTCAGACGCATCCACCTCCACAATGAACGGCTGAGATGCATCTGGTTGGATGAGAACGGGTGCCGAAGCAAAACATTTCTTCAAAGAGGAAAAGGCTTGGCAAGCTTTGTCCGACCATTTAGAAAAATCCGTCCCTTTTCTTGTCATGTCAGTGAGAGGTTTGACGACAGATGAGAAATTACAAATAAATTTCCGGTAGTAGTTAGCAAACCCCAAAAAACGCTGCAGAGCCTTAAGATCCCCTGGCTGATCCCATTCAAGCACTGCTCTCACCTTTTCAGGGTCCATACGGAAACCGGAGGCTGACACCAAAAAACCCAAAAACTGAAGTTCCTGTACGGCAAATACACACTTCTCCAGTTTGGCGTATAATTTATTGTCTCGCAAGATCTGCAACACCTGTCTCACATGCTCCTGATGAGACACAAGATCTGGCGAGTAAATTAAAATGTCGTCCAAATATACAACCACAAAAAGCCCCACAAGGTGACGAAAAATGTCATTAACAAAACGTTGGAATACTGCTGGTGCAGTAGTCAGACCAAAAGGCATGACTAGGTTCTCATAATGTCCCTCCGGCGTGTTAAACGCCGTTTTCCACTCATCCCCCTCTTTTATCCTAATCAGATTATACACCCCCCTGAGATCCAATTTAGAAAACCATTTGGCGCCAACAATTTGATTGAAGAGATCAGGAATAAGAGGGAGTGGATACGGATCTCGAACAGTAATCCGATTAAGTTCGCGGAAATCCAAGCAAGGGCGTAGGCCTCCATCTTTCTTCTTCACAAAGAAGAACCCCGCGGCTACTGGGGAAGATGAAGGTCTAATATGCCCTTTGGCCAGACTTTCAGAAATATAATCTTTCATAGCCTGCCTCTCAGGACCAGAAAGATTATACAACCTAGCTTTAGGTAACTTAGCATCAGGAAGAAGATTAATAGAGCAGTCATACACGCGATGAGGAGGCAACTCCTGACACCCCTCCTCAGAGAAAACATCCCCAAAATCCTCCAAAAAAGGAGGCAATGTACTAGGCACGACCGCACTGATGACTGTGTTCATGCAGTTGCTTTTGCAAAACTCACCCCATTGGCTTATTTCTCTGGACTGCCAATTAATCACAGGGTTATGTTTAACCAACCAAGGAAGTCCCAACACAATGGGAGTAGGTAGACCCTCCAACACATAACAAGATAATTGTTCCCTATGTATTGCCCCTACCCGAAGGTCAATGTTATGAACCTCATGAACAAAGCTACCTTGGCCGAGAGGCCTGGCGTCAATGGAGAATATAGGGATTGGTTTGACCAATACACTCAGATGCATACCTTGAGCCTGAGCAAACTGAGCGTCAACCAGATTAGCCCCGGAACCACTATCAAGAAGAACAGACAATCTCTCCACTCTCGTACCAACTACCACCTCCACTGGTACAAGGAACTGAGAAGAACTGGCGGATGAAATACATACTCCCAGGTTGTCGTCCACCACACAACCTGGGATTAACAGTTTTCCGGCGACTTTTGGCTCAACAAGGCACGGGATGGACATTCTCCAACAAAATGTCCCTCTTTCCCGCAGAAAAAACATCTTCTAGTCCTGCGGCGTACCGTGTTGTGAATGGGTTTGAGATGAGTTCTGAGCAGAGGCTCCTCTGGTGGTTACAAGCGGTACTAGTGAGGATTGTGAGGACTGGGAATCAGGTGTTACTGATTGGTCTTATATAAGGGAGTCATTTTCCCATCAGGGTTGCCGGTGATCAATTGTTCTGGTCTGAATCCTTCTTTCCAGTTTCCCTTGTAGCCTGCTGTGTCGTGTCTGCATCTCCTGCTATCAGATAAGACAATTTCTTATTTTGTGTTTTTGCTATATTTTTGCATTTGGTCCTGCACTTCTGTGGGGGCCTTCAGGGTCCCCTCCGGGGGCTTTTTCCCTCTCAGTTTGGTCCAGCCACTGTGTTTTGTACTTTTGCTTTTTCCAGTTTTTTCAGTGGCTGCTGTTTTTGTTACACCAGAGAACTAATTTAGGTGGTAGAGGTCGTGTGATCTCAGGTGATTTTGAAATTAGTAGAGTTGGTGTTTTTCAGGGTTTTCTGGGATTGCAGTAAGTACCCTTCCTGTCCTTTTCTATTTAGATAGTTTGGGCCCCAGCGTTTGCTCATACTATTTTCTTTCTGTGTCAGTATTTCCTCTTGTCTAACCGCCATTACATGTTTGGGGGCTTTCTATTATCTTTGGGGTTCTGCTACGGGGCAGATAGCTTTCCTATTTCTATCTTTAGGTGTAGTTAGTTTCTCAGGCTGTGACGAGGCGTCTAGGACCAACGTAGGAACGCTCCACGGCTGCCTCTAGTTGCGGTGGTTAGTCAGGGTACTGCAATCTCATAGATTCCAACTGCTCTGGTGTATTTCCTTTTTTGCCTGCACTCCTCAGCTACCGTAACACAACAGTATCACCGGCCATAAAAATTGTATGGTACTCACAGAAGGGAAAAAAATATTTTGAAGGAAGAAAAGTTGTCAGAAATATTTTTCTGTTTGTTGCATTTTTTTTTTTTTTTTCTCCCTCTGTATCTCTGGGTGCTGGGGAGGATCTTTTCTCCCAATGGAGTTTGCACAGTTGTCTGGCCGTGTGGATCAGCTTGCCACTGAGGTTCAGAGTATTGCTGCATATCTTGCTAGGTTGCCTGTTGTGGAACCTAGGATCCCCATGCCAGATTTGTTTTTAGGGGATCGAGCTAAGTTTCAGAATTTCAAAAATAATTGTAAATTGTTTCTTGCCTTAAAATCTAAGTCCTCAGGAAACGCAGCGCAGCAGGTTCAAATTATCATCTCTCTCCTGCGCGGCGATCCTCAGGATTGGGCTTTTTCCCTGATACCTGGGGATCCTGTTTTGAGTGATGTTGATGCATTTTTTCAGGCTTTGGGGTTATTGTACGATGAGCCTAATGTCACTGATCAAGCTGAAAAAGCCTTGTTGGCATTAAATCAGGGGCTTGATGACGCTGAGTTATACTGTCAGAGATTCCGTAGGTGGGCAGTCCTGACCAAATGGAATGACGACGCTTTGGCGGCCCTTTTCCGGAAGGGTCTGTCGGATAATGTAAAGGATGTTATGGTGGGATTCCCTGTCCCCTCTGGTCTCAATGATTCTATGTCATTAGCGATTCAAATTGACAGACGTTTGCGTGAGCGGAGAAGTATGCGTGGAGTGGTGTTGCCTTGTGAGCCAGCTGCTGAGCCCATGCAGTGTGATGGAGTGGTGTCTGGGGCACAGCGTCATGAGTTTCGAAAGCGCAATGGGTTATGTTTCTACTGTGGTGATGCCTCTCATGCTATTTCAGTCTGCCCTAAGCGGGGAAGACATTTTGCACGCTCAGTTGTCTTGGGTAGTGTTCAGACTAAGTTTTTATTAACTGTCACTCTGATATGCTCTCTGTCCTCATTTTCTGCTCAGGCTTTCGTTGATTCTGGAGCAGCTATTAACCTGATGGATTATGATTTTGCTAAACGTTGTGGGTTTCCCTTGATACCCCTACAGAAGTCTATTCCCCTACTGGGGATTGATTCTACCCCTTTGGCTGAGAATAAACCCCAGTTTTCTACTCAGGTGATAATGAGGGTTGAACCTGATCACCAGGAGTGCTGCAAATTTTTGGTTCTATATAATCTGCATGACATTATCGTGCTGGGTTTCCCTTGGTTACAGTCTCATAATCCTGTTTTGGATTGGAAATCTGTGTCTGTAACCAGTTGGGGCTGCCAATGTGTTAGTGCCAACACTCCTGTTCTTTCTGCCTCCCCCAGGCTGAGGATGTTCCTGACTTTTTGTTTGATTTTTCTGATGTGTTTAGCGAAAGTAAATCTGCATCCTTACCTCCCCATAGGAGCTATGACTGCGCTATTGAATTAGTGCCAAGTAGTAAATTCCCTAAAGGTCGCCTTTTTAACTTGTCTGTACCTGAACATGACGCTATGCGGTCTTATATCAAGGAATCATTGGAGAAGGGTCATATCAGACCATCCTCTTCACCCTTAGGTGCCGGTTTTTTCTTTGTGGCCAAAAAAGATGGTTCATTAAGGCCGTGTATTGATTATCGTCTCTTGAACAATATTACTGTGAAATATCAATACCCGTTACCCTTGATTTCTGACCTGTTTTCCAGGGTGAAAAACGCTACTTGGTTTACCAAGCTTGACCTCAGGGGGGCGTATAACCTTATTCGCATTAAGCACGGGGATGAATGGAAGACGGCATTTAACACCCCTGAAGGGCATTTTGAGTACCTTGTGATGCCCTTTGGGCTCACTAATGCTCCTTCCGTCTTCCAGTCCTTCATGAATGACATTTTCAGGGATTTTGTGGACAAGTTTCTGATTGTTTATTTGGATGATATCTTGATTTTTTCTAATGACTGGGACTCTCATGTGAAACATGTTCGAACTGTATTCCAGATTTTGAGAGAGAATGCTCTGTATGTGAAGGGATCAAAGTGTCTTTTTGGCGTACAGAAGATCTCATTTCTGGGATTCATTTTGTCCCATCTGTTATTGAAATGGACCCGGTCAAGGTTCAGGCCATCTGTGATTGGGTCCAACCTACTTCATTAAAGGCTCTTCAGAGATTTTTGGGTTTTGCCAATTTTTATCGTAAATTTATTGGTAATTTCTCTGTTATTGTTAAACCATTAACTGATTTGACCAGAAAGGGTTCTGATGTGATGAATTGGCCTCCTGAGGCAGTCTCTGCGTTTCAGGAACTTAAGCAGAGATTCACTTCTGCTCCTGTTCTACGGCAGCCTGATGTTTCTCTGCCATTTCAGGTGGAGGTTGATGCCTCTGAAATTGGGGCAGGTGCCGTTTTGTCCCAAAAAGATCCAGAGACCTCTAAAAGTAACCCTTGTGCCTTTTTCTCTCGAAAATTTTCTCCTACTGAACGTAATTATGACGTGGGTAATCGGGAGTTATTGGCCATGAAGTGGGCTTTTGAAGAGTGGAGACATTGGCTGGAGGGAGCCAAACATCAGGTGGTGGTCCTTACGGACCATAAGAATCTGGTCTATCTGGAATCTGCCAAGCGACTCAATCCTAGACAGGCCAGGTGGGCCTTGTTTTTCACACGTTTTAATTTTGTGGTTTCCTTTCTTCCTGGCACTAAGAATGTTAAGGCGGATGCCCTCTCGAGGAGTTTCCTTGCGGACTCTCCTGAGCTATCTGATCCCTCTGTTATTTTGAAGGAGGGTGTAGTTCTTTCCGCCATCTCGCCCAATTTGAGACTTGCTCTGGAGGGGTGTCAGGAGGATAGGCCCGAGCGCTGCCCTGTTGGAAAATTGTTTGTCCCGGACCAATGGAAAAAGAGTGTGATGTCTGAGATTCATTGTTCCGCATTGGCTGGGCATCCCGGAATTTTTGGTACCAGAGACTTGGTTAGTCGGTCCTTTTGGTGGCCTACCTTGTCTCGCGATGTCAGGGAATTTGTGCAGTCCTGCGGGACTTGCTCTCGCTCCAAGCCTTGCTCTCGCTCTAGTGGTTTGTTGATGCCATTGCCTGTGCCCAAGAGACCATGGACCCATATCTCTATGGATTTCATTTCCGATCTTCCTGTTTCTCAGAGAATGACCACCATCTGGGTAATTTGTGATAGGTTTTCCAAAATGATACATCTTGTGCCATTACCTAAGTTGCCTTCCTCCTCTGAATTGGTGCCGTTGTTCCTTCAGCACGTGGTTCGTTTACACGGCATTCCTGAGAACATTGTGTCTGACAGAGGAGTCCAGTTTGTTTCCAGATTTTGGAGGACTTTTTGTTCTAAACTGGGTGTTCAATTGTCTTTCTCCTCGGCATTTCATCCTCAGACCAATGGTCAAACTGAGAGAACAAACCAGACATTGGAGACTTATCTAAGATGCTTTGTGTCTGCTGATCAGGATGACTGGGTCTCTTTTTTGCCTTTGGCTGAGTTTGCTCTTAATAATAGGGCTAGCTCTGCCACTTTGATGTCTCCGTTTTTCTGTAATTCTGGGTTTCACCCTCGATTTTCTTCAGGACAGACGGAGGCTTCTGTCTGTCCAGGTGTTGACTCTGTTGTTGAGCGTATGCAGCAGATTTGGGACCAGGTAGTGGAGAGGTTGTCCCTCTCTCAGGAGAAGGCCCAGCGGTTTGCTAACCGGCATAGGACTGATGGTCCTCGGTTTAAAGTGGGGGACTTGGTCTGGTTGTCCTCAAAGAATATTCCTATGAGAGTAGCATCTCCTAAATTTAAGCCTAGGTTCATTGGACCTTATAAGATCATGGAGATTATTAATCCTGTTTCTTTTCGTTTGCTTCTTCCAGGGACATTTAAGATCCATAACGTGTTCCACAAGTCCTTGTTGAAGAGGTTTGTTGAGCCAGTGGTTCCTGCTGCTGTGCCTCCTGACCCTGTTTTGGTTGAGGGCAATCTGGAGTATGTGGTTGAGAAAATATTGGATTCTCGTTTTTCTAGACGAAGACTCCAGTATTTGGTTAAATGGAGAGGTTATGGTCAGGAAGACAATTCTTGGGTGTTTGCTTCGGACATCCATGCTAGGAGACTTATCCGTGCGTATCATAGAACTCATCCTGACCGACCTGGTTGCTCAAATGAGGGTTCGGTGACCCCTCCTCAAGGGGGGGGTACTGTTGTGAATGGGTTTGAGATGAGTTCTGAGCAGAGGCTCCCTCTGGTGGTTACAAGCGGTACTAGTGAGGATTGTGAGGACTGGGAATCAGGTGTTACTGATTGGTCTTATATAAGGGAGTCATTTTCCCATCAGGGTTGCCGGTGATCAATTGTTCTGGTCTGAATCCTTCTTTCCAGTTTCCCTTGTAGCCTGCTGTGTCGTGTCTGCATCTCCTGCTATCAGATAAGACAATTTCTTATTTTGTGTTTTTGCTATATTTTTGCATTTGGTCCTGCACTTCTGTGGGGGCCTTCAGGGTCCCCTCCGGGGGCTTTTGCCCTCTCAGTTTGGTCCAGCCACTGTGTTTTGTACTTTTGCTTTTTCCAGTTTTTTTCAGTGGCTGCTGTTTTTGTTACACCAGAGAACTAATTTAGGTGGTAGAGGTCGTGTGATCTCAGGTGATTTTGAAATTAGTAGAGTTGGTGTTTTTCAGGGTTTTCTGGGATTGCAGTAAGTACCCTTCCTGTCCTTTCTATTTAGATAGTTTGGGCCCCAGCGTTTGCTCATACTATTTTCTTTCTGTGTCAGTATTTCCTCTTGTCTAACCGCCATTACATGTTTGGGGGCTTTCTATTATCTTTGGGGTTCTGCTACGGGGCAGATAGCTTTCCTATTTCTATCTTTAGGTGTAGTTAGTTTCTCAGGCTGTGACGAGGCGTCTAGGACCAACGTAGGAACGCTCCACGGCTGCCTCTAGTTGCGGTGGTTAGTCAGGGTACTGCAATCTCATAGATTCCAACTGCTCTGGTGTATTTCCTTTTTTGCCTGCACTCCTCAGCTACCGTAACACAACAGTACCGCCAATCCCCTCCTACGAAATGATGTCCCTCCCAACTGCATAGGCTCATCTGAACAGACAAGGGGAACCTCAACATAAGGGACTTTAGTGGTAGGTGGAGAAACAACAGGGAGTGGGGTTACCTCACCCCTCTCCCGAAGCCGTCTATCAGTACGGATAGCTAAGGCCATAGCAGCCTCCAGAGAAGGAGGAGACTCATACTGAGCCAAAACGTCTTTTAATTTATCAGAAAGCCCATGACAAAACTGGCTCCAAAGAGCTGGGTCATTCCACTGAGTATCTGTGGCCCATCTACGAAACTCAGAAGCAAATTCCTCTGCCGGACGATCTCCCTGCTGTATCTTACGTAATTTTGTCTCAGCAAGAGAGACCCGATCTGGGTCATCATATACCAATCCCAGGGCAGTAAAAAATTGATCTACAGACAGTAGAGCCGGGGATCCCGGAGGAAGGGAAAATGCCCAGGATTGAGGGTCCCCTTGCAGAAGTGAGATAACAATTCCCACTCTCTGCTCCTCACTCCCTGATGATCGAGGCCGAAGCCGAAAATACAATTTACATGCCTCCCGGAAGGTGAAAAATTTGTCTCGCCCACCAGTGAACCTGTCCGGGAGAGCAACCTTAGGTTCAACTCTGGTTTGCTCCAGGGGAGACAAAACTTTGGACTTAATGTCCGTCAGCTCCATGGATAATCCCTGCAACTGCAGAGCCAGCTGGGCTACTGGATCCATGGTAACTGGAGATAATTTTTATGGCCAGTGAAAATGTCACGCTGTCTAATGATATGTATACAATGTCAGTAAACTATTAATACAGGAACAACACTCTATACAACAACTAGTATAGCAACATCAGCATGTAAGTATAGAATAGATTTACCTGACACGATATCTGCTGAACTCAGGGTTAATCTTGAGGACTTGATGAGCTGAAACAGGAAAGAGGTGGACCGGGATCTAACCTGACCCTAAACTGGGGTCCTAACTAATCCCTCACCTTGGAGGTACTGATAATGGTTCAGAGGTCCAAGTCTCCAACCTAACCCTGTCTCCTATCAGACCCTGAACCCTGTAATCAGTCCTAAGAAGGATCCTGACTACCACCAAAGGGATATGGGCTGATCTTAGCTAAATACACAGATTAGACATATAAGACAGACAGGATAACACTCACTTGCATACACACTCAAACACCAAAGGAACATAAATGGTCTGGGAAATAAACTCTAACCAAGTTGAGCTTAGAACAACTAAGGAGCTCACAACTAAAGTCTATACAGATTCATTCCTATCTGTGGTCTGCATGAAGGTTTCACTGGCAACTCCCCAAGCAGACAACCAGGAATTTAAAGGAAACCAATCAACAAATAATCAATTGCAGCCGGGAGAAACTGCACCCAGTCCCAGCACCGAGCACAGACAGAATTAACTCCCTAGCTGCCAAACACAAAGAAACAGCAGCTCAGCTGTGAGAAGTCAAAATGTGCAACCGCGACGATCTTCGTGGCAATGCACACATGACAGTAGGACAGAGTTCTGACAAGGAAGTGACACGAGACAAGGTACAGGAACAAAGACACAGGGACCAGAGCAAAAGCACAGAGACCAGGATATTCTGCCTCCTGGAGGGCTGACAAACAGGTATAAGGCAAAGCTAGGAGTGAAGCCTCCAAGATGGAGGAACACAGAGCAAGACCTGGCAGCTCAGTAGCAAGATACTAACTGAGTTAACACATTGCACAGGCCAGATCCACAGGGTGGAGCTGCCCTAAATCCTAGAGGGCTAATGGTATTTGGTTAAGGACATATTAAACATATTAATGCACCATAAGAACCAGAAAGTTCTGGCGCCGCACCCCCCTATGTACACAGTCGGGAAACATGCACAGAGCAGATAGGAGACAAGAGGCACAAAGCATGGAGCTGGCAGCAGACAGAAATCACAGCATGACCTGGAGCAGTGAGCAAGTTGGTATGTGGGGAATGGGAGGCAATGCAGCGATGCTAGCAGGGTTGTTACAATGTGTAACATCCGTGTGGCATCCGATTGTCCTTCAAGTGTGACACGTAACAGTGTCTGGGAAAAGCAGTGCAGTTAGCACTGTTCCCAGGCGCCAGATGCTGAATCCGAATCTCATTATCGTTGCTTGATCTCAATGCGATCAGCACGGCCAGGCGACGCTGATGAAAGTTGGAGTCGGAACCAATTATCTTTGTATTGTACGTATTAAATAAATTTAAATAAGACTAAGAACAATAGCCCTCATTCGGCCCAGAAATGGATGTGATTTGTTCAAGTAAAGGACTTATCTTCATGTGTGTCTTTATTAATGTTGACTATGGAGTTAGACATGGAAATGTCTGATAGACACCTCCCCATTACTATCCCCTAGGCTTGATGTCAGCGGACATAAAACTGACATAAACCCCAAAACTATTACCGCACTTGGTAACAAACTAGGGCAAGTGGGAAAAGCCGAGGACAAGCACCAAAATTGGAGAATCTAATGGATGCCCCATTTCAGGGGTGTCTGAAGGCCGATGTTCTAATTTTGGAAGGGGACAATATCCATGGCCCCTTCCCAGCCTATTAATATCAGCCTGCAGATGTCTGTTTAGCCTTTTGCTGGTTAGTAAAAATAAGGGGGACCCAATGTCATTGTTTTTGGAAGTTCCCCTTTAATAACCAGTAAAGAATAAGAAAACATTTGTGAGCTATTATTAAATGTCTGGGAACCTTTGTGGATATTGGCCCCTTCCCAGAATATTAGCACCAACCCCCAGCTGTATACTTTCCTTCAGCTGGTTAGGAAAATTAAGGGGGACCACATGTCGTTTTTTTAATTAATTTATTTAATGCGCACTATAAAGACACGTTGGGTGCTGACTCCAACTCTCATCAGCGTCGCCTGGTCAAGCTGATGGCAGCGAGATCAGGCAACAATGATGAGAGTCGGATTCAGCACCCGGCGCCTGTAAACAGCGCCAAAAGTAAAGCTTTTCCCAAATGCTGGTACGTGTCACGCTGACGATGCATGGATGTCATCAGTGTGTCATCAGTATGCATGCATGCAGGATGTATTGTGGACCATGCTGCAGGCACAAAACAGACATGTCTATGTATTTTGCACACAGACACACGGTCTGTGGACACACACTGACATGTGCGCAGAACCATAGATTTGAATGGGTCTGCATGTGTAAGTGTCTCCAGTATGTGCGAAACCTGTCACATGTACTGGAGACACTGACGTTTGAAGGGGGCATCAGTCTGATGAGGACCAAGAACCTGAAAAGGTTATTCTCATCATCTTCAATGGGATAAATTGGAAAGTGCTTATAAAAATAAGCAACTTGCAATTTATCTATTTACCCTTTACGACCAAAGACATGTTTTCTCCTTCCTGATAAGGCCACATTTTTCAAATCTGACATGTGTTATTTTAAGTAGTAATAACTCTGTAATGCTTCTGAATATCATATTTTGGCAATTTTTATATGTTTTGTATTTATTTATGTAAATATTGGATATTTAAATTTAGATTTTTATACCCCTAAAGCAAATAGTCATAGCACACAAAATATTAAACATAATTTAAAATAAGTCTACTTGATATCACTTTCATTTTCAAAAAGTATTTTTTTAGGATGCTAAAAAGGTTAAAAGTTTAATAAAAATGTTTTAATTTTTTTAACTTCTTAAAGTCACTCCCAAATAAGACCCAATTCTAAAAATTTCACCCATCAAAGTATTGAAAACTGCATTCAGGAAATTTGCTAACACTTCAGGTGCTTTACAGAATTAAAGAGAACCTGTCTGCAGGATTGTGCTCAGTAAACTACAGGGTCTGGTTGGCGCAGTTATAGTGATTACAGTGATACCTTGGTTGATAAAATTTGTCTTACTGGTTGTTGTTTAATCTTTATTTGTAGTTTACAGTTAATGAAATTCTCGTGCTTCGGGGCGGCCTGTGGGGTGGTCTTCATGTGGTGCTCTGATTAGGTATTCATCTGTATGGCTTATGACAGGTCACTGATCCCTCAGTGACCTGCACCCTATTTTACATACTGAGTATAAGGCCCTGTGCACACTTTGCGCTTTTAGATGCGTTTCCGCTGCGTTTTTCAACCTGCGGAAACGCATCCAACCCGCAGCACAGTGCACATGCAATGCAATCCAATGGGAACCGCAGGTCTGCTGTGCACATGATGCGGAAAAAATGTGCGGTTTCGCCGCGCTTTATTTTCCGCAGCATGTCAATTCTTTGTGCGGAACTGCAGCGGTTCGGTGCCCATTGACTAGCATTGAGTCGGGCACTTCCGCAGGTCTAAAAAAGACCTGCGGTTTTGCTGCGGGTGAAACCGCTGCAGTTCGGGAGGAGGGAAGTGTGTGGGCCGAGTGTGGGTGTGTATAGTGTGCGGCGCTATGCGTGTGGGCGGTGCGTGGGCATGTATAGTGTGCGGCGCTATGTGTGTGGGCGGTGATTGTGTGCCGGTGTCTGCGTGATCGGTGTGCGGGCCTGTGTGCGTGATCGTGTATGTGCGGCGGTGTGCGGGGCTGTGTGCGTGATCGATATATGTGCGGGGTTGTGTGCGTGATCGGTGTATGTGCGGATCTGTGTGCGTGATCGGTGTATGTGCGGGGCTGTGTGCATGATCTGTGTATGTGCGGCGGTGTGCGGGGCTGTGTGCGTGATCTGTGTATGCAGGCATCGTCGGATGGGACTACAAGACCCATCCGGCTATGCCTGCTACAGTGACAGTAACTGACACATTAGCCAATGATGGGACAGTAGTAGGCCTATCATCCGGCTAATGTGCTGAATGTAAAAAAAAAAACCACATACATGACATACAGAACATATAAAATACACATGACATACAGAACATACACATGACATACAACACATACAGTCATGGCCAAAAGTTTTGAGAATGACACAAATATTATATTTTCACATGATCTGCTGCCCTCTGGTTTTTATGTGTGTTTGACAGATGTTTTTATCACAGACAGAAATATAATAATTGCAAACATATGAGTAACAAAGCTTATATTGACAGTTAGAATGAGTTAATGCAGCAAGTCAATATTTGCACTGTTGACCCTTCTTCTTCAGGACCTCTGCAATTCTCCCTGGCATGCTCTCAATCAACTTCTGGACCAAATCCTGACTGATAGCAGTCCATTCTTGCACAATCAATGCTTTCATTTTGTCAGAATTTTTAGGTTTTTGTTTGTCCACCCATCTCTTGATGATTGACCACAAGTTCTCAATGGGATTAAGATCTGGGGTGTTTCCAGGCCATGGACCCAAAATCTCTATGTTTTGTTCCCTGAGCCATTTAGTTATCACCTTTGCTTTATGGCAAGGTGCTCCATCATGCTGGAAAAGGCATTGTTGATCACCAAACTGCTCTTGGAGGGTTGGGAGAAGTTTCTCTTGGAGGACATTCTGGTACCATTCTTTATTCATGGCTGTGTTTTTAGGCAAGACTGTGAGAGAGCCGATTCCCTTGGCTGAGAAGCAACCCCACACATGAATGGTTTCAGGATGCTTAACAGTTGGCATGAGACAAGACTGGTGGTAGCGCTCACCTTTCTTCTCCGAATGAGGCGTTTTCCTGATGTCCCAAACAATCGAAAAGGGGATTCATCAGAGAAAATAACTTTACCCCAGTCCTCAGCAGTCCACTGCCTGTACCTTTTGCAGAATATCAGTCTGTCCATGATGTTTTTTCTGGAGAGAAGTGGCTTCTTTGCTGCCCTCCTTGAGACCAGGTCTTGCTCCAAGAGTCTCCGCCTCACAGTGCGTGCAGATGCACTCACACCTGCCTGCTGCCATTCCTGAGCAAGCTCTGCACTGCTGGTAGCCGATCCCGCAGCTGAAACACTTTAAAGAGCTGCGATACTCTTCCCTGTTAGGCCATTTTTGTGCATTGCAATGATGACTGCACATGTTTCTTTAGAGATAACCATGGTTAACAGAAGAGAAACAATGATGCCAAGCACCAGCCTCCTTTTAAAGTGTCCAGTGGTGTCATTCTTACTTAATCATGACAGATTGATCTCCAGCCATGTCCTCATCAACACCCACACCTGTGTTAATGGAGCAATCACTGAAAAGAGGTTAGCTGGTCCTTTTAAGGCAGGGCTGCAATGATGTTGAAATGTGTTTTGGGAGATAAAGTTCATTTTCTAGCAAAATATTGACTTTGCAAGTAATTGCTGTTAAGCTGACCACTCTTTATAACATTCTGGAGTATATGCAAATAGCCATTAGAAAAAGTGAAGCAGTAGACTTTGTAAAAATTAATATCTGTGTCATTCTCAAAACTTTTGGCCATGACTGTAGAGTATATACTCAACTATTCCCCGACGCCATCCATCCGTGTACCGCTCTGCCGCCGGGAGAAAATGATGTCACTACAGTTCATTCTCTCACGGCAATGCTGGGTGAGAAAATTCCCACGCAGCATTGCCATAAAGTGAGAGAATGATCTCAGGTAACCTCAGTGATGCACTGCAGGAGCCATTGTCTCCTGTCAGTGCATTACTGTGAGGCCCTACAGAGCAGTGGCATCACCTGGTGTCACTGTTCTATAGGGGAGACAGTCGTGGGACATTCGTTATTAATTGGACTGCGTCGAACAGGGAGTATATGGTTGTTTTATTTTTTTTACGTTTGGATCTGAGCGTATAATAAAGATATGAAAACCGTGTTGTGTTTTATTTCATTAAAATAATTTATTCTTATGCGTGTGTTTTTTTTTTAATCCTTTATTAATATAAGATTAATAATGGATAGGCCTCTCTATTATTAACCGGGCTTAATATCACCTTACAATAGCAAGGTGATATTAACCCCTTATTACCCCATATCCCACCGCTACAGGGGAGTGGGAAGAGAGGGGCTAAGTGCCGGAATTGGCGCATCGTACAGATGCGCCAATTCTGGGGCGGCTGGGTGTTGGTATTTTTAGCCAGGGGGGGCGCCAATATCCATGACCCCTTACTAGGCTATGAATATCAGCCTGCAGCTGTCTGCCTAGCCTTTCTGGCTATAAATTATAGGGGGACCCCACGTCATTTTTTGGGGGGTCCCCCTATTTTAATAGTCAGTGAAGGCTAGCTGCGGGCTGATATTCATAGCCTGGGAAGATCCATGGGTATTAACCCCTTCCCAGGCTAGAAATATTGGCCCCGGCTGTTGGCTTTCCCCTCTGGCGCAGAAAATTGCGCGGGAGCCCACACCATTTTTTTTCCTATTTTTTTTTTTAATAACTAAATTGCGTTAAGATTTTGTGTGTGTGTGCGCGTGTGTCTTTAACTATTTATATACCATTTTATCTATCATCTATCTACCTATATATCTTTCTGTCTATCTATATATTTATCTTTCTATATATATTTCTAACTATCTATTATCCATCTATCTATGTATTTTCTATCTATCTATCTTTTCTATCTATCTATCTATCTATCTATCTATCTATCTATCTATCTATCTAATCTATCTATCTATCTATCTATCGGTATATCTATTATATCTATCTATCTATCTATCTATCAACTATCATCTCTATCTGTGTGTGTGTAATGGAGTGTGGGTTGGACAAATGTAAAAGAGGAGGTTGGACAAGAAATGACATCACAAATCTTTTTTTTTGTTAAACAACATATCTTTATTTAGCTGTCAAAAACGCATACAAAAACGCATGAGAAAAAGCATGAAAAACCGAGTCAAAACCGCATCAAAACCCGTCAAAAAAGGACATGCGTTTTCTGCCAAGAGGTACGGATTCGGCACGGAAAAATCCGCAGGCAAATCCGCAATGTGTGCACAGGCCCTAATATGTTTTGAAAAAAAAAAAGAAATTCATATTCAGCAGGCAGGCGTCGGCTCCTGTGCTGTAGCATGATCGCATCTATAATGTCCATTAAATTTTTTTATTGGTGATATACATTTATTCAGAAAAAAATCTCTTTCAAAATGACACTGGCCGCTACTGCGGAGTAGCATGTATCAGCGATCCAATAGATGCTACTGTGCAGGCCCGCCGGTGCCTTTTTGGTAGAGGGAAAAAAATTGTCTCCACCAAGATGGCGCAGGAGGCACATGCGAAGTAGCATCTATCAGCGATCCGATAGATGTGATCATGCTACAGAGCAGGCACCGCCCCCAGCACCTGCATGCTGAATATGATTTTTAAAAAAAAAAAAAAAAAAAAAAACATTATATTCCGTATGTAAAATAGGGGTTGGTAACAGGGATCGGTGACCTGTCATAAGCCATAATGATGAATATGTAAGCAGAGCACCACATAAAGACCCCAACCCACAGGCAACCCTGGAGCATGAGAATCTCATGAACTCAAAACTATTTTCATTTTCAAAAAGGTTACAGCAGGAGAAAATTTAGCCCAAAATTAATTATACAATTTCTACTGAATATGCTGACACTCAATATGTGATTTGGGTTTTGTATGAAATTGGGACCACTTTGGGGGTTAAATTATTTTCAATTTGCCTTTTTTTCTCAGTTTTTTTTGTGTTGTTCCAATACACATAAAGTAAATAAACATGGCTAATTGCAATAATTTACTGGGAGAAACACTTTATTTTCTGGAACAATGTCAAGGGTGCCCACACTTCTGGGCATGACTGTATATGGACACCCTACGTCTCTCACTTATCAGAGGCTAGTACAAATGACCATCCATCTTGCTTACAGTGTGTGAAAATGGTTCATTGAATTTAAAATACACATTTACCTTAAAAACTGTGAGATATCTTCGATGAGAAGGTGAGATAATACTTGTCTGTTTGTAGTGGTGTACAAACCTAGATGCGTACAGCTAAAAATACAAAAGAATGGTCATTTCACTGTAATCTAGCACTATTTGAAAGCAGTAAATTATCACATTTCTAGCTTATAATGTGTTTAACCACTAACCAATATTCTCTAAATCTAAGGATATCACACTTTATTTTTGCAGGAAAATCCAAGCTAAGGTTTCAATTTTATGTTACTACATATAGTAAAATATTATAATACTTGCCATTCACAGAGTTTGCAAATGGATAATCTTGGCAAAGATGGGAAATACTACATTTAGATACTAGCAACCATAAGCAGGGCTATGAAAATATCAAAGAGCAACTGAACGTCACGTCACTGTGTAACTCCCAAAGAAAGGAATAGACGATACAGAAACGGCAACGCACAGTGTAGTGCAGTTTGCTCGGCCATTTTAATAACACTGCCATTGATCGCCTAGATCTAGAAGTTATTCCCACGAAAGGCAGAGATGGGAATAACACTTAAGTATTTACAGTACATACTTTCTATATAGTGCTATCTAATTTAAACTGATTCCCTAATAAAATTTGCAAGCTTTTAAATAAAAATGCCAATAAATGTTACTATGTGCAAAGTAGTGCTGCAGGGGTTTCCACAAACCTGCAAGTAAACCCTGTGGCTGTGGTTCCTTTTTGAGGAGTGCAATCTCTTGAGTTCCATTGTTTATTATGCCAAAAGAGGCACTGTCTCCACTGCACATCCACTGTATAATTTATCATATTGGAAATATATTTATTTTTTGGGTGCCTTCTATAATCTGCATCCATCAACGCCAAGTAACTGTATGCTGCATCTATATTGGATAAACAGTAAATCAATATAAATGTATACGGTAATTAATGAAGCATCACTCATAAACCCTTGTAACACGGTTGTGGAACACGTCAGACATAATACAGTACACATTAAATCCATGTACAAGGAATTCTCCCTGAGGTAGATCTAAATGACATAAAATACTACAAGATGTAAAGGGTGTCCTCCCAGTCTCCAAAGTGTGATCTATAGTAGAAAGCAAAGGCTCTCCAGGGCGACAGGAGCTGAGGAACTGCAACTCCATCAGGAGATGTAAATCAATTTGGGGCAAAGCATGGTACACAGTCAGCTAATTTGGAAGCAAGGTAGAAAAAGGCTCAACCAGTCATTCGGAAACTGCTCACTGTATGGAATTTGAAACAACATAATGAAATCTAAATATATACTGTATTTTGCGGATTATAACACGCACCCCAAATTTTGAGGAGAAAAATAGGAAAAAAAACCTTTTTTTTAATAAAGTGGTGGTGCTTCTTAAAATCCATGTGTCTTATTGCTAACCAGGGGTGGGGGGTGGCTGCGGTTAAGCGGGGTCCCAGGGTCGCAGCTGGAGGAGGCAATAGTGGAGCATTGCTGCAGGCCGCAGACTGGGATGAGGGAACATTCGGATGTGCGGCGCACCGCTGTGGGTCTCCTGTGCTGCGGGTGCTCTGCCGACATCTTGTGAAAGCCCAGAACCCCCAGCAGTTATGGTACATGGTTTCTCATGCGGTGGACTCTGGGAAAATGGCTGCCGGAGGTGGCGCATGCGCAGATGGAGATCTCAGCACCTAGGTCTCGGGAGATCTTGATGCCGAGAATACTTCTGCACATGCGCCGCCCCCGGCAGCCATTTTCCCAGAGTTCACCACATATGAAACCATGTAACGTAACTGCGGGGGCTCTTGACTTTCACAAGATGTTGGCAGAGCCCCTGCAGCACCGGAGACCCGCAGCACTGGGGACTCGCAGCGGCGAGCCGTATATCCAAACGCTCCCTCATCCCAGCCTGTGGCCTGCAGCAAACACTCCACTATTGCCTCCTCCAGCTGCTCCACCGCGGCTGGTAAGGTATATCTGCATTATAAGACGCAACACCATTTTCCCCCAAAATTTGGGTTGAAAAATTGCGTCTTATAATCCAAAAAATACGGTATATATTGTATGCAAATTGCCTCTTCAAAAAAAGAGGACTTGTACTCTATAGCGCCACCTATTGGAAGTAGCGATCCTACAAGTCACAATCAACCCTTTAAAGAGTCTTGTAATATGACTTAGGATAAAAGCCAAATCAGTAGCTCCATTTGCAGACACCGTGTTTCGGACTATTGGTCCTCGTCAGTGCAAAGTAGGAGAGATCTGATTTGGCTAGATGTTATATATTGTAGGGATTCACTCTCACAGGTAGGCATTAGGCAGTGTTCACACAGTGAATGCAGTTTGGTCCAAATAGGTGCAGTTTTTTTTGCTTTCATCAAATCTAAGGGATTCAAAACCAAAAACGGCCTCTTCTGGACACAAAGGTATCACAGCAAATAAACAGTATATTTAGCGGAGCACATGTGTTAGTGAGGGTTCCCGTGAACAGATTACATTTCATTTCATTATATTACATCACAGAGCAAACGTCTTACACAGAAGAAGCAGACTCACACCAGATTTGGGAACTTGAGCCCAAGCTTCATCAGCTTACAGCGCCAAACAGAAGTATTCAACTCCAGGCATAGCTCACAATGAACAAGCTGCAGATTCCACACGCTTCTCTGCTGCTCCAACAAACAGACTTCTCAGCTTTCCTGTCATGACTCTGGATGGGCTGGTTCTGGCTCCATCCTGGTCAGGTTGGGTTAAATTTGTCCACCTCTCTTTGGTTCTGGGGCGGCTATTTGTTGGTGGTTCCTGGGTTCTGAGTCGGTTATACTTCCGTCTACTCGGTTTGAGGTAGCTGACCCAGGTTATTCAGTAATCGTGCGATTGTGCTTTGCTATGTATGACCCGGTTCGTCTACTAATTACTGCCCCTGTTTTCTGCTTGGTACTTCTCTGTCTGTCCTGGCTTTCTGACACCTTGGCTTGTCTCTGACTAATCTGCTGCTTTACCCCTTGGTACCTCGCTTTCATCTGGCTCAAGACCCTCGGCTTGCCTTTTGACCATGTCCTCTGTCTTTGTACTCTGTTTCCTGCGTTCCTTGCAGACCCCCGTGCTTGCACGGTAACTCCACCCCCTTTGTTCCTGCAGTTATCACTTGACCAGCCTAGCTCAGGTCCTGCATGCACTGCGTGCTTCATTCCTTCTTCTCCCTGCACTCCTGCTTGCGCCCCCTAGGCTGCCTTTCTATGACACCAGGCACTGTCATTACATTATAACTGACTCGAAGTATTAAAGAAGATTCTACACTTTTTTTTTCCTTTTTCTTTTTCTCTATATGGACCCGCTCCATGCCCTGTCGGATCAGGTAGCTATCCTGACTAAAATTATGCAGAATCTGTCAGTGGAGCAAAGAGCTTTGGGTGATTCTCACTGACAGGTGCAAGGAGTTGGCAGATACTGTTAGTGTGCTTCGGGGTGCCTCCTCTCCATCTGGCATTATGGATGGGACTGACTCAGATGCTTCCTTTTTTTCTACTGAACCCTCTGTCAAGTTACCGAATACCTTTCTGGGTACAAAAGTAAATTCTGGGTATTTAGGTAGAGTTGCAAGTTATTGTTTTCCCTGCGTCCTAGGTCTTTAGGGAATGAGAGGGTGGGGATAGTGATATCTTTGTTACTTGAGGGCCTGCAGTCCTGGGCTTTTTCCCTACCACCTACCTCCCCTGAGAGATTGTCTCTGGATCGGTTCTTCGAGGCCTTGGGTCTCATTTACAATGAACCCGATAGAGTGAGATTGGCTGAGAACACAATTATGGATCTCACTCAGGGTAAGCTCTCTGCTGAGTGGTACTGTTCTTAGTACAGGCGGTGGGAACCAGAAGTGTCTTGGAACGACCCGCGTTCAGAGTGCTATTACAAAGGGGACTATTCGAGTATTTAAAGGACGCGCTAGCCCTGCATCCACCACCTGATTCTCTGGAAGAAGCTATGACACAGGCCGTCTGTATGGAATGTAGGCTGCAAGAGAGGGGAGTGGTGCATCGTGAGGCTCTGTTATTACCAATTATGCCTGAACCCCTATCATCATTTGAACCCATAGAGGTGGGGGCTGTCTCCACGAAGGAAAGGGAGAGGAGACGCCGAAAGGAAAAAATCTCTGTTTTATTGTGGAGCTCTGGGGCATTGGAGAAGAGACTGCTCTCCTGTCCACCGGTTTCCAAGGTCTCGGGAAACACCTAGGTCTGGGTAGATGCCAAGTATGCTGCCCAGACCCCCAGGTTCTGTCTTCCTCAATCTTCAAATTGTTATTGAAAGTGGAACTTGATGTGAACAATTGTTTTTTCCCCTCTTCTGCTTTTGAGGACTGTGGGTCTACTGTAAATCTGATTGATTCTAAGTTGGTGGACCATTATGAGATAGGGACAGTCAGGTTGGGGAAACCCATGAAGGTCGTGGCTATTGACTCTACACCTTTCACCAAGGATGGGATCCTTTCCATTACTAAGGAGTTGGTCCTTAAGGTGGGCAATGTTCATACGGAGCATATTGCCTGTTTTGTTCTGGACAACCTCCCTGCTGGGTTGGTTTAGGGATTCCCCTGGGTGCAATGTCATAATCCGGTCATTGACTGGGAGGCCCGGGAGATTGTTAAATGGTGTCCTAAATGTAAAAATAACTGTCTGATTTCTGTATCTGTGTCGCCCGTCGGTCTGGAGGGTATTCCGGAGTACCTTAAGGACTTCGAGGATGTGTTCTCTGAAAGTCAGGTTGAGGGGTTGCCACCGCACCGCCCTTTTGATTGTGCCATCGATCTTATTCCAGGGGCCAAATTCCCTAAAGCCCGGTTGTTCAACCTTTCTGGTCCGGAACGGTTCGACATGAAGGAGTACACATCTGAAAGTCTCCGCAAGGGACATATCTGCCCTTCTGTTGGCCGCTGGATTCTTTTTGGTAAAAAAAAAAAAAAAGACAGTGGCCTCAGCTCATGCCTTGACTTTCGGGAACTTAATAAGATTACAGTGAAAAACACGTATCCCCTTCCACTCATTCCCGATTTATGTAACCAATTGTCTGGGGCCAAATGGTTTTCTAAGCTGGATTTGCGGGGGGGGGGCGTTTAACCTGATTCGGGTACGAAAGGGGATGAGTGGAAGACTGCGTTCCTCACTTCTGAAGGTTTATTAGAAAATTTAGTTATGCCGTTTGGTTTGACCAATGTTCCTGCTGTCTTAAAAAATTTCATCAATTTTGTGTTCTCTGATTTTATTGGGCAGTTTGTGGCTATCTACTTGAATGGCATTCTGGTTTATTCATCCGATAAGCAGGCCCATGTTAGTCATCTTCGGGCAGTTCTCCTTAAACTCAGGGAGAACCTGCTTTTCGATAAGTTGGAAAAATGCTCATTTCTGTCCAGGAACTGTCTTTCTTGGGGTTCATTGTCTCCAGGGAGGAGTTTTGCATGGATCCCAAGAAGGTTCAGGCCATTGTAGATTGGGTTCAGCCTCGTGACCTGAAAAGTCTGCAACACTTTTTGGGATTCGTCAATTACTACCGGAGGTTTATTAAGGGGTTCTCACAGGTAGTCAAGACCCTTACCAATTTGATACAGAAGGGGGCTGACATTAAGAACTAGCCTGCCTCGGCGGTAGCAGCATTTTTATTGTTAAAAAAATGTTTCATGACTGTCTCGGTTCTGGTACAGCTAGATCCATCTCTGAGCCCTTTATATTAGAGGTTGATGCCTCGGATGTTGGGGTGGGGGTGGTGTGGTCCCAGGGACCCGCCACATTGACCAATCTGATATCATGCACCTTCTTCTCCAGGAAGTTCTCCCCAGCAGAGGGAAATTATAACATGGGCTATCGGGAACTTCTTGCGGTCAAGTTGGCTTTGAGGAATGGAGGCATTTTTGGAGGGGGCGGTTCATCCCATTACTGATGTTACTAATCACAAAAACCTGGCGTAAATTGAATTGGCTAAGAGGTTGACCCCTAGGCAGGCTACATGGTTCCAGTTTTTGATCACTTTCCGTCCTGGATCCAAAAATGTAAAAGCCGATGCCTTGTCCCAGAGCCTGGATCTGGTTTCTCCTCCCGAACCTCCATCCTCCAATCTTCAACCTGGGGTGGTGGTGGCTGATGTGGCATCTGGATTGGAAGGGAGATTTTGGAGGCCCAGTCTCTGGCTACCCCGTCCAAACCGGTTGATAAGCTGTTTGTCCCAATTCAGTTTCATCTCGGGGTTCTTCAGGAGTTTCATGACTCGGCATTGGGTGGACATCCTGGGATCGCAGCTACTCATGGGACCATTGCGAGGGTTTTTTGGTGGTCTTCGCTTACATCTGATGTGAAGAAGTTTGTGTCTAATGTGAAGTTTGTGCCTACGCTAAAAGCTCTCATAATCGGCCGGCCAGTGAATTGGTGCCTTTTCCAGTTCCTGATAAACCATGGACACATTTGTCCATGGATTTTATCACCAATCTTCCCTCTTCTAAGGGTAATACTGTCATATGGGTGGTGGTGGACAGGTTTTCTAAACAAGCACAATTTGTACAGTCATGGCCAAAAGTTTTGAGAATGACACAAATATTATATTTTCACATGATCTGCTGCCCTCTGGTTTTTATGTGTGTTTGACAGATGTTTTTATCACAGACAGAAATATAATTGCAAACATATGAGTAACAAAAGCTTATATTGACAGTTAGAATGAGTTAATGCAGCAAGTCAATATTTGCAGTGTTGACACTTCTTCTTCAGGACCTCTGCAATTCTCCCTGGCATGCTCTCAATCAACTTCTGGACCAAATCCTGACTGATAGCAGTCCATTCTTGCGCAATCAATGCTTTCATTTTGTCAGAATTTTTAGGTTTTTGTTTGTCCACCCGTCTCTTGATGATTGACCACAAGTTCTCAATAGGATTAAGATCTGGGGAGTTTCCAGGCCATGGACCCAAAATCTCTATGTTTTGTTCCCTGAGCCATTTAGTTATCACCTTTGCTTTATGGCAAGGTGCTCCATCATGCTGGAAAAGGCATTGTTGATCACCAAACTGCTCTTAGAGGGTTGGGAGAAATTGCTCTTGGAGGACATTCTGGTACCATTCTTTATTCATGGCTGTGTTTTTAGGCAAGACTGTCAGAGAGTCGATTCCCTTGGCTGAGAAGCAACCCCACACATGAATGGTTTCAGGATGCTTAACAGTTGGCATGAGACAAGACTGGTGGTAGCGCTCACCTTGTCTTCTCCGAATCAGGCATTTTCCTGATGTCCCAAACAATCGAAAAGGGGATTCATCAGAGAAAATAACTTTACCCCAGTCCTCAGCAGTCCACTGCCTGTACCTTTTGCAGAATATCAGTCTGTCCATGATGTTTTTTCTGGAGAGAAGTGACTTCTTTGCTGCCCTCCTTGAGACCAGACCTTGCTCCAAGAGTCTGCGCCTCACAGTGCGTGCAGATGCACTCACACCTGCCTGCTGCCATTCCTGAGCAAGCTCTGCACTGCTGGTAGCCCGATCCCACAGCTGAAACACTTTTAAGAGATGGTCCTGGCGCTTGCTGGTCTTTATTGGGCGCCCTGGAGCCTTTTTGGCAACAATGGAACCTCTCTCCTTGAAGTTCTTGATGATGCGATAGATTGTTGACTGAGGTGCAATCTTTCTAGCTGCGATACTCTTCCCTGTTAGGCCATTTTTGTGCATTGCAATGATGACTGCACATGTTTCTTTAGAGATAACCATGGTTAACAGAAGAGAAACAATGATGCCAAGCACCAGCCTCCTTTAAAAGTGTCCAGTGGTGTAATTCTTACTTAATCATGACAGATTGATCTCCAGCCATGTCCTCATCAACACCCACACCTGTGTTAATGGAGCAATCACTGAAAAGAGGTTAGCTGGTCCTTTTAAGGCAGGGCTGCAATGATGTTGAAATGTGTTTTGGGGGATAAAGTTCATTTTCTAGCCAAATATTGACTTTGCAAGTAATTGCTGTTAAGCTGATCACTCTTTATAACATTCTGGAGTATATGCAAATTGCCATTAGAAAAAGTGAAGCAGTAGACTTTGTAAAAATTAATATTTGTGTCATTCTCAAAACTTTTGTCCATGACTGTACCCTTTGTGTCCAGGTTTTGGAGGGCGTTTTACAAAAAATTGGGTATTGTGTTGTCTTTTTCATCCGCATACCATGCAGAGACCATGGTCAGATGGAACAGACCAACCAATTGCTGCAACAAATTTTGCGCTGTCTTTCCACTTCCAGATAGGAGGATTGGTGTGATGCCTTGCCGTTAGTGGAGTTCGCTTTTAATAACTGTGTTAATCACTCCACAGGCATCTCTCCTTTCTTCTGCAATTACGGGTTCAATCCCCACTTCGGGGAGTTCTCTCGTTTGGACTCCGGGTGTCCTGGGGCTGATGTTGCTGTTTAGCGGTTGAGGGATTTATGGCGGGAAGTTCAGAGGAACATTGAGGAGGCTCAGAGGAAGTTTAAGGTTTTTGCAGGCAGGAGACGGGCTGCGGGACCTTCTCTAAGGGTCAGGGATAAAGTGTGGTTGTCCGCGAGGAACATTAAGCTTAGGGTTCCTTTGGCAAAATTAGGACCTACGTTTATTGGCCCCTATGAAATCATGGAAGTGGTCAACCCTGTGGCATTTCGTTTGCATCTCCCATCGTCCTTTAAGATCTCCAATGTGTTCCATAGGTCCCTGTTGAAACCATTGGGGGCCGTTGATGAGGGGTCATTGGGTCCCGCGCCACCCATGCTGGTCGATGGTCAGGAGGAGTATGAGGTAGAGCGCATCGTGGATTCTCAGAGGGTCTGTTGTACACTCCAGTATCTGGTGCACTGGAAAGGGTATAGTCCTGAGGATCGTTCTTGGGTTCCTGCCCGAACGGTTCATGCCGACCGTCTGGTATGGTCCTTTCATGCTCAGTTTCTTGAGAAACCTGGGGGTCCGGTGGCCCCCATTGTGAGGAGGGTACTGTCATGACTCTGGATGGGCTGGTTCTGGCTCCAGCCCGATCAGGTCTGGGTTAAATTTGTCTGCCTCTCTTTGATTCTGGGGCGGCAATTTAATGCTGGTAGTTCCTGGGTTCTGAGTTGGTTATACTTCCGTCTACTCGTTTTGAGGTAGCTGACCCAGGTTATTCTTCAGTAATCGCTGTGCCTCTGTGAGATTGTGCTTTGCTGTGTATGACCCGGTTTGTCCCCTAACTACTGCCCCTGTTTTCTGCTTGGTACTTCTCTGTCTGTCCTGGCTTTCTGACCCCTTGGCTTGTCTCTGATTAATCTGCTGTTTTACTTCTTGGTACCTCGCTCTCATCTGGCTCCCCACCCTCAGCTTATCTTTTGACCACGTCAGTCTTTGTATTCTGTGTCCTGCGTTCCTTGCAGACCCACCCATGCTCACGCGGTAGCTCCACCCCCTTAGTCCCACCAGTTATCACATGAACAGCCAAGCTCAGGTCCTGCGTGCACTGTGTGCTTTATTCCTTCCTCTCCCTGCGCTCCCGCTTGCACCCCTAAGATGCCTTTCTATGACACCCGGCAGTGTCATTACATTTCCTAGTTGACCCGTGCAGTCTCCATTCAGACAGACACTCTGGCTTGACTCTCTCTCAGCTACAGCTCACATTTTGGCTGGACAGTCACCAGCCACTCAGCCGACTCATCCCCATCTAGCAGTCTGACAATCCTAATGTACACAGATTATGGTTCTTATCTAAAAGCCAGTTCTGCTACAATATATACAGTATATATACTGTATATATATATATATATATTATATATACAGTATATATATACATATATATATATTGTGAGACAGTGAAAGGGTGCGTACTGGACAGGGTGTATATCTCGCCCAGGTTTCTTAGCTGGGTCGCATAAGGAATATAGGAGTGAAGGTAGGATGGCAGTACGACGTTCACTCCACTCCTCATCCAGTACAGGCTTGCAGCTCAACCCTGAGTACACACAGCTGCTTAATTAAGCAGCCAGAAATAGGTGGTAGAGTTACACAGACAGAGCTCTCAGTCTGAATCTGGCTTCAGACGCGGCTGGAAGTCTCCTGGAAGCCAAGCGCTGGTAACTACATAACATGTGTTGTTTTGGCCAGGCTGCTAGAGCCTAGACCACAGTAGTGAGGTAACTGACTGTGTCTAGCTAGCAGCCTGCCAGGCTTAGGATTTTGGTTTATGGTTTTGTTTTATGTTTTGTTGTTGTGGACTTTAATAAAATCTGGTTGACGCCAGTTTGCACCAGTGCTGCTGTCGGTGATTGGACTCTTTATGCCACTCCGTCTAACCGAGACGGCGATCCCAGAGCTATATACCCCCTGAACTGGTTACAATTGGTGCTCGAATGCGGGCAGCACAGTGGCTAAAGCAGCAGCAAAGGAAAACGTCTGTTAAAGCAGCCTTAAAGAGACAGTAGCAATAGTGTCTGCACAGAAAAAAAAAAAAACTGAACTTGCTGTTTAAAAGACTTTGGAGTGTGAATGTCCGGGGTAAAGGCTGCCGGTGCCAGGGCAGACAAGTCTGACAGCATGGAGGCGCTGCCAAACATATGGCGAAAGTTAGTGTGCAACAGCAGGAGACTAACCGATTGCTAATAGAGCAGATTGCAGCACTACGCCAGGCTCTCAGCACTTCGTCCTAGAGTGATGACGCAAGGTTACCTGCGTTGTCCGCTGTAAAGAAGGCGATAAAACAGACCCTGCAGAAGATGACGCCTCATGACGATGTGGAGGCATATCTCGCTATATTTGAAAGGCTGGCAGAGAAGGAGAATCTGCCACCCTCTGAATGAGCCATGGTGGTCGCACCCTATCTGACTGGGGAACCCCAAAAGGCCTATTTTGACCTTAGCGAGCAGGACAGCAGAGACTATGCCAAGCTAAAAGCGGAGATTCTTGCCTGCCTGGGTGTTATGGTTGCAGTTCGTGCCAGGAGAGCCCATAACTGGAGATACAGTGGGGACAAGCCTGCTTGCTCACAAATGTATGACCTGATTTATCTGGTAAAGAAGTGGCTGGAGCCTGACGTCAGCAACCCTGCCCAAATGGTCGAAAAAGTTGTGATGGACCGGTACATCTGGGCCCTTCCTCCTGAAGTGCAGCACTGGGTCGGACAGGGAGACCCCAAAGACGCCAATCAACTGGTCAGCCTGATAGAGAGGTAATTCGCCACCAAAGACTACCTCCGCAACCAGCCGTCCGAGCGGTCGTCATTTCGGAGTACCCGGCCTCCGACATCTCCCAGTAAGAGAGTTCCAGCTGTTGGGGTCAGGGGGACTGCTGATAGACCGGGTCAGCCCCGAGGGGACATGTGTGAGGTAATGACTGATGCTTCCCTGTCGGAAGTCCCCAGGCCTAGAAAGGTCTCCCCGTCTGAACCCCCAGACCTGAGACAGTGTTGGAGATGCTGTGAACGGGGTCATATTTCAGCCAACTGTCCACTAGTGGGGGAATCTATGGACTGTGATGCTGGAAGGTCCCTTCTTTCCTCGCGGAACCCGTGTGCGTGGCCACCCCAGCCGAGGAGACTGGCCCACAGGTGTCCCAGGTGGTTATAAATGGCTGCCCAGTACAAGCCCTCCTAGACTCAGGGAGTCGAGTGACTCTGGTACATGCCAGCCTGGTTGATAGGGACTTCATCCCCAATAAACACCTGACCGTGGGGTGCATCCATGGAGACGCCAAAGTCTACCCGGTGATTTCCGTGGACTTGGTCACAAAACTCGGGGAGGTCTCGTATGAAGTGGGGGTAGTGAAGAACCTGATGCACTCAGTCATATTGGGTCGTGACTTTCCCCTGTTTTGGGGTCTCTGGAAAAAAAAAGGTTCTACCGGACAGTGTGGTGAAGCTCCTACTGAGGTTGCGTGGTCCATAGGGGCGGAATACAATGCTAATGTGTTGTTGAATTTATGTGATGATAATGATACTGATGAATTTCCTTTGCAGGTGATGTTGGGGAAAGAGGATAGTGGTTCTCTGGAACAGAATGTCCCTGACCTACCTGTGTCCCGTGACAATTTTGGGAGTGAGCAGTTGCGAGACCCCACTCTTAAAAATGCCAGGGAAAGTATAACTGTTCTGAATGAGATCCCACAAGAGCCCGGCTCTGATAAACGATTTCCCCATTTTGCCATGAACAACAACCTGCTATATAGGGCCACTAAGGTTATGCCATTGGTTAAGGATCACCTGCAGAGAGCCCAAACAGCTCAAAGCAGAATATATAATCGGTCAGTAAAAGTTAGGACTTTCAACCCCGGAGATCGGGTCCTGATCCTAATGCTCACGGTGGAAAGTAAGTTTTTGGCCAAGTGGCATAGCCCCTACGAGATAGTACAGAAAGTGAGCAAGGTCACCTACAAAGTACATCAACCAGGAAGACGGAAGCCCTACCAGGTCTATCATATCAACCTGATCAAGCCCTGGAGGGACAGAGAGTCATTGTTGGCCTCGAGTAATTTAGAGAAAGGGTTAATACGGGAATTTCTGCAGAAAAATCAGCAGAGGTTTTCAGACTTGCCCGGCCGGACTTCTCTAGTGAAGCACCATTTCTCGGTAGAGCATAGGCCTGGGAAGTTACAGGTAATGCCGATGCCTTGTCTAGAGTTCACTGTCTCTTTGGGGTTGTTAAACAGCCCTCCGGTCTGGAGAAGAGGGGGGGGGATATGTGAGACAGTGAAAGGGTGCGTACTGGACGGGGTGTATATCTCGCCCAGGTTTCTTAACTGGGTCACATAAGGAATATAGGAGTGAAGGTAGGATGGCAGTACGACGTTCACTCCACTCCTCATCCAGTACAGGCTTGCAGCTCAACCTGAGTACACACAGCTGCTTAATTAAGCAGCCAGAAATAGGTGGTAGAGTTACACAGACAGTGCTCTCAGTCTGAATCTGCAAGCACCTTCTCCAAGTCCATCGGAGCACCTCCAACAGTGCCTGCCGGGCCGAGCTGGGCAGATTCCCTCTACACTTAACGGTTCTAAAGAGGGCACTGTCATTCCAGGCTCACCTACATAGGAGCAATCCAAGCTCCCATCATCATAAATCCCTGACACACGTAGGTGAAACAGAAAAACTAGGACTCTCGGAACAGGTCACCCAAACCCAACCTGACCAGAACACCAATCACAACAACCTGACAAAAGCCGAAATCAGGAAGATGGTAGACGAAGGCCAGGAGAGGTATGTCAGTGACTGGAAGAAAGACATCATCAGCTCCCAGAAACTGACCATGTACCGGAGTCTACAGAGAGACTACAGACTGGCCCCATACCTGGAGAAACTCCCGGACCCCAAAGACCGCAAGATCCTGAGCAGGTATAGACTCAGTGCCCACAGTCTGGCCATCGAATCCGGCCGACACAGGCAGAGCTACAAGCCCAGGGAGGAAAGACTATGCCAACACTGTGACCAGGAGGCCATAGAGGACGAAACCCACTTCCTGCTACACTGCTCCAAATACTCAGCAGTGAGGGACACTCACTTCAGGAGACTCTCACATCTCTTCCCGGATTTCATCACCATGAAGGAGGAAGAAAAAACATATATCTTGCTGGGGGAAGAAGAGAGAGCAGCAGAGATAGCAGCGCGGTATGTGAGCGAATGTCATAGATGCGAGAAAGAGAACTATGATAAGCCATGGACTTCTATAGCCCCACCTGGATCTGTGCCCCCATCACCCCTCCCATGCCATGGACTTCTATAGCCTCCACCCCGATCTGCCCCATCCCCCTCCCTATGCCATGGACTTCTATAGCCCCACCCCGGATCTGCCCCCATCCCTCCTCCCTATGCCATGGACTTCCATAGCCCCCACCCTGGATCTGCTCCCATCACCCGCCCTATGCCATGGACTTCCATAGCCCCTACCCTAGATCTGCCCCTACCCAACATCCCTATCCCTATTCCCTTTTGTACACTTGCTTTGGCAAAACTAATATGTATTTAGTCCTGCCAATAAAGCTTCTTTGAATCTTTGAATCTTGAATCTTGAATCTGGCTTCAGACGCGGCTGGAAGTCTCCTGGAAGCCAGGTGCTGGTAGCTACATGTGTTGTTTTGGCCAGGCTGCTAGAGCTTAGACCACAGTAGTGAGGTACTGACTGTGTTTAGCTAGCCGCCTGCCAGGCTTAGGATTTTGGTACAGGCTTGCAGCTCAACCCTGAGTACCCACAGCTGCTTAATTAAGCAGCCAGAAATAGGTGGTAGAGTTACACAGACAGAGCACTCTGTCTGAATCTGGCTTCAGACGCGGCTGGAAGTCTCCTGGAAGCCAAGCGCTGGTAACTACATAACATGTGTTGTTTTGGCCAGGCTGCTAGAGCGTAGACCACAGCAGTGAGGTAACTGACTGTGTCTAGCTAGCAGCCTGCCAGGCTTAGGATTTTGGTTTATGGTTTTGTTTTATGTTTTGTTGTTGTGGACTTTAATAAAATCTGGTTGACGCCAGTTTGCACCAGTGCTGCTGTCGGTGATTGGACTCTTTATGCCACTCCGTCTAACCGAGACGGCGATCCAGAGCTATATACCCCCTGAACTGGTTACAATTGGTGCTCGAATGCGGGCAGCACAGTGGCTAAAGCAGCAGCAAAGGAAAACGTCTGTTAAAGCAGCCTTAAAGAGACAGTAGCCCTAATAGTGTCTGCACAGAAAAAAAAAAAACTGAACTTGCTGTTTAAAACACTTTGGAGTGTGAATGTCTGGGGTAAAGGCTGCCGGTGCCAGGGCAGACAAGTCTGACTGCATGGAGGCGCTGCTCAAACATATGGCGAAAGTTAGTGTGCAACAGCAGGAGACTAACCGATTGCTAATATAGCAGATTGCAGCACTACGCCAGGCTCTCAGCACTTCGTCCTAGAGTGATGACGCAAGGTCACCTGCGTTGTCCACTGTAAAGAAGGCGATAAAACAGACCCTGCAGAAGATGACGCCTCATGACGATGTGGAGGCATATCTCGCTATATTTGAAAGGCTGGCAGAGAAGGAGAATCTGCCACCCTCTGAATGGGCCATGGTGGTCGCACCCTATCTGACTGGGGAACCCCAAAAGGCCTATTTTGACCTTAGCGAACAGGACAGCAGAGACTATGCCAAGCTAAAAGCGGAGATTCTTGCCTGCCTGGGTGTTATGGTTGCAGTTCGTGCCAGGAGAGCCCATAACTGGAGATACAGTGGGGACAAGCCTGCTTGCTCACAAATGTATGACCTGATTTATCTGGTAAAGAAGTGGCTGGAGCCTGACGTCAGCAACCCTGCCCAAATGGTCGAAAAAGTTGTGATGGACCGGTACATCTGGGCCCTTCCTCCTGAAGTGCAGCACTGGGTCGGACAGGGAGACCCCAAAGACGCCAATCAACTGGTCAGCCTGATAGAGAGGTAATTCGCCACCAAAGACTACCTCCGCAACCAGCCGTCCGAGCGGTCGTCATTTCGGAGTACCCGGCCTCCGACACCTCCCGGTAAGAGAGTTCCAGCTGTTGGGGTCAGGGGGACTGCTGATAGACCGGGTCAGCCCCGAGGGGACATGTGTGAGGTAATGACTGATGCTTCCCTGTCGGAAGTCCCCAGGCCTAGAAAGGTCTCCCCGTCTGAACCCCCAGACCTGAGACAGTGTTGGAGATGCTGTGAACGGGGTCATATTTCAGCCAACTGTCCACTAGGGGGGGAATCTATGGACTGTGATGCTGGAAGGTCCCTCTCTTTCCTCGCGGAACCCATGTGCGTGGCCACCCCAGCCGAGGACACTGGCCCACAGGTGTCCCAGGTGGTTATAAATGGCTGCCCAGTACAAGCCCTCCTAGACTCAGGGAGTCGAGTGACTCTGGTACATGCCAGCCTGGTTGATAGGGACTTCATCCCCAATAAACACCTGACCGTGGGGTGCATCCATGGAGACGCCAAAGTCTACCCGGTGATTTCCGTGGACTTGGTCACAAAACTCGGGGAGGTCTCGTATGAAGTGGGGGTAGTGAAGAACCTGATGCACTCAGTCATATTGGGTCGTGACTTTCCCCTGTTTTGGGGTCTCTGGAAAAAAAAAGGTTCTACCGGACAGTGTGGTGAAGCTCCTACTGAGGTTGCGTGGTCCATAGGGGCGGAATACAATGCTAATGTGTTGTTGAATTTATGTGATGATAATGATACTGATGAATTTCCTTTGCAGGTGATGTTGGGGAAAGAGGATAGTGGTTCTCTGGAACAGAATGTCCCTGACCTACCTGTGTCCCGTGACAATTTTGGGAGTGAGCAGTTGCGAGACCCCACTCTTAAAAATGCCAGGGAAAGTATAACTGTTCTGAATGAGATCCCACAAGAGCCCGGCTCTGATAAATGATTTCCCCATTTTGCCATGAACAACAACCTGCTATATAGGGCCACTAAGGTTATGCCATTGGTTAAGGATCACCTGCAGAGAGCCCAAACAGCTCAAAGCAGAATATATAATCGGTCAGTAAAAGTTAGGACTTTCAACCCCGGAGATCGGGTCCTGATCCTAATGCTCACGGTGGAAAGTAAGTTTTTGGCCAAGTGGCATAGCCCCTACGAGATAGTACAGAAAGTGAGCAAGGTCACCTACAAAGTACATCAACCAGGAAGACGGAAGCCCTACCAGGTCTATCATATCAACCTGATCAAGCCCTGGAGGGACAGAGAGTCATTGTTGGCCTCGAGTAATTTAGAGAAAGGGTTAATACGGGAATTTCTCCAGAAAAATCAGCAGAGGTTTTCAGACTTGCCCGGCCGGACTTCTCTAGTGAAGCACCATTTCTCGGTAGAGCATAGGCCTGGGAAGTTACAGGGTAATGCCGATGCCTTGTCTAGAGTTCACTGTCTCTTTGGGGTTGTTAAACAGCCCTCCGGTCTGGAGAAGAGGGGGGGGGATATGTGAGACAGTGAAAGGGCGCGTACTGGACGGGTGTATATCTCGCCCAGGTTTCTTAGCTGGGTCGCATAAGGAATATAGGAGTGAAGGTAGGATGGCAGTACGACGTTCACTCCACTCCTCATCCAGTACAGGCTTGCAGCTCAACCCTGAGTACACACAGCTGCTTAATTAAGCAGCCAGAAATAGTTGGTAGAGTTACACAGACAGAGCTCTCAGCTGAATCTGCAAGCACCTTCTCCAAGTCCATCGGAGCACCTCCAACAGTGCCTGCCGGCCGAGCTGGGCAGATTCCCTCTACACTTAACGGTTCTAAAGAGGGCACTGTCATTCCAGGCTCACCTACATAGGAGCAATCCAAGCTCCCATCATCATAAAGCCCTGACACACGTAGGTGAAACAGAAAAACTAGGACTCTCGGAACAGCTCAACCAAACCCAACCTGACCAGAACACCAATCACAACAACCTGACAAAAGCCGAAATCAGGAAGATGGTAGACGAAGGCCAGGAGAGGTATGTCAGTGACTGGAAGAAAGACATCATCAGCTCCCAGAAACTGACCATGTACCGGAGTCTACAGAGAGACTACAGACTGGCCCCATACCTGGAGAAACTCCCAGACCCCAAAGACCGCAAGATCCTGAGCAGGTATAGACTCAGTGCCCACAGTCTGGCCATCGAATCCGGCCGACACAGGCAGAGCTACAAGCCCAGGGAGGAAAGACTATGCCAACACTGTGACCAGGAGGCCATAGAGGACGAAACCCACTTCCTGCTACACTGCTCCAAATACTCAGCAGTGAGGGACACTCACTTCAGGATACTCTCACATCTCTTCCCAGATTTCATCACCATGAAGGAGGAAGAAAAAACATATATCTTGCTGGGGGAAGAAGAGAGAGCAGCAGAGATAGCAGCGCGGTATGTGAGCGAATGTCATAGACTGCGAGAAAGAGAACTATGATAAGCCATGGACTTCTATAGCCCCCACCCTGGATCTGTGCCCCCATCACCCCTCCCTATGCCATGGACTTCTATAGCCTCCACCCCGGATTGCCCCCATCCCCCTTCCCTATGCCATGGACTTCTATAGCCCCACCCCGGATCTGCCCCCATACCTCCTCCCTATGCCATGGACTTCCATAGCCCCCACCCTGGATCTGCTCCCATCACCCGCCCTATGCCATGGACTTCCATAGCCCCTACCCTAGATCTGCCCCTACCCAACATCCCTATCCCTATTCCCTTTTGTACACTTGCTTTGGCAAAACTAATGTGTATTTAGTCCTGCCAATAAAGCTTCTTTGAATCTTTGAATCTTGAATCTTGAATCTGGCTTCAGACGCGGCTGGAAGTCTCCTGGAAGCCAGGTGCTGGTAGCTACATGTGTTGTTTTGGCCAGGCTGCTAGAGCTTAGACCACAGTAGTGAGGTACTGACTGTGTTTAGCTAGCCGCCTGCCAGGCTTAGGATTTTGGTTTATGGTTTTGTTTTATGTTTTGTTGCTGTGGACTTTAATAAAATCTGGTTGACGCCAGTTTGCACCAGTGCTGCTGTCGGTGATTGGACTCTTTATGCCACTCCATCTACCCGAGACGGCGATCCCAGAGCTATATACCCCCTGAACTGGTTACAATATATATACATTTATATACAGTATATATAAACATATATATACACTGCTCAAAAAAATAAAGGGAACACTCAAATAACATATCCTAGATCTGAATAAATGAAATATTCTCAATGAATACTTTGCTCTGTACAAAGTTGAATGTGCTGACAACAAAATCACACAAAAATCATCAATGATTTAAAGTGTAATGTATTGTCCTTAAAACAAGTCGAAATGATGCTCAGTAGTGTGCATGGCCTCCATGTGCCTGTATGACCTCCCTGTGCCTGTATGACCTCCCTACAATGCCTGGGCATGCTCCTGATGAGGTGGTGGATGGTCTTCTGAGGGATCTCCTCCCAGACTTGAACTAAAGTATCCGCCAACTCCTGGACAGTCTGTGGTGCAATGTGACATTGGTGGATGGAGCGAGACATGATGTCCCAGATGTGCTCAATCGGATTCAGGTGTGGGGAATAGCTTCAATGTCTTCATCTTGCAGGAACTGCTGACACACTCCAGCCACTTGAGGTCTGGCATTGTCCTGCATTAGGATGAACCCAGGGCCAACCGCACCCGCATATGGTCTCACAAGGGGTCTGAGGATCTCATCTCGGTACCTAATGGCAGTCAGGCTACCTCTGGCGAGCACATGGAGGGCTGTGCGGCCCTCCAAAGAAATGCCACCACACACCATTAATGACCCACTGCCAAACCAGTCATGCTGAAGGATGTTGCAGGCAGCAGATTGCTCTCCACGGCGTCTCCAGACTCTGTCATGTCTGTCACATGTGCTAGTGTGAACCTGCTTTCATCTGTGAAGAGCACAGGGTGCCAGGGGCGAATTTGCCAATCCTGGTGTTCTGTGGCAAATTCCAAGCGTCCTGCAAGGTGTTGGGCTGTGAGCACAACCCCCATCTGTGGACTCAGACCATCCACATGGAGTCTGTAACCGTTTGTGCAGACACATGCACATTTGTGGCCTGCTGGAGGTCATTTTGCAGGGCTCTGGCAGTGCTCCTCCTCTTCCTCCTTGCACAAAGGCGGAGGTACTGGTCCTGCTGCTGGGTGTTGCCCTCCTACGGCCCCTCCACGTCTCCTGGTGTACTGGTCTGTCTCCTGGTACCGCCTCCAGCCTCTGGACACTACACTGACAGACACAGCAAACCTTCTTGCCACAGCTCGGAGTGATGTGCCATCCTGGATGAGCTGCCCTAACTGAGCCATTTGTGTGGGTTGTAGAGTCCATCTCATGCTATCACGAATGTGAAAGCACAACCAACATTCAAAAGTGACCAAAAAGCATTGGTATTGAAATGTGGTCTGTGGTCCCCACCTGCAGAACCACTCCTTTATTGAGTGTGTCTTGATAATTGCCAATAATTTCCATCTGTTGTCTATTCCATTTGCACAACAGCATATGAAATTGATTGTCAATCAGTGTTGCTTCCTAAGTGGACAGTTTGATTTCATAGAAGTTTGATTTACCTGGAGTTATATTCTGTTGTTTAAGTGTTCCCTTTATTTTTTTTGAGCAGTGTGTACAGTCATGGCCAAAAGTTTTGAGAATGACACAAATATTAATTTTTACAAAGTCTACTGCTTCACTTTTTCTAATGGCAATTTGCATATACTCCAGAATGTTATAAAGAGTGATCAGCTTAACAGCAATTACTTGCAAAGTCAATATTTGGCTAGAAAATGAACTTTATCCCCCAAATCACATTTCAACATCATTGCAGCCCTGCCTTAAAAGGACCAGCTAACCTCTTTTCAGTGATTGCTCCATTAACACAGGTGTGGGTGTTGATGAGGACATGGCTGGAGATCAATCTGTCATGATTAAGTAAGAATGACACCACTGGACACTTTAAAAGGAGGCTGGTGCTTGGCATCATTGTTTCTCTTCTGTTAACCATGGTTATCTCTAAAGAAACAGTGCAGTCATCATTGCAATGCACAAAAATGGCCTAACAGGGAAGAGTATCGCAGCTAGAAAGATTGCACCTCAGTCAACAATCTATCGCATCATCAAGAACTTCAAGGAGAGAGGTTCCATTGTTGCCAAAAAGGCTTCAGGGCGCCCAAGAAAGACCAGCAAGCGCCAGGACCGTCTCTTAAAAGTGTTTCAGCTGCGGGATCGGGCTACCAGCAGTGCAGAGCTTGCTCAGGAATGGCAGCAGGCAGGTGTGAGTGCATCTGCACGCACTGTGAGGCGGAGACTCTTGGAGCAAGGCCTGGTCTCAAGGAGGGCAGCAAAGAAGCCACTTCTCTCCAGAAAAAACATCATGGACAGACTGATATTCTGCAAAAGGTACAGGCAGTGAACTGCTGAGGACTGGGGTAAAGTTATTTTCTCTGATGAATCCCCTTTTCGATTGTTTGGGACATCAGGAAAACGCCTCATTCGGAGAAGACAAGGTGAGCGCTACCACCAGTCTTGTCTCATGCCAACTGTTAAGCATCCTGAAACCATTCTTGTGTGGGGTTGCTTCTCAGCCAAGGGAATCGGCTCTCTGACAGTCTTGCCTAAAAACACAGGCATGAATAAAGAATGGTACCAGAATGTCCTCCAAGAGCAACTTCTCCCAACCCTCCAAGAGCAGTTTGGCGATCAACAATGCCTTTTCCAGCATGATGGAGCACCTTGCCAATAATATTTGTGTCATTCTCAAAACTTTTGGCCATGACTGTATATATAATATATATATTGTGCAGTGTCACTGGTTTTTATATGTGAAGGGAGGTATGTGTCACACAGGATGCTCTCCTGTGTGAACTAAGACCTACTTTATTTATCTGCCTACACTCTCTACAAAGCATAAAACTTTAAGGACCTTTGTTTCATTTTTTTCCTCTTTTCGGGAAAAGGTTTAGCCAAAAAAGGGGGTGAAGTATTTTGAAATCCACAAAAAAATGGGTTAAAAAAAAAAAGGGGTTTTTGGGGGCATTTTAGAAAGTTGGCCCTAAGGGTCCAAAAAATTATGCACACCAAAATTTAAAGGGAAAAAATTCCTTTTTGGAAAAAGGTTCAGCCCCCAAAAAAAACCGGGAACCCAAAAAACCTCCCTAAAATGTTTAAAAAGGTTGGGTTTTTTTGGGGCCCCAGAAAGGCGAATTTTCGGAAAAAATTGGAGGGGGAGGTGATTATCTGCCGTTGTGGGGCGAAAACTTTTGGAAAAGGCCTGGACAAGAGGGGAAAAACCACTTCTTCTACCAGAAAAATTTTCTGGCCCGGGGACGAAATTTTGCAAAGGGGGTACAAGGCAGTGAAACTCGGAAACTGGGGGTTTAAAGAATTTCCGATAACCCCCTTTTTGGGGGGGAAATTTTTTGGAAAACAATTTCGGGAAACTCCCTTTCCGGAAAAAAGGAAACAATTGGGCGCAAACCCCCATTTTTGAGAAATTTTAAAGGACCTAAAACCCTACTTTGGTGGGGGTTCCCCCCCCCTTTGGGGGGCCGGGGAAAATTTCGGATCCCCTGCCCAGTTGCCAAAACCCGGGGGGAGGGGGAAAAAAAATTTTTTTAACCGAGTCCTAAAGAAAACCTTTTTTTAAAACCCAACCCTCCGGGGTTTTGGGGGGGACCCAAAAAAAGGGTTTTTTTCCCAAAAAGGTTGATGGGAAAATTGAAAATTTTTGGGGGGGGTTTCCTTCCTAAAAATTAAAATAAAACCTGTATTATAACAAAATTAGTGAAGGGGGGTTTTAAAGTGGGAGGTGTGTACCACAACCCCGGGGGATAAACAAAGACCCCCGTAGGTTACGGGGACATTTAAAAAAAAAAGGGCCATAAATTTTGACGGGAAAACCTTTTGTAAAAGGAAAGGGACAAAAATTGTTCCCGGATTCCCAAAAGGTTGGGTTTAAATGCCGGCCCTCTTCAGGTTTTTCGTTTGGGAAAAAAGGGGGGGGGGCCCGGGAAGAAATTGGAACTACAGAGCTTTAAAAAGGGGTTTAAACTTCCCTTTAAGTTAAAACTGGGGGAAACCCTCTCCAGGGCAAAGGAAAGGAACCGGGAAGTTATTTTTTGAAATTTTTTTTTTTCCTTCCCCGCCCCCCGGGAAAAGGGTTTATGTTTTTTTTCCAGAAAACCTGCAGGGGGATTTGGAAGTAAAAACCAGCAGGGAAAGAAAACCCCGGAATGGGGAAGCCGGGGGAAACCAAAAGGGGGTTTACCTTCAGGGAAAGCCAAAAAGGGAAAAGTGGTAAAGGCCCAAATATTTAAATTAAATATAAAATTAATTAAAAATATTGGAAACCAAGGTAAAGGGAAAAAATGTTTTTTGAATGGGGGTTGGAAAATTTCACCAAAATAAAAGGGGAAAATTTTTTGGGTTTTGTAAACCTGGGTTGGAGAAAAGGGGTAAATTACCCCATCCATTCAAGGTACACCGGTTAAAGGCCCCAAAGGGGTTCCACCCGGGTGAAAAGGGAAACCAAAAAGGGTGTGGGGGAATGGGGGAACAAGGGGGAACTAGTTTAGTGGGGCCCGAAAGTTTTGGTCCCACCCGGAGAAAAAAAGGGGCAAAGTTGACCTGTTTTTCCTGGCCGGGGAAAAGGTGCCCGGAAAGGGAAGATTTCCAAAAATTTTAAAAGGTGTGGAAGGCTTCCCTTTACCCTTGGACACCGGGAAGGTGGGGGAAAAGGGAAAAGCCAGTTTCCGGAAGTTTGAGCTAAACCAGTTGGGGTGCGGAAAGTCCTTTAACCTCCCCCAAACCGAAAAGAAGCCCCGTGGGGCCGGGGTTGAATTTAGGGGCCCGGGGAAAGGAGGGGTTCTCCTCGGGCAAACCTGGGGGTTTTTTCCCAAGACAAAAGGGGGGTTTAATTTCCTAAATCCATACTGGCCATATTTTCCAAAAGGGTTTTTTGGTTAAGACGGAAAAACCCCGGGTTAAAAACAAACTTTATGGAAAAGACAGTCAAAGGAAAGGGGCCTGGTTTTCTGTTTTAAAAAAAGTTTTTTTGGGTTCCCCGGTGGATTTAAAAAGCGGTTTGTGGGAAATTTAAACCAGGAACTGGGCTGTGCCAAAAATTGAACTTTTCTTTGGGGGCCATTTTTCCTAAGAACGAAGAAAACCCTTGAAATTTTAAAATTGGGGGTCCCTGGGCCACCGGGGTGAAAAATTAAAAGTGCGGGAGTGGCCGCACACAGCGGCAAAAGGCACCCCAAAAAGGGTAAACCCCGGAAAAGGGGCCCCAAAAAAAAAAAAGGGTTGGGATAAAATGCCCGGGGTTTGGGGGGGGGGGTTTTAAGGAGAATGGCCCTAATGGGGTTTGAGAGGAAAAAGACACCCAAAGTAAGGAAAAATTAAACCGGGAATTGCCCCAGCAGCCAAAAGGGAACGTTGTGGGAGCAAAAGAGAAAATTTTAGCCCCAAAAGGATTTTGGGCAAAAGAAAAAAAAAAAAAAAAAAAAGGGTTTTTTTAAAAACGGGAAAAGGGGTGAATTTCGGGTAAAAAACTGGGGTTTGGGGTGGGGGTATTTTTGGGCTGAAAGTTTTTTGGTTTAAAAAGAAGAGAAATTAAAGAGGGAAAAAAGAGTTGTGATACAACATTTGATAAATTTTAAAGGGGGTTTTCCCCCGGAAAAGGAAAAAATTCCTTTGCGTAAATTTTGGGGACAAAGGATTTGCTGGAACCAAGGGGTTCCCCCAAAGGAATTTGCTGAATCGGCCCCGGGGTTTTTGGGATTTTTTGCCCCCCCCCTCAAATCCAGTTTCCGGTCTGGAGGGGGGAGGGGATTTAAAAAGGGAAAGGGTTAAATTTTGGGGTGTAATTTTTCCCCGGGAAAAAAATGGTTTTTTGAACCCGGAGGGGAAAAAGGGTCTTACAAATTTCGACCCGCTTTTAGAAATGTCCACTGGAAAAAAAAACCGAAATTTTGCGGAAAACTTGGGGCAGGGAAAAGGCGGCTGACCCAAAATTCCCCAAGGGAAAAACCGCTCCGGGGGGGGCCAGTTTTGTCAAAGGGGGTGCCCGGGGAAAAAAGGGTTGTAATGGATGTTTGGGGAACGGGGGGTTCCCCAAGGAACACCCCCCGATTTTGGTAAAAATTCCCCCCGGCCGGTGGTGGTTGTTAAAAAGGGGGGGGAGTCTAAAAAAGGGGGCCCCGAACAAAAGGGAGGATTTTTTTGGGGGAAACCCCAAGGGAAAATTTTAGGGGTTTTTTGGGGGTTTGGTTTACCCCTAAAAAATTAAAATTTGTGGCTAAAACCGGGTTTTTTTAGCTTTGAAGGGGTTGGATTTAATGGCGGTTTGGGCCGTTTTTTCCAAACCCTTTTAAAGTGACACCAGACCCCGGTTGGGCTTCCCCGGGGAAAGACTTTTAAAATTAAAAAATAAAAAAAATTTAAAAACTAAAAGGGAAAAGAAAAAAATTTTCCTTCCTTTCTTTTAACCCCAAAAAGGGCCCCAAAAGGTTTTTTGGGGGTAGTTTTTAAAGAAAAAAAAATGAAGAAAAATGTGTAAGTCCCCATGCTTAAGTTAAATTCCCAGGGTAAAAAAGGGGCCTGATCCCAAGGCTAAAAAAAATTACCCCTATCCAGGTAATGAATTATATTTTGAAAAAACTGGAACTGCCCCCGCCCCCACGAGTCCAAAAGGAAAGCAAAGGACGTTTCCCGGCCCCCCTTTTCCTATCCAAAAGGGCCCGGGGGCCGAAAAAAAAAATTAACCCCGGGAACTTGGGGAGGCGGGCAATGGATTTTCGAAAAAACCCAAAGGGGCCCGGGGGGAACCGGCCCCTGGGGGAACGGCTAAAAAACCAGGGGGGGGCTGGGGGTAAAACCCCAAGGGGAAGGGGGGAGTGTTAAAGGGGCAAAGGGGCCGAAACAGATGAAGGGGGGGAATTATGTGCCCCCCAAAAGGTAAAGAAAAACAGGGGAGGGAAGTTTGGATCAAACCCATACGCCAAAAGGGGGGTTGCCCCATCGGGGAAACCCGGATAAAAATTAATTTTTAAAAAAATATTTTAAAATATAAATAAGATTTTAATATAAGAAGGAGGAGAGGGGAAAAGGAAAAGAGAAATGGGAAACCCAAAAAAAGTTTAAAAAGTTGGAAAAATCCTTTTTAAAGGAAAAGGAAAAAAAAGGTTAAAAAAATTAATTTGGGAATTTTAAATTTTAAATACAGAAAAAAGATCCCTCCTGGTTTTAGTTCCCGGTTGATTCGGGGATGTTCAGCCGAGAATAAGGGAGCCCCAAGGAGTGGTTAGGGGGCCCATTCGAAAGAGGAACTTCGAGCCGGGCTGGGAAGAGGCGAAATCCCAATTTTTGAGGAAAGAAAAACTGGGAAAATTCCCCCCCGCATGTCCACCGTTAACAACCCCCTTTTTCCCGGGAAAGAAAGGAAAAACCAAAATTCAAAATTTAGGCCAAGAAAAAAATTTGAGGAAAGTTTTAAAATTTGGGCCCCCGGTAATTGTAAAAAATTCCCCAATTGGCCCCGGAAAGGGAAAAAATTTCCCCCAAATTTAAGTTAATTTCCAAGCCAAAAACCAAAAAAGTTGTAAAGGGGGAAGAAAAAAAGGGAAAAATTTGGGGAAATGAACCCCTATGATGATTTTCAAAACCAGGGTGAAGAAAGTGCTACAAGTTTTTTTACCCAATTAAGAAAAAAAGGGGGGGGGGGGGGGGGGGGGGGGGAAAAAAAAGAAAAGCTTTTGGAAGGGGGGGGGCCCCCCGGGGAATTTTTAAAAACTTAAAAATTTTTAAAAGGAAAACAGGCTTTCCCCTGTCCCCCCGACAAAAAAAGTTAAAAATTTTTAAAAATTTGGCAATCCTTTTGTGAACAATTGATTTCCAATTGTTTTTTCCCCCTTTTTCCCCCCGGTTTTCTTCCTTTTCCTTTTAACAAACAAACCTTTGATTAAAAACTAAAACTTAATTTAAGGAAAACCAAAGTTTTTTCCCAAAAAGGGGTCACCCCCTTTTTTCCGACTTAAAAGCTTTGGGAAAATTGGGGCCGGGGGTTTTTTGAAATAAGGGTAAAGATTTTTCCTGGTTGGTAAAGTAACCCCCCGGGGCCCAACCATGGCGGGGAAAACCTGGTTACCAAAGGGGAAGGGGGGCAATGGGGAAACCCTGAAAATAGGAAGGAAAGGAAAGTCCCTTAAAATTGCCATGCGGGGCCACGGGGCCCCCCAAACTGCGGAGGTAGAAAAATTTTAACCCCGGTTTAACAGGGTTTAAAACGATAATGAGCGGAAAAAGAACGGGCACCTTAAAAAAGAAAAAGGGTAAAAAGGGAACCCAACAAAGAAAATTCCCCCTAAAAAACAAAAAAACTCCAAAAAATTTGGGGCCTTCCAAAGGTCCCGGGGGTATCCCTTTTTTAAGGGAAATAAGCCCTCCAAAAAACCTTTGGGGCCCCAAAAAGGGGAAGCCCAAAAGAGTAAAAATTTAAAAAGTACAAACCAATTAAGATCCCTAAAACCAAAATTAGATTAACTAGCAAAAAAACCTAAACCCCCACCCCCCAAAAAAAAAAGTCCCTTAAAACCCAACCTGTGAAATAAAGCCGGGGGGTAAAAAAAGGGAAGGGAGCCAATTCATTGACTTTATTGGGGGGCCCCCAAAAACCCAGATGGGGCCAAGGGAAAATAAAAAAACCAAAATAAATTTCCTTTAAAAAAAACGGGGGGAGGTATTGGTTAAAAGTTGTTTTTCCCCAAAAAATTAAAATATTTTTAATCATGATAAAAATTTTTGGATATTTTTTAAAGTTTTTTTCTTGATTTGAAATGAAAATTGAAATTTAAATAAAGGGATAAAAAGGAATTAAAAATTTGGGGTTTAAACCCTGTAAAATAAAAATTTCCCTTTTTCAGGTTTTAAGGGAATTTTGGGGGTTTGGAACCCAATTTCACCCCTTTTACCTTAAAGTTAAAGGGTATCCAGGCCCGGGGTATTAACTTCCTTTTGGGGAATTTTTTTTTAAAAAACGCACCCCCCCCCCCTGGAAAAAACCGGGGCCCCTTTTTCCGTCGGAGAAGAAAAAAGGGGTTAGTGAACATAAAAAAATTTTTTAATGGGGGTGTAAATATTCCCCCCAAAAAAGGTAAAAAAGGGGGAAATTGGGTTTTTTAAAAAAACCTTTTAGGGGGTAAAAATTTTTTCCATTTAAAACCACCACGGGGTTTAAAAGCACCCTTTGGGGGCAGCCCAAACCTTTCCCAAATTCAGGTGAAAAATTTAAAAAGGAAAAAAGTAGGGGGCCCTGGGTTCCCGAAGGGAAAGGGGACCTATTTAAATTTATTTGGGGACCCCCCCGGGAAAAGGCCCACACAAAACAACCTCCCAATAAAGAAGGGGGGAAGGCTCTTTACCCCCCCTGGACAACCGGGGGAAAGGTGTTCCCCGGGCCCGGGAAAGCATCTCCAAATCAAATTGTATTTTTTCCCCCCTTTTGGACAAGGGAGGGGGGGTTCCCGGCCGGAAAAGCCCCAAGGGAGTTTGGGGCAAATTTTAAAAACCCCTTTTTCAAAAAAAAAAACCCCCGGGAAAAGGGGGAGTTAACCCCTTATTTTAAGTCTCCCGTTTTGGGGGAATAACGGTGAAATTAAAAAAGTGATTTTTCTAAAAGTTTCTGTTAACCTAAAGGGGCCTTGGGGCCCAAAAGGGAAAGGGGGGGTTTTGGGGAAACCCCATACGGCCATAAATCTAAATTTTGTTTTGGGTTTAAAAAACCGGGGTAAAAGTTTTGGCCCCGGGGAATAGACAAGGGAAAAATTCCTTTTCCCTATGGTTAATTTGTCTAGAAAAGCCAAAAATTTTTTTTTTTTGGGGTTTTTCTTATAGGTTTTTTTATATTTTTTTGGGGGGGGAACAAAAAGGGGTTTTGCCCCCAAAAATTTTTTTAACCCAGAATCTTTCAAATTTAACTTTTTTCCCCACCCCATTTTCAAAACCCCAGAAGGTCCTGGTTTTGGAACCCCTGAAAGGGAAAATTATAATAAAATTTTTAAAAAATTTATTAAATATCCGGGTTTTTCCCCAAAAGAAAAAACAAGGGGTTAACTTCAACCCCCAAAGCCCCACTTTTGGTCTATTTTCGGGTTTATCTTTATTAAAAAAAATTTTTGATTTTTGTTTTTTTTAAAAACCCAGGGGGTTTTTCCCAGTTACCACCCTGCAGTTATTTTAACCCATTCTCCTGCTTCCCAGGTTTTTTTCTCCAGAAAATACCCTTTGGGGTTGTATATGTTTTCACCGAAAATGTTTTAAATACTTGAACCTTTCCCCTTTTCTCCATCTAGTAAAACCGGGAAAACCCCCCCGGTTTTTAAATACCCTTTCCCGGGTTTCCCCCGGTAGGATTGCCCAATGATCCCCGTTTTCGGGCCCCCAAAGGTTTCCCCTAAGAGCCCCGGGGAAGTTTTTTTTCCCGCCCCGGTTTTTGGGGCAACGGGACAGGGAGAACCCCAAAGGCCGGCTTCCCAGGGACCCGGCCCCGGGTTTTGGAAGGCCTGTCAAAAACCTCAGGGTTTTTGGGAAAGAGAAACGGGGAAATATTTGTTTCCAGTTGTCCATGGAGGCCCCTAGGTCCCCTGCAACACACCCCCACGTAGCTTCCTTTTTAGGGAAAACGGGGCCCATTTCACTGCTGTATGCATGCGGTTGGGGATCCTAACAACCCGCAGGGCCTTTCTTAGCGTAATTTGGGGTTTTCCCTTTATCGTGGGTTGTGATCATTTTTTTTATTTTTCCTTTTTTTCTTCCGGAAAGCGACATTCCCGCTTTTTTGGGAGTTTTATCTTTAATCCCAAAAAAATTCGGGGTCTTTGGGGTTTCCATTTGGGTTTTCTTGGGGTTGAGCCCCACCCCAGCAACGTAATGTTTCCTTTTACTATCTTGATTTGATCCGACATGCGAGAAACTCTTCCCCAAAATTAGGAAGCCCGTCCAGATAGGGTAAAAAAAGAGTGTTTTTTTTCCTCTGAAATTGCTGTGACTTCCGCCATCAGTTTTGTAAAGACACGTGGGGCTGTCGCTATGCCGAAGGGCAGAGCCCTGTACTGCAGATTACATAATTGTGATCTTACTTGTACCGCTACCCTGAGGTATTTGCGGTCCTGTCGTCGAATTGGGACGTGATAGTAAGCATCATTGAGGTCCAGGACTGCCATATAACATTGAGGAAAAAGGAGATTCACTGCCGTTCTTATTGTTTCCATTTTGAAGGATGGAATTATTAGAAATTTGTTGAGGGCCTTTAGATTTATAATTGTCCTCCAGGAGTTGTCTGGCTTTTTCACCAGGAATAGCGGGGAGTAAAATCCTTCGTCTTCCTCTTCCACCGGAATCTCCTCGAGAACCTGCTTTTGTATGAGGGAGATTATCTCCTCTTCCAGACTCCTTTGTTTTTCTGGCGAGGACTGAAATGGAGTCAGCAAATATCTTCTTGGGTGTAAATGGTGGAATTTTAATTCCAGCCCTGATTCCACAATTTGTAGAATCCAGGTGCTGGATGAAATCCTCTCCCAGGCTGGAAGGAAGTGAGAGAGCCTTCCTCCCACCTGAGAAGGACCGTCACTGGGAAGGCTTTTTATCTTCTTTGGAGGACTTGTCGAAATAAAAGCCTTTCCCTCCTCTGGATCGCTTGTCCTGGAAGTTTCTGTCGCGGTCTCTGTACTGTTGTCTCCCGAACTTTCGGCTCTTCTGAAATGAACACCGAAAGGCCTGAAAAGGTTGTTTTGGAAAATTCTTTTTCCTATCACTGGCTTTCTCCAATACCTCGTCTAGTGCTGGATCAAACAAAAAATTGCCTTCGCATGGCAGAGAGCATAGTTTTACTTTTGCTTGTATATCCCCTGGCCAGCATTTGAGCCACACCGCACAGCGCCCTACATTAGTCAATGCTGCTGATTTTGCTGCCAGTCTTGTCGAGCTTCAGCCAAAAAACTTGCTCTAATAGCTGGTATGGCCTCTAGGATATTTTCCCTGGAGACTCTCTGTTCCAGTTGATCCTCTAGGTTGTCTACCCATACCTTGAGGGATCTAGCCACGCAAGTAGCTGCGATGGCTGGTCTTAACGCTCCTGCTGAGGTCTCCCAAGCCGTTTTCAGACAGTTGTCCGTCTTTCTATCCAGCGGCTCTCTTAACGTACCTAAATCTTCAAAGGGTAGAGAGGATTTTCTAGCGATTTTCGAGACTGCTACATCTATTTTTGGAGCTCTATCCCAGGACGAGGACGCCTCTTCATCGAAGGGGTACTTTCTCTTTAATGCATTAGTGATGTGGGATTTCTTCTCTGGCTTTTCACACTCCCTTTTAATAAGCTCCTTTAACTGATCATTAATAGGGAAAGCCTTCCTTTTCTTTTTCTGTAAGCCTCCGAACATAAGTTCTTGAGTGGTTCGTTTAGTTTTTTCCTCTACTAATCCCATAGTAGAGCGGACTGTTCTTATGAGCCTATCTGTAGCCTCTACCAGAAATGTGTCCTCTTGCTATGAGCTACTATCTAAACCACGGGACCTGCTGGAGTCTCTCTCTGCTCCTGAGGAATCCTCCTAGGATACCCCTGATGCACTGGACCTATCTTTGGACCTGCCATCCATGTCCGCTGTCTGAAATGCTTTCATAGATCTGCAGACTTCCGCCTGAATTAAAGATTTCAGGCTTTCGGAAAAGGAGGGTGTCTCTTCCGCTAGTGTTTTACTAATACAATATTGACACAAATTTTTACTCCAGGTTCTTTCTAGAGGACTTTTACATAAAGGACACTCCTTATTTTTGGTCTTAGCTTTACTCTTCCTATAAACCCCCTATACCCCACCCATCAATGTATGTGAAAAGGGGAAAGAGTTTTAGGTAAGAAAGAGAGAGAAAGAGAACAGACATTAGCGTACTGGACTTTCTCGAAGCTCACTCACCACTCGGACGCTGCAATAGACATGTACCGGCTCCGGAGGCTGACTGGTTCTTTCAGTGTCTCCTTCCGAGATTACAGACCCCTCCTTGCCCTGGTCCGTCCGTATGCTGCCCGAGCGGCTATTACTGCGGCGTGTCTGGCTCTTTTCGCTTGACAGGGACCGTCTTACTTGCACCTCCTGACATGGCTCTAAATGCCCTGGTGATAGACTTTCCATCTTTAAGGCGTTAGATACACCGTCACCTCCAACCTAGTATGGTTTTTTGTGATGGCCAGTTTATGTGACTGCAGGCTTAAAATAGGCAGTTTCAGATCCGCCCTCTTTTTTTTTCTCAATTACACAGCTGCCCGCAAGCTGCCCGACGCGTGCGCACTGTGCGCGCACCCGGCAGCCACGTGCAGTGCGCGCCTTACCGGAGCTCCCCCTCACGGAGATCGCAAACAACTCAGGCTAGGGGAATGCCTCTGACCTCCGGAGCACGCCCAGGTTCCAGTTTCGGAGCACGCCCGGGTCACTTCCGGTGCGCCCTCTGCCGACTTCCGGTTGCTTCAGCCGCCCGCACGTACCTGCCATCTGCTGTATGCCCGATCACATACGGTGTGCGTCTCTCGTGCACCGGATTGTTACACCAGCCAGCGCTTGCCACCACGCCACCAACGCTTCTACCTGCGGCCTCCAGGTACTTCAATAGGGGGTTTTCTTTTTAAAATGTGCCTGGCACTGATGTGCTTACAGGCTGCATGGCCACTCTTGTCGACAGGGAGGCCCACTGAAGTGGTCTCCGAGGACTGCACTGCAAGCTGTCAGCTGAGGCATCGGGGAGGGTACATCAGGCGTAGCCACCGAGGCTGTAATATCCACCCAGGCATTAGCCTTAAGAGCAGTGGCCATGCCTCGCTCAGGGGGGCAGGGTTTACCTGATCCCCGAGGCGACTACCGGTACCTGGTGACAGATGCGATGGACCCGTGCCCACCATTAGCCATCCGACCCAAGCCCAGGCATCCTCTTCATCCGAGAGTCTTCTATCTTGAGGGTCCCCCATCGAGGACAGGAAACCAACTGGTGCGGTGAGAGGAGCCGCCCCTTTTATCTTGAAGGTTTCCTGTCCTTGATGGGCGGATCTCCTCTCTCGTGGTGCCATCATGTATGATGGAAAAATAGTTTTGCCTTCACAGGTTTAATAAATGGGATTTCTTGCTTTATAAATGGGGTTGGGACCATCAGTTGTGTTGTGCAGAAGTCTGGTGGATACACAGCTGATAGTCCTACTGAATAGACTGTTAGAATTTATATTATGGCAAGAAAAAAGCAGTTAAGTAAAGAAAAACGAGTGGCCATCATTACTTTAAGAAATGAAGGTCAGTCAGTCCGAAAAATTGGGAAAACTTTGAAAGTGTCCCCAAGTGCAGTTGCAAAAACCATCAAGCGCTACAAAGAAACTGGCTCACATGAGGACCGCCCCAGGAAACGAAGACCAAGAGTCACCTCTGCTTCTGAGGATAAGTTTATCCGAGTCACCAGCCTCAGAAATTGCAGGTTTACAGCAGCTCAGATTAGAGACCAGGTCAATGCCACACAGAGTTCTAGCAACAGACACATCTCTTCAACAAATGTTAAGAGGAGACTTTGTGCAGCAGGCCTTCATGGTAAAATAGCTGCTAGGAAACCACTGCTAAGGACAGGCAACAAGCAGTAGAGACTTGTTTGGATTAAAAAACACAAGGAATGGACATTAGACCATTGGAAATCTGTGCTTTGGTCTGATGAGTCCAAATTTGAGATCTTTGGTTCCAACCACCGTGTCTTTGTGCGACGCAGAAAAGGTGAACGGATGGACTCTACATGCCAGGTTCCCACCGTGAAGAATGGAGGAGGAAGTGTGATGGTGTGGGGGTGCTTTGCTGGTGACACTGTTGGGGATTTATTCAAAATTGAAGGCATACTGAACCAGCATGGCTACCACAGCATCTTGCAGCGGCATGCTATTCTATCCGGTTTGCGTTTAGTTGGAACATCCTTTTTTTTTTCAACAGGACAATGACCCCAAACACACCTCCAGGCTGTGTAAGGGCTATTTGACCAAGAAGGAGAGTGATGGGGTGCTGCGCCAGATGACCTGGCCTCCACAGTCACCAGACCTGAACCCAATTGAGATGGTTTGGGGTGAGCTGGACCGCAGAGTGAAGGCAAAAGGGCCAACAAGTGCTAAGCATCTCTGGGTACTCCTTCAAGACTGTTGGAAGACCATTTCTGGTGACTACCTCTTGAAGTTCATCAAGAGAATGCCAAGAATGTGCAAAGCAGTAATCAAAGCAAAAGGTGGCTACTTTGAAGAACCTAGAATATAAGACATATTTTCAGTTGTTTCACACTTTTTTGTTAAGTACAGTATATAATTCCACATGTGTTAATTCATAGTTTTGATGCCTTCAGTGTGAATGTACAATTTTCATAGTCATGAAAATTCAGAAAAATCTTTGAATGAGAAGGTGTGTCCAAACTTTTGGTCTGTACTTTATATTTTTTTCACTTTATACTTTTACTCAGGTTGCAGCCAAGCCTATCAATGGTACCCTTGTGAACTAGGGTGTCTGTCCTCATGGGGTGCACTTGTATAGTGCTGAGCAGTCTGCCTAATCTAATATTATGGGCATCACTAATAGGATGTAGGCCAGACAATATGCACTATCCATGATTGATCAGCGCTCTATACGTCCTAGACTAATATATCAAATAAAAATATTGATGGGAGTGATTCTTTAAAGGGAAACTGTCATATGATTCATGCTGTCCAATTGCATCCAGGTATATTTTTATTCAAAATGCTATGGCACACTTCATGTTTCAGAGAAATATATGTTTGGAAATTCGGCCAAGGACTATAAGCAGAGACAATAGTAAGAGAGACTGGAGCAGCATTTCTGTCATACAAATTGCAGACACTTGTGATAAATTGCCTAGGCATGTTCAAGTCCCACCTTGCTCTTTTTCTTCCTGAGCTCCACCAAATTTGGCAGAGTTATTTTAAACTGGCATGAAAAAGCCAAAATTTGCATACATTTTTGCCATTTTTCAAAGCTTTGATTAATCAACCATATACTGTATCTCAAATTGAATGAACTCTCTGAACAATAATGTGTGACATGCCAACCTACATCTCTCACAGTAAGGGGATCAGTATCAATCTGAAATGATAAATAACAAACCTCTTAAGGAATCCGCAGGAATAAGTATCTGAATTGAAAGTTCTTCTAAAGAGTGAGTTTGCTTTATGTTAAAGCTAGATGGAGAAGGTTTCTTGGAATGCCTATGCACATTAAAACAGAAGAAGGGGAATACATTACTTATGAGTTTTATACTTCATGCATCTATTATATTCTGCTTCATTCTTTTGAAGGAGTTTTCTGATTACCGTATTTTTCAGATTATAAAACAGACTTTTTTCCCCCTAAAATTGGGAGGAAAATGGAGGTGCACCTTTTAATCCAAAGGTAGCTTAGTGGGGGGCGACTATGGTGGAGTAGGGTCCCAAGAGGCAAGGTCGCTGCTGCTGGAGACCGGCAGCGACAGGAGTGGGGTAAAGCTGCAGGCCCCGACATGGGAGGAGGGGGTGTACCGGCGGTGCAAGGCTGTGACGGGACCCGGGCTTTTACAAAATGTAAAATGTGGAGTATGGGAAAATGGTCACCTCTGGCGATGCATGCGCAGATTGACAACTCAGCTCCTGGGATCTCAAGTTGCACATGCACTGCCTCCATCAGCCATTTTCCCGGGGTAAGATCTCATATCCTGATATCTCAGTCTTTGCAGGGAAATCAATGAGAAGGGTACTCTGCTCACCGCTGACATCTCATGAAAGGCCAGGGCCCACAGCCTCGCACCGTCAGGACACTCCTTCCTCCCAGCCCGGGGCCCACTGCATTGCCCCTCTCCTGCCACTGTCGGCCTCCTGCAGCAGCGACCCTGCCTCCTGTGACCTCACATTACCTGAAAGCTACCGTAAAATTGGACTATAGGACGCACTACCATTTTATTTAAAAAAATGTTTTTGTATTGTGGAAGGTTGGCTCACTTAGCTGCTCCTCGAGGTAGACACAGGTACACTTGTGTTTAAAGTCTCTGGGTGGCTTATTGCGTCATAAACCAAAAAATCGAAACTGGTAACAGAAAACAGACTGCTCAAATGAAAATAAACAAATTTCATATACAGTCCTGCCCAGGTCCTCTGGACAACACAAATGGCAGCTCTCTCAGGAAGCTAGCGGTCAAGAGGCTTCCTAACTCCACACACAGACAGAGGAAGAAAAACCTGGCTGGACATTTATTTCCCCAGCCACACCCTTGAGGTGGAGATATGGTGAGGCGCCCCACTCATCTCTTACCTACTCACCTAAATCCCGCCCATAACATGGCCGCTTAACTCCTTCAGCACATAGCATGCTGAAAAGAAATTTATGGGTTTCTAGATCACGGAGGAATGCAATCTCCATGACACATATCTTCCCTCAGATACCCTGTCGCATTAATTTCCTCCTCAAAATTTGGAGTGCATCTTATGGTCCGGTGTGTTTTATAGTCCAGAAAATACGTTATTTCTTTTTAAGGACTATAAACTCGTGCTGGGGAAAAATATTAAAATTTGAGTTACTTACCGTCCGCAGGTCTATCAATGCCTCTTTTCCTCTGACTCAGTCCATTGTTGACAGCCTGCAGCAGTGATCTCATAGTACGCATAACTGCTGTAGCCAATCAACTTTCTAAAAGTGAACTTAGTTTAGCCTACAGAGCAGTACAAGTAAAACTTGTATAGAAAACATGATACCACAAGCTTAAACACAATATGTTTAGACTATTTGTTTTTTGCTAAGCTTTCAAGTCAATAGCTATATTTAAAAAAACACTTGAGAATTTAGCAATTTTCACTCTCAATACTAAGCTGTATTTCTCTGTAGAGATTACTTTTCAGCAGTGATCTCAGGCATCATAGAATACAATCACTCACTTCACAAAGAGCAATGATTAGAGATCTTGGGTTGAATTCCGGGACTCTGGTTCAGCATTTAGGTCAGTGGTACCTGTCCATTAAACAGGAGGCCCGTAAATATCTTAAGTTCCGGTGTCCCAGGAAATTGATTTGTCAGGACTGTTGCAATGTTATCTGTACATCACATTATCCCTGATCTTTGATGTGTAAGGACTGGTGCAATGCAATATGTGTGTCATTTCACACAGATGACATTGCATCAGCCCATGCTAATCAAAAGCGACTCTAGAGACGAAGGAAGATAAGAGATTTGCAGGCCTCCCATTTAGCCATCAGATATTACTGACCTGGATGCTGGACCATAGTGCCGCAAACTGATCTGCTCATCTCTAGTGATGGTGAAGGCTCCCCTCCCGACCCTCATTGCACAAATATGCAATGCACAGTGTGAAGAAACAGATTGAATCTTAATTTCCCAGACAACCATGTTTTTGTAAACTCACAAGAATTGATTTTTTATCTGTATATTGGCTTGTGGATTTAAGTGTTTATGTCTGGTTGGTCAAGTGGACAGTCTTGTAAGCTGATATACTATTTAACATACTGTGTAAGGGCCCCGTCTCGCATAGCGAGATCGCTAGAGAGATCGCTGCTAAACAGCGATCTCAGCAGTGATCTCGCTATGTCTGACACGTACGAGCGATCAGGCCCCTGCTGTGAATCGCTGGTCATGTCAGAAATGCCAGGACTTTTTTTTTGATCGCCGGTCTCCCGCTGGCCAGCACGCATCGCTGCGTGTGACAGGCAGGAGACCAGCGATCTACTGGTAACCAAGGTACACATCGGGTTTCCAGGCGTGGGGCTGTGCCTGGAAACCCGACATGTACGTTGGATACCAGTGCGCTACTGCAGGGGAACTGATAACCAAGGTACACGTCGGGTTTCCAGGCACCGCACAGCGCCTGGAAACCCGACGTGTACCTTGGTTACCAGCTCCCTGCATCAGCGCGCTGGTATCCAACGTACACTGCGGGTAACTAAGCGACGTTACCCGCAGTGTCGCTGTCCTGATCGCTGCTGAGTAGCCTGTTTGGCAGCTCAACACGATCATGTAGCGACACACCAGCGATCCTGATCGTTGTCGGGATCCCTGGTGTGTAGCTATGTGAGACAGGGCCCTAAGTCTTTAATAGTGATTTGTACATAGTGTGTGTTTATCTGTGTTTATTGTTAGGTGATATGCTAATTGTGCATTGTATTATTAACTAGTTTGTTGACTTCTAAACCAGTTTAAGCTATGAGGCTGAACTGAAGCACACTGGGTAATTCTATAAATAGCTTACGTGCCTCGGGTATAAAAACAAGAGACAGTGAGAGCAGAGCAGACCTCATCTCATCACACAGAGCTACCAGTTGGCCATTCTGCACAAGACTCAACAGACCAGAGACAGGACTACAGCTAATTCATCATGGCACCATCACGAGGGACACGGATCTATGATTATATGGGAATCAATCTAGGAGTTTTCGGCTTCAGTTGGAAGGACACAGATCTGATCCAGTGGCCATCTCAGAACCATGGAAATGTTTGGAGAAAGCCAGGTTTTTGGACCCACTGGTCACCTGGTTCCATTGAGATGGTCGGAAAAGCCAGGTGGTGACTCTCGTGTCAACTGGCTTTGGACCATCTATGGACAGTACGGACTGTCATCTCCCTACACTTGTCGTTATCTCTTCTCTGTGTGTATATAACAGGTGGAATTGTTAGGGTTCGAGTTCCCGCTGCTGCACAAGGGGAGTCTCGAACCGGTCCCGCTGCGGTCCCCCATTCGTCTCCGGCCGCAGTGGAGCCTGCTCAGCAAAGACGTCGGTCCCAGCGTCTTGCCCATTCCAGTACTGTGCAGAGACTTGCTGCTGCCTCTCCTGGATCAGCTATTATAGCCAGTACTGGAGCAGACGTCTTTGGGACGAAGTCCTGCGTTTCCCCTTCTGAGCATGCCCAGGTAAGATCTCTCATTGGAGATCTGGGGTCACATGTTCAGGTACTGCAGCAGATCCTATTGGTCCGCCAGGAAGGTCATGAAACTACATGTGTTTGGAACAGTTTCTCATTGGTCCTTGTTTCTGGCAGGTCCGGTAGCTGTTGCTATAAAAGGGTGGCATGGCTGGGCCGCCATGCACTAATATCAATCATTATATGCTTAGCGCCAGTGTGGTCATGCGTGTGTGTAGTTAGGGCCTGGCTGAAATAAGCCCCTAGAATACCGACATAATCGGTGAGGAGTTTGATATGCTAGCTGGTCAGGGTCGGTGTCCTAGATGCCCTAGATTACCGGCATAACCGGTGAGGAGTTTGATTGCCGTATTCAGGGCCAGGCGTTCAGACGCCATAGATTGCGGGTGACTCCCGCGAGGACATTAGCTCATGATCACGTTCTATGTTCGCTTAGCTGTTCACTGTGTACCTGGGTGCCTGACAGGACACAGAAATTTGTCTCAGCGGCTCTGTGACGTAACAGGGTTCGCTTTCAACGCTAGACAGCGCCCTAGCGTGTTTATTTTGCGACTCAGTTGTGTTAAGTGAGTTCGCACACATCGCCATATAGCGCTGCGGCACTCCTTCTAACGGTTCTGTGGATTAACAGAGTTCGCACATATTGCCACAGAGCGTTACGGCGTTTATTTTGGCGACTCTGCGGGATAACAGAGTTCGCTTCTTGCGCCATTTTACTAGCAGCAGGCTCCGCCTGCACGGTGGACCCCGGGCTGCGAACGCACCTCTCCACATCTTATATTTGGTGCGTTCCGCAGACCCTAACATGGAATAGTGACCCTGGGAGCTGTAATGTTGTGTCAACTGGCTTTAGACCTTCTACGGACTCTATGGACTGTTCTCGGTCATCTCCCTACGCTTGTCAATATCTCTTCTCTGTGTGTATATCACAGGTGGAATATCGACCCTGGGAACTCTGATGTAACATCTACCATTATCCAGGCGAGTCAGTGGAAGGGTTGGGCCCTGTAATGTGCACCATGTTGGGGGTAATTGCTGGGATTGTTCTGTTTGCTATTGGGTGTTGTGGTTCAATAAAGCATTGCCACACTGTTTTACTCTAACCTGTTATGAATGTGCTAGAGATGGTTTCTGAGCAGAGGCTCCCTCTGGTGGTTACAGACAGTACTGAACCTTTCAGCGAGGAATGGCAATTTGGATCACGGACTGGTCTGATATAAGGGAGGTTCCCTCCCTCCCATGATGGTTGCCGGTGATCAATTGTTCTTGTCTCAATTGTGGTTCCTGGTTCATTTGGAAGTTTGCTGAGTCTTGCCTGCATCTTCTGCTATCAGATAAGATATTTTCTGCTTTTATTTTTGTGCTTGCTTTTTGCATTGTTTCCTGCACTTCTGTGGAGGTCAGCCTGGTCCCCTCCGGGGGTTTGTGCTCCTCTCAGTTTATCTGAAGCCACTGTTATTTGTTCATTTGCTTTTTCCTGTTTTTTCAGTGGCTGCGGCTTAGTTTTGTTACACCAGAGATCTGATTTAGGTGGTAGAGATCGTGTGATCTCAGGTGTTTTTGCAATCAGAAGAGTTGGTATTTTTTAGGGTTTTTTTGGATTGCAGTGAGTATCCTTTCCTGTGCTTTTCTGTCTAGACAGATTGGGCCCCAGCGTTTGCTCATTCTATTTTCTGTCTGTGTCCGTGCTTCTTCTTGTCTAACCGCCATTACATGTTTGCGGGCTTCCTATTTTCCTTGGGGATCTGCTACGGGGCAGATAGCTTTCATCTATCTGCCTTTAGGTGTAGTTATCTCTCAGGCTGTGACGAGGTGTCTAGGATCAACGTAGGAACGCTCCACGGCTACCTCTAGTTGTGTGGTTAGTTCAGGTTACTGCAATCCAATAGGTTCCAGCCTCTCTGGTGTATTGCCGTTTTTGCTTATTCTCCTCAGCCACCAAAACATGACAGTATCACCGGCCAAAACTGAAAATTATATGGTACTCACAGAATGGAAAAATAGTGTGGAAAAAAAAAGAAACGTTGTCAGAGTTGTCAGAGATTTTTTTTTTTTATTCGTTTGTTCATTTTTTTCCCTCTTTTTCTCTGGGTGCTGAGGAGGATTTTTTTTCTCTCTCTCAATGGAGCTTGCACAGTTGTCTGGCCGTGTGGATCAGCTTGCCACTGAGGTTCGGAGTATTGCTACCTATCTTGCTGGGTTGGCAGTTGTGGAACCTAGGATTCCCATGCCAGATTTGTTTTTTGGGGTATCGGGCTAAATTTCTGAATTTCAAAAATAACTGTAAGTTGTTTTTTGCCTTAAAGCCTAAGTCCTCAGGGAACGCAGCACAGCAGGTCCAAATTGTCATCTCTCTCCTGTGCGGCGAACCTCAGGATTGGGCTTTTTCCCTGACATCTGGGGATCCTGTTTTGAATGATATTGATGTATTTTTTCAGGCTCTGGGGTTATTGTACGATGAACCTAATGTCACTGATCAAGCTGAAAAAACCTTGTTGGCATTAAATCAGGGTCTTGAAGACGCTGAGTTGTACTGTCAGAAATTCCGAAAGTGGGCAGTCCTGATCAAATGGAATGATGATGCTTTGGCAGCCCTTTTTTGGAAGGGGCTGGCAGAGAATGTAAAGGATGTTATGGTGGGATTCCCGGCTCCCTATGTCTCAATGATTCTATGTCATTAGCGATTCAAATTGACAGACGTTTGCGTGAGCGCAGAGGTATGCGTGTGATAGTGTTGCCTTGTGAACCAGGTTCTGAGCCCATGCAGTGTGATAGAGTGACTTCTGGGGCACAGCGTCATGAGTTTCAAAAGCGCAATGGGTTATGTTTCTACTGTGGTGATGCCTCTCATGCTATTTCAGTCTGCCCTAAGCGGGGAAGACGTTTTGCATGCTCAGTTGTCTTGGGTAGTGTTCAGACTAAATTTCTGTTGACTGTTACCATGATTTGCTCCCTGTCCACATTTTCTGCTCAGGCTTTTGTTGATTCAGGAGCAGCTATTAACCTGATGGATTTTGACTTTGCCAAACATTGTGGGTTTCCCATGATACCCCTGCGGAAGTCTATTCCCCTACTGGGCATTGATTCTACCCCTTTGGCGGAGAATAAACCCCAGTTTTCTACTCAGGTGATAATGAGGGTTGAACCAGATCATCAGGAGAGTTGCAAATTTCTGGTGCTGTATAATCTGCATGACATTATTGTACTAGGTTTCCCTTGGTTACAGTCTCATAATCCTGTTTTGGTTTGGAAATCTGTGTCTATGACCAGTTGGGGCTGCCAATGTGTTAATGCCGACACTCCTGTTTTTTCTGCCTCTCCCAAGTCTCAGGATGTTCCTGACTTTTTGACTGATTTTTCGGATGTATTTAGTGAAAGTAAATCTGCATCCTTGCCTCCTCACAGGAGCTATGATTGCGCTATTGAATTAGTGCCTGGTGGTAAATTTCCTAAAGGTCGCCTTTTTAACTTGTCTGTACCTGAACACGATGCTATGCGATCTTATATCAAGGAGTCATTGGAGAAGGGTCATATCAGACCTTCCTCTTCACCCTTGGGTGCCGGTTTTTCCTTTGTGGCCAAAAAGGATGGTTCATTGAGGCCGTGTATTGATTATCGTCTCTTGAATAAGATCACTGTGAAGTATTAATATCCGTTACCTTTGATTTCTGACCTGTTTTCCAGGGTGAAAAGTGCTACTTGGTTTACCAAGCTTGACCTCAGGGGGGCGTATAACCTTATTCGCATTAAGCACGGGGATGATTGGAAGACGGCGTTTAATACCCCAGAGGGGCATTTTGAGTACCTAGTGATGCCCTTTGGGCTCACAAATGCTCCTTCCGTCTTCCAATCCTTCATGAATGATATTTTTAGGGATTTTGTGGATAAATTTCTGATTGTTTATTTGGATGATATCTTGATTTTTTCCAATAACTGGGACTCTCATGTGAAACATGTTCGGACTGTGTTCCAGATTTTGAGAGAGATTGCACTGTATGTGAAGGGATTAAAGTGTCTTTTTGGCGTATAGAAGGTCTCATTTCTGAGATTAATTTTGTCTCCATCTGTTATTGAAATGGACCCAGTCAAGGTTCAGGCCATCTGTGATTGGGTCCAACCTACTTCATTAAAGGCTCTTCAGAGATTTTTGGGTTTTGCCAATTTTTATCGTAAATTTATTGGTAATTTCTCCGGTATGGTTAAACCATTGACTGATTTGACCAAAAAGGGTTCTTTCTGATGTGGTGAATTGGCCTCCTGAGGCAGTCTCTGCATTTCAGGAACTTAAGCAGAGATTCACTTCTGCTCCTGTTCTACGGCAGCCTGATGTTTCTCTACCGTTTCAGGTGGAGGTTGATGCCTCTGAAATTGGGGCAGGTGCCGTTTTGTCCCAAAGAGATCCAGAGACCTCAAAGAGTAACCCTTGTGCCTTTTTCTCTTGAAAATTTTCTCCAACTGAACGTAATTATGACATGGGTAATCGGGAGTTATTGGCCATGAAGTGGGCCTTTGAAGAGTGGAGACATTGGCTGGAAGGAGCAAAACATCATGGTGGTCCTCATGGACCATAAGAATCTGGTTTATCTCGAATCAGCCAAGCGACTTAATACTAGAAAGGCCAGATGGGCCTTGTTTTTCACACGTTTTAATTTTGTGGTTTCTTTTCGTCCTGGCACTAAGAATGTTAAGGCGGATGCCCTCTCGAGGAGTTTCTTTGCGGACTCTCCTGAGTTATCTGATGATCCTAATGTTATTTTGAAAGAGGGTGTAGTTCTTTCCGCCACCTCGCCCAATTTGAGACTGGCTCTGGAAGGGAGTCAGGAGGATAAACCTGAGCGCTGCCCTATTGGGAAATTGTTTGTCCCAGACCAGTGGAAGAAGAGTGTGATGTCTGAGATTCATTGTTCCGCGTTGGCTGATCATCCCGGGATTTTTGGTACCAGAGACTTGGTGAGTCGGCCCCTTTGGTGGCCTACTTTGTCTCGTGACGTCAGGGAATTTGTGCAGTCCTGTGGGATTTGCTCTCGCTCCAAGCCTTGCTCTCGCTCTAGAGGTTTGTTAATGCCATTACCTGTGCCCAAGAGGCCAAGGACCCATATCTCTATGGATTTTATTTCCGACCTCCCTGTTTCTCAGAGAATGACCGTTATCTGGGTGGTCTGTGATAGGTTTTCCAAGATGATACATCTTGTGCCATTACCTAAGTTACCTTCGTCCTCCGAATTGGTGCCTTTGTTCCTTCAGCACGTGGTTCGGTTACATGGCATTCCGGAGAACATTGTGTCTGACAGAGGAGTCCAGTTTGTTTCCAGATTTTGGAGGACATTTTGTTCTAAACTTGGTGTTCAATTATCTTTCTCCTCTGCTTTTCATCCTCAGAACAATGGACAAACCGAGAGAACAAACCAGACCTTGGAGACTTATTTGAGATGTTTTGTGTCTGCTGATCAAGATGACTGGGTCTCTTTTTTGCCTTTGGCTGAGCGTGCTCTTAATAATACGGCTAGCTCTGCCACCTTGATGTCTCCATTTTTCTGCAATTTTGGGTTTCACCCTCGATTTTCTTCGGGACAGGCGGAGGCTTCTGTCTGTCCGGGTGTTGACTCTGTTGTGGAGCGAATGCAGCAGATTTGGGACCAGGTAGTGGAGAGGTTGTCTCTCTCTCAGGAGAAGGCCCAACTGTTTGCCAACCGGCATAGGACTGATGGTCCTCGGTTTAAAGTGGGGGACTTGGTTTGGTTGTCCTCAAGAAATATCCCTATGAGGGTTGCATCTCCAAAGTTTAAGCCTAGGTTCATTGGACCTTATAAGATCATGGAGATTCTTAATCCTGTTTCCTTCCGTTTGCTTCTTCCAGAGACATTTAAGATCCATAACGTGTTCCACAAGTCCTTATTGAAGAGGTTTGTCGAGCCAGTGATTCTTATGGCTGCGCCTCCTGACCCTATTTTGGTTGAGGGCAATCTGGAGTATGTGGTTGAGAAAATATTGGATTCTCGTTTTTCTAGACAGAAACTCCAGTATTTGGTTAAGTGGAGAGGTTATGGTCAGGAGGACAATTCTTGGGTGTTTGCTTCGGACATCCATGCTAGGAGACTGATCCGTGCCTATCACCGAGCTCATCCTGATCAGCCTGGTTGCACAAGTGAGGGTTCGGTGACCCCTCCTCAAGGGGGGGTACTGTTATGAATGTGCTAGAGATGGTTTCTGAGCAGAGGCTCCCTCTGGTGGTTACAGACAGTACTGAAACTTTCAGCGAGGAATGGCAATCTGGGATCACGGACTGGTCTGATATAAGGGAGGTTCCCTCCCATGATGGTTGCCGGTGATCAATTGTTCTTGTCTCAATTGTGGTTCCTGGTTCATTTGGAAGTTTGCTGAGTCTTGCCTGCATCTTCTGCTATCAGATAAGATATTTTCTGCTTTTATTTTTGTGCTTGCTTTTTGCATTGTTTCCTGCACTTCTGTGAAGGTCAGCCTGGTCCCCTCCGGGGGCTTGTGCTCCTCTCAGTTTATCTGAAGCCACTGTTATTTGTTTATTTGCTTTTTCCTGTTTTTTTCAGTGGCTGCGGCTTAGTTTTGTTACACCAGAGATCTGATTTAGGTGGTAGAGATCGTGTGATCTCAGGTGTTTTTGCAATCAGAAGAGTTGGTATTTTTTAGGGTTTTTTTTGGATTGCAGTGAGTATCCTTTCCTGTGCTTTTCTGTCTAGACAGATTGGGCCCCAGCGTTTGCTCATTTTATTTTCTGTCTGTGTCCGTGCTTCTTCTTGTCTAACCACCATTACATGTTTGGGGGCTTCCTATTTTCTTTGAGGATCTGCTCCAGGGCAGATAGCTTTCATCTTTCTGCCTTTAGGTGTAGTTATCTCTCAGGCTGTGACGAGGTGTTTAGGATCAACGTAGGAACGCTCCACGGCTACCTCTAGTTATGTGGTTAGCTCAGGTTACTGCAATCCAATAGGTTCCAGCCTCTCTGCTGTATTGCCGTTTTTGCTTATTCTCCTCAGCTACCAAAACATAACACTAACCCTGCGTTGACTGTGTAGTATGTTGCCCACGGAGAGATAGAGCGGGCGTTCAGTGGTATGAGCCCTGGTCCATGCAGTCTTTGTAAAGGCAGCCAGGCCAGCGGACAAGAGAGCATGCCTACAAAACTTTCCCTTAGAGGTCAATAACATTTTCAGAATATTGTTTTCAGAGGTTTCTGTGGCTGATGTAAAGCATATCTGAAAGCTGTCAACAACATCTCAGGCAAGATGTTTTTTCACATAATCACGTACAGAAAATAGAATTAAAAAAACCTACTATCAATAAATACAATTAGAAAAGGAAAATAGATTAGGTTTTACTATCCAGTTTGCATTATTAAAAAATATATACATAATAAATTCCCTTTAAAACACTTAGAGCATAAATAGCTGAAACTTATTAAAGTAACAATAGCAAACATATTTGTATTTGCTACTCCAGAGCACTATTGTCATGGGTTTACCATGACAGAGGGAGGCAGAAGACTGCGCTTTCTGATTTTTCCTACTCCTGCACTAATTAAAAGCACTTCATATAAAACAGTGCAGGTTACGTCTAGCAATGCAGAGGATAACCTATTTCAGTTAAGAGCTCCTGGAAGATTGCCTGCATTGATGCTTTCAGCTGTTCAAAGTTGACCACTCCCTTTTCCTATTTAAACTGGTCACTGGTAATCAGGAAATGCCAGAGTTAGCTTCATGCTGCATGGTTCAGGAGCTTAGAGGAGTTTGGTTGTGGATTCTTTTGGTGGATTTATCTAGTTGCTTAGCTTTGGTTGTGGGCAAATCCAGTTCTTCTCCTTCTTTGGTTTTTCCCTTCCTTCACTCTCCAATGTATCCCCCCTCTTGTTTTTGTAAGCTTAATTGCATGATTGGTGTTTTCCTTTAACCCTGTATGTATTCCCTTGACAGTCTGGTTGGTGTATTTCCATATACTACCGCTCCCCGCTTCCCTGGGTGTCAGAGAGAAATAGACTAAGGGTGGATTCAGAAGTAATTCAGGGAACAGGGATAGATAGGGTGGCCCCTAGCGCTAGGGACAGGGTAGTAGCCACTGGCCCAGGGATACCCGACAACAGAGTTGTGACAACAATAGAAAGAACTGAAAGAAGTTAAAAATATGCAGTAAGTCAATTATATCAGAAGCATTCTTGTACCAATTTCACTTCTGTTCATGTAACTAGCTTTCCTTGAAAAATTGTAATTAAACTGTTCTTTATTTTTGGCCTCCATTTAATTTCTTTGTTAAGGATTATATCACCACTAAATTATTGAAAGTGTCTGTCCTTCATTATCTGTTCAGGATTGCACTGCTCCTCAGCCAAGCCACAGTTTGAGCCATTGGCACTGATGATGAGAGGGATCAGGAGCTAACAAGTTGCTCCACCGATCCCGATCAACTTCAGTGAAGTGCTTTCAAAGTCTATAGGAAAATACTTGTAAGCACTGTGTATGTTCAGTTAAAAATGTTACATTACAGCAGCGAACAGAGTCCTAGGCAACACGCTATAAAAAATAAAATTAAAAATTTTAATTAAAGGGAGTAAGAAGGGGAATTTTAATAAATAGTAAATTATAAAAAAAAATGTTAATTTTAAATTAATGTCCTAATAATGCAATAAACCCATATTAAATGGTAAACCCACGTCCCATAACAAACTGAATTACAACAATTAACCCTAGGTAAATGTAAAACTTGGGTAAAGAAAAAGGGTTTCAAAAAACTGTATATGTAATAAATATATATTTTATTAAATTATTACTTTTATAAAAACATATGAAAGGTGCAGAAAAAGGATGAAGATGGAGGGTGGGGAATATACAATTAAATTTTTGCAACAGGTAAGTATTACAACTTTCTCAGATTGCATCAACTGGACATAATCACATAAAAATAATTCTAGGTTCAAAGTGCATAATAATTGTAGAGGTGGAAAATCAAAAATGACATACTAATTAATGTTGTAAACAATAATCTCTATTGCACTGGACCTTAAAAATATATATTTAATTAGTAATGCAGTCCTTTCCCTTTAATGTTATGCCAGACGAGGATTAATAAAAGCTGTGGTTAGGGTACACATAAAAAAAGAAAAAAGTAAAAGCCAAAACAATGTGCACAGATGCTCTATTGCTTGTTAATAAACGGTTCATATGGTGCATAGTAAATAAGTGGATAACAATTTTGTATAAATGATTTATAACCAAATATTATTCATTGCACAGAACCCATGCATCAATTCTATTGCACATAACCCTAAAAATCAAAATACAGTATATAGAGGTAATAGCCTATACCTTCCTATTTATATCATTGCCCAAAGGACAGCTTACACTCTATATATAGAGGCAGCATAACAAATTCAAAATGTGAGCTGTCACAAAGAGGAGAGCATATTAATGCTGAAGTTTGTTACCTGAAGTTATAAGCAGTATGAAGGAGATTCAATACACCGGTCCGTCTGCTCTCTGGGGCAGAGTGAGAGGTGTGTTGAATCTCCTTCACACTGCTTATAACTTCAGGTAACAAACTTCAGCATTAATATGCTCTGGGGCAGATACTTATTCTTTTTTTCATCAGCTAGAAAGACAAGTGAACAAGCTTAATTGTCAGTTACTTTGGGTTATTGGGGTCTATGGATAAACTTGATGTATGTGTTGGGAGTTTTCCCAGCAAATAGTTGACAACCAGACAATAATAAAAAATGCAGAATAAAATCATCCTTCCATAGCAGCTGTAAAATGATCATCGTTGCTGGTACAGTGATAACTAATTTGAAAAAGTATTTACATACCTAGTTAGGAGCATTATAGGAAACGCCCTCGTTTTGGGCTTAGTAAAACGAATGTATATCTGCAGCGCTGACTGTTTGTTCTTAGGAATTATATTAAACTGGTGGAAATTTATTTTGTCCCGAAATAAAATATACTGAGTTTTATTAAAATGTTCATTCTGTAAAATAAATATGTTCATGCTTATAAAATACATATTGCAGTAGTAATTCACATAAAAAACAGTGGTTACATTTACTTAACCCATCTAACCATGTCTTCCCTCGCACCTTACAAAAAAACATATATACTATATAGTGTATTTTCATTTTTACATGTCAATGATTTCACTATTCCAAATACTGGTATCACCATTATGAAGTATTGGCATCACATCTGTCTAAAACTATAAACCAGTGGCCCCCAACCTTTCTTACTTTGAGAGACACACTCAGTTCTGAGAAATAGTTGAAATCAACATTATCCCTCAACGTAGTGTCATCAAAGTCCCGCATTACCCAATGGACCAAAGCTGCCCCCCAAAGCAGATTGTGCCACCCTCTCTTATAGGCAGTACACTTACATTCAGGGATTCACACCTTACCCCTATTTGCAATTCTCACATGAAACACTCCCACCAAACAATTGCATCCATCATCACCACCCCTCTAATTAAAAGTATCATATTATGTACAGCTTACGATATTTGTTTCCCCTATTGCCAGTATATGCACATTCAGAATGGCAATTCTGTGTGGGGCTACTTACAGAAGTTACAATCTGCTGACATTATGTTCATAGCTGTTGGCTGGACCTATGTGCTAAATATAACGGGCCCATGAGCCACAGGTTAGGGACCCATACTTTAAACACTAGTTTAAAAACTTCACATCATTAGCACATTTTTGCAAATCTAATTTTCATTTATAGTCTAAGACAATAAATATCTTACCTGATTTTTGTTGTTAATTTCCATGGTGACTGGTGTTACAATATCTCGATCACTCAGCTTTTTACTAGTAGAGCAGTCAAAAAGACTAAGGCTTGTAAATTCACCATTAACCTAAGAGAGTATATACAGTAACAGCTATTATTTCTAATTGCACCCATTGTCAATATGTAATAAAGTGTAGTGATAAAAGTATGCTCCATGCTAAAATGCCTGTTTTCATATAATTATTTTGAATTACATGTTGGATGCAAGCTGTGTACTGTAGAGGGGTATAATTTCATGTTAGGCTAGTTTCATACATCAAAGAATTAATTGGTCATGAGTCTCCCGAATCCAAACTCAACAATCTCCTACTGTATATACCTAAGAGGCTGTGGAGCTTGAAAATATGGATATGTAAAAATGGCACTAACACATTGATTTTGAAAATATGTGAAAAGAAGACAAATTCATCTATGGGAACCGTTGCTAGACTCAAATATTTAGAAGACAAAGTCAGGCAGCTAATAAGGTATCCCTTCTCTTGCTGTTCTAGGCTATTCATAAGGCACTTTGTGACACATCTGTGTGCATATTTGTGATGATTAGATAATTTTGTTAGACTAGTTAAAGGGAACCTTTCATGTAGAGAAAAGCTATTTTAATGCAGATATAGAGTAAGTCTGCAGGAAAATAGCATTACTATCTTGCCTAGTAGCCTTATTGAAGCAATGGCTATAGGGAGAAAATTAACTTATATCCTCCCTGTAGCCACTTGTTTTGAATCATAGAGGTAGTGCAGGGAGTGGTTAAAGTCGCCCCTGACTATTCAGTGAACTCTGTTGTAATCACTCCTTGGTACATTTTAATCTACAGCCTGCTCTGCATGCAAATGTCTCATACACACGCTGCAGGGTGCAAATCAAAGAGTGAGTAATATCAGTGCACTGTGTAGTGATCGGTGACTGTAACCTCTCCCTGTGTGGCCACAATGGCTTAAAGCAAGCGATTCCTGGGAGGATATGTTTTCTCCCTGTAGCCGATGCTCCAGTAAGGCAGGTAGACATGGTTTTAATACTATCTACCTGCAGATTAACTCTATGTCTGCATGTTAAATTGCATTCTTGGATATGACAAGTTCCATTTTAACATTATTTAACTGTTTGCAAATAGCATTAATCTACATAAAAGGTTAAGTAACAGCATTGTACTTGACTTATAATGTACAGATTCTGAGTCACAGCCTGTATTATAATGCAGGAATGCATCTACAATTCTTCAGGTGAACAACTCTGTAACTGAAATTCCCAGGTTATAATACTAGTGCAGCCCCCGTCCGGTGATACATTGTTTCTGAAGCTACCATTAATTTCTAGTGAAGTTACAGAAACTGCAACCCAGCTGCACTTGGCTGTTTGCATAACTCATGTGAATGAAGCCTTTAAGCTCTAACATGTAAGGATGATACAGAATTAACCCTGCAATGTTTGTACAAAGCTTGTATTGGTAATTTGCATCCTGGGAAGTTTAGCCATTACAGGTGCATTATATTGTAATGTAGTAAAAGCTAAATCTAGCACATTATAGGATACCAGCTTAACGGTTAGGGCTGTATTTGTCAGAATACTTATTGGCTATTTTCACTTGCAACCAGCAGAATTTTGAAACAGGCGAATGAGCATATATTGACTTACCTCAGAAGGCAATTTGTCCCAAAAGTAGGGTTTTTTCTTAAAAGATTTTAGCAGGCTTATGTAACATTTCATACTGGTGTTTTGTCTTCCATTTCGACTATCCAATATTTTTGGCAAATAAAACGTTGAGTTTCCAATCTTTAGGATGTTATTATGCGCATTTTCATGCACATTGGTCTGAAGTTCTAACAAATTTGTGCTAACTGTAAACCGATTTTCCTTATTTAACATAATGAATTTCTGAGGACAAAATGAAAAAAAGGACACTTGTAATAGTATAGTAAAAATTTTATAACAATAATAATAATAATAATACACTGCAGAATGCAAATACATAAAATCATTCAAATCAAAGTTTTGAACAGAAGTCAGTGAAATCATAAATGTTCATGTTTTATTTAGCTGCAGCCAGGAATAAATAAAAACAGAAAAAACAACTACGGTACTTCATATGAAGCATAATGCTGTAAAGCAAATGAAGATTCAAAGTATTACTTTGTTTAATGGAAACCACAGATAAGCTCATAAATGCTTAAATTCACAGTGCAGACAGTAGACAATAACTTTACTAGGTTCGTTATAGGCAGTGTGATTGATGTTTAAAAATATAATTTACTTTATGATTCATGGGAGAATTGCAGTGTGTAAAAAATATTTTTTGCTCAGGGCATTTTACTAAAGTCCAAATACATCAAACTATTTAAGGAAGCCCTATCATGAAGTCTGTTTTTTTAACTAAATCTGTATGTACATGCATGTAGTGTAGTGTGTATGAATTAACATACTTACCTACCACCGCCTTCTTTGGATTCAGAACCATTTTGCTCCTCTTCTCAGTGACATCACAGCTCTGCAGACTCCCTGGGTAATGCTGTACTCTGTTAAGGGTATGCCACACTGAACAATATCGCTAACGGGATCGCTAAAAAACGTCACTATATAGCGATCCCGTTAGCGATGTTGTTCAGTGAGGCAGCTGCCAGCGACGAGCTTCCTGCTGTGATCTCGCTCGTCGCTGGAATCGTTCCGGACCCTATTTTCTCGTCGGCGCTCCCGCTGGGTAAGTATATATCGCTAGTGTGGCACCTTTTCTTAGCGATTTAGCGGTACTTTTGTACCGCTAAAGTCGTTAAGAAGATCGCTAACGGCGATAGCGTCGTTAACTATATCGCTAAATGTGGCCGCACTTAGCGATATAGAAACAATCCCGCTAGCGATCGCATTAGTATGCGTCGTTATCGTGATCGCTAGCGGGATTGTTTAGTGTGGCAGTACCTTTAACCCCGCAGTGGCTTTCTCAATGTACGCTTATGGATGAGGCTCCATAGACTTACATTGTAAAAGAGACTTCTGATTCACACAGAGCACATTTAGTGAGCAGGATAGTTTGAGGTGCGGTGATGTCACTGACAAGGGGATCAGAATGATGCTGGATACATTCACATATACACAAATTTATAAAAAAAACCTTGATGGGATTGCTTCTTTAACCCACCCAAAGTAAAATCATTTTTTAATGGTGTACTTCAACCATGGAGATAGCACATTCATTAATATCCACAGAAACAATAAAATTAGATCTCTGTGATCCTCAACTACTAACAGGTTAGATGTCAATTGTCCCAAACAAATGACACATGTACTACCAGCTGGCAATTTGTGGTGGCTGCTGATTGTCGTCTTTTGCAAAATGAAGGTAATATGATAGCTAGTCTTATGTCAATATGCAAAAAATATTTCTAGGGATGGCATGCCAAAATTTAGGGGTAAATAAAATTAAAAAGCATGGAACACATGAAGTTAAGGGAAAAAGTATTGAATATATGAAGAAAGATAGGTGCAAAAAGCCATGGAAAGTCATACACCAGCTGAAATCTATCAGTAGCTAGAAAGAAAGCCAGCCACTTAGCGAGAAATAATATCAGCTGGTTCAACTGGTGGCCTATAAAAAGGTGTCTCAATGGCCACACAATAAATATCTCATGATGGGTAAAACCAGTGAGCTGTCTCAAGACTTTCGCAACCTTATTGTTGCAAAACATACTGATGGCATTTGGTTGCAGAATTTCTATATTACTGAAGGTAATATGTCATTAAAAAAAACCTTAAAAATTAAAAATTTGATAGATATGCATTAAAAGAAAACGGACAATAGAAACAAAAAAAGTATTTCTTGATAATAAGGCAACACTATCACACCCTAAATAACCTTACTTGACCACAGAGTTGGCACCCTATGTAATGCAAGAAATGGCACCATTGCTCCATGACAGCAATATCTGTGTGTCCCTATATGACCCTATATAAATGGGTGATGAATGGACAAAAGAACTGACACATTCTTGAATACATCTACTGCCATCGACCTTGAAGCTGTCATTACCAACAAAGGTTTTTGTACGTAATATTAAATACATTTCAGTAAGCATGTTCAATACTTTTTCCCTATGTCATTTCCCATCACTACACAACTTTATTTATGGACATCTGTGGTTTGATTTCTTTGCCTCTGCATTGCTACCAATATCTGGTGAGAATTTCATGTGAGAAATGTAGTTATTTAAAATTGATGACGTGTTTAATACTTATTTCACCTGCTGTATCCCATATATGAAGGTAAGGTGGAACTTAGCTCTATATATACTATATGTGTGGGGGAGCGGGCACTGATCTCTATAGAAAAAAACATCATGTAAAATAAAAGAAGAAAACAGCCTGGTCTAATGCAGTTCTCTGTACAATCTGGTCTTCTGTGATGATCAAATAAGGCTACACAGCCAAAAATTGACTTCAGGCTTTTCCTGAGGATTACCTGTTTATCCACCTGCCGAAATTCTGCAACATAGGAGTTTGTCACAGATTTTGACACTTCTGTGAAACTCAGTATGGAAAATCTACAACAAAACCCACAACTCTAATCAGCATAAATGCAATGGATTTAAAGGGAACCGGTCACTAGAGTCACGCTGAACCGAACCACTTTCAACACAAATTAGAGCCTTGCTGTGTAATTGGTTGCTTGAATATTTCAGAGAAAATGTAGTGTCAGGATTTTGTTGTCCTTCTGTGGATTGATCACTAGTGGCTACTATTTTTACATTTGTGCTGCAATGCTACTCCTTACCACTGGAGGCTGTTATTGTGATTGTGCAATGACTCTTTTCCAATATGGCAGATATAGAACCTGTGAAACCCATCTTGTTTGGGTCTGCTTAAAGCCACATGGAACATTCACTTATTGCTTGAATATTGTGTCTAGCAGTAGTCTAGTTCCAGTCTCCAGCTCTTGAACTGTCTTACCAAGACTGTCGTTATTCATCTGCGGATTGTGTCTACAATTCCCACTGCTATGTCCAAGTACTTCTACCACTGCTTGCTGAACCCTGTTCGTGCTCCTCCAGCCAATACTTTCCACTAGTATCATAACAGAATACTCTAGCCTTACTATAGAGTCCCCCGAGAGATCAAGTGTGGAGGTTCATTTAAGCAAAATGAATTGTTTGCTTTCTAACATCTATCCAGACATGCAAAAATTGTATACAGAATATGAGGGACTTGAAACCCAGACATCTCATAGCATTCAAGTCTTTGGACAAGCTGTAATGATATGCAGAATGTTGTTGGTCAGCAAGCAAAGCAGATCCTCCAGTTAAAAAATGAAGGTACAGCTTTGACCCTTCCACCTACCCTTCCACTCCCATCTTTCAGGTTCGGTGGAGACCATAACAAATATTTAAATATTTATTGACCATTGCAGATTATACTTCGGTGCACACCAGCTCACTTACCTACTGACAGATAGAAAGTGATGTGTATCATTATGCTACTGACACAAAGCTTTGGTCTGTAAGCTTGATAACTTGGAAGCCTTCCTAGAAGCTATGAGCCAGGTGTTTAATAACCCTAATCATTGTGTAACAGCTTCAGCTACATGGGTGGCTCTATGTCAGGGTAAACGATCAGTCGAGAAATATGCCATGGAATTCAGACAATGGGTGACTGATACTGAATGGAATAATAATGTTACAAAATTATATATTTTTAAGAACAAACTCTCCAGCAGTCTTAATGATGAACTAGCTATTCCGGATGCTCTCAGAAATCTTGATGACTTCATACACCATTGTATTTGAATTGACAGCCTATTAAAACGTGAAAATGACAAGAGGAAAGGAGACTTCGGGAAACTCAGTGTCTCTATTTTGGCAAGTTTGACCATTTTCTCATCAAATGTTTCTCTTGTTTTCATAAAACGGCAGTAGCACATCCCAACTTTTCTAGTGAAGAATCAGTCTTCTCTGAACCAGCACCTACAGTGAATGCTGTCATCCGTTCAATTTCTTCTCTTGCAGCCAACATTAAAAAAGAAAAAAGAAAACAAGGATTCTCATTGCTTCATTTCTATGAAGTTTCATGTTGATTCTCAGTGGATTTCTACAACTGCCATGACTGATTCAGGATCAAATGCAAATTTTATGGACATTTCTTTTGCTTAAAAACAAGAGATAAAAATTCAAAACAGACTTTTCATCTATTATTATGGAAACTGTTGATGGATGCCCACTAAGCTCAGGACCAGTTAATCAAGAGATCTTATCTTTCTTGTTAATCTCATCTCCGCATTTTCCAATCATAGTGGGATTGCCATGGCTACAAACTCAAAATCCGACAATTAATTGGAAAACCAAAGAAGTGTCTTTTCCATCTGCTGTTCACTCCCCACAGACTTCATCAAATGAAAAGGTTATAGATGATCCTGAACAATCTTCCCAATTAACAAAGAAAGGTATACCGTTTGTTTGGTCTCCTCAAGCACACAATACTTTTTCATGCCTGAAGACGAAGTTCACTATAGCTCCTATTCTGATTCAGCCCAATCCTGAACATGCCTTTATTGTAGGAGTGAATGATTCAGACGGTGCAGATGGAGCCATTCTATCACAAAGAATGGGAATAAAAGACTTGTTACATCCTTGTGCTTATTTTTCCCGAAGTTTGATGGTCTCAGAAAGAAACTATGATGTGGGGAACAAGGAGCTCCTAGCTATGATTGCTGCTTTCAGGAATGGGGACCACATTTAAAAAAAGCAGCTCAACAAATTGTTGTTCTAAGGCTGGTTTCACATTTGCGTATCGGTGCGCAGCGTTTGATCCGCATAGATCCACATGCGTCATGCGTACATATCTTTAACATGGTGTACGCAGGGATATGCATTTGCATGCGTTCGCGTACGCATGCGTCGTTTTGTGGTGTACAGCGATGTCCAGCGAACACAACATGTTGCATTTTTTAAGCATAAAAATCCGTCAAATATGCGCAGTCATGCGCATGCCGATGAGTGCGTAAAAAAACACATTGATGTCTATGGGAATGCATTAGTACGCAAGGACATATGCATGGATGCCTTCGATGCACATGCAGACTTCGTACTGCACATGTCTAGGAACTGATTACAGCACCTGGAAATATCGAACGCATGCGCATAAACAACGCAAACTCATGCAAAAACGTAGACAAACGCATACACACGCCTTTTTGGGCGTCATATGTAAGATGATTCAGATAAAAATCACTGTGTAAACATGCGTTTGCATATGCAGATGATACACTGCGCACATATACGCAAATGTGAACTTAGCATAACTGACCATAGCAACTTTGAATTTGTCAGATTGACCAAGTGTTTGAAATAACACCAAGAAATCAGAATGGACAGCACAGCTGAGAAAACTCCAGGAATAATTTCTAATCCTTGGCACTGGTTCAGGGATTTCGGGTGCCACACAAAAAACTATTGCAGCAAATCACCATATCCAACAAATGAAGTGGCTTCAATTCCAAATTGATCCTCTGTTAAGTAAAATACAAACACAATGAGATAGTCTTTTTTGAATTTTCTGGAATTTTTTTCCTAGATGCAGTGTTTACTCTTCTCTTCCTTTTTATTTTTATTCCATGTGAAGATGTTACCAGAATCAAAATAACTTTTGTCACTTATGAATTTGTCACGTTTGCGTTGCTTAATGTCTGATTGAATGAAAATCAATTTCTTGCTTAACTTACTATCAAAAGACAACCACTGATTATCGGTGAAACGGGTGCAAAGTTCACCTTTAGTTTTAATCAATTCTTGATTTACCTCTGCATAATTTTGAAGATTATATTTAAGGACCAAATTCAAAAGATCTCTAGAACATTTCAAAAATATACTGTCCCATTCATCCAAAAAAGATTTGTTGTCTTTGAAATAAGAAATCTCCTTATATACTCTAAGACCTCGAGGCACCCTGCCACAATCATTATAAGACTTCAGCGAGTTTTTAGTCCAAAAAAGTCTTACCTCAGGCTCTGCTAGATTCCCGGCTTTAAATTCCAGGGATTTAGTGCTGTGTGTCTGTAACTCGTCATGTTGTTCGCATTCCAGAAAATATGACTCCACATTAGTCCTTCCTGCTTGTAAACTGTAAGGTTGAACCAAAGCCACTGGCTCCACATCAAGGAGCTCCAAGACACATCAAATTGCCGTGTAATCTGTCCGGAGTATAAGCCAACAGCATGCTCGATTGTCCCAAACTAAATTCTATTCAATTAAATCACACCAAGAAATCAGAATGGACGGCACAGCTGAGAAAACTCCAGGAATAATTTCTTATCCTTGGCTTAAATTACCTCCAAGGTGGGAGATTTACATAGATTGTTACTCAGGACAGAAGCTTGTTGGATCCTACGTACTAAAGCACAAGGTGCTATGGGATTTAATGATAAGAACAAAAATTCTGGCACGTCTACAGACCTGTTACTGACACAGATTTGGGCTTGGTTCAGACATGCCGGTCTAGGATACTGGATCAGGGATTAGCCGCACACGAACCAGGGAACAATGTTCAGGCACTGGCCGCTCACAGACCTGGGGACGAGGTTCAGACACTGGCCACTCCACGACTAGGGAACTATGGATACAGTACTGGCCACACTGGGACAAGTGGACTATGGACACAGGACTGACCACTCCAGAACCAGGGAACTTCGGATACATGACTGGCCACGCCGGAACTAGGGGACTTCGATTATAGGACTGGCTACACTAGGACCATGGATACAAGTCAAGGACACTGGCCTCACCAAGACTATGGGACCTCACAACTCACTAGTTGTACACCTAACTTACTAATGACTCCTGATGTCGCTTGGCGACTCCCTAGGGAAGAGGGAGTTTTTTATACAAGATGCCTCCCAGCTATTGGTTGGGAGCAATCTTGCAGGTGTACTATTTATGCTAAATCAAAATAAGAAGGGAAGAGTGGATATGGAAAGTCAGCTCACCACGTCCAGATGCATCTTGTTAAGTTGAAGTTCATAGCACAGAGCCGTCCTAGTCTGGCACGTGAACAATAAATGCACCAAGAAACAAAGTTTTCTCCAGTGATGACCAAAACAGGTGGAAAATAAACACTTGTTTTTATTGATCCAATGTTAAAACATATATGTGTTGGTCACCATGAGATATCCATAGCAAACAAACCGACGCGTTTCAGCTAAGAGCCTTAATCATGCTGAGGGTATTTAGCAAAATGCATGTTGCCCCTTTAAGAATGGAAAAGCTCATGCACGCATGTGCTGGGCATACCACCGGGACAGTGGCATACACACAGGAATCAGGAAGCAGGGGCATGCCGGGGACCGTGGCGAGGGCCGGGGCAGTGAGTAAATTGGCGTCCCAGAGTGGAGGGAGAAAGGGACATCATTCACAGGCGCCGATAGAAGCGCTACATAAACCTCTCCATTCTTTGGAGGTGGAAAAACTTGCAAAATCAGCAGAGTATCAAATAGATATTTTCGTCACTGTAGTTTGAAAAGCCAGCCAGGAACTATAGGGAGAGTTATGACTAGACTGGCACCATTCATGGCCAGCTTCTTACTGCACTGATCTAGTTAATTCACAGGTCTCCCCTATGTGTGCAGATAAAGAACTGTCAATCAATTGGAGCAGAGCAGGAAAAATGCAGACAGTGGTGGCACCGAAATAGTCTTGTCTCTCCCCATAGTCCTCATACAGCTTTTCAAACTATGTTTTCTCTGAAACTGCAGCATTTCAAAGAAAAACATACCTGGCTGCAATTGCGTAGCCAAGTTCTGATTAATACTGTCTGTGGCTCAAGGAGGAAAAAATTAGTGACAAGTTCCCCTTAAAATCTGCAATGCTGGCTAGTTTGCGCACAATTATTATTTTATTAGTTTGTGAAATTATATTTGATAAAATCTTTGCTGTTTTACGAAATCTACATATTTTTTCATGATGAGTGAAAATCAAGCAAAAAAAGTATATTCATGCAACCTAAATGCAATGTGTGAAGAAGGGCATGCACTAACATTTTAGTAGATTAGGGGTTGAGAAAAGTAAGGACTCTGGAAATATTTTTGAGTTAGAGGCGGCAGATGGTGGAAATAGCTTGTATGTGCGCTTTGAAGGACAGGGCAAAGGGTTACTCTTAGGCAGCGGAATTCCGTCACAGGTGAAAGCATGATGCTGTTTGTTGTTTATTGTAATAGATTGGGTACAAAAGTTTTGTGTAATGAAGGAAAGATGATGAGTTACGTTTTGTCCACACTGAGCTTTAGGAAGCGCAATGAGAAGAAGGAAGGTATAGTTAATAGACACTCAGTAATTCTGAACAACAGAGAGGTGACGACTGGGCCAGAGAGGTAGATCTGAGTGTCTTCAGCGTATAGAGGATACTGAAAGCCATTGGACTTTACGAGATGTCCCAGGAAATGGGTTTAGATGACATAGTGGTCATGTCACAACACTTTCCTGTCACTAACACTAGGGGGCGCCCTAGCTCGCCCTGCTCCCCGGGATAATTCAGATGGCGAAGATGCTGGGGACTCCGCCATTGCCTTATGTCCTGAGTTAGCCTTCCTTCTGTTCTCTTCCCTCACCCAGAGTAAAGGGGGAGCTACTGTGCACCGTAGTACACCAACCTGACAAACAAGGCAACACAAACAAGGGTTAATAGAAAACTCCAGGCATACAAAATATTCACTCACATATACAGAGGAATGCACAGGGGTGTGAAGGTAGGGGACTAAACCAAAAGAGAGAAGAATAAGGAATTACCACACATACAAACCAAGCATCAGTCTGTTAGGCTTCAGGATTCTCCCGCTGCACGGGATAGATCCCAAGCCTTGTCTGCTGCAGTGGTCTCCCATTCTAACTCGGCCACTGGGATGACTGCTCAGCACAGACTACACTTCTAGAGCCTTGCCCAGGCTTGTGCTGCATATGTTGTTACTGCTGGATCTACAGCTAAGCCTATGGTGACTACTGGTTTACACATGCAGCGTTCTGCTCTGCAGCCTAAGTCCAGATTTCACCCAACTGAGCATGTCCGTGATGTGGCACCATCTCATTGGTGCTCGGATGTCAGCTGCTCTGGTGATATGGCAGCTTCTGATTGGTCCACAGGGAAGGTCCTGTCTGGATGGACATGAGCCTGGTCGTCAAAAGGTCCTCAGAAGCGCACGCCAGTGCGCTATTATCATTTTGTGTTGTGGGTGTGAGTGGATACTCTGCCACTCTGTGTGCACGTGTGTGACTTAGTTTTTGTCAGGCAGTGTAGAGCGTGAACTCCCGCTTGGCTCGGTATCTGTTTCCTGTCCTGTGTCCGGTTAGCACAGCAGAGTCACAGAACGAGCACAAACACCAGCATAGTGGGTGTGCGAGCTATAGGGACCCCACTAGGGTCTCGCTTGCTGTACACCTGTGAAGTCGAACAAGGTATTGCTTCTAGAGCAGTGCTATAATGTCACTCTGTGGAGTAACTGAGCTTTCTACTTAGTTTTTGTGAACTGAGTGACGTTTAACTCAGTGTGTTTATAGTTTTGACTCGCAGCCTTGCTCCACCATTGTTCTTTAGTAACATCTCTGCACGGTGGACCCCGGGTTGCGAACGCAGTTTATTATTATTTTTATTTAGTGCGTTCCGCCAACCCCAATACAGTCACTAATAACACTTTCAACTCTCCTTCTCATATATACTCCTCTCCCTCTGTTAGCCATGCAGCAAATGCTTGCTCTGACAATGATTTGTAACAGAGCCAAGATTATAAAGGAGAAGGGAGTGGCTAACCAAGCTCAGCTGTTATCACAGAGATTTCCAACATTGCTGATTAAAAGTGAAAGTGGCCGCAGACAAAAAATGTATTTAAAGTCAGTCTTTTTTACATCGCCCCCCGAAGAAGCGAGGTGCGAAACGCGCGTCGGGGTCTCTAGTGCGTCATAGACAACGTCACAATTTGGTAAGGATGCCTAAACTTTGCATTTTTGAAATTGTCCATTAGGGACTGTTTACACATGTATAATTATGAGTGGACCTGATGCTTAGTTGCCTGATATAGAGAAGATTCGACACTTGCCATTATATAGATATGCTTATTATTATTTGTATGGGCAATTGCTAGCATTTGAGTCCTTCATTATGTTATAGGCTGACTTTAAATACATTTTTTGTCTGCGGCCACTTTCACGGTCACATCATCTGCTTGCTACTGTTTTTATTCTTGTATCATTCTATTGTTATTATTGTTATGAGATTTGCATGTTGTGTCAATTTATATCTAATAAAAATTGTATTTTTTACTTACTTATAATACATGTTACTTCTCTCATTCCCTTATTTGATTGTTATTCTGGGGAGATGTAAGCCCTCAGTGGTTTCTTTGATGCATTTGATTATATTAGAGGGTTTTTCCTGCTTTGAATATGGTAGATGTAATACTCCATAAACCAGGCTATGTGCTTATGTCTTATATGCTGTGTGTTTCCACAGTTTTTTTTGCTTGGAAATATGGACTTTCAGACACGTGACAAGGCGTGGCTGAGTAAATTGGAGCAAGTGTTTGGTGATGTTCAGACCGTGGGTCCGCATTCTAACTCCAAGGATATCAATGATCAGATTACAAGGCTTAAGTACCTCACAAACAGACGCAAGAAGTGGTGGTGGAATAAGTCCTTTTTGGAACGATATATAACTATGGGTTTAATTCTCCATGGATTACGTGTACAGGTATTCCCGTCCTTTCCTATTGAGGATGAATTGGTAAAACAACGCTGGGAGGATTTGGCCTCCACATGCTCTAGGGGCTTTATGAGTATATTAATACAACTGAATGAGAGATCCTTCAAGGAAACTGAGATTGAAATAAAACTAATTCAGGATGCACTCATTAAAACCCTATCTCCTGAGACATTGTCAAAACTAAATAGCGACCTGGATTCAGATTTCACCAAATGGGAGAAAGAACTGGTGGAAGCTAAGACTAAGAAATATCAGCGAGACCATATTGATTTCAAAACTAAACGTGTCTATAAATGGCGCCAAACAAATTTTAGTAGGGCTAAACGACACTCTACTGTAACGAACCTGTCAGCGCCAGCGAACTGCCACGGCTGAGCAGGGTGACTCAATGTAATGAACCTGTCAGCGCCAGCGAACTGCCACGGCTGAGCAGGGTGACTCACCCACACTGTGGAAGGGTCCGGGGTCAGATGCCGCAGGGGAGGCTCAGGCACAGGGGACCAGAGCAGCGTGGTGAGAGTAGGCACTGAAAGTAGCAGTAAGCAAATGGACCTGCGATCATGTGACCACAGGGGGCGGGGCCTAGCGTTCTGCTACTGGAGGTGAGTGAGGACTCTCCAGGGATCCTGGATTAGTGAATAGGGAAACTCAGGTCAGACAAACGGGGTTCATACACAGAAAGGACGGCGCAGTACAGAAGGGGCGAGCAGAGAATAGTAAGAACATAAGCCAGGAGTCACACATGGAGATAGCAACGCAGTACAGGAGGGATAAGCAGAGAATTGTCAGGACAAAGGCAAGAGGTCATACACAGATAGCAACGTAGTACAAGAGGGGCAGGCAGAACTCGTAACGGGAACAGAACCAAGTCAAAACCAAGCAAGCATAAAGAATCACAAGCACAAAACACAGGGTCACACACACTCGGCCAAGGGTCAAAGTATAAGCGACAAGGAATGGCCCCACAATGAGGCTATAAGAACCTCCCAGAATCCCAGAGTGAGGCCATCCAAATTAACCCTTAACCTACCTTTTCCCACAAACTCAGCAAACCATGACATGTACAAGTAGTCGTAGAGGTTCTTTTTCCTCAATGTCCTCGGCTGATGATGATACATCTGCAAGCACGAGTACTAACCTCAATTTGACGGAAAGATTGGGTACTGATAAACCTGGGAATTGGCGTAAAAACAAAAATAAACGCAATATTACCCCGCCTCAGTCAAAGGAGAAAAAAAGTAAAGGGAACAAATTGGAGGTAATTAATCTATCTACACATGTGTTGTCCGATGTTCAGTGTGAGGTTCTTCAACTTGGCTTATCTTTAGTCCCAAATAATAATTTTGACTTCTTTACTACAGTAAAGGACTTGCACCTTTTTTTGAGGAAACTCTTGTTGAAACGGATCCACATGAGTAGACCTGGTGTTGAACTAAGTAGTCCTGCTGAACAAGAGGCAATACGTATTCTTGAAGAACTGGAGAGTGAGAGTATGGGCAGCCCCACAGGTAATTTTCCAACCTCCCTTCTCCCAAGATCCACCACATTCCCCCTTTTTCCCTCTGTCTGCAGATTGAAATTTTCTGCAGACTTGTGACTGAGGATCTGAAAAAGGTTCCTAGGGGAAGGACAGGTGATAATTTATCCAAGTCACAGCGACAAGCCTTGAGTCAACTGCGGGCATTGGATGATGTTGTATTTAAACCTTCCGATAAAGGGGGGAATGTGGTGGTCTGGCCAATTAAAATGTATGAACGTGAGGTCTTTAGGCAATTGAAAGATGGGGATGCATATACAACACTATCGTACAATCCTTTCCTGAACTATCAAAAAAGTGTCCTTCAGATTCTATATAAGGCGGTCACGAATGGAATTATTACTAAACAATTACTTGATGGCCTGTTTGTTCAACATCCAGTGGTCCCCACTTTTTATCTTTTACCGAAAGTGCATAAGGATCATGTTGTTCCCCCGGGACGTCCAATTGTCTCTGGCGTGGGAGGGCTATGTGATCCTATTTGTCGATTTATTGAACATTATTTATACCCACTGGTGGAAACTTTGCCCCCCTACGTCAGAGACACCACGGACGTCCTGCGGAGATTAGAGGGCCTTACCCTTGAGCTGGACATGATTCTGGTCATGGCTGACGTAAGAATCTCTTTACACCTGCATTTCACATGAGTCTGGATTCAGAGCCACAGAGTTTTACCTCAAAACTAGCAATCTGGATCCTTCTTTACAGTGTTTGATTTTGGAACTTTTGGAATATGTTCTTTTTCATAATTTTTTTACTTTTAAAGATCGTTTTTTTCTACAGAAGCGGGGCACTGCTATGGGGGCAGCCTGTGCGCCATCTTACGCTAACCTCCTTCTTGGTTATTGGGAGAGGGGTTTGTTTGGGGATGGCGCCCGGGCCGACCTCCATGTGCAGTGCTGGTACCGTTATATGATGATTTACTTATAATTTGGCAGGGTACAGAGGATGATCTCAGTACATTTATGTTTGAATTGAACAGGAATTCATTTAATATTAGACTGACTCATAAGTATAGTAAGCAAAAAATTTATTTTCTTGATATCCAGATTGAGGTTACTGGTGACTCTGTGGTCCAGACCGATGTCTTCAGAAAAGAGACATCAGTTAATGCACTATTGCATGCATCGTCGGCTCACCCTCGCTCCACGGTGCAGGCAGTGCCGATAGGTAAGTTCCTGAGGATCAGACGTCTCTGTTCCACTGCGGAGCGTTTTGAGACTCAGGCTGCTGACCTTCGCTCCCGGTTCCGGGCGCGGGGGTATAGCCGACGATGCATTGAATATGGTTACCAACGGGCTAAATCATCAGACCCGACTCTTTACTGTTGGGCAATAGGATGAGAAGAGATGACAGTTCAAACACCAGGTTCATCTCGACTCATAATAATAGGTGGGGTACCATTAGACAGATTTTGAACAAACATTGGCCCATATTAAAAACAGATTCTGTAATAGGTCGTACACTACCTGATCGGCCGCTTATGAGCGCAAGAAGGAGTAATAACTTCAAAGATTTGTTAGTCAGAAGCCACTATGTTCACCGTCCTTCGCTTCCCTTCTATACGGGTAGGCCACGCATAGGGTGTTATCCATGTGGCTCCTGCCTGGCTTGTAGGAATATTGAAAGATCCTTTTCTTTTACCTCAGCTGATGGCAGTAAAACGTTTCAAATCCGTGAGTACATCTCCTGCTCTAGTGATTTTGTGATATACTATGCCACATGTTCCTGTGACCTGGTATACGTGGGATTAACTTCCCGCGAGTTGCATATAAGGGTAAGGGAACATGTGAGAGACATCAGAGGGCCGCCACTAGTGATGACCTTTTTTCCATGAGGACTATTCCACGCCATTTCAAATTAAAACATGCTGTGACCCTGATTCACTCAAGATAAGGGGCATTGATCGTGTCCATGGGGGAATTAGAGGTGGGAATCTTAAACGTAGATTAGCCCAATTAGAGTGCAAATGGATTGTTAGACTTGGTACTATGACCCCTGGTGGTCTGAATGAAAAATTGGGTTTCTCTTCCTTTCTATAAATTGAGGATACTTTTGAAGCCTTGTATCTGTTCATATCCTTGGAGTTTTGCGTTTTTATGAGTTGATTTTAATTGTGTGTGTTTTTGTTATTACAGTACTGCAGTTTTGGCACATTTTTCCAATCATGTAGCCACCATGAATGGACGCCTTATTACTAAACAGTCCTTTTCCATTTTTCGTACACCACATTTGGTGCCGTCTTATCCTTACGGATGGATTTTGAAGATTTCTATATCAACGGAGTTATTAAAGATTGACATATCTCTGAATGTATTGCATTTCCATCATTTGGGGATAATTTTCATGTTCAGTTGGGTCCGCATATATGTTTGTACACTGTTTGTATATTGTTTAAAATGTCTGGAAAATGTTTCATATAAAATTGTTGTAATTTTGGATAAATGTAGCGAATATTTTGCACTTAAAGCTATTTGAGATGCATTTAGCTTATTTTAATATCTATTTGATTACAGACCAGACTGTGCGCGCGGTGCCAGGGGGCCCTTTCCGCCTGTGTCATAGAAGCATCGCTACAGAGTGATGCGTTCCACTAAGTCACATGAGCGATTGCTCTTGGAACGCATCATCTCTGCGACGCCGGAAGTGACGTTTGTGCGACGGGCGTCCTGTCACTGTGCGCCGTAAACGGGGTCTAATTACTGGGCGTTACTAAAATGATGCGGCGTGTATTTAAACAAACGTGCTATGGCTTTTTTGCATCACCCCCCAAAGAAGCGAGGTGGGAAACGCGCGTCGGGGTCTCTAGTGCGTCGCAGACAACGTCACAATTTGGTAAGGATGCCTAAACTTTGCATTTTTGAAATTGTCCATTAGGACTGTTTACACATGTATAATTATGAGTGGACCTGATGCTTAGTTGCCTGATATAGAGAAGATTCGGCACTTGCCATTATATAGATATGCTTATTATTTTTTGTATGGGCAATTGCTAGCATTTGAGTCCTTCATTATGTTATAGGCTGACTTTAAATACATTTTTTGTCTGGGGCCACATTCACGGAAACATAATCTTCTGCTTGCTACTGTTTTTATTCTTGTATCATTCTATTGTTATTATTGTTATGAGATTTGCATGTTGTGTCAATTTATATCTAATAAAAATTGTATTTTTTACTTACTTATAATACATGTTACTTCTCTCATTCCCTTATTTGATTGTTATTTTGGGGAGATGTAAGCCCTCAATGGTTTCTTTGATGCTTTTCTTTAGTAGGAGGTAGTGGTCAACTGTGTCGAAGTCAGAGGAGAGGTCTAAAAGGAGGAGCATTGAGGATTGTCTACTAGCTTTGGCCATAAGGCGTTAGTAATTTTGTTAGGTAAGTTTCGGTTGAGTGGTGGTAAGGTGATGAAAGCCAGATTGTAGGTTTTTAAAGAGTTAGTTGGATGAGAAGCAGGAGGAAAGTTTGATGTAAACATGCTGTTCAAGGAGTTTGGAGATGAATAGGAGCAGTAATATGAAGCAATAGCTGGATGAAGAAGTTGGGTCGAGGGATGACTCCTTCAGGACTTGTGTGATTGTTGCATGTTTGAATGCAAAAGGGAAGGTACCAGATGTTAATGATAAGCTGAAGAGATGGGTTAGCACTGGGATGGCATGTGGCCAGTCTTTTAATGGCTACAATGTGAATGTGCACTTACACATTGCATTTATACTAACAGGTATGCTGGCTCATGTTTTTAATTTTGTATACATCAAATAGGATACACTGAAACGAAGATATGTACATGAAATACTCAGAGACTACTGTAATCATTACATAAGATACAATGAGACTCTGCAGTGTAGAGTATACTGAGACTCACGTTTACATCACATAGGATACACTGAGACTTTGTTGTAAACATCACAGGAGACACTGAGACTGCTTAATACAGCATATAGGATACAATGAGAATGCTGTGAAGTTGTATACATCCCATAGGACATACTGAGACCAGTGGTGCACAGCTAATAATGGAAAACCAGGCACCCACTCTTTGTCCCATGAGATGGAGGGACCCAGTGTTGAGAGTGGGTCCCACTGTCCAACATCACACTTCCAATTGTATCTGCATCGTGGTTTGCATGTTGGTGACCGGGACAATTTTTACAATTCTGACCACTGTCCCTTTATGAAGTAATAACTCTGGAAGTTTCCATGGATCCCAGTGATTCTGACAATGTTTTCTCGTGACATATTGTACTTTATAATAGTGATAAAATTTCTTTGAAATTACATGTTTATTTGTGAAAAAAACAGAAATTTTGCAAAAATGTCGCAATTTTCCAACTTTGAATTTTCATGCCCTTAAATCACAGAGATATGTCACATAAAATACTTAATAAGTAACAGTTCCCACATGTTTATTTTGCATCAGCACAATTTTGGAACCAAATTTTTTTTTGTTAGGAAGATATAAGGGTTAAAAATTAAACAGCGATTTCTCATTTTTACAACACCATTTTTTTAGGGACCACATCACATTTGAAGTCACTTTGAGGGGTCTACATGATAGAAAATGCCCAAAATTGACACCATTTTTAAAACTGCACCTCTGAAGGTGCTCAAAACCACATTCAAGAAGTTTATTAATCTTTCAGTTGCTTCACAGGAATTTTTGGAATGTTTAAAAAACAAAGCCAAAACCTGACAACTCTGACAACCACTCCATTCCAGACACAAAAGCATCTAACTGTGTCATCAATCTCTCGGATTACAAACCCAACAAGGTGGAACTGGCCGTGCTTTCTAGAGGACTCTCATTTTGTCCCACTAAGGCCCTGGATAAAACCGAACTCTGCAGTGATATGGAACATTTTTTCAGGAGACTGCGCCTGAGGGAATACTTCAATGATACAGAAGATTCAGAAAACACTCGGACTGAAGGAAAAGGTATCCCAACAACCAAGAAGAGGTCAGACTGGACACCTCCTCCTGGACGCAACCCTCATTTGGATAAATATATAGACTCATTCAGATATTTGATAAAATCCACCATCATAGACACCAACAGGAGACAAGCATCCAACATCAGTGCCCAGGAGAGAAAGGCTATACAGTCTCTGAAAACCAACAAAGAAATCATCATTAAACCTGCTGACAAGGAGGTGCAATAGTCATGATGAACACATCAGACTATATGAAGGAAGCAAACAGACAACTTACGGACACACGCTACTACAGAAAACTGGAGTCGGACCCTACACAGGACTATTACAAGGAACTAAGCAAGTTGGTATCTTGTCTGTCTGACAAATCCATAAGAGCCGATGACCTGATACCAGAGAGTCCAAGAACAGGGACGTTTTACATGCTTCCCAAAATCCACAAATCTGGGAATCCAGGGGGCCGATTATTTCATGTGTGGACACCCTTACTGAGCAGGTATCTGGATGGGTAGAGGGCATTCTTAAACCCCTGGTAAAGGATACACCCAGCTACATTCAGGATACAACTGACCTACTGAATAAACTAGCAGCAATAGGTCCTCTACCAGAAGGAACCATCCTGGCCACCATGGATGTGGAATCCTTGTACTCTAAGATCCCACACCAGGATGGATTAAATGCCTGCAAAGACTTCATGAAAAACACCGCGAATGATGCTGATTCTGTGGTGAAACTCACAAAATTCATCCTCACCCACAATTACTTTGAATTTGACAACAAGATCTATTTACAGGAGACTGGCACAGCGATGGGAAGTAAAATGGCTCCACAGTATGCAAATCTTTTCATGGCCAAGCTTGAAAGCGACTTTCTGTCCTCATGTCCCATCAGGCCTCGGGCCTACTACCGCTATATTGATGATATCTTAATCATCTGGACGGAGTCTGAGCAACAGCTAAAGACGTTCCATGAACAGTTCAATCAATTTCACCCACCATCAACTTAACACTCAACTACTCCAGCACTGAAATTAACTTTTTGGACACCATCATTAAGCTAAAGAACAATGAAATAGAGACATCCCTGTATCAGAAGCCAATCGACCGTCCAACATACCTTAAATGGGACAGTTTCCATCCAAAACACATAAAAAACTCTATTGTCTACAGCCAAGTCATCAGATACAACCGTATATGTTCCAACCCCATGGATAGAGATGAACACCTTGGTCGCCTTAGAAAGACCTTTTTAAATCAGGGCTACCAACCAAGAACAATTGAAAACCAAATTACAAGAGCCACCAGAATATCAAGGAATCACCTGCTACATTACAAAACTAAAGAAGAAAATAACCGGGTGCCTCTATTGGTCACCTACAATCCAAATCTGGAGGTGCTAAGGGGAGCTGCACGGAAACTACAACCTTTACTACAAAAAGATGCCCGATTACAATCCATATTTCCAGATCCCCCTCTACTGTGTTTTAGGCAGCCCCCAAATCTAAGAAGCATCATTGTCAGAAGTTCTCTGTCCTCCCCAACAGCTGCAGGAACCTCTCCTTGAAACCAGAAGAAATGCAAAACTTGTCCATTTATAATGACCACGGACAAGATAAAGATCCCCAACTCCCATCGGGACTACAAGATACCAGGTTCTTTCAGCTGCATCACATCTAATGTGGTGTACCTAATTATATGTACTAAATGTCCTACTGGGGGTCTGTATGTGGGGGAGACCGGGCAAAAACTGAGAACAAGGATGAATTCTCATCGCCACACAATAAGAGAAAAAGAATGGATCTACCTGTGGCAAAACATTTTTGCTCCCCTGATCATAGCTTGTTAGATATGAAAATACTTGTACTCAGAGGCAACTTCACATCTCGAAGACAAAGAAGAATTTGTGAATACAAATTGATGGTGACCTTTGACACTCTTAATGCTGGAATGAACCTGTCACACGGATTTATGACATTCTATATCAATTAAGGAATTTACTCAAAATACCCTGTGAAAACATCACAAAACATTACCAGACCCCAATCAGAGGGTAATAAAACTTTCACACTCCTTATCTATGAACTGTTCCAATATTTATGCTCATCACTCTGCCAGAATGACTATTCTGCTTCACGTCACTTGTCTTACCTATTGCATTTTTTCTGTCCTGTTTTGTGTATAATATGTGATTCTTCAGATTTTGTATTAGTCTATGCCTGATGAAGAGACCTGAGTAGTCTCGAAAGCTTGCAATTTGTTACCATCTTTTCAGTTATCCATTAAAAGGTATCAACCACTGAGGACTCTCAACTCTAAATATTTTTTTAAAAAACAATGAACATTTAACTTTTTTTCACAAAAAATTTAATTCATATCCAATTTGTTTTATTTTACTAAGGGTAACAGGAGAAATTGGACCACAAAAGTTCATGTATAATTTGTCACAAGTACACCGATACCCCATACATGCAGGTAAACCACTGTTTGGGTGCATGGCAGAGCTCAGAAGGGAAGGAGCGCCGTTTGACTTTTCAATGGAAAATTGGCTGGAATTGAGATCAGACGCCATGTCGCATTTGGAGAGCCCCTGATATGTCTAAACAGTGGAAACCCCCCACAAGTGACACCATTTTGGAAAGTAGACCCCCTAAGGAACTTATCTAGATACAGTGCCTACAAGTAGTATTCAACCCCCTGCAGATTTACCTGGTTGACACATGCGGAATTAACTTGGCATTGTGACATTTGTACTGTAGATCAGCCTGGAAGTGGGAAATGCACTGCTGCAAAAATTTTTGTTTTAATTTTTTTTTTTTAAAAAAACGTTAAAAGTTAATTCAGAGTGTCATTTATTATTCAACCCCTCAAACCACAAGAATTCTGTTTGGTCCCCCTAAAGTATTAAGAAGTAGTTCAGGCACCAAGAATAATGAGCTTCACATGTGTGGATTAATGATCTCTTTTGCCAGCCTTTTCTGACTATTTAAGACCCTCCCCAAACTTGTGAACAGCACTCATACATGGTCAACATTGGAAAGACAAAGGAGCATTCCAAGGCCATCAGAGACAAGATCGTGGAGGGTCACAAGGCTGGCAAGGGGTACAAAACCCTTTCCAAGGAGTTGGCCCTACCTGTCTCCACTGTTGGGAGCATCATCCGTAAGTGGAAGGCTTATGGAACTACTGTTAGCCTTCCACGGCCTGGACAGCCTTTGAAAGTTTCCTCCCGTGCCGAGGCCAGGCTTGTCCGAAGAGTCAAGGCTAACCCAAGGACAACAAGGAAGGAGCTCCGGGAAGATCTCATGGCAGTGGGGACATTGGTTTCAGTCAATACCATAAGTAACGTACTCCACCGCAATGGTCTCCGTTCCAGACGAGCCCGTAAGGTACCTTTACTTTCAAAGCGTCATGTCAAGGCTCGTCTACAGTTTGCTCATGATCACTTGGAGGACTCTGAGACAGACTGGTTCAAGGTTCTATGGTCTGATGAGACCAAGATCGAGATCTTTGGTGCCAACCACACACGTGACGTTTGGAGACTGGATGGCACTGCATACGACCCCAAGAATACCATCCCTACAGTCAAGCATGGTGGTGGCAGCATCATGCTGTGGGGCTGTTTCTCAGCCAAGGGGCCTGGCCATCTGGTCCGCATCCATGGGAGGATGGATAGCACGGCCTACCGGGAGATTTTGGTCAAGAACCTCCGCTCCTCCATCAAGGATCTTAAGATGGGTCATAATTTCATCTTCCAACAAGACAACGACCCAAAGCACACAGCCAAGAAAACCAAGGCCTGGTTCAAGAGGGAAAAAGTCAAGGTGTTGGAGTGGCCTAGTCAGTCTCCTGACCTTAACCCAATTGAAAACTTGTGGAAGGAGCTCAAGATTAAAGTCCACATGAGACACCCAAAGAACCTAGATAACTTGGAGAAGATCTGCATGGAGGAGTGGGCCAAGATAACTCCACAGACCTGTGCCGGCCTGATCAGGTCTTATAAAAGACGATTATTAGCTGTAATTGCAAACAAGGGTTATTCCACGAAATATTAAACATAGGGGTTGTATAATAATTGACCCACACTTTTATGTTTAAAATTTATTAAAATTCAACTGAGCAACATAACTTTTTGTTTTGTAAGATTTATGCTTCTGTTAATAAATCCTACTCTCGTTTGCAGTTTGAAGGCTCTAACTTATTTGCATCTTATCAAACCAGCTAAATCTTCAGGGGGTTGAATAATACTTGTAGGCACTGTATGTGGATAGCACTTTGAACCCCCATGTGCTTTACAGAAGTTTATAACGTAGAGCCGTAAAAATAAAAAATCATAATTTTTCACAAAAATGATAATTTCGCCCCCAATTTTTTATTTTCCCAAGGGTGACAGGAAAAATTGGACCCTAAAAGTTGTTGTGCAATTTGTCCTGAGTATGCTGATACCCCATATGTTGGGGTAAATCACTGTTTGGGCGCATGGCAGAGTTCGGAAGTAAAGGAGCTCAGTTTGACTTTTTCAACGCAGAATTGGTTGAAATTGAGATCAGACGCCATGTCACGTTTGGACAGACTCTGGTGTGCCTAAACAGTGGAAACACCCCAATTTTAACTCCAACCCTAACCCCAACACACCCCTAATCCTAATCCCAACCCTAACCCTAATCCTAACCGTAACTGTAAACCAAACCCTATCCCCAACTTTAGCCCCAACCCAAACCCTAACTTTAGCCCCAACCCTAACCCTAACCCTAATGGGAAAATGGAAATAATTACATTTTTTTTATTTTATTATTTTTCTCAAACTAAGGGGGTAATTAAGGGTGCTTGATTTACTATTTTTTTTATTTTGATCACTGTGATTGGGTCTATCACAGTGATCATAACCCGTTATAGCGGGTTTTAATGTTCGGCAACTGTCACACACAAAAAGACGCTTTTTTAGTTTTTGCATCACCACATTTTGAGAGCTACAATGTTTCCATATTTTGGCCCACAGAGTCATTTGAGGTCTTGTTTTTTGCGGGACGAGTTGACATTTTTATTGGTACTATTTTCAGGCACATAACATTTTTTGATTAATTTCTATTCCAATTTTGGGAGACAGAATGAGCAAAAACCAGCAATTCATGAATTTCTTTTGGGGGGTGTTTTTTCTGCGTGTGGTAAAATTGATAAGGCAATTGATTCTTTGGGTCAGTATGATTACAGCGATACCTCATTTTTCTTTTTTTATGTTTTGGCGCTTTTATATAATAAAAACTATTTCATAGAAAAAATAATTGTTTTTGCATCACTTTATTCTGACAGTTATAACTGTTTTATTTTTTCGTTGATGACGCTGTATGGTGTCTCGTTTTTTGCGGGACAAGATGACGTTTTCAGCGGTACCATTATTTTTATTTATAACTGTCATTATGATTGCATGTTATTCCACTTTTTGTTCGGCGGTATGATGATAAAGCATTGTTTTTTTGCTTTTTTTATGGTGTTGACTAAAGGGGTTAACTAGTGGGACAGTTTTAAAGGTCGAATCATTACGGACGCGGCAATAACAAATATGTGTACTTTTATTGTACAGATTTTTTTTTCATTTAAATATTTATTTAGTGATAGAATAAATATTGATTTTTATTATTATTATTATTATTTTTTTTTTAATATTTTTACTATTATTTTTTTTTTTTTAAATTTCATTCTAAGTTTTACACTTTGTCCCACTATGGGAGAATCATTTTTTGCAGCCTGATCTCTTCTATAGCATTCATCTGAAGCAGCATCTGAATGCTATATAAGCTGGCAGCACTGCATGTTGTGCACACTGACCTGAGAGACTTCCTGATCCATGCACTGTGCATGACAGGAAGTTTCTGAGCTCTGGAGACCCGGATGTCATCACGACGACATCGAGTCTCCATTGCAGCGATCTGGACCCTGCCCTCTGCCTGCTCCCGAAACACTGTGATCTTGTTTGATCGCAGTGTTCCGGGAATTGAAGTGCCGGGAGCGGTCTGTGACCACTCCTGGCACTTAGTGCTGGGTGTCAGCTGTGAGAATTAGCTGACACCCGACTGCGATCGGCTGCGCTCCCCCAGTGAGTTTGGCCAATCGCGATGTACTATTCCATCCATGGGAAGTAAGTCCGAGGTCACAAGGACGGAATAGTACGTCTGATGTCAGAAAGGCGTTAATCAATCAGTACATGGTAAGGCCCATATACTGTCTGGAGGGCTTGTGGGGTGCCAATATACTTTATAGGGGGGGCATTTTACTCTTTGAAGGGCTATGTGGGCGCCATTATACCATATGGAGAATTAGGTGGGGGACAATTATATTGTGTGCAGGCCATTATACAGTGTGAAGGGTTGTGTGGGTCATTTTAGTTGGCTGCATCTATGGTTACTGAAGTACAGTTATAAGCATTTGCTAAGTTTTTACATTTTTATTGACAAATACATGATGTTTATATGAAGACTCAATATTTACAGTGTTGGCCCTTATTTTTAGGATTTCTGCAAGTCACCCTGGAATGCTGGATATCAGCTTCTAAGCCAAATCCTGACTGATAGCAACCTGTGCCTTGCCCATCTGTATTGGAGTTTAGCACAATTTCTAAGTTTTGTTTGTCCAACTAATTTTTGAGGCTTGACCACAGATTTTCATTGGGATCTGGACGTCTTCCTGGACTTGGACTCAAAATTTCAATGTTTTGTTCATAGAGCCACTTAATTTTTATCACTTTGCCTTGTGAGAAGCTGGTCCATCATATTGGATCACCAAATTGTTCCTGGATCCTTGGGAGTAATTGGTCTTAAAGAATGTTTAGAGATAATTTTTTAATTCATGGGAGTATTTGCTTGTATGAAAAGCAGCTTCACACATCAATGGTCCCACTTTACTGTTGGAATGACACAGGAGTCATGGTAGCATAGTAGTTTTTTACCCTGTTTATTAAGACACTAGCTATTGAACCCATTCTACGCCAGGGTGGCGAGCATTTTTATTGGTATATGGTCTCCCATCTGGGTATGTGCTGCCCCCCTCCTATCCTGGTATGCATGACACCCCTCATCCCTATCCTGGTATGCATGGCACCTCTCATCCCTATCCTGGCATGCATGGTACCCCTCATCCCTATCCTGGTATGTATGGTACCCCTCATCCCTATAATGGTATGTATGGTCCCCTCATCCCTATTATGATATGTATAGTCCCCTCACCCCTCCAATCCTGGTATGCATGGCACCCCATTCGTCATCCTGGTATGCATGGCTCCCTCACTCCCGAATCCTGGTATGCATGGTACCCCCTTACCCTTATCCGGGTATGCATGGTACTCCCTCATCCCTATCCTGTTATGTATGGTCCCCTCACCCCCCAATCCTGGTATGCATGGTACCCCCTCAACTATATCCTGGTATTCATGGTTCCCTCACCTCCCAATCCTGGTATGCATGGTCCCCTCACCCCCCAATCCTGGTATGAATGGTCCCCCCTCATCCCTATCATGGTTTGCATGGTCCCTCACCCCCCAATCCTGATATTCATGGTCCCCTCACACCCCAATCCTGGTATGCATGGTCCCCTCACCCCCCAATCCTAGTATGCATGGTCCCCCCTCATCCCCGTATCCTGATGTGCATGGTCCCCTCACCCCCCAATCCTGATATGCATGGTCCCCTCACCCCCCAATACCAGTATGCATGGTCCCCTCACCCCCTAATCCTGTTATGCATGGTACCCCTCATCCCTATCCTGGTATGTATGGTACCCTCATCACTATCCTGGTATGCATGGCCCCCTCATCCCTATTCTGATATGTATGGTCCCTCACACCCCCCAATCCTGGTATGCATGGCACCCCATTCGTCATCCTGGTATGCATGGTTCCCTCACCCCCAATCCTGGTATGCATGGTACCCCCTCATCCCTATCCTCGGCATGCATGGTACCCCCTCATCCTTATCATGGTATGTATGGTCCCGTCACTCCCTAATCCTGGTATGCAAGGTATCCCCTCAACCATATCCTGGTATTCATGGTTCCCTCACTTCCCAATCCTGGTATGCATGGTCCCCTCACCCCCCAATCCTGGTATGCATGGTCCCCCGTCATCCCTAACATGGTATGCATGGTCCCCTCACCACCCAATCCTGGTATACATGGTCCTCTCACCCCCAAATCCTGGTATGCATGGTCCCCTCACCCCCCAATCCTGGTATGGATGGTCCTCCCTCATCCCTCTATCCTGATATGCATGGACCCTAACCCCCCAATCCTGATATGCATGGTCACCTCACACCCCAATCTTAGTATGCATGGTCCTTTCACCCCCCAATCCTGATATGCATGGTCCCCTCACCCCCCAATCCTGGTATGCATGGTCCTCTCACCCCCCAATCCTAGTATGCACGGTTCTCTCACCCCCCAATCCCGGTATGCACGGTCCTCTCACCCCTTATCCTGGTATGCATTGCCCTCTCACCCCCTATCCTGGTATGCATGGCCCTCTCAACCCCCTTTCCTGGTATGCATGGTCCTCTCACCCTCCTATCCTGGTATGCATGGTCCTCTCACCCCCTATCCTGGTATGCATGGTCCTCTCACCCCCCCATTCTTGTATGCATGCTACCCTTCACCCCCCTATCCTGATATGCATGGTCCCCTCACCCCCCTATCCTGATATGCATGGTCCCCTCACCCCCTATCCTGGTATGCATGCTACCTCTCACCCCCTATCCTCATATGTATGGTCCCCCTCACCCCTATTAAACTGCACACATACAAAAAAAACCATTTATACTCTCCTTTCTTCCCTGTGCTCCAGGGGAGGAGTGCGGAGCCGGAGAATGCACATGCCCATACCGCGCTGTCCAGCGCCATATTGCTGAAGACACACTGCAAATGTGTCTTCAGTAAAATGGCGCCGGGTAGCGCTATGCGCATGTGCGATTCCAGCGCCGCACTCCTGCCCCAGTCTCCTGCGAGAAGAGAAGCGCCGCGGCAACGCTCCTCCCGGTCAGGTTAGTGTGTAAGTATGGCGCCGGAGATCGCGGTATGCATTCAGTGTCTACGTGTACCACAATCTCCGGCGCCATACACACTCCTCTTACCTGTAACCGCTGGATGCCTTCTTCTGTCTGGAGCCAGACTGCGCAGTCTCGTTGCGCTTGCGCAATCTATAAAGGCTTCGGACACAGTGACGCTTGTAGCATTATATTATAGATGTTGAATATGTTTTGTTTTCCAAAATCTTTTGTTTGTTTTTAATTGGTTTTATATGTATTTTTGTGTTTGTTTTTTCATATCAATAAAGTATCTTTCTATTTTTGGAGATTTTTGTACTTATTGGATTATTTTGGATGTTTAGTGCCTGATATACACCTCCCTTCTTCATATCCAGTATATATACTTTTTGGTGTATGGCACAACATCACACATTATTGTTCCTGCAGTGCTGGTTCACTGCTTTTTTCATGGTAGCACTCATCTTTTTTCTTTTGGGCAAACATTCTTTCCGATATCCTGATCTAAAGGGGCTTGATTTGATAAAATAGCTTTATCCTAGTTCTCTGCAAGTCTAGTACTTGTATTTCATGCAGAATATTAGTCTGTCATTGATGATTTTCTTAGAGAGAAGTGGCCTCTTTGCTGCCTTCCTTGATACCAGGCGTGCCTTCAAAATTCTTCACCTCACTTTGCATGCAGATGCACCAATTTTTGTCTGCTGCCATTCCTCTGTCCTAGCAACTATCATGTGACAATGTGCCCTGACCTTTAATAATGTCCACCATCCTGTAATAATGTCCCCACATATGGCCCAGATCCTGTAATAATGTCTCCAATCCTGGTCCCAATCCTGTAGTAATGTCTCCCATCCTGTAACAATGTCCTCTGTCCTGGCGACTATCATGAAACAATGTGCCCTCTACTTTAAAAATGTTGCACATTCTGTAATAATGTCCCCCATCCTATAATTATATCCCCCTTAAAAAAAACTCCTTTTCTGAAATGATGCTCCTCATCCTGTAAAATTGCCCTCCATCCTGGTCATTATCATGAGATAATGGCCCTAATCTTGGCCTCTATCCTGTAATAATGTCTCCCATCCTATAATAACACCCTATGTCCCTACCATTATGCTGAATTAATGTATCTTATCCTAGTCCCTATCTGTAATAATGTCCTTTATAATGGCCCCTTCCTGTAACGATGTCCCCAGTCCTGGCCCCTTCTTGTATTAACCCCTTCATGACCTTGCCATTTTTTGCAATTCTGACCAGTGTCCCTTTATGAGGTAATAACTCAGGAACGCTTCAACGGATCCTAGCGATTCTGAGACTGTTTTTTCGTGACATATTGGGCTTCATGTTAGTTGTAAATTTAGGTCAATAATTTTGCGTTTATTTGTGAAAAAAATGGAAATTTGGCAAAAATTTCGCAATTTTCTAAGTTTTAATTTTTATTCTGTTAAACCAGAGAGTTAAAATAGTTAATAAATAACATTTCCCACATGTCTACTTTACATCAGCACAATTTGGGAAACAAAATATTTTTTTGTTAGGAAGTTATAAGGGTTAAAAGTTGACCAGCGATTTCTCATTTTAACAGCAAAATTTACAAAACCATTTTTTTAGGGACCACCTCACATTTGAAGTCACTTTGAGGGGTCTATATGGCAGAAAATACCCAAAAGTGACACGATTATAAAAACTGCACCCCTCAAGCTACTCAAAAGTACATTTAGGAAGATTATTAACCTTTCAGGTGCTTCACAGGAACTAAAGCAACGTGGAAGGAAAAAATGGACAGGATAAAATGGATCCTAAATTTGTTGGGCAATTTCTCCTGAGTACAGAGATACCTCATATGTGGTCATAAACCACTGTTTGGGCGCACGGCAGGGCTCAGAAGTGAAGGAGCACCATTTGACTTTTTGAATGGAAAATATTCTGGAATATTTAGCGGTTGCCATGTCGCATTTGGAGAGTCCCTGTGTGCCTAAACATTGGAGCTCCCCCACAAGTGACCCCATTTTGGAAACTAGACCCCCCCCCAAGGAACTTATATAGAGCACTTTGAACCCCCAGGTGCTTCACAAATTGATCCGTAAAAAAAAGAAAGTACTTTTTTTTTACAAAAATTTTATTTTAGCCTCAGTTTTTTCATTTTCACATGGGCAACAGGATAAAATAGCTCCTAAAATTTGTTGGGCAATTTCTCCTGAGTACACAGGTACCTCATATGTGGTCATAAACCACTGTTTGGTCGCACGGTAGGGCTTAGAAGGGAGGAAGCGCCATTTGACTTTTGAATGGAAAATTAGCTCCAATCGTTAGCGGACACCATGACGCGTTTGGAGAGCCCCTGTGTGCCTAAACAGTGAAAATTCTAACCTTAACACTAATTCTAACCCTAATGCTAACCCTAATGATTAATCTGCGCTAGCGGTGACGGAGCCCAGACGCTGCAGGCCGCGTCCGAGGCTCCGTCACTGAATGTCGGCATGTCGCGAACGCATGCCGCTTTACGGCATGCGTCGCGATGTGCCCACAAATGGGGGTGAATGGCAGCGCCAATGGACTGCGTTACACCGCGTTATACCGCGGTGTAACGCAGTCTGTCTAACGGACTGCCATAACGCAATATGAACACAGCCTTATAATCGTAACCCTAACCTTAATAAAAAGATAAAAATATATATATATATATATATATATATATTATATATATATATATATTTTTTTATTTTTTAATTTTATTTGTCCCTACTTATGGGGGTGATAAATGGGGCGTTTATTTACTTTTTTTTAATTTTGATCACTGTGAGAGTTTATCACATTTTGCAAGATGGCGGCGCCCATGAAACATCCCGGACCGACGACGGGACGGATCCAGGGACATCGGAGGACCGGAAGAGGTGAGTATGGGGGGTCGGAAGGTAAGGGGGGATCGGAAGGTGGGGGCAGCGGAGGCAATGAGGAGGGGAGCATTTAGTGATGGCGGTGACCGATCGCCGCCATCTGTCCGTGGCGGCGGCTGATCGCCGCAGTGACTCGGTGTGGGGGGGTCGGATCTCGGTCTCCAGCCATGGCCGATGCTATTGCAGCATCGGCCATGGCTGGAGGTGAAATATTACAGATTGCTCTGATTGGCTGTTTCACTTTTAACAGCCAATCAGAGCGATCGTAGCCTTGTGGGGGATAAGCCAACCCCCCCTGTGGTGAAGCACAAAGGGTCTTGTGCCTGCGGGTCGGGTGATCTTTCAGTGACCCCGGTCAGTGACCCCGCAGGAACACGATCCTTTCATGACACATACGCTGTGTCACAGGTCGGGAAAGGGTTAATATTCCCTATCCTGGCTCCTATTTCTAATAATGTTCCCCATTCTGGTCGCTTCCTATGAAAATGATCATCATCCTGTTGCTCATAATTCACACAGAAAAAAAATTCTTCTTACCTCTCCCTACTCCCACAGATAGCAGGGTCCTCTTCTTCCTTAAGGCTGTGGTTCCACGATCCGGAACCACAGCGCATTTGACGGAGCGGAAATTCCGCTCCGTCCTAAGCCCCGCCCCCTTTTTGATGCGCGCTCTTTCTGGAGGTGTTCAGAACACCTCCGGAACACCTCCGGAAAGAACGCAGGGCTGCATAGCCCTGTGTTATTTCAGCAGCGTCGCCGCAGCGGAACTAGGACATGCTGCGGTCTGAAAAGACGCGCCGCATGTCCAGAAACGCAGGTCTTCCGCCTGCGTATTTTTACGCATAGTGGAGACGGGATTTCTTGAAATCCCCTCCACTATGCTGTAACATCTGGACGCTGCGTGTTTGACGCTGCGCCAACGCGCAGCGCCAAACACGCAGCGTTTCCTGACAGTGGAAACATACCCTAATAGTCAGCTAGCTGTAAGAACATCTCTCTGTGAGTCATATATCCTTTTGTTTTGATTCTAACTCTGCTACTTTTAATCTGGGGACTGGAATCGGACTAAGAAAGCACATCACTGGTGGAGACGTGATTACGTCTTGGTGAGTGACAGAGTCTGAGCACATACGCTCAGATCAGATTTCACTCTTCTCTCTGCTTTAACCCTGCTTTGAAGTGCTGTCTGTTCAGCTGAAAAGAGCTGCGATGTACTGATAATTATAAAGTATTTCACAGGGCTTGTCAGCTGAAGACATGGCACTTCAAAGTAGCATTCAGGAAGAAAAAAGTGAAGCCTAATGTAAGCTCGATCAGCATGGCACAGACTGACTCTACTTGTATGCTACTTTCAAGTGCCATGCCTTGAACTGACAAGCCCTGTGCTATACTTTATAAGGATTAGTACATTGCAGATCTCGTCAGCTGAACAGACAGCACTTCAAAGCAGTATCCAAGCAGAGAGAAGAGTGATTTCTGATCTTAGCATGTGTGTCAGACTGCTGTCATTAACCTAGATGTAGCCCTGCCTTGCTTTGTTTGTCTGATTCGGGTTCCTAGATAGGAAGTAGCAGAGCAACTCCAAATAATCACCCTTGCTCTTCAGTGCAGCAAGAGCAAAAAAATCCAGTAACAAAAGAAAAAATATATTTTTTTTCTATTAAGATAATATCAAGAACAAATTTTTAAAAGATGCAGCTGTCCTTAGAGATCATGGGCAATGATAAATAAATATGTTTGCTTGATGAAACTTACCAGTATAATAGCACTCATACATTCCATTCCATTTTCAAATAAGGTTGTCAAGTTAGGCCATCTGGAATTTACTTCAATAGAACTAGATATTAACAAAATTATATTTTCAACTAGTTTCTTTTCTACTACATTTCTTCCATTCTTTGTGTATTCAAAGTTCTCTTTGACTATTGATCGTGTATAATTAATAATTAGCAGGGCACTCTCCGCTGTAACCTATTAAGCATGAAATAAAATTATTTTAATAAAAAAAAATGAAAGTCACTTATTCTGCATATACACTTTGAGACAAATATACATATTAGTAAGCTGAAGTTAACAGTTTACATCAATATCTGCTACCTTCCTATGTACTGATTGTCTGACGTAAGACAATTTCATTAATTTGTAATGTATGTAAATACTTTTATACCTAAAAAAGACAAGTTTTTAGGAGTGATATTATAAACCTACAAAAGTGTCACCGTGGCTAGCGGGACAAATCCCTCAGCCAACAGAAAAAAATGAACAGAAAATGGCAGACCATGGTTATACTCAGGAAATGAATGAATACATCATATCAAATAATACAAAAAAATATTTTTTATAATAACTAATATGAAAATGAAAAGCATGAAAGGGATTTTATTAGAAAAATGGAAAAGTTTATTAATTCTAAATAAATTTAATCATAAATACAACAAGTGCACATGGAGAAAAAAGTACAACTGAAGAGTTAATGTGCTGCAAGATGTAGGTTCAGCACACTGAGAAACAAGCATCTCCCAGCTGGTCTATAATTAAGAAGTAGCCAGGTCTAATATTAATTAAATGCAAACAGCCGATTAATTAGAATAATATTATATGGTATGCAAGTATAGAATTGCCCATCTCAAAATATATTAAGTCGTGTGTGACAAGGTATAATGTAGAGCAAATAGACATACATTAATGGCTGGTTGTATAGACACGTAAATAAAGAGATGAAAGCATCTGGGAGCTACATGGAAATTATACAGGCAGCCGCATGCGTATTCGTCTAGGTATAATACCTTGAGTCATGAGGGCACTGTAGACCGGGGAGCTGGGAGAGTGCACTGGAGTTTTTAGGAGTGATACTTTTGCCTGTTTCTGACAAAAACATTTACGTAAAGTTTTTAAGCTATCATAGTACTACAATATATATTTTTTTTTATTGTACATCACAGATTTACAGTGGGTACGGAAAGTATTCAGACCCCTTTAAATTTTTCACTCTTTGTTTCACTGAATCCATTTGGTAAATTCAAAAAAGTTCATTTTTTTTTCTCATTAATGTACACTCTGCACCCCATCTTGACTGAAAGAAAAACAGAAATGTAGAAATCTTTACAAATTTATTAAAAAAGAAAAACTGAAATATCACAGGGTCATAAGTATTCAGACCCTTTGCTCAGACACTCATATTTAAGTCACATGCTATCCTTTTCCTTGTGGTCCTCCTTGAGATGGTTCTACTCCTTCATTGGAGTCCAGCTGTGTTTAAATAAACTGATAAGAATTGATATGTAGGGGCACACACTGTCTATAAAAGGCTAATTTCATATTGGTGTTTTTTTGCGCAGGCATCGTGCTGATTTGATCGCATGCATGCGCCATGCACCCCTATCTTTAACGGGGGGGCGCATGGTTTAGCGTTAGCATACGATCATCAGCGTTTTCGTGTGCTTGAGTTATTTTGTCGTGAGCGTCTTGGCGCGCACAACGCAACATGTTGCATTTTTGGGTCCGCCCAAACTCGTTAAAAAGGCGCATGCGCTCGCATCGCGCACAGAAAGCGCCCCAAACAACACATTATAGTCTATGTGATCGCTGACATGCGCTGGGTCAGGCGCAGGTCAGCGTTCTACAACGTATGCGTTCTTAGAGATAACACATGTCTAGACACTGGTTTAAACCACCCACTAAATAAAGTAACATTGTATGGGGTAGTGTATATAAAATAAGGTGTTGGCACTTCAGTCCACTATTCTACAGCCAGATACAGAGCAAGACAGCAGCAAGACAGCGCAAGACAGCAGCTATTCAAGAAATTTTATTGGAATACCCTGAAACTTGGATAATGTGAGTATATAAAACCTAATGTCTTTCTTTCCTTTTTTCTCAATTTATTATGTACTAATGTCTCTTTTTCTATTGCAGCATGTCTTCAAGGAGAAGAATACGTGCCGGCCCCTGGTGAACTGGCCCAAGCAGCGGGTGAAGTAAGTACCTTCCTTCCATACTGATTGGTAAGTATTTGCTGTTGCATGGACACATGTGGCAATGTTTTTTTTTCTTTTTCAGTCCACATCGTCCACAGCAGCGGAGGAAGAGCAGGAGCAGCCAGTCTGTGTGCAGGCAGGGAGGCGGCCTGTAAGTATAGATTGACAGATTGTACTTTTTTTTTGCCCCTGACTTTTTTCTTGCCTGTTTTTCCTATTCAATCTTGCTTCTATTCTCAATCTTTCTTCTCTTATGTCTTGTTTTCCATCTTTTTCATCTACAAATGTTTACAAGATTAATGTTTTGCTTTCTTTTCTAGGCTCCACAACGGGCTGAGGAACTCGCCCTGGACAATGATGCCCTGATCCAGTTGGTCCAGGAGTGAGTCCCGTTGTGGGACAGCCGTCATCCAATGTACTGTGACAACGTGGTGATCCGGCGGCTCTGGAATGAGGTGGCCGCAGAGCTGATGGATGGCTGGGACAACGCCTCTCCCCGGGTCCGCAAGGATTTTCGTAAGTATTTAAATGCTGTGTGATGCTGCAGTCACCTTGGCCGGGATCACACAACTGTGTGGGATGCTAGTAACTCCTGTGAGTTTCTAGCATCCCACACAGTTGTGTGATCCCGGCCTACAGTGCATTTTCAAAAATTTTTTTTTCCACAGTGAACAAGGTCAGAACCCGTTGGCACTCAATGAATGACCGCTTCAACAGGGACCTGAGGCTGAAAAACCGGGTTGCCAGTGGTACTGCGGCAAAGACCACAAGAAAGTATCGCTATTATCGGGCTTTGGCTTTCTTAAGACCGGTCCTTGCCACCAGAGTATAAGTATTTTGTTGTTGTTTTGTGTTGAATCTGTGTTTTTCTATTCATCAGGAGTTGGCGTTTGTAAATGCATGATAGTAATTGTTTTTTTTTTTGTTTTTTTTCACAGCACCTGGAGCAGCACCCTGCAACCTGGTCCTGAAGCGGTCCTTCAGAGAGCTGCCTCGGACCCGTCCCAGCCATCCACCAGCAAAGAAGCACCTTGCAGTCCGGCAACACAGACAGCTGGAGATCAGGAAGCTGGTCAATCAGGTCTTCCCCTGTCACAGGTCTCTGCCACAGGTTATGCGGGTACTTCCGCCTGCGGCAGAAGGTCTCTGACAGGAATCCCATGCCCGAGTTTTTACATTTGAGCACGGTTTTTACAGATAGCCACAAGGCGTTGGGCGACAGAGTGGATAGCGGTTTTGCACTAGTGGACCAACGCATCCATTCTGTTGAGCGTCACCTTGACTATCTTGAAGCCGAGCTAAAAAGACCAGCGCACCATTTTTTCCAACAAATTGAACGGGGCATGGCGGAATACCTTACTCCTGATCTCCAGCTGACTGTGATGCATGCCTGCAACAATGCTTACACGCAGGCTATGCAGCAGAGTTGGTACATGCAGCAGCAGCCAGTGGTGCCTTTAACCACCCATGCTACCACTGACTCGCTTCACCACACTACCGACTTCTGCTACATACCACTGCACGGCCACCAGCATTCCAAGCCATGCTGGACCACACTACACCACACAGTCACAGTGCAGCTGGACACTTCCCCGCCACCATAATGCCAAGCGCTGCTCCTGTTTGGACTTCCTCCACCCCTGCTTGGACCTCCACCCTGCTTGGACCGCATCCACTTCCCGGGACACCACCACCACCGAGCAGCAGCTGGGGACCCTCATTCGATCTTCAGGGCCTCGTACCCTGGCAGCAAGTCCAGCAGCCCACGGAGGTCCCCAAGCCACACGTGGTCTCCAAGCACCAGGTCCCCAAGCCACAGGAGGTCCCCAAGCCACAGGAGGTCCCCAAGCCACAGGAGGTCTCCAAGCCACACGAGGTCTCCAAGCCACACAAGGTCTCTAAGCCACAGGAGGTCCCCAAGCCAGACGAGGTCTCAAAGCAGCAGGTCCCCAAGCTACAGGAGGTCCCCAAGCCACAGCAGGTCTCCAAACACCAAGAGGTCCCCAAGCCACACCAGGTCTCCAAGCACCAGGAGGTCCCCAAGACACACCAGGTCCCCAAGCAGCAGGGCCTCAAGCAGCAGGAGGATTGCAAGCACCAGGTCCCCAAGCTTCTTGTGTCAGTCCTGGATCGATGTGTTGTCAAAAACACCAATATATGACTTGTATTTTTAACACCAGTCTCTTCAGTCTAGAAATATTAGTAGACTGAATAGAGGATGTTGCTGAGTGCAAGGCATATCTATTATCACCCTGCCAGGTATCATAAAGAGTGAATTGAGGATGGTGTGTTTTGCCCTTCTACATTTCACTCTTATAAAACAAGGCCAGGGGATTGTAGATATACCTTGTAATTAACCACATCCTCTATTCAGTGTGTGGTGAATAAAATGAAGAGATGATGGTGAAAATACACGCCATATCTACAATCCCCTGGCCTGGTATCATAACTATTTATCACACCTGACCAGGTGACTATACCTATTTGTTGTCATCTGCAGTGTCGCTTCAGTCTGCATCATCTATTGCACGCAGACTGGAGAGATGATGGTGGTTACTCATATGTGTATCATTTAATTATGAATTCAGGATGCTTTTTTTTTTCATCCTCACTTCAGCATGACACCAGGCCAGGGGCTTGTAGAAGTTGTATAAACTTTATCATCTCTCCAGTGTGCGTGCATACTGAAGCCACAGTGGAGATACTACAAATAATATTTATACTCATATGGTCAGGTGTCATAAAGAGAGAAGGATTCTATTGCATCCCAAACTCACTATTTGTAACATTAGGCCAGGTGTTTAATATTTGTGGTATCAACACAGGCGCTGCAATATGTTTTAACATAGACTGGAGAGATGATGAAGGTCAGACAACTTTTCTCTGTATGAATATATAAAGCGTGTGCACAGCTGGATATAGTGGTGCCAAGTTAGGTTCCCAAACCAGAATAGAAAATATGAAGTAAAACTATCTATGCTGATGAAAAGACCTGAGTAGTCCAAAGCTTTCAATTGTTACCATCTTTTCAGTTACCATTAAAAGTATCAACCACTGAGACCTCAAGTCTAAATATTTTGAAGTAAAACTAGGCACTCAACTTAATGCTCAAAAAGGAAAATTAATGGTGATCCAAAATGGTTTCAATGTGTATTTCAAAACTTTTCGGCTATTATATAGCCTTCATCAGTTGCCAGTTGCATACATATGATGGAAAACCTGATCAATATATAGAAATAAACTGAAATCAATAAAGTTTATACAAATAAAGTATATACAAGGATTATATCAATGTAATATGGTAATAAGAATACAACAGATAAAGGGGAATTGAATAATATTACTTGGTACAATCCAAAAGACTCATAAATGTTGGGAAAAAAAGAGGAACATACCGTTATGATCGGAAATAAGTCATATAACATATATGATAGAACAAGTACAGAGACAGGACACCTGGGTAATGGAAACACATGTGGTTTAATAGAAGCACAGGTGAACGCATCGCCTTATTGGTGTTGGTAAAATGAAGTGCATACCCTTATCATGAAATTTATACGTTTTGCCATACACATTGAAAACCATTTTTGGATCACCATTAAATTTTCCTTTTTGAGCATTAAGTTGAGTGCCTAGTTTTACTTCATATATTTCTAATTCTGGTTTGGGAACCTAACTTGGCACCACTATATCCAGCTGTGCACACGCTTTATATATTCATACTCTTCCCCTTACGTGTAGCATGCTGAAGTGGTTATGTCTTCTACTTTCTCATATAATCCTGATGAATATACAGCAATCTTGACACAATCCAAATTCTCGAGTGACTTTCTCAAAGCACCTCCACGCGAAACACGCAGGGCGAGATTGGAACGGGCACTTAGACATCACACTAACCTTGAATTACATAGTGCCACACTCTCTGAATATTTACGGGTAAAAAGGATCCCTAGGGGTTTACGGGTACCACTACGCCCCACTCTCTTTCATGACTCCCCTGAGTATTGCTCACGTTACGAACAAATACTAAATAAATGTTCCTTTGACCTCATGATACTCACCCTGGAGCACCTCAACCAAGCCATTGAGAAGAACAACATCCTAATCAGGAGTATCGAGTCTCAACTAGCTACTACAGGCACCACCGAGGAACTATCTACCCTCAGAGCGCAGATTCAAGTTCGTATAGATCAACACAGGAGCGACACCGAAAACCGCAAACGGAGCAAATTCTCAAGAGACACTACCGATTACGAATTGAATAGAGTATACAAGTGGCAGGAACCCCCTTCCTCCAGATGCCAAACCGTTTTCATAAATCCTCCACTGAATATTCCACATCTGAATCGGAACAAGAAAGAGGCAGTTTACCTTCCACATCTGGTAATTTTTTAGGACAACAAAGACGCTTTCCAAGAAGAAGACGAGGAGGGGCGGCCACAGGAGGCAACAATCAGAACTTCTCCCGCGTCACGAGATCCCAGGTACGGAATCACTGGTCATTAATATCTCATAAGGACATTAGGGGTAGCCGAACTCAACGTACTACAGAAAGGACTATCCTTTTGTCCTGCTTATAAGTGTAAAACATTTGACCTAGAGATGGATTGCAACGATTTTTTCGTTTGTTAAGACTCAAAGTGTATTTTGCCAATCCCAGTAATACTCCTTTGGAACAAGAGAGTCACACTAACCCACTGTCTGCTAAATCCATGGGCCTATACAATAAGAGCAATTTCCGTCCTCCTCCCGACTCTCACGCGGTTGAGACTTTCATTAACTTTATACAACAGTCATTTTCTTCTATAAGGAGTGATATTGAGAAAGGGAAACTATTTTTCCCATCCAATCTCTCACCCATAGAGACACAAGCGTTATCATCATTACGTAGTGACACTAATCTAATCTTTAAGCCCGCCGATAAAGGCGGAGCATTGGTCATTATGGACAAAACGAAGTACATTAATGAGATACACAGACAGCTAAATGACCAAACTGTCTATTTGAAATTGACCCGAGATCCTTCACATGAAATATCTCTTAAGATTCAAACCATATTATCCAAATATTCTACATTGTTGGATACTAAAACTTGTGAATATCTACACAAGATTGACCCTATAACGCCTGTGTTCTATACTTTACCTAAAGTACACAAGAACTTGGAGAATCCTCCAGGGAGGCCAATTGTGGCCTCCACTGATTCTATTCTGTCTCCTATCTCCAAGTTCTTGGAGAAGATTCTGACCCCATTAACTCAAACATCACCATCCTTCCTCCTAGATACTGGGGCCTTCCTACAAATTATTAAAGAATTGGATACTGTACCTCCAAATACTATATTGGTCACCCTTGATGTCAGCGATTTGTACACATCTATCCCACACATCAAAGGGATAAATGCTGTACATCACTCACTCACGAACTCAGGGATGGAAACTAATCAAATTAACTTGTGCATTGATCTATTATCGATAATTCTTTTCAACAACTATTTTCTATTTCAGGACACCTATTACCTGCAAGTACGTGGAACAGCTATAGGTTCCAACGTAGCGCCCCCATATGCGAAATACGTACATGTCAGAATTTGAGACAACTATAATTTATAAACATCCATTATACATTCAAAATGTACTTCTATGGAAACGATACATAGACGATATATTCTGTCTATGGACTGGTTCTCCAGAGTCGTTGCAGGATTTTTTCTCATTTCTGAATACATCATGGCCAGGCATTAAGTTTACCATAACATCAAATCCTTCCATGGTCAACTTTTTGGACACTACTGTTCTCAAGGATCACCATGGCCATTTAACTACCGACCTGTACAGAAAAACTACAGATCGTAATAGTATCTTACATTTCAAAGTTTCCATCCACCCTCTGTCAAACGTGCTATTCCCATCTCACAATACCAGCGAGTAACACGAATAGTTACGGATACAAAACTTCGTGACATCAGACATACAGAGATGACCAATAAATTCTTGATAGGGGCTACCCCCACCCCTTCTCTCCGCAGTCAAAGACCACAGAGCAAACAATCGCTCTAGAAATACCAATAAACGTATTCCGTTCGTTCATATGTTTCACCCTTATGCTTTCATTCTTCATAGGGCAATTAGACGTCATTGGCCACTGTTATCACAGGCACACCCAGACATACCTGAATTTGCAGAACCTTTTCTGCCATGCTTTAAACGACCGCCTAATCTTAGGGATGGTCTGGTACGGGCAGATTTGGGTTCAACCAATATGAAAAAACAACTCTTTTTATCTCAGCATCGTTTAGGCACATATCCTTGCCTTCATTGTGCCCAATGTGGCAATGTACAAAAGGGCTCTATTATTTATCACCCACACACAGGCAAGAGTTTTCATATCAAAGGATTTTATACCTGTGAATCTTCATTTGCTGTATACTCCATCAAATGCCCCTGTGGTCTACTATACATTGGAGAGACCACACAATCAGTGCGCGATAGGATTTCAAAGCATAAATCCACCATTCGTTGCAAGAATTTACTTCTCCCCATCCCCTATCACTTCCACTCACTGGGACACACCATCCCTCAGCGCGGTTATATATATGGGGCATTAACTTAGCTCCACAGACAAGCGGCGGATCCCGCGTCTGCAGTAACAGACGGTAAGCGCACCATATGTTTGATGTATATGGCACATCATTTACTTTCCTATTCTCTAACTGAATGACCACTTGCAGGCTGCACATTCACATGCGCTAATCATAGGAGCATATTTACTCCACTGCCATTGGTAAGCAAATTAATCACTTACATGCATAAGATTGCTTGCTCACGGTATGTCTAACATGGATCAATCATTCACAGGCAGTTTACCCTAACTGGATTTGCACCCTATCCACTGACGTATAAATTTCATGATAAGGGTATGCACTTCATTTTACCAACACCAATAAGGCGATGCGTTCACCTGTGCTTCTATTCAACCACATGTGTTTCCATTTCCCAGGTGTTCTGTCTCTGTACTTGTTCTATCATATATGTTATATGACTTATTTCCGATCATAACGGTATGTTCCTCTTTTTTTCCCAACATTTATGAGTCTTTTGGATTGTACCAAGTAATATTATTCAAATCCCCTTTATCTGTTGTATTCTTATTACCATATTACATTGATATAATCCTTGTATATACTTTATTTGTATAAACTTTATTGATTTCAGTTTATTTCTATATATTGATCAGGTTTTCCATCATATTTATGCAACTGGCAACTGATGAAGGCTATATAATAGCCGAAACGTTTTGCCATACACATTGAAAACCATTTTTGGATCACCATTAAATTTTCCTTTTTGAGCATTAAGTTGAGTGCCTAGTTTTACTTCATATAAACTTTTCTCTGTAGACTCACCTGGTAGGAGTCCTAATAAAGTCACGATGCAGAAAACACAGCATCCTGACTTCACTGGGACACCTGGGCAGGTGATTATTGTATTGGAGTGTATAAGAACAGAATGCACTCAGTACAGGTATCAAAACAGGTTTTTTATTAACAACAACACAAGAAAACAATTTTATTACATCATTTGATCTTGCCATTCCACATGTCCCACATCAGATAGAAAGTAGGCCGCAAATTGGTCCCTCAATTGGCCAACTTCAACAGATGACCTGAGAGGGAGCTGAGTGAATTCAGGCAATGGGTTGACAAGTGTTCCATCAAGTTCAAAGGTAGGGTGGTCTTTAGCCATCACAAAATTGTGAAGAACCACGCAGGCTTTCACCATCTCATCCACAGTTTCTAGTTTAAGATTAATGGCTGTGCCTAGAATGTGCCATCTGGACACAAGAATCCCAAAGGCACACTCGACAGTTCTTCGGGCCCTGGTCAGTCTGTAATTAAAGATTTTTTTTGCTGTGGTCCAAGTCCCAGCTGGAGTAGGGTTTCAACAGGTTTGTGCACATTTGAAAGGCCTCATCACCAACCATTACAATGGCAGTGGCGGACCTTCGGTGTGGGGAAGAGGCCGTGGCAGGGGAAATTAAAATGGTTGCTATACAACCTACGGCCCATGTCCGAGTTCTTAAAGGTCTGTAAAGTCATTGCCAAACGTCCCAATATCCACCACAATAAACCTGCATTCTGCATCTGCAATGGCCATGAGTACCGTAGAAAAGTACTTTTTATAATTAAAGTACTCAGTGCCACTTCTTGGGGGTTTTGTTATACGGATGTGTTTTCCATCCACCGCTCCTAAACAGTTGGGGAAATTGCAGACTGTAAAGAGCTTAACCAACTCCAAGATGCTCTTCAAGACAATTCCTTCTGGGAACTATGGAACCACATGGGCACAAAAGACAAAAAAAACAACATCCATATCCAAAATGGCAACATCTGGCTCCAGTACTTCAGAGACCTCTATAAAGACATCCCAAAGGAAGAACTAAGCCAAGAACAGGAAAGCATGATGGCAAAACTAAAAGCAATGGAGGAAAAAGTAAAAATTTCCAAAACCCCGTGGATACACCTATTACATTACAGGAAGTAGCAGAGAGAATCTCTTCCATAAGATGTAGAAAAGCCGGTGGCCTGGATGGAATCCTACCAGAAATGCTGAAGTACAGCCCACCAGAAATACAATGGTTTAACTCTTCAATATTGTGCTAAGTGCCGGCTACTTCCCTCGTACCAGGAACCAAGGCCTCATCACACCCATCCACAAGAATGGGGACAGGTATGACCCAGCCAACTACAGAGGCATATGTGTCAGCAGCAACCTGGGGAAACTGTTCAATAGCATCCTGGACAAGAGGATCCTCAGTTTCCTCACCGAACATAACGTCCTCAGCAAGAGCCAAGCAGGGTTCATGCCAGACCACCGCACCACTGACCACATCTATACCCTGCACAGCCTCATTCAGAGACAAGTCCATAATACAAAGAACAGGAAGATATACACCTGTTTCGTGGACTTTAAAAAGGCCTTTGATTCGGTGTGGCACCCGGGCTTATTCCTGAAACTGCTGGAGAGCGGAATAGGAGGAAAGACCTACGATGTTATCAAAAGCTCTTACACTGAGAACCTCTGCAGTGTGAGTGTGAACGGTAAAAGAATGGCTTATTTCCAGCAGAGCCGTGGAGTCAGACAAGGCTGCAGCCTAAGTCTAACGCTCTTCAACATTTACATCAATGAGCTTCCACAGCACCAGGTCCCACTCTCCATGATGCCCAGGTGAAATTCTTGCTGTATGCAGATGACCTGCTGCTTTCTGTCACCAACTGAGAAAGGCCTCTAAGACAACCTGAAAATCTTAGAGAAATTCAGCTCCACCTGGGCACTACCGGTCAACCTAAAGAAAACCAACATCATGGTATTCCAGAGGAGAAAGAGAAAATCAGACCAGCACCCTTCATTTGTCCTCAACAACTGTGCCCTTACAGGAACAGACAAATATACCTACCGGGGCCTAGAGATTCACCAGTCAGGGAGCTTCAAACAAGCCATAGAGACCCTGAAAGACAAGGCCTGTAAAACCTTCTATGGCATCCGAAGGAAACTCTACCATCTGAAGCCACCAGTGAGGGTCTGGTTAAAAATCTTAGACTCTGTCATCGCCCCAATCCTCCTGTATGGCAGTGAAGTCTGGGGTCCTCACACCTACCCAGACTGGTCAAGGTGGGATTCCAGCCTAACAGAAATATTCCACCTGGAATTCTGCAAGCACCTTCTCCAAGTCCATCGGAGCACCTCCAACAGTGCTTGCCGGGCCGAGCTGGGCAGATTCCCTCTACACCTAACGGTTCTAAAGAGGCACTGTCATTCCAGGCTCACCTACATAGGAGCAATCCAAGTTCCCATCACCATAAAGCCCTGACACATGTAGGTGAAACAGAAAAACCAGGACCCTCGGAACAGCCCACTCAAACCCAACCTGACCAGAACACCAATCACAACAACCTGACAAAAGCCAAAATCAGGAAGATGGTAGACGAAGGCCAGGAGAGGTATGTCAGTGACTGGAAGAACAACATCATCAGCTCCCAGAAACTGACCATGTACCGGAGTCTACAGAGAGACTACAGACTGGCCCCATACCTGGAAAAACTCCCGGACCCCAGAGACCGCAAGATCCTGAGCCGGTATAGACTCAGTGCCCACAGTCAGGCCATCGAATCTGGCCGACACAGGCAGAGTTACAAGCCCAGGGAGGAAAGACTATGCTAACACTGTGACCAGGAGGCCATAGAGGACGAAACCCACTTCCTGCTATACTGCTCCAAATACTCAGCAGTGGGGGACACTCACTTCAGGAGACTCTCACATCTCTTCCCGGATTTCATCACCATGAAGGAGGAAGAGAAAACATATATCTTGCTGGGGGAAGAAGAGAGAACAGCAGAGATAGCAGGCAGTATGTGAGCGAATGTCATAGACTGCGAGAAAGAGAACTATGATATGCCATGGACTTCTATAGCCCCCACCCTGGACCTGCCCTCATCCCCCTCCCTATGTCATTGACATCTATAGCCCCCGGCCTGGATATGCCCCCATCACCCCTCCCTATGCCATGGACTTCCATAGCCCCCACCCAGATCTGCCCCTACCCAACATCCCTATCTCTATTTCCTTTTGTACACTTGCTTTGGCAAAACTAATGTGTATGTAGTCCTGCCAATAAAGCTTCTTTGAATCTTGAATCTTGAATTTTTCTGCAATATCCATCCACTTTACCACGGTGGGCAGGGGCATAAATTCAGGGCCTAGAACGTCCCACAAAGCCCGGCAGGTGTCCGCAACTATTCCGGACAAGGTGGAGATTCCAAGGCGGTACTGAAAGTGAAGTGAAGAGGGTCTTCCCAGAAGCCAGGAAGCTGCAAAACAGATGAAAAAAAATTGTGATTGTCCAGGCTTTGTCAAAACACTGAACTGAAATAAATTACTATTAATTGCAGAACTATAATTCAGCAGGCTTTCAGTAAATGGCAGAACAAAACAATACACGCATTTGTTTAATATTACATACCGTAATGTGACGAGGAGCCGTTCCTCCGGAGGAATTACACGACGGAGCTGTGTGTCCTGTCTCCGGATGGCTCATTCAATACGAGCAAGCAAATCCCTAAAACTTTCTTGGGACATTTGTGTATAGTCCGAAAATTTAGCCGGGTTTGCCTGGAGCTCACTGAAGAGGGTGTGGTATGCTCCACGGCTCTCCCGGACTTCAATAATTGGATGTCTCCAAACACCGCCTGCGTCTTCACTCTCTCTCTCTCCCTTTGTTGCTGGCAAGCAAAAGCAAAAGCCTGAAACAGCGCGATGTCCATATCCAAGTTTATGCGAAAACTCTCCCAACGCAGATCCATGGTGACACAGGGAACACCAGCAAAATCTGAAGAATTCAGCTAAACAGGGTCTATTTAAAGAAGTCCCATGACACTCGCCCACTTGTGTCCCATTGGTGAGGTCTGTTTCAAGGATTTTCCTCTTGTGCAATGTGTGACTCATGCACCTGGAAAACGCTAGAAGATAAACGCATGTTAACGCTAAGTTTTTTGGTTGTTATGCGTACTTTGATGCGTTAAAAAAAACATGCGCTTGAAAGCTAAACTGATAGGACTTGATTTGTAACGGCACACACCTGTCTATATAATACCTCACAGCTCACAGTGCATGTCAGACCAAATGAGAATCATGAGGTCAAAGGAACTGGCACAAGGAGCTTAGAGACAGAATTGTGGCAAGGCACAGATCTGGCCAAGGGTACTAAAGAATTTCTGCAGTATTAAAGGTTCCTAAGAGCACAGTGGCCCCGATAATCCTTAAATGGAAGAAGTTTGGGACCACCAGAAGTCGTCTTAGAGCGGGTCGTCCAGCCAAACTGAGCAATCGTGAGAGAAGAGCCTTGGTGACAGAGTTAAAGAACCCCAAGATCACTGTGGCTGAGCTCAACAGATGCAGAAGGGAGATGGGAGAAAATTCCACAAAGTCAACTATCACTGCAGCCCTCCACCAGTCGGGCCTTTATCGCAAAGTGGCCCGACGGAAGCCTCTCCTCAGTGCAAGGCATATAAAAAGCCCACAAAGACTTTGCTAAAAAAAAACACATTAAAGACTCCCAAACTGCGAGAAATAAGATTGTTTGGTCTGATGAAATGAAGATAGAACTTTTTGGTGTTAATTCTAAGCTGTATGTGTGGAGAAAACCAGGCACTGCTCATCACCTGCCCAATACAATCCCAACAGTGAAAAATGATTGTGGATATAAACCTCTTCCAGGGTGCTCTGGACCTCAGACTTGGCCGAAGGTTCACCTTCTAACAAGACAATGACTCCAAGCACACAGCTAAAATAACAAAGAAGTGGCTTCTCTAGAGAGACCCGAAAATGGCTGTCCACCAATGTTCACAATCCAACCTGATGGAACTGGAGAGGATCAGCAAGGAAGAATGGCAGAGGATCCTCAAATCCAGGTGTGAAAAACTTGTTGCATCATTCCAAGAAGACTCAAGGCTGTACTAGCTCAAAAGGGTGCTTCTTCTCAATACTTAGCAAAGAGTCTGAATACTTATGACCATGTGATATTTCAGTTTTTCTTTTTTAATAAATTAGCAAAAAATTTTACACTTCTGTTTTTTTTTCAGTCAAGATGGGGTGCGGAGTGTACATGAACGAGAAAAAAAAAACTTTTTTGAATTTACCAAATGGCTACAATGAAACAAAGAGTGAAAAAATTAAAGGGGTCTGAATACTTTCCGTACCCACTGTATATGGGGGCTCTATACTATATGGGAGCACAATGTATTGGTACAAGTGTTGTGAATGTGCTAGAAATGAATTCTGAGCAGAAGCTCCCTCTGGTGGTTACAAACAGTACTGAACTATCCAATGAATATTGTGAAGATTGGCGATCAGGTGTTACTGACTGGTCTTATATAAGGGAGGTTCCCTCCCATCAGGGTTGCCGGTGATCAATTGTTCTGGTCTCATCTTTGATTCCTGTTCACTTTGTAGCTTGCTGTTTCGTGCCTGCATCTTCTGCTAACAGATAAGACATTTTCTTCTTTTAGTTTTTTGTGCTTGCTTTTTGCATTTTGTCCTGCACTTCTGTGGGGGTCTGCCGGGTCCCCTCCGGGGGCTTGTGCTCCTCTCAGTTTAGTTCAGCCACTGTTGTTTGTTCATTTGCCTTTTCCAGTTTTTTCAGTGGCTGCGGCTTAGTTTTTGTTACACCAGAGAACTAATTTAGGTGGTAGAGGTCGTGTGATCTCAGGTGTTTTTGTAATTAGTAGAGTTGGTACTTTTCAGGGTTTTTTTTGGATTGCAGTAAGTGTCCTTCCTATCCTTTTCTATTTAGGAAGTTTGGGCTCCAACGTTTGCTCATACTATTTTCTGTCTGTGTCTGTATTTCCTCTTGTCTAACCGCCATTCATGTTTTTCTTTGGGGATCTGCTCCGGGGCAGATAGTTTTCCTCCTTCTGTCTTTAGGTGTAGTTAGCTTCTCAGGCTGTGACGAGGCATCTAGGACCAACGTAGGTACGCTCCACGGCTGCCTTTAGTTGTGGTGGTTAGTCAGGGTACTGCAATCCCATAGATTCCAACCTCTCTGGTGTATTTCCTTTTTTGCCTGCTCTCCTCAGCTAACAAATCATAACAGTATCACCGGCCCAAACTGAAAATTATATGGTACTCACAGAAGGGAAAAATATTGTGGAAAGAAAAAAGTTGTCAGAGTTGTCAGAGATTTTTTTTTTTTTTTTGTTGCATTTTTTTTCCCTCTGTATCTCTGGGTGCTGAGGAGGATTTTTTTTTCTCTCTCAATGGAGTTTGCACAGTTGTCTGGCCGTGTGGATCAGCTTGCCACTGAGGTTCGGAGTATTGCTACCTATCTTGCGAGGTTGCCTGTTGTGGAACCTAGGATTCCCATGCCAGATTTGTTTTTAGGGGATCGAGCTAAATTTCTGTATTTCAAAAATAACTGTAAGTTGTTTTTTGCCTTGAAATCTAAGTCCTCAGGGAACGCTGCACAGCAGGTTCAAATTGTCATCTCTCTCCTGCGCAGCGATCCTCAGGATTGGGCTTTTTCCCTGACACCTGGGGATCCTGCTTTGAGTAATGTTGATGCATTTTTTCAGGCTCTGGGGTTATTGTACGATGAGCCTAATGTCACTGATCAAGCTGAAAAAGCCTTGTTGGCATTAAATCAGGGGCTTCAGGACGCTGAGTTATACTGTCAGAGATTCCGTAGGTGGGCAGTCCTGACCAAATGGAATACGATGCTTTGGCAGCCCTTTTTCGGAAGGGTCTGTCAGAGAATGTAAAGGATGTTATGGTGGGATTCCCTGTCCCCTCTGGTCTCAATGATTCTATGTCATTAGCGATTCAAATTGACAGATGTTTGCGTCAGCGTAGAGGTATGCGTGGAATAGTGTTGCCTTGTGAACCAGCTTCTGAACCCATGCAGTGTGATAGAGTGGCTTCTAGGGCACAGCGTCATGAGTTTCGAAAACGCAATGGGTTATGTTTCTACTGTGGTGATGCCTCTCATGCTATTTCAGTCTGCCCTAAGCGGGGAAGACGTTTTGCACGCTCAGTTGTCTTGGGTAGTGTTCAGACTAAATTTTTGTTGACTGTTACCCTGATTTGCTCCCTGTCCACATTTTCTGCTCAGGATTTCGTTGATTCGGGAGCAGCTATTAACCTGATGGATTTTGATTTTGCTAAACGTTGTGGGTTTCCCTTGATACCCCTACGGAAGTCTATTCCCCTACTGGGGATCGATTCTACCCCTTTGGCTGAGAATAAACCTCAGTTCTCTACTCAGGTGATAATGAGGGTTGAACCTGATCATCAGGAGAGTTGCAAATTTTTGGTGCTGTATAATCTGCATGACATTATCGTACTGGGTTTCCCTTGGTTACAGTCTCATAATCCTGTTTTGGATTGGAAATCTGTGTCTGTAACGAGTTGGGGCTGCCAATGTGTTAATACCAACACTCCTGTTTTTTCTGCCTCCCCCCAGGCTCAGGATGTTCCTGACTTTTTGACTGATTTTTCTGATGTGTTTAGCGAAAGTAAATCTGCATCCTTGCCCCCCCATAGGAGCTATGACTGAGCTATTGAATTAGTGCCTGGTAGTAAATTCCCTAAAGGTCGCCTTTTTAACTTGTCTGTACCTGAACATGATGCTATGCGGTCTTATATCAAGGAGTCATTGGAGAAGGGTCATATCAGACCATCCTCTTCACCCTTGGGTGCCGGTTTTTTCTTTGTGGCCAAAAAGGACGGTTCATTAAGGCCGTGTATTGATTATCGTCTCTTAAACAATATCACTGTGAAATATCAATATCCGTTACCCTTGATTTCTGACCTGTTTTCCAGGGTGAAAAGTGCTACTTGGTTTACCAAGCTTGACCTCAGGGGGGCATATAACCTTATTCGCATTAAGCACGGGGATGAATGGAAGACGGCATTTAATACCCGAGGGGCATTTTGAGTACCTAGTGATGCCCTTTGGGCTCACTAATGCTCCTTCGGTCTTCCAGTCCTTCATTAATGACATTTTCAGGGATTTTGTGGATAAATTTCTGATTGTTTATTTGGATGATATCTTGATTTTTTCCAATGACTGGGACTCTCATGTGAAACATGTTCGGACTGTGTTCCAGATTTTGAGAGAGAATGCTCTGTATGTGAAGGGATCAAAGTGTCTTTTTGGCGTACAGAGGATCTCATTTCTGGGATTCATTTTGTCCCCATCTGTTATTGAAATGGACCCGGTCAAGTTTCAGGCCATCTGTGATTGGGTCCAACCTACTTCATTAAAGGCTCTTCAAAGATTCTTGGGTTTTGCCAATTTTTATCGTAAATTTATTGGTAATTTCTCTGTTATTGTTAAACCATTGACTGATTTGACCAAAAAGGGTTCTGATGTGGTGAATTGGCCTCCTGAGGCAGTCTCTGCGTTTCAGGAACTTAAGCAGAGATTCACTTCTGCTCCTGTTCTACGGCAGCCTGATGTTTCTCTGCCATTTCAGGTGGAGGTTGATGCCTCTGAAATTGGGGCAGGTGCCGTTTTGTCCCAAAGAGATCCAGAGACCTCTAAAAGTAACCCTTGTGCCTTTTTCTCTCGAAAATTTTCTCCAACTGAACGTAATTATGACGTGGGTAATCAGGAGTTATTGGCCATGAAGTGGGCTTTTGAAGAGTGGAGACATTGGCTGGAGGGAGACAAACATCAGGTGGTGGTCCTCACGGACCATAAGAATCTGGTTTATCTGGAATCAGCCAAGCGACTTAATCCTAGACAGGCCAGGTGGGCCTTGTTTTTCACACGTTTTAATTTTGTGGTTTCCTTTCTTCCTGGCACTAAGAATGTTAAGGCGGATGCCCTCTCGAGGAGTTTCCTTGCGGACTCTCCTGAGTTATCTGATCCTGCTGTTATTTTGAAAGAGGGTGTAGTTCTTTCCGCCATCTCGCCCAATTTGAGACTGGCTCTGGAAGGGTGTCAGGAGGATAAACCCGAGCGCTGCCCTATTGGGAAATTGTTTGTCCCAGACCGGTGGAAAAAGAGTGTGATGTCTGAGATTCATTGTTCCGCGTTGGCCGGTCATCCCGGAATTTTTGGTACCAGAGACTTGGTTAGTCGGTCCTTTTGGTGGCCTACTTTGTCTCGTGACGTCAGGGAATTTGTGCAGTCCTGCGGGACTTGCTCTCGCTCCAAGCCTTGCTCTCGCTCTAGCGGTTTGTTGATGCCATTGCCTGTGACCAAGAGACCATGGACCCATATCTCTATGGATTTCATTTCCGACCTCCCTGTTTCTCAGAGAATGACCATTATCTGGGTGATTTGTGATAGGTTTTCCAAAATGATACATCTTGTGCCATTACCTAAGTTGCCTTCCTCCTCTGAATTGGTGCCTTTGTTCCTTCAGCACGTGGTTCGGTTACACGGCATTCCTGAGAACATTGTGTCTGACAGAGGAGTCCAGTTTGTTTCCAGATTTTGGAGGACTTTTTGTTCTAAACTTGGTGTTCAATTGTCTTTCTCCTCGGCTTTTCATCCTCAGACCAATGGACAAACTGAGAGAACAAACCAGACATTGGAGACTTATCTAAGATGCTTTGTGTCTGCTGATCAGGATGACTGGGTCTCTTTTTTGCCTTTGGCTGAGTTTGCTCTTAATAATAGGGCTAGCTCTGCCACTTTGATGTCTCCATTTTTCTGCAATTTTGGGTTTCACCCTCGATTTTCTTCAGGACAGACGGAGGCTTATGTCTGTCCAGGTGTTGACTCTGTTGTGGAGTGTATGCAGCAGATTTGGGACCAGGTAGTGGAGAGGTTGTCCCTCTCTCAGGAGAGGGCCCAGCAGTTTGCCAACGCGCATAGGACTGATGGTCCTCGGTTTGAAGTGGGGGACTTGGTCTGGTTGTCCTCAAGAAATATCCCTATGAGAGTTGCATCTCCTAAGTTTAAGCCTAGGTTCATTGGACCTTATAAGATCATGGAGATTCTTAATCCTGTTTCCTTTCGTTTACTTCTTCCAGGGACCTTTAAGATCCATAACGTGTTCCACAAGTCCTTATTGAAGAGGTTTGTCGAGCCAGTGGTTCCTATGGCTGTGCCTCCTGACCCTGTTTTGGTTGAGGGCAATCTGGAGTATGTGGTTGAGAAAATATTGAATTCTCGTTTTTCTAGACGGAAACTCCAGTATTTGGTTAAGTGGAGAGGTTATTGTCAGGAGGACAATTCTTGGGTGTTTGCTTCGGACATCCATGCTAGGAGACTCATCCGTGCGTACCACAGAGCTCATCCTGACTGACCTGGTTGCTCAAATGAGGGTTTGCTAACCCCTCCTCAAGGGGGGGATACTGTTGTGAATGTGCTAGAAATGAATTCTGAGCAGAAGCTCCCTCTGGTGGTTACAAACAGTACTGAACTATCCAATGAAGATTGGGCGATCAGGTGTTACTGACTGGTCTTATATAAGGGAGGTTCCCTCCCATCAGGGTTGCCGATGATCAATTGTTCTGGTCTCATCTTTGATTCCTGTTCACTTTGTAGCTTGCTGTTCGTGCCTGCATCTTCTGCTAACAGATAAGACATTTTCTTCTTTTAGTTTTTTGTGCTTGCTTTTTGCATTTTGTCCTGCACTTCTGTGGGGGTCTGCCGGGTCCCCTCCGGGGGCTTGTGCTCCTCTCAGTTTAGTTCAGCCACTGTTGTTTGTTCATTTGCCTTTTCCAGTTTTTTCAGTGGCTGCGGCTTAGTTTTTGTTACACCAGAGAACTAATTTAGGTGGTAGAGGTCGTGTGATCTCAGGTGTTTTTGTAATTAGTAGAGTTGGTACTTTTCAGGGTTTTTTGGGATTGCAGTAAGTGTCCTTCCTATCCTTTTCTATTTAGGAAGTTTGGGCCCCAACGTTTGCTCATACTATTTTCTGTCTGTGTCTGTATTTCCTCTTGTCTAACCGCCATTACATGTTTGGGGGCTTTCTATGTTCTTTGGGGATCTGCTCCGGGGCAGATAGTTTTCCTCTTTCTGTCTTTAGGTGTAGTTAGCTTCTCAGGCTGTGACGAGGTGTCTAGGACCAACGTAGGTACGCTCCCCGGCTGCCTTTAGTTGTGGTGGTTAGTCAGGGTACTGCAATCCCATAGATTCCAACCTCTCTGGTGTATTTCCTTTTTTGCCTGCTCTCCTCAGCTACCAAATCATAACATACAAGGCTGGCAGATTTTCAATTCTCCTGAAAAAAAGCCTGGTGTGGATGTTATAAAATAGTCACTGTAGCCTTAGATTAATTCATTGAGAGGTGTAGTTTCTACAATGGGGTCACTTTTGCTTTTTTTCTGCTGTTCTTGTATCTTAGGGGCTCCGCAAATGTCGCCTGCAAACTATTCTAGCCAAATCTGTACTCCAAAAGCCAAATAGCACTTCTTCCTTTTCAGCCCTGACGTGTGACCTAACAGTAAAATCTGAAAACATAACATATGGGGCAGCACCACGTGAAGGAGAAATTGTGCAATAAATTGTGGGGTCTAGTTTCACCTATTAACCCTTGTGTACCAAATTTGCAGTAAATACAAAAATTACATTTTTAGCACTAAAATATATTTCCACGTCTCAATGTTATAAAATTCTGTGAGGCACCTATGGGTTCCAAATACTCACTGAACCCATAGATGAATTCTTTGAAGGGTCTAGTTTCCAAAATGGGGTCACTTGTGGGGCATTCTGTTGTTTTCATATGTCAGGGGCTCTTCAAATACAATATGGCATTCACAATCTATCCCAGGCAAACAGCGCTCTTTCCTTTCCTAGCCCTGCCATTTGCCCAAGCAGAAAGTTTTTGACCACATATGAGGTATAGTCGCGTTCAGGACAAATTGCATAACAAATTTTTGGTCCATTTTCACCTATTATCCATTGTGAAAATTACAAATTTGGGGCAAAAACAACATTTTTTGTGAAAAAAATTAAAATTTCTATATGACGATCTAATATTATCAAATTCTGTGTAGTACCTGTGGGTTCAAAATGCTCAGTATACCCCTGGATAAAATCTTTGAGGGGTGTAGTTTCCAAAATTGGGTAACCTGTGTGGGTTTTCATTGTTTAGGCACATCAGGGAGTCTCCAAACATGACATGATGTCCGCAGAAAGTCTGCGTTTCAAAACATCACTCTTTCATTTGCGAACCAAACAGTAGTTTTCCTCCACACATGGTGTATCAGCGTATTCAGGAGAAATTGCACAACAAATTTTGGGATCCCTTTTCTCGTGTTACCCTTGTGAAAATAAATAAAATGGGGCTAAAAATACATTTTTGTGGGTAAAATGTGATTTTTTTATTTTCACAGCTCATGTTATAAACTTCTGTGACACATCTAGGGATTCAAGGTGCTCATCACTCATCTATACACATTCCTTAAGGAGTCTAGTTTCTAAAATGTGTCACTTGTGGGGGGTTTCTACTGTTTAAACACATCAGGTCAGGGGCTCTCCAAATGCGACATGGCGTCCGCTAATTATTCCAGCAAATGTTAAATTAAAAAGTCAAATGTTGCTCCTTCCCTTCTGAGACCTGCAATGCGCCCAAACAGTGGATTTCCCCGCATATGGGGTATCGGCATACTCAGAAGAAATTTAGGCTCCATTTTTATGTGTTACCCTTGTGAAAATAACAAATTGGGAGCTAAAGTAACATTTTTGTGAAAAAAAGTTAAAATGTTTATTTTTTTTCCTTCAAGATTGCTTTAGTTCCTGTGAAGCATCGGAAATGTTAATGTCATGATCCAGGCCGGGGTTTGTTTCATGCTATTCTCTCTCTGTCTCATTTTGGGTTCTGTGTGGCTATATCAGTTTGCTGTGGCCTGCAGACCAATGTCAGTGATAGTTCATGCTTCCAGGCTAGAGCAGCTGACCCCCTGACACCGTGCTTTGTCTTCTGCCCGTTTACTCTGTTCCCGTGACTTTCCTTTCCTGCCACCCCGCTTGTCTTAGTGTTCGCTCCCTGTGCTTGGACCCTTGGTATGTGACCCGACTTGTCTGCTGACCTGTTTTATTGTCTCTCGTCTCGGTTATCTCTGCTCCCATCAGGCTCTGTCTTTTGGCTTTTATTTAGCCACGTTTATTGCTGTGACCTCTGGTACTTCTTGTCCTAACTGTTTCTGACTCGGCTCATCTGACCACTCTTTCGCCACCTGGTGGCACTTGTGCTGCTGCTCAGTGGTGTTACGCTGTGTGTGTAACCTCTCTTACCTCACCAGCATCCCTTGGGGGAGGTTGTGCTATACTGCACTGCAGCAGCATTACAGTTAATAAACTTCTTGAAAGTGGTTTTGAGCACTTTGAGGGGTACTGTTTTTAGAATGGTGTCAATTTGGGTATTTGCTGTCATATAGGCCCCTAAAGTCACTTCAAATAAATAAATGCAAGTTAGAGTGGGTTTGGAAAGTATTCATACCCCTTTAATTTTTTTACTCTTTATTTCATTGCAGCCATTAAATAAATGCAAAAAAGTTAATTTTTTTTCTCATTAATTTACACTATGCACCCCATCTTGACTGATAAAAACCACAAATGTAGAAATTTTTGCAAATTTATTAAAAAAGAAAAACTGAAATATCACATGGTCATAAGTATTCGGACCCTTTGCTCAGACACTCATATTTACATCACATGCTGTCCATTTCCTTGTGATCCTCCTTGAGATGGTTCTGCTCTTTCATTGGAGTCCAGCTGTGTTCAGTTAAACTGATAGGACTTGATTTGTAAAGGCACACACCTGTCTATATCATACCTCACAGCTCACAGTGCATGTCAGACCAAATGAGAATCATGAGGTCAAAGGAACTGGCACAAGGAGCTCAGAGACAGAATTGTAGCAAGGCACAGATCTGGCCAAGGTTACAAAAGAATTTCTGCAGTACTCAAGGTTCCTAAGAGCACAGTGGCCCCCATAATCCTTAAATGGAAGAAGTTTAGGACCACCAGAAGTATTCCTAGAGCTGGCCGTCCAGCCAATCTGAGCAATTGTGGGAGAAGAGCCTTGGTGAGAGAGGTAAAGAAGAACCCCAAAATCACTGTGGGTTTGCTCCACAGATATGGTAGGGAGATGGGAGAATGTTCCACAAAGTCAACTAACACTGTAGCCCTCCACCAGTCGGGCCTTTATGGCAGAGTGGACCGACAGAAGCCTCTCCTCGGTGCAAGACATATGAAAGCCCGCATAGAATTTCCTAAAAAAAACACACAAAGGACTCCCAGACTATGAGAAATAAAATTATCTGTTCTGATGAGACGAAGATGGAACTTTTTGGTGATAATTCTAAGCAGTATGTGTGGAGAAAACCAGGCACTGCTCATCACCTGCCTAATACAATCCCAAAAGTGAAAAATGGAGATTGCAATATCATGCTATGGGTTTTTTTTTCAGCTGCAGGGACAGGACGACTGGTTGCAATTGAAGTAAACATGAATGTGGCAAAGTACAGAGATATCCTGGATGAAAACCTCTTCCAGAGTGCTCTGGACCTCAGACTTGGCCGAAGGTTCACTTTCCAACAAGATAATGACCCCAAGCACACAGATAAAATAACAAAGGAGTGGCTTCAGAACAACTCTGTGGCTATTCTTGACTGGTCCAGCCAAAGCTCTGACCTAAACCCAATTGAGCATCTCTGTAGAGACCTGAAAATGGCCGTTCATCAACTTTCATCATCCAACCTGACGGAACTGGAGAGGAACTGCAAGGAAGAATGGCAGAGGATCCTCAAATCCAGGTGTGAAAAACTTGTTGCATCATTCCCAAGAAGACTCATGGCTGTACTAGCTCAAAAGGGTGCTTCTACTCATTACTGAACAAAGGGTCTGAATACTTATGACCATGTGATATTTCAGTTTTTCTTTTTTAATTAATTTGCAAACATTTCTACATTTGTTTTTTTTCAGTAAAGATGGGGTGCAGAGTATAAATTAATGAGAACAAAATACGTTTTTTTGCATTTACCAAATGGCTGCAATGAAACAAAGAGCGAAAAATTTAAAGGGGTCAGAATACTTTCTGAACCCAACGTATATCAAAGAAATTTTACCACTATCATGAAGTACAATATGTCACGAAAAAATAATCTCAGAATCAGTGGCATACGTTGAAGTGTTCCAAACTGACACTGGTAAGAATTGTAAAACTTGTCTTGGTCACGCCCCCTGAAGACGTGAACACGAAACGTGCATTACGATGGAGGGAGACAGTGCCAGAACCCGCAGTAGCACACTGGACACTTTTCAGAATCCCAAGGAAATAGGTAAACAATTCCTTTTCTAAGCTATGGTTCGTTTTTGATACAGTGTTTACTAGGCAATCAGCCACTGGGCATATATAGCAATAGCCTATCTAAACATGAATGGGGTTGTTCTAATAAGATTATATTGTACATAAGTGTACATGAATGGGTTGTTCTCTGGCCTGTCTTCCTCTACACAAGAGGCATCTTTGGCATTTATTTGTTTACTATTTTTTTGTAATTGATTATTGAGAATTTTTATGTAAGTAGTTATCCTTGTATGTTCTGGCAATTACTTGCCTTTAGATCATACTAATTGATTTGCTTCAGTATGTCTATGATACCACAGTACCTGGACCTTTCCTTTTGATGATTTCATAGGGGTTAAAGTATGGTTCATACATGCTGCACAATCTACGGGCAGCATTTATCTGCTGTCAGGTTCCCTTTAAATTATTTGTTATGATAATTTAATGTATTTTTTGTTTTCCTGAGTAATTTTGCTTATTTACTGTACTCAACCTCACACTGATGTGGACTAGTCTGAGACTGTATGGCAATATGTATTGTGTAACAAGTATCTCACAAGTTGCATGACCAGAAACAATTGATTAAATATTCTATGTCTTGCTGTGGAGCGCTAAAATTTCCAAAAACAACAGCCAAGTCAGAGACATGTCATATGGGTGTTTAGTCACACGAAACTTACATTGTGGGCTAAATGCAACATGTTTAGATTTTTGTGTAGGATGCGTCATGGTTGTGTTAAATTGCTTCCTTGACATTTTTTTATGTGGCAGTGTAGCCGGATGTAGCACCAGCCGAATTCATCTGATGTTCTTTACATCAACATAATGGTATATTCCAGCATGTCCAACAATTTATTCTGATGTGTATTTCTGTAGCAGAAATTTGTGGCCAAACAAATAGATTCTGGTCACAGATTTCCAGTTTGAATGCCAGCAGATCCACCCTATGATTAGTTGAAACATAATTTGAGCTTGGCTTTTCTTGCTGAATCTACCCAAATAAGTAAAATTAAACTTATTGTTATGCTAGATTTTTTTCTGCAGTGGTGTAAAAAATATGAACGGAAAAACCCATCCACATGCATGGGATGTTAATTGTTTTGGGGAATAACATGATTTTTTGTTCAATATGACTTGCATTTATTTCTGAAAATATCGGAGATTTGGCGAAAATGTTCAAAAATTCGCAATTTTCAAATTTTAAATTCTTATGCCATTAAACCAGAGTTATATCACAAAAAATAGTGAATAAATAAAATTGATCACATGTGTACTTTATATCTTCATCACTTTTTAAACATATTTTTTGTCAGGAAGTTAGAAAGGTTAAAACTTGATCAGCAATTTATAATTTTTACAACTCAATTTGCAAAACCAATTTTTAGGGACCGCATCACTTTGGGGGTCCTGTATGACAGAAAGGACCTAAAAGTCACAGCATTCTAAAAAATTACAATTCTCAAAATCACATTAAAGTAGTTTATTAACCAATGTAGGTGATTCACAGGAATTAATGCAAAGTGGAAAGAAAAAAAATGTTGAGTTTGGAGAGACCGTGTGATGTGCCTATACAGTGAAAACCTCCCACAAGTGACATCATTTTGGAAACTAGATCCCTAGAGGAATGTATCTAGATGTGTGGTGAAAAACATGTTGTTTACAGAAGTATATAACGTAGAGCAGTGAAAAGGAAAAAACCACATTTTCGGCTAATTTCACATTTGCGTCTTTTAGCGCAACACTTCGTGCGCTACTGTAAACGTGTGCAAAAACGCAAACAAGCGCTTTCAAGCGCATGTTTTTTTAACGCATCAAAGTACGCATAACAACCAAAAAAAGTAGAGTTACATGCGTTTAGCGTTTTCCAAGCGCATGAGTCACACATTGCACAAGAGGAAAATCCTTGAAACAGACCCCACCAATGGGACACAAGTGGGCGAGTGTCATGGGACTTTTTTAAATAGACCCTGTTTAGCTGAATTCTTCCGATTTTGCTGGTGTTCCCTGTGTCACCATGGATCTGCGTTGGGAGAGTTTTCGCATAAACTTGGATATGGACACCGCGCTGTTTCAGGCTTTTGCTTGCCAGCAACAAAGGGAGAGAGAGAGTGAAGACTGCAGCGGCGGCATTTTTGGAGACATCCGATTATTGAAGCTCGCGAGAGCCGTGGAGCATACCTCACCCTCTTCAGCGAGCTCCAGGCAAACCAGGCTAAATTTTCGGACTATACACGAATGTCCCAAGAAAGTTTTAGGGATTTGCTTGCTCGTGTTGAAGGAGCCATCCGGAGACAGGACACACAGCTCTGTCGTGCAATTCCTCTGGAGGAACGGATCATGGTCACATTACAGTATATAATATTAAACAAATGCGTGTATTGTTTTTGTTCTGCCATTTACTAAAAGCCTGCTGAATTATAGTTCTGCAATTAACAGTAATTTATTTCAGGTCAGTGTTTTGACAAAGCCTGGACAATCAAATTTTTTTTTCATCTGTTTTGCAGCTTCCTGGCTTCTGGGGAGACCCTCTCTTCACTTCACTTTCAGTACCGCCTTGGAATCTCCACCTTGTTCGGAATAGTTGCGGACACCAGCCGGGCTTTGTGGGATGTTCTATGCCCTGAATTTATGCCCCTGCCCACCATGGAAAAGTGGATGGATATTGCAGAAAAATTCTTTACAGTCTGCAATTTCCCCAACTGTTTGGGAGCGGTGGATGGGAAACATCCGTATAACAAAACCCCAAGAAGTGGCTCTGAGTACTTTAATTATAAAAAGTACTTTTCTACGGTACTCATGGCCATTGAGGATGCAGACTGCAGGTTTATTGTGATGGACATTGGGGCATTTGGCCGGGGCAATGACTCACAGACCTTTAAGAACTCGGACATGGGCCATAGGTTATATGGCAACTATTTTAATTTCCCCCTGCCACGGCCTCTTCCCCACACCGAATGTCCGCCACTGCCATTTGTAATGGTTGGTGATGAGGCCTTTCAAATATGCACAAACCTGTTGAAACCCTACTCCAGACGGGACTTGGATCACAGCAAAAAATCTTTAATTACAGACTGGCCAGGGCCCGGAGAACTGTCGAGTGTGCCTTTGGGATTCTTGTGTCCAGGTGGTGCATTCTAGGCACAGCCATTAATCTTAATCTAGAAACTGTGGATGAGGTGGTGAAAGCCTGCGTGGTTCTTCACAATTTTGTGATGGCTAAAGACCACCCTACCTTGGAACTTGATGGAACACTTGTCAACCCATTGCCTGAATTCACTTAGCACCCTCTCAGGTCATCTGTTGAAGTTGGCCAAATGAGGGACCAATTTGCGGCCTATTTTCTATCTGATGTGGGACGTGTGGAATGGCAAAATCAAATGGTGTAATAAAATTGTTTTCTTGTGTTGTTGTTAATAAAAAACCTGTTTTGATACCTGTACTGAGTACACTCTGTTTTTATACACTCCAATACAATAATCACCTGCCCAGGTGTCCCAGTGAAGTCAGGATGCTGTGTTTTCTGCATCGTAACTTTATTAGGACTCCTACCAGGTGAGTCTACAGAGAAAAGTTATCTGACCTTCATCATCTCTCCAGTCTATGTTAAAACATACTGCAGCGCGTGACGATTGCAGCGGTGGAGATACCATAAATATTATTCACCTGGCCTGATGTTACAAATAGTGAGTTTGGGATGCAATAGCATTCTTCTCTCTTTATGACACCTGACCATATGAGTATAAATATTATTTGTAGTATCTCCACTGTGGCTTCAGTATGCACGCACACTGGAGAGATGATAAAGCTTATTCAACTTCTACAAGCCCCTGGCCTGGTGTCATGCTGACGTGAGAATGCCAAAAAAAAGCATCCTGAATTCATAATTAAATGACACCTGGGCAGGTGAATACACATATGAGTAACCACCAGCGTCTCTCCAGTCTGCGTGCAATAGATGATGCAGACTGAAGCGACACTGCAGATGACAACTCATAGGTATAGTCACCTGGCCAGGTGTGATAGTTATGATACCAGGCCAGGGATTGTAGATATGGCATGTATTTTTGCCATCATCTCTTCATTTTATTCACCACACACTGAATAGAGGATGTGGTTAATTACAAGGTATATCTACAATCCCCTGGCCTTGTGTCACAAGGAGTGAAATGTAGAAGGGCAAAACACACCATCCTCAATTCACTCTTTATGATACCTGGCAGGGTGATAATAGATATGCCTTGCACTCAGCAACATCCTCTATTCAGTCTACTAATATTTCTAGACTGAAGAGACTGGTGTTGAAAATACAAGTCATATATTTGTGTTTTTGACAACACATCGATTCAGGACTGACACAAGAAGCATGTGTCAGTACTGGAGCTATGTGGTGGCAAAATCACAAAGTGTACAGCGCAGTGTGTGCACAGCGCAGTGTGTGTAGGCGACGAAAGACACAATGAAAACAAACAGTTTGGGGGCAAAAAAAAGCACATTTATTTTTACAAGACACAAAAAAAAAATTAATGTGGACGACGTTTTGGTGAAGAAGGAGGTAACTTGGGGGTGTGGAGCAACGAGGATTGACTTTGGGAGGGAGACGAAGGGGTTCGAGGGGAAGGGGCGACGAACGTGGTGGGGGAAGGCAGCGGGAAAAACACAGTGGGAGGTGAGGGGGTGGGAGGACTGGGAGGACAAAAGTCTTTTTCTGGACTCTTCGTCCCATCTTTGTTATCTTTTTGGAGGTCCTGGTGCTTGGGGACCTGGTGCTTGGGGACCTGGTGCTTGCAATCCTCCTGCTGCTTTAGGCCCTGCTGCTTGGGGACCTGGTGTGGCTTGGGGACCTCCTGTGGCTTGGGGACCTGGTGCTTGGAGACCTTGTGTGGCTTGTGGACCTCTGTGGCCTGCTGGACCTCCTGCCAGTGTACGAGGCCCTGAAGATCGAATGAAGGTCCCCCAGCTGCTGCTCGGTGGTGGTGGCGTCCCAGGAAGTGGACGCGGTCCAAGCAGGGGTGGAGGTCCAAGCAGGGGTGGAGGAAGTCCAAACAGGAGCAGCTTGGCATCGTGGTGGCGGGGGAGTGTCCAGCTGCACTGTGACTGTGTGTGGTGTAGTGTGGTCCAGCATGGCTTGGAATGCTGGTGGCCGTGCAGTGGTATGCAGCAGAAGTCGGTAGTGCAGTGAAATTTTACAACATTGAACTGTAAAAATGAAAAAAATTTATTTTTCCGACAAAAATTGTTTTAGCCCCACATTTTTTTCATTTTCACAAAAATAGCAGGAGAAAATGGACCCCAAAATTTGTTGAGCAATTTCTCCTGAATACACAGATACCCTATATGTGGTCGAAAACTACTTTTGAGGTACAGTGCAAAGCTCAGTCGGGAAGTAGCGCCATACTGGAGTTCAGATCTGGCTGGAATGGTTTGAGGGTGCCATTGGCAGATCCCCTGAGGTGCCAGGACAGCAGAAACTCCCCCATAGAAGGGACCTCATTTTACAAACTAAACTCTCACATTAATTCATCTAGGGGTGCATGTTTGCAGCACATGTGCCACAGAATTTTATACCATTGGGCAAAGAAAAAGCAATAATTACAATTTTACCACTGAAATGTTGTTTTAAACCCAAGTTTTCAATTTTTCTAAGCGCTAATAGAAAAAAATAGACCTTAGTTTGTTGTATAATTTCTCCTAAGTGCGCCAATACCCTATATGTGATTGTGAAATACTTTTAAGGCACAGTGCAAAGCTAAGAAGGGATGGAGCGTCATATTATAGTGGATATTTTATTGTTATGGTTTGTGGGTGTCATGACTGACTGGGAGAGCTCCTGAGGTGGCAGAACAGGAGAACCCCCACACCTCTCAATGAATTCATCTAGGTGTGTCACAGAATTTTATATCATTAGGCAGTGAAGAAAAAATAATTACATTACTACCAAAATTTTGCTTTAGCCCCAGATTTTACAATTTCACACAGGGAAATGGGTAAAAATGGCACCAAATTTGTCCCACAATTTCTGCTCAAGATAGGAATTCCCCATATGTGGCTGTACAGTACTGCTTAGCCACACGGCAAGACTCTGGAGGAACAGAGTGCTATTTTGCCTAATGGAGCGCAGATTTTCCTAGAATAGTTTTTTGAACTCCATATACAAAGTCCATAAGTTTTAGGAAAGCAGAATCCCTCCTCAATTGACTCTATTTGGGAAATTATCTACAGGTGCATAGTATTGAGGATTTCGACTCCATGGTGTTCTCCAGAAAAAAAGCAGCAGTAGATGTTGCTGTGTGAAAATTGCAGCCAGCCGTTGTAGTGCCCAGTATGTTGTAGTGCCCAACTCATGATTCTGGGGATACACACACATAAATTAGGGGGCTCTCGTGGCAACAGAAATGCCAAACATGTGGACACTAAATGTGATCTAAGCATACTAGGGTATGGTCTTATCCAAGCATCGGCACTGTAGTTAGATCAACGGTATGGGCCGTCCATGCACATTCATCCGCTACGATGGAGTGAACAGTGAAGTACATTTGTCATCTGGCTAGTGTCTATGCTCCTCTGTTTACTCCATTGTAGCACATGAATGCGCATGGACAGTCCTCACCGAGGTTCCAACTACAGTGTGGAAGCTTGGATAAGACTGCACCCCAGTGTGCCTAAACCACATTTACTGTCTAGTGAGCAAGTATAAACACTGTAAGGCAGCAATAATAATAAATAATAATAATCTTTATTTTTATATAGCGCTAACATATTCCGCAGCGCTTTACAGTTTGCACACATTATCGTCGCTGTCCCCAATGGGGCTCACAATCTAAATTCCCTAGCAGTATGTCTTTGGAGTGTGGGAGGAAACCGGAGGAAACCCACGCAAACACAGGGAGAACATACAAACTCCTTGCAGATGTTGTCCTAGGTGGGATTTGAACCCAGGACTCCATTGAGCCACCGTGCTGCAACCGATGTTATTTGCAAGGGTCGCTATGTGTACCCCAGGATGCGCTCAGAAGTGTATTGAGGTCGTTGGAGTGCAGTCTTGGACAAGGTATGTGTCCAGGGCAGATTTAAGCAAACCTTTCATACCCCAATGCCAACTGCATGTCTGTCATTAGGCGTGCCACACTGCAACCCAGGCCTGCGGACAAAATGGAGGAAATTCTGAGGCAGCTGGTCCTCTCGCAGCAACAGCAACAGGCCAATAACCTGTTGATGCAGCAAATTGCAGCCTTGCACGAGTCTCCTCCAGCACCGACCCCAGAACATCGCAAGGCCCGAGACAAGGTCCACTCCGCTTTGAGGAAACTGAGTCCAGAAGATGACGTGGAAGCTTTCCTCACCGTCTATGAGCGCACTGCAGAGCGGGAGAACCTACCAATGTCCCAGTGGGCCGAAGTGCTGGCTCCGTTCCTGAGGGGTGATGCGCTAAAGGCCTACTTTGATCTCAGTCGGGGGGACGCCTAGGACTACGCCAAGCTAAAAGGTGAGATCCTTGAATGACTGGGGGTTAATACCTGTTATGATCTGCTACAAGCACTAAGGAAAGGTGGGAATTCTGTCCCTACAATAGGACTGAGCTGGATCCCTACGATGTAACAGGGAACCTGATCCTGCGACCAGACCCGCTAAAGTCCTCAGCTAGTCTGAACGAAGACCTATAGTTGCGAGGGAGGAATCCCTACAAGATCTAGGGACTGGGTGAAAAGGTGGACACCTCCTAACAGAAATTGTAGCAGGGAAAATAAAACAGAAAACAAATACTAAGAGATCCTAAGATCAAGCAAAACTGACAGAGTAAGGCACCTAAGCACCCGGCTAGCTTAAGAGTAGATAATACAATGAAGTCCAGCAAAGCCAGAAGGGCGGAGCCAGACTAAATAGGGAAAAAAGGTCATGTGACAGCAAACTGAAACAAAATCTGACAAGAGGGTTATAACAGTACCCTCCCTTCAAAGAGGATCCTCCGGATCGCCTATTACTTAGGCTTATCCGGAAATCTCTTGTAAAACGCTCTGACAAGTCTAGACGCAGAAACATCATCCGCCCTCACCCATGAGTTATCCTCGGGTCCATAACCCTTCCAAGCGACAAGGTACTGCAAACCCCCTCTATACCGTCTAGAATTTAGGATGCGGGAAATCTCATATTGCCCATCCTCCACCACCAGGGGAACAGTGGCCGAGACGTCTCCATCTGAGACCTCAGCTTTTTTCAAGAGAGAAACATGAAACACCGGATTAATCTTCCAGGAGGTAGGAAGCTCCAACTTAACAGCAGATTGGTTAATAACCTGAAGCACCTTAAAGGGCCCTACAAACTTGGGACCCAATTTCTTAGACGGAATCCTCAAGCGCAGATTCTTAGAGGACAACCAAACCATGTCACCAATAGCAAACAAAACCTCTCGTCGTTTTCTATCAAAATACACTTTGGATCTTTTGTTAGCCTCCTGAAGATTACCACGCACATCAGTCCAAACTCTCTCCAAAACACCAGAAAAATTCTCCTCTTCAGGTACAGCCGATCCCAACTTGGAAAATGACCCAAATGACGGATGTCTCCCAGAACAACAAAAAAATGGCGAACAACCAGCAGAAGCGGATTTATGGTTGTTAAGAGCAAACTCAGCAAGTGGCAGAAACTCAGACCACCCCTCTTGATTATCAGTCACAAAACAACGCAAAAACTGCTCAACATCCTGGTTTTTCCTTTCTGTCTGGCCATTAGACTCAGGATGATATCCGGATGAAAATGACAAATGAACTCCCAACCTGTCACAAAAGGCGTGCCAAAAACAAGCCACAAACTGAGGTCCCCTATCAGAAACAATGTCAGTAGGAACACCATGTAGTCTGACTATTTCCTTGACAAAGGCCTTAGCGAGAGTCTTAGCGCAGGGCAGTTTGATGAAAGGAACCAAGTGACACATCTTGCTAAAACGGTCCACGACCACCCAGATGACAGTGAAACCCTCAGAGGGGGGAAGGTCAGTAATAAAGTCCATAGCCAAATGTGTCCAAGGTGCACTAGGAACCTCCAGAGGGCAAAGCAACCCTGCAGCAGGAGTATGAGAAGACTTAGATCTAGCACACACAGTGCATTGACGTACCCACTTAATGACTTCCTTCTGCCATCCTGGCCACCAAAAACTGTGACCCACAAGTCTCTTGGTCTCAGAGATTCCAGGATGACCTGCCAAGAGAGAGTCATGACATTCAACAAACAAATCTCTCCTCAGGGTACCAGGCACAAACAACCTCCCATGAGGCGTGTTAGATGGGGCATTCTCCTGTGCTTTAAGAATCTCATCTTCCAACACGGAGTCCAAAACAGCAATAACAACCCCTCTTGCAAGATGTTTTCCTCCTCCTCCTCAGTACCCACCATAGGAGAAAAGCTGCAAGACAAAGCATCAGCTTTAACATTTTTAGTACCTGGGATGTAAGTAACGGTAAAATTAAACCGTGAGAAAAACAGTGCCCACCTAGCCTGACGGGCATTCAAGCGTTTGGCAGCATCAAGGTAGATCAGATTTTTATGATCGGTGAAGACTTGAATGGGAAATTCCGCTCCCTCCAAAAAATGACGCCAGTGTTCAAATGCGAGTTTAATTGCCAACAATTCCCGATTACCGATATCATAATTTAGTTCAGACTCAGAAAATTTCTTTGACAAAAAAGCACAGGGATGTACTCCATCCGTCTTTGCCTGAGACAACACTGCGCCGACCCCCACAGAAGAAGCATCAACCTCAACCAAAAATGGTTTAGTCACATCAGGCTGCGTAAGGATGGGAGCAGAGCTGAACCTCTCCTTTAGCAACACAAAAGCCTCAATGGCCTCAGTAGTCCACTGAACCGCATCAGCACCTTTCCTGGTGAGATCGGTCAGAGGTTTGGCAATCACAGAAAAATGTTTTATGAATTTTCTATAATAATTGGCGAACCCAAAAAACCTCTGTATTGATTTCACACCAATAGGTCTAGGCAATCCTGCACAGCTTGCACTTTCACCGGATCCATCTCAAAACCTTCACTGGAGACAATGTAGCCCAAAAAACTAAGTCTCTGTACAGCGAACTCACATTTTTCTAGTTTGGCAAAAGTGAATTATCACTCAGTAACTGTAATACTTCACGCACACTCCTCCAATGAGACTCCAGATCCGGTGAATAAATCAAAATGTCATCCAAATACACAACCACACTTCTGCCGATCAAAGGTCTAAGGATGTCATTAATAAGATTCTGAAAAAATGCCGGAGCACTGGAAAGTCCAAAAGGCATGACCAGATTCTCAAAATGACCCAGTGGAGTGTTAAACGCAGTCTTCCATACATTCCCCTCCTTCATGCGCAACAAATTGTATGCCCCTCGAAGATCAATTTTCGAGAACCACTTGGCCCCCACTAACTGATTAAACAAATCAGGAATCAATGGCAGTGGGTAAGGATTGCGTACAGTAATCTTATTAATCTCACGAAAGTCTAGACAAGGCCGTAAACCGCCGTCCTTTTTTTTAACAAAAAAAATCCAACCGCCACAGGAGATTTGGAAGGCTAATGTGACCGGCGGCCAAGCTTGTCTGTATGTATTCTCTCCAAAGCCTTTCTCTCAGGAATAGTCAAATTAAATAAACGACTTTTAGGAAGAGTCGCTCCAGGGACAAATTCAATTGCACAATCATAATCTCTATCAGGAGGCAATACCTGCGATTCCTTATCAGAAAAAACTTTCCAAAAATGCTGAATAGGTACAGGTAACTCCCCTTAACTACAGCAGCAATAGGCCCGTTACAACACTTGTCATAACAATTGGGACTCCAGGACTTAATTTCATTGGTAGACCAATCCAGTACTGGATTGTGCAATTTTAACCAGGGTAACCCCAAAATCACCGGTGAGGGCAAATTATTCAAAACTACCAAATCCAAATTCTCTTGATGAACACCATTAATAGTAAGAGGAAATTCACAGATATGGTGAGTAACATTTTTCAAGTGAGAACCATCCACAGACACCACATTAATAGGGGAAGACAGAAGTTTGGGTTTTAATTTTAGTTTTTCCAAAAATTTCCCATCAATCACATTGAGAGTTGAACCACAATCCACAAATACCCGAAACTCCATTAATTCCTCCTCACCAGCAGTGGTAGCAGAAAGAAAGACACCTTTATTGTTTAAACAAGCTATACGGGCGAAACTGACCTCATTTTTTCTTTTCTCTTTATTCATTCGAAGCGCACAGTTCTTAATGAAATGCTCAGATTTACCACAATAGAAACACAAGCCCTTAGCAACTCTGCGTTCTTTTTCCCGAGAGTGAGGTGTCATTGCTCCAATTTCCATCGGCTCTGCAATGTCAGTACATTCCTTCTCCAAACTTGGAGCTGACAAGGCAGATTTACTCTCATTAACCCTTGCACGCAGTCTCCTATCCACCCGTATGGCTAATTGCATAGCCTCTTGCAAGTTACCAGGTATAGGATAAGCAATCAGCAAATCTTTAACCCTTTCACTTAACCCTGCAAGAAATAAACTTTTCAAAGCTGAATCGTTCCAGCCCACCTGTGTGGACCACCTTCGGAAGTGAGTACAATATTTTTCCACATTACCTGATCCCTGTCTCAAACGTCTCAATTCTGTCTCAGCTGATGAAACACGATCCGGATCGTCATATAACAACCCCAAAGCAGAAAAAAAACTATCCACAGATCTAAAGCATGGATCACTAGGCTGCAGAGAAAAGGCCCAGTCCTGAGGTTCTTTGCGCAAAAGTGACATTATGAACCCTATGCGCTGTGATTCATCACCAGAGGATCTGGGTCTCAAACGGAAATACAACAAGCAAGCATTTTTAGAAGAAAAAAAATCTTGTTGTTCACCAAAAAAAAATCAGGCAAACGTACCTTTGGCTCCACGAAATGTGCTCCAGAACAACTACTCACGTGTTGCTGGATTTCAGCCACCTCCAGAGAGAGACCCTGCAGGCGTTCAGCCAAATCCCGAACTGACACCATGACGGAAAACAGAAAATCTTTCCTTAGAGATTTTTTTTTTTTTTTCTTTGGGCTGGACTTACTGTTATGATCTGCTACAAGCACTAAGGAAAGGTGGGAATTCTGTCCCTACAATAGGACTGAGCTGGATCCCTACGATGTAACGGGGAACCTGATCCTGCACCAGACCCGCTAAAGTCCTCAGCTAGTCTGAACGAAGACCTATAGTTGCGAGGGAGGAATCCCTACAAGATCTAGGGACTGGGTGAAAAGGTGGACACCTCCTAACAGAAATTGTAGCAGGGAAAATAAAACAGAAAACAAATACTAAGAGATCCTAAGATCAAGCAAAACTGACAGAGTAAGGCACCTAAGCACCCGGCTAGCTTAAGAGTAGATAATACAATGAAGTCCAGCAAAGCCAGAAGGGCGGAGCCAGACTAAATAGGGAAAAAAGGTCATGTGACAGAAAACTGAAACAAAATCTGACAAGAGGGTTATAACAATACCTAAGTAAGAGCCCAATGGGTGTTTTCATGGACTTTTGCAGAAGCCCAGCCCACCTGGTCTCAGGTGTATAACTTACTGCAGCTTGTGAAAAGGTGGCTCCAACCTGAGACATTGACTCCTGCCCAGATGATGGAGAGGGTGGTGGTCGACCAGCTGGTGAGAGCTCTGCCAGCATCCGTACAGTGTTGGGTGAGGCAAGGGGACCCGGGAACTCTGGACCAGGTGGTTGGTCTGATCGAGTGGTACACAGCCACTCAGGATGTTATAAGGGATATGGCTCCATTATGGCTGTTACGTCATGCCCATCAACCCAGGAGCCTGGGAAAAATACACGTCCCTCTTCTGGGGCCAATCAATACCGAAGGGGTATCCCGAAGGGAGAGTGACAGCAGACCTGTGTCCCCTAAGTCCACCCCAAGGTCCAGTCGCGCCGCAGCTATCAAATGTTTGCGGTGCCAGGGCCCTGGACATGTGGCCGCCAACTGCCCCTGACCGCTGGAACCATGGTCTGCGGGTATAGTCGCCATCTGTCTAGGTATGCCCATTCAGTCTGCACCGTCACTACAGGCTCTGCAGGTACCGAACCCCAACTGTGCACGGTACTTGTTAACAGGTACCAGATGGACACTCTCTTTGACTCGGGAAGCTTAGTGACTCTGGTACATGGGTCCCTTGTTGCGGTGGACAACCCCAATGGATGGAAGGTGGGGATGGTATGCATAAATGGGGAACTCCAAGAGTACCCGACCATGGAGGTTATGTTTTCCACCCCGTGTGGAGAGATAAGACATGTGGTGGGAGTGGTAAAGACTCTTCCGTATGGGACTGTATTAGGAAGAGACTTACCCCATTCTGGTCTCCCTGTGGGAGACCAGGGTTAACCCTCCCAAGGTAAATGATTTTCCGGGTGCAGAACCCAAAGATCCCGAGTCAGGGATACCTGCCATAGAGGTCGCCAACATAGGGATAGAGTGTAACCCCGATAGGTTTCCCCCAGAGGTATTGGCAGGAGAGGTCAAGGAGACCCCACAGATCCCCAAGCTGGAAGTTTCCCCTGGTAAGTTCGGGACAGCTCAGCTCCAGGATCCCACCCTTGCCCAATTGGGCACAAGAACGGGTGATAGAGGTTAATGGAGTGGCTCAGCAACCAGGTGCAGAAACGACGTTTTTTTCCCCGCATGGCTGTCAACCAAGACCTATTGTATAGGGTTGACAAAATCCGGGATGAAGTGGTAGAACAACTGATAGTGCCTCAATCCTACCGTTGCGCGGTGCTCGAAATGGCTCACACCCACATGCTTGGAGGGCACTTAGGAGCCAAAAAGATGCCGGAACACATACTGCAACTTTTTTTTTCATCTGGGGTATACGCGGAGGTCCAGAGGTACTGTGACACGTGTCCGGAGTGCCAACTGACCTCACCCACCGCGAACTACCGGAGTCCATTGGTACCTCTGCCCATCATAGAGGTACCTTTTGAGCGGATTGCGATGGATCTAGGAGCCGATAGTAAAATCTGCCCGGGGCCACCAATACATATTGGTGGTGGTAGATTACGCCACCCAATACCCGGAGGCCATTCCACTTCGGCACACCTCAGCCAAACTTATCGACCGCGAGTTGTTTGCCATGTTCTGTCGCCTTGTGCTATCGAAGGAGATCCCATAGCTCAGGTAACTCCTTTTATGTCCAAGGTGACAAAGGAACTGCGCAAGCTTCTAAAAATAAAACAGTTGCGCACATCGGTGTATCACCCCCAGACCGACGGGTTCGTCGAACGCTTCAACAAAACCCTCAAATCCATGTTGATATAAGTAGTCTCCAAGGATGGAAAGAATTGGGACATGTTGTTGCCCTATTTGATGTTCGCCATTCGGGAGGTACTGCAGGCTTCCACAGGATTTTTATCCTTTGAGCTACTGTATGGCAGGCATCCTAGGGCTCTGCTGGACGTAGCCAAATAGACGTGGGAGCAGGAACCTACACCCCATAAGAGTGTCATTGAGTGCGTGGCCAACATGCAGGATCGAATTGCAGCAGTTATGCCTATAGTAAAGGAGCATTTGGTGGATGCTCAGGCAGTGCAGAGTAACAAAAAGGCCATGGTCCGCTCCTTTAATGCGGGAAATCGGGTGTTGGTTTTGGTGCCCACCACCGAAAGCAAGCTTTTGGCCAAGTGGCAAGGGCTGTATGAAGTTCGGAAAAAAGTGGGCGGAGTAAACTACCGAGTTTACCAGGCAGAAAAAGAAAATCCGAACAAGTATATCACGTTAATCTGTTGTAAGCGTGGAAGGACTGAGAGTGTATGCTTACAGAGGTGACTCCCGACATATCATCCCTCGACCCTCGACCTGGACGGAGGGTGAGGAAGAGGTAAAGATAGGAGACACCATCTCAAAACAGCAGCGGCAAGAGGTGCGAAAATTGGTACAAGGGAATACTGACATATTCTCGGGTTTACCCGGTCGTACCTCTGTCATCCAGCATGACATTGTCACCAAGCCTCACATAAAGGTACGAATGAAACCGTACCATGTGCACGAGGCCTGGAGACAAGCTATCGTGAGTGAGGTAAAACAAATGCTATAGCTGGGAGTAATTGAGTAATCCCGGAGTGACTAGGCTAGCCCAATTGGGCTACTCCCGAAGCTGGACCGATCATTACGGTTCTGTAATGATTTCTGTAAGTTAAATGAAGTGTCAAAGTTCGACATTTACCCAATGCCCAGGGTGGACGAGCTGATCGAGCGCCTGAGTCAGGCCCAGTACTTCACCATGCTCGATCTGACCAAAGGTTATTGGCAGGTGCCTCTTACAGAGTCGGCAAAGGAAAAGACCGCCTTTATAACACCGGAGGGTCTTTACCACTATGTAGTCTTGCCCTTTGGACTACATGGGGCCCCTGCCACGTTCCAGAGGTTGATGGATATAGTGCTGGAACCCCATTAGAAATATTTAAACAAGGAGGACAAATGGGAGTGTTTAAAAAGGATAAATGCACAATCTTTATTCAAGTAATAGAAAATAGTATAGAAAAACCACATCCATGTAAAGTGCAACAACTAAGGACACCACTACACTGTGTTCCAAATTATTATGCAAATAATATTTTCTCAGATTTTCCCAAATTACCTATATGAATTTCAGTCATTGTAATTTTCCAGTCAAATAACTATTAGAGTACAATTGAAAGGTTTTTGTACAAACTGCCTATGATAACAGTAAATTTTTTTAAAAATAAAACACTCAAACTGCACTCAAAATGCATGTTCCAAATTATTATGCACAGCAGAGTTTTCAACCTTTTCATTTTAATAAAGAACAAAAAAATGGTTATTTTTGAAATTAGAAGCATTAGCAGGTTCTTACAAACTGAAATCAAACAGTTTTCAACTCCAAACTTTATTCTACGTGATGTTACATTTGCACATAGGACCCCTTGTTCGAAAGGAGCTTCTGAACTCTCTCGTCCATTGAATTTGTTAGGTTTTGGATGGTTTCTGCTTCCATTGTTTTGCATGATTACAGAATACCCTCCCAGAGCTGTTGCTTAGATGTGAACTGCCTCCTGATATCATAGACACTCCTTTTGATGATGCTCCAGAGGTTCTCAATGGGGTTAAGGTCAGGGGATCATGGGGGCCACACCATAAGTTTGTCCCCTTTTATGCCCATAGCAGCCAGAGATGCAGATGTGTTATGTGCAGCATGAGACGGTGCATTATCATGCATGAAAATGATCTTGCTGCGGAATGCACGGTTCTTCTACTTGAACCATGGCAGGAAGTGCTGTTTGAGAAACTCAACATACACTATGGAGTTCATCTTTACCCCTTCAGGGATCCTAAAGGGGCCGACAATCTCTCGCCCCATGATTCCAGCCCAAAACATTACTCCACCTCCTCCTTGTAGGCGCCGTAGCCGTGTTTGCATGGGGTGTCCATCAACCAGCCATTCTCCACTCCATACATCTGGACCATCGAGCATTGCACGGCACTCATCGGTGAACATAACAGTTTTGAAGTCAGTCTTCATGTATTGTTTGGCCCACTGGAGCCGTTTCTGCTTGTGTGCAGTGGATGGAGGATGTCGACAGGATGGCTTACGCACAGCTGCAAACCTCTGAAGGACCCTGCATCTTGTTGTTCGGGGGACGTTGGAGGTACCAGCAGCTTCAAAAACTTGTCTGCTTCTATGACAAGACTTTTTTGCCGCTGCTCTTTTAACCTGACGTAATTGCCTGTAGGAAAGTGTCCTCAATTTTCCCTTATCAGCACGCACGCATGTGTACTGTGAATCAGCTACATACTTCTTGAATGTGCGATGATCACGATGAAGTGTCTTGGCAATGTTGATTGTAGTCATGCCTTGACCTAAACACTCCACAATTTGTTGCTTCTCAGCAGCCGACACATCCTTTTTTCTTTCCCATTTTGGCAGAAAATATAGGCTGCTTAATAATGTGGGACAGCCTTCTTAAGTAGTCTTGCCTTTCATTGGACACACCTGCTAAACTAATTAGCACAGGTGTCTGCAATTGCTTACAGTGATATAAAGAGCCCTGACACACATCACCATCAATGAGTTTAACTGACAAACAAAAAAATTCTTACCTTATCACTCCTAAACAATTTTTGCATAATAATTTGGAACACAGTGTAGATGGCATCCAGTACCAAATCAGTAATAGTAATCACATATAAATAGTGTGGGAAGAGGAAAAGTCCTTAATTATATGAACCCAAACTGTCAAAGCACATATTGCCTCATCTATATATTAAGAACAGTAAATCAATTCCCTATTTAAGTTATTTGTCAGTGGCAATTGCTAGGAAGGTAATATAATGTTTAGGTTCATATAAGCATGGTACCTATCTGTGCATAAATGTACCAATAATGTGCCCAAAAGGTATACAGCACAAAAATTAGGACACAATCCTTTTACCCAGTACTGGAGTTCACAGAATTGAAATTGCACAACCCCCATCGCTGCATTACCGTATGCTTTCTCAAGGGGAGGAAAATCAGAAATACGGATTTTTGTGTTACTCACCGTAAAATCCTTTTCTCCGAGATGCTCATTGGTGGACACAGGACTGTGGGTGTATGCTACTGCCTCCTGGAGGCTGACACTAAGTAGACAAAAAAAAAGTTAGCTCCTCCTCCGACGCATACACCTTGCCACTGGCCACCACTGAAGCCAGTTTGGTGCAAAAGCAGTAGGAGAGCAAGGCACAAATTAACCTTATAGACACAACCTGTCTAAAAATTTAAACCCACCGAAGAAATAAGAGTAAAATAAACAAAAGCCATCTGGCTAAAAGGTTGGGTGTTGTGTCCCCAATGAGAGTCTCTGAGAAAAGGATTTTACGGTGAATAACACAAAAATCCATATTTCTCCATCGTCTCATTGGGGGACACAGGACTGTGGGACATCCCAAAGCAGTCCCTGGGAGGACATCATATACAGGCATTTAGGCATGGCCTATCGATGCGCCACTGCTGCCTGAAGAATCCTTCTACCCAGGCTTGCATCCGACAAAGCCTGAGCATGGACATTGTAATGTTTCGAGAACTGCTCCAAGTTGCCGCCCTACAAACCTGTTCCGCCGAGGCCTCATGTCAAAGCGCCCAAGAAGCCCCTACCACTCGGGTGGAATGCGCCCTAAGTCCTGCCGGCGCCATTGCGCCCCTAATGTGGTAGGCCTCCTGAATGGTTGGCCGGATCCATCTGGCCAGCGTAGCCTTAGAAGCAGCGAGCCCCTTCCTGCGCCCTTCAGGGAGAATGAACAGAGTGTCCGTCTGACGAAAGGGCGCTGTCCGAGATATATACCTCCTCAGCGCTCTCACCAGATCCAACGTATGAAGCGATTTCTCCACTCTGTGCATTGGAGCTGGGCAAAAGGACGGCAACACAATGTCCTCATTGATATGGAAAGAAGACACAACCTTCGGTAAAAAGGGCGGTGCTAGTCTGAGCACCACCTTGTCCTGATGAAATAGCAGATACGGGGCTCGACAAGATAGAGCCGCCAGCTCCGAGACTCGTCTAATGGAAGTTATTGCTACCAAGAAAACGACCTTCCAAGAGAGATATCTCAAAGACACCTCCTGGAGTGGCTCAAAAGGAGACTCCTGCAAGACTCCTAGAACTAGGTTGAGATCCCAGGTTTCTAAGGGAGTCTTGTAAGGGGGCACTACATGGAGAACACCTTGAATAAAGGTTTTCACCTGTAGATTAGAGGCAATTTTTCGCTGGAAATGGACCGTTAATGCTGATATTTGTCTCTTCAGAGTACTGGGAGCTAGGCCCGCATCTAGGCCGGCCTGGAGAAACGCCAGAATATTGGGAATAGAAAAACGAAGTGGGGACAACCGTGCTCCCTACACCACTTGAAGAAAACCTCCCAGGTATGATGGTATACAAGGAGGCCTTCCGAGCGCTGGTCATTGTGGCAGCGACCTTCTGGGAAAAACCTGCCCTAGAGAGGACCAAAGATTCAATGGCCAGGCCGTCAAATATAGGGCCCCTGAGTTCTGGTGGCAAATCGGGCCCTGAGAGAGAAGATCCGCGAGTTCTGGGAGCCTCCAAGGGACGTCGGATAGAAGCGGCACTAGTTCAGCGTACCATGACCGACGGGGCCAATCTGGGGTGATTAAAATCGCTGCGACCCCTCCATCTTGATTTTTCTGATCACTCTGGGAAGTAGAGCAAGTGGAGGAAATAGGTACGGAAGGTGAAACTGGTTCCATGGCAGAACCAAGGCATCTACTGCCAGTGCTTGCGGATCTCGATAACGCGATTCGAACCGGGGCACCTTGGCATTCTCTCTGGAAGCCATCAGGTCCACGTCTGGCGTACCCCAGCGGCGACATATCTGTTGAAACACATCGGGATGGAGAGACCATTCCCCTGACGCCAGCCCCTGGCGACTGAGGAAGTCTGCCGCCCAGTTTTCTTCGCCCGGAATGTGGACTGCTGAAAGAACTGAGTGGTTCCTTTTGGCCCAAGTCAAAACCTGTCTTGCCTCTCGCATGGCTGCCCTGCTGCGTGTACCCCCCTGGTGATTTATATATGCCACTGCCATGGCGTTGTCCATTTGTACTCAGACAGGGCAACCTACCAAGTGAGGCTGAAAATGCCGGAGGGCCAACCAAATGGCCAGAATCTCCAGCAAATTGATCGACAGGGCTGCCTCCTCTCGAGACCAACGTCCCTGGGCTGTGTAGTGGCAAAATACAGCCCCCCATCCCAGAAGACTGGCATCCGTCGTGACCACCAACCAGTGAACGGGAGGAAACATCTTCCCCTGTTGCAGAGAGGAACTCGACTTTCACCATGTCAATGCCTGTCTCAACTGAATGGAAAGACGGCACCGGGCATCCAAGGAGCAAGGATTCCTGTCCCAAACGGCCAAGAGAGCCTGCTGTAAGGGACGCATGTGAAGTTGAGCAAATGGCAGTGCCTCTATTGTCCTCACCATCATTCCCAACACTCTCATGCAGAACCGGATGGACTAAGGAACAGGCTGACAAAGGATTTGGACCTCCTGAAGGAGAGTCAAAGCCTTTTCCCGAGGGAGGATCGTCTTCCCCCGCGCAGTGTTGAGAATCATGCCCAAGAAGGTGATCCTTCGAGACGGCATCAGGGAAGATTTCTTGATATTCACCAACCAGCCCAGGCGTGATAGAGTGTCCAACGTGATGCAGACACTCTCTCTGCAGGCTTGAAGGGATGGGCCCTTTACGAGAAGATCATCTAGGTAGGGCATAACAACAATCCCCGTACGTGTAGGATGGATACCACAATGGTCATCACCTTCGTAAACACCCTGGGTGCCGTGGCCAACCCAAAGGGCAGGGCTGCGAATTGAAAATGCAGATCGTTCACTGCAAATCGTAGGAACCTCTGATGAGAGGGGAATATGGGGATGTGGAGATAGGCGTCCTGAACATCTATAGATGCTAGAAACTCCCCCTTTTCCAGAGAGGCGATTACCGAGCGGAGAGTTTCCATTCGGAATTGTCGCACCCTTACATGCCTGTTTAGGCATTTTAGGTCCAGGATGGGTCGAACTGACCCGTCCTTTTTGGGTACTACAAAAAGGTTGGAGTAAAATCCCTGACCCTTCTCGTTTTCTGGTACTGGAATGATAACTCCGGCACGTTGCAGAGACTCAACCGCTCTGATCAGTGCCTGAGCTCGAGACTATGACCTGGGAAGCCGAGAAAGAAAGAATCTGTTTGGGGGATACGAGACAAACTCTATCTGTGTATCCTGACGTGACCAACTCTCTGACCCACTTGACGTGAGTGGCTGCCACCCAGGCGGGACGAAACAAGAGAAGGCGGCCGCCTACTCTGGTTGGATTGACTGGATTTAGACTCCAGTTGTTTAGCCAAAAACCTCTGGGATCTGGATTCCTAGTCTTCGACTGTTGGGAACGCATCTTTCCCAAAGGGTTGGCTCTGTAAGAGACCTGACGTGCTCTGACCTGGTTAGGTTGACCTGAGGCAGAGGCAACTGCCGATGTGGTCCAGCCAGGGCTGCAAAAGGTCCTGAATTGCATTTGAGGCCTGCGGCGAAAGGGCTGCCTCAATTTTTGTTGTGGAAGCGAAGTGTTCTTTCCTCCAATAGAGTCAGCTATAAGCTGATCCAGATTTTTCCCCAAACAGCCGCCCACTGAGATAGGGCAAGGACGTCAAAGATTTCTTTGATGTCGAATCAGCCTGCCATGTCCTGAGCCATAAGGCCCTTCTAATAGCAATTAAGTTCGCAGCAGCCAGCCAGCAATTAGCTGCATCCAGAGAAGCATTGACCAGGTAGTCTCCAGCCCGAGCGATCTGGTTTGAGATTTCAAATATCTCTGGTGGCACATCCTTGCCACAGAGAACCCCATTAAGAGATTCCGTCCAAGAGACTATGGCTTTAGCAACCCAGGTTGCAGCAAAAGAGGGAGCAAGGGCTGACCCTGACGCCTCAAAAACCGAACATGCCAGATTTTCCATGAGACGGTCTGTTGGATCTCTGATAGAGGACCCATCTGAGAGAGAGAGTAATGTCTTTGATGCCAGCCGGGACACCGGAGGATCCACTATGGGTGATTCTGCCCATTTTTTAAGCAGATCAGGAGCAAACGGATACCTAGCATGTGGGGCCTTCTGCCCTGCAAAACGCTAATCTGGCTTCTCGTGGTGACGCTGCACTAGCTCCTCGAACTCCGGGTGAGGCCCAAATATTCTGTGGGACCGTTTGACCCGCTTAAAACACACCTTATGACTAGTGGTTTGGGTGGGCTCATCATCGACCTGTAAGGTCTGATTGACTGCCTCGATAAGGCTATCCATAGTTTCCTGAAGAGAAGGTTCCTGCAGTTCAAGGGAGTTCTCTGAGTCATATTCTGAACCCTGAAGGGATGGTCCTCTGACCTGGAAGCTCATTACCGGAGAGGAGACGGACCGAGAGTCCGAGTTGCCGGAAGCCGAAGCTCCTGATGGCTCAGGAGACGCCATATGGGTTCGCTTCCCCTGGGTCTGCCTGGTGAGAGCACGGCCCCTGCAGGCCAAGGATTCCTGAGGGACTGACAACCCTTCTGATGCCGGAGATCAACTCTCTCTACCCCTATCAGGGGTTCGGAGGGACTCAATTGCTCTAGTGAGCGACACCATGGATTCAGATGACAAGGCCCACTCCGGGGGTCCTAACGCACCAGGTTCAGTCGGCAGGAGGGCTCTTGGGCACGCTCCAAATCACAGGCTTCACAGGACTTATTGCTCTGGGCACGCGGAAAAGGATCCCGACAGGCCACGCATGCCGCGTATAACACCGTATAGGATTTCCTTTTAGACATGATGTGCTCAGTGGGGTGTAGCCTGATAATACCCTCTGAAAAAATCTCTACGGCAGGGGGGGCCAGCGACTAGAGTGCAGCAGGGGAATGGAATTGGAGGAGAACTTACCCCAGTCCTGTGCTCCTGCGACCTGAGATGGGAAGGTATCAGATGCTTCTTTGAGCTTCACAGTATTGGCACTTCACTTGTGCAGCTCACAGTGACGCTCTCTGATGGCTCAGTAGCGCCATCTTGTTCAAAAAGAGGCACCCTTTTTCCGAAAAGGAGAGCCTCTAATACCTCTACCATTGGTGGCACATCCGTCCTGGGTGGGCGTTTCTTCTGGGGGCTGTCCACCCAGGCAGCGCCAGCACGCAGCGTCCTCCTGCCTGCCCAGCCGGGGGCGGACCCACCGGAAGTACACAAGCTTCCGGGGGCGAGACTTCCGCCCGCGGCATAGCGCTTACAGAAGCCGGGACCTTGCGTGCGCGCGCGTCATGCCTGCGTCGCATGGCCGCCGCCGCTATCTTCAGACCCCCCACTTTCTCCAGAGGACGATTCTTGCTCGTCAGGTGGCCCTGGAGACCGCTTCACTCCCTGGCCTGATTTGCTGGAGGGGAGAAACGAAAATAGGGAGCCATCCAGGATGCCGGAGGAGTGTGCAGGTTAGCTTCAGCCCCCCCTATTCACGCACAAAGCGCCCGCAGAGGGGAAAAAGGACGGTGCAGGCACCATGGCTCCAAACTTCTCAGGAAAGGAGGAGAGGGACCTCCACCCTTTCCATCACCGCAGTCTATGCATTGGTGATGCAGAGGGGGCCGCACGAACAGCCATTGCCACTGTACAGCCCAATGTTTCTCTACCAAGGGGTGGTCAGAGCCAAGGTTCAGCATGTGTCGCTCGTTGCGGGAGAGGATATGTGGGGGCGATACTCCACGTGCTCGCCCGTTGATGGTCTATCTTATGTTGATAGAAGATGGAAAAAAATATATATAGTCTGAAAAGAAACCAGACGTGTGCCTCATGGACACTAAGCATAAACTGGCTTCAGTGGTGGCCAGAGGCAAGGTGTATGCATCGGAGGAGGAGCTAACTTTTTTTTTGTCTACTTAGTGTCAGCCTCCAGGAGGCAGTAGCATACACCCACAGTCCTGTGTCCCCCAATGAGACGATGGAGAAATATGCATCAGGGTACTTAGGTGACATCATCATCTTTAGTACTAATTGGCATACCCGCTTGTTCCAGGTACAAGCGGTAGTAGATTCGCTCAGACCCGCGGGCTTGACGGTGAATCCCAAGAAATGTGCGATAGGGCTCGAGGAAGCCAGGTACTTGGGTTACGTGATTGGCCGTGGGGTTATTAAGCCATATATAAATAAAATCGAGGCCATTCAGAACTGGCACCGACCTGTTACCACCAAGCAGGTGAGAGCGTTTCTCAGAATCATTGGGTATTATCGGCGGTTTATACCTAATTTTTCGGGGAGTACAACACCCCTTACCAATCTCCTCAAGGGAAAGAAGTCGGTCATGGTTTGGTGGAACTCCCAAGTGGAGGAAGCGTACCAATCCATGAATGTGCTGCTGTGCAGACACCTGGTCCTCATTAGCCCCAACTTTCAGAAACGCTTAATTGTACAGACAGGTGCCTCCAACATGGGCCTGGGAGCGGTCCTGTAGCAGAGGACAGAGAGGAGCATCCGGTCACCTACCTAAGCAGGAAACTCACCCGGCCGAGAAAAATTATAGCGTAGTGGAGAAGGAGTGCCTGGCCATTAAGTGGGCCTTGGAGTTGCTACGCTATTATTTCCTAGGTCGACCATTTCGCTTGGTGACATATCAATCACCCTTGGTCTGGATCAGGAATGCCAAGGAGAGAAATGCGTGGGTCACCCGATGGTTCCTTACTTTACAAAATTTTAACTTTACCATGGAACATCGGGCGGGGAAGTCACAGGGCAATGCAGATGCCCTGTTATGGGCCCACTGTATGGTGACGAATGTTCAACCCACAAGTTTGAACAGAGGGGGGGTATGTGAGTCAGTGACTAGTGTTATTTGCGAGGGTCGCTATGTGTCCCCCAGAATGCACTCAGAAGCATATTGAGGCAGTGGGAGTGCACTGCAGTCACAGGTGTAGCTGTGAATGCAATGCAGAATAAAAGTGTCGTCTTGGACAAGCTAATTGTCCAGGGCAGATTTAGGAAAACCTGTCATAGGCTTTTATTTTTTAAATGGACTACAGGAATGTAGCGGGGCGGTCCGTTTCCTCCCTCGGCTGGGTTTTCCATGTGGCCTATGGCCACAGATTGATTGTTAATACCCCTGCAGCAAAGGGGGGGTGTGTCAATTTGGAGTTTGCAACTTGCGGAGCAGTGGGCTCTGCAGAAGCTCATCCTGTGTGAGTTAACACAGAGCCAGCAGAGCGAACTCCTGGCACACTGCAGTGTGGTACAGTGTTGTAGTTGCCCTCTGCAACAGGACTCTCATGGACTGTTTTGTTCTCCGGCTGCAATCCGAAGGATACCGTATGCTGTACACTGTGTGAGTATGGACATTAAACACATTTGCTGTGAACTTTTCCTGTGGTCACTGTCTGTCACACTGAACCAACCCCGCTGCACTACATCACATATATAACATTCTTGGTATCAGTGCAAAGAAAAGTCTATACTCATATCACATGGTGTGTTATCTAGGTAAGTATTCTATGACCAATATAATTTGAGAAGAATATCATATTAGAATGCCATGGAGAGTACCACACAGATAGAATTGCTCCCCACGCGTATCGCCATTATCAATGTGGCTTCATTAGGAGTAGTCTTTGGTACATTACTGATATATCAGGGATATACAGGGTGGGCCATGTATATGGATACACCTAAATAAAATGGGAATGGTTGGTGATATCAACTTCCTGTATGTGGCACATTAGTATATGGGAGGGGGGAAACTTTTCAAGATGTGTGGTGACCATTTTAAAGTCGGCCATTTTGGATGCAACTTTATTTTTTCCAATAGGAAGAGGGTCATGTGACACAACAAACTGACTGAGAATTTCACAAGAAAAACAATGGTGGGCTTGGTTTTAGCGTAACTTTATTCTTTCATAAGTTATTTACAAGTTTCTCTTTGTTTACAGTCATTGACATATCGCAGAGGTTAACACGTGAGGAGCGGATAGAAATTGTGTTGATGTCTGGTGAACGCAGTATCCGAGTTATTGCAGCAGATTTCGATGGAAGACACCCTACACAAGAAAACTGTCACCATTCCCATTTCATTTAGGTGTATCCATATAAATGGCCCACCCATTAAAGTTTGCCTCATCACTGAACATAATGTTCTGTGTAAACTGAGGGTCCTGTTTAAATTTTTGTTTTGCCCATTTGGCAAATTCAGCACGCCAATCTAGGTCATCGTCGTTGAGATTCTGCAGCAGCTGGATTTTGTAAGGGTGCCTTTTGTGAGTAGCTAATATCCGTCGAAGGGATGTTCGACTGATGCCAGATCGGCATACTGAATTTGCAGAATGGGCAAATTTTACATAAAGATACTAATTTATGGGTATAATATATATTTTTTTCATTACTTTTTTTACTTTATTGCTTGGTCCTTCTACGAGACTTTCACTTTTAGCAGTCTAATTGCTGAAAAGCATGTTTTATAACTGTCAGTTCTGCACTGACATGATGTTGCAGGGGCGCCAACTGGAGGAGAGCATTAACCCCCTCACTCTCCCTGCCTGCTAAATAACATTGATTGCACCATTTAGGTGGTTAAATTGCAGGGAGCGGTGAAGGCATCGCTTCTGGCAGTGAGAGCCAGGTGTCAGCTATGATGTTAGCTGAACATCCAGCCAGCAATTGCGTGGTCCGTTAAAGGGGTACGTCCAAGGTCGGGAAGGAGTTAAACATATCTTTTATCTAATAAAAAATTATTCTCTCATTTACCTGGTCTTGAAGTAAATTCTTTATAGAATTAAATCATTGTTCTGAATTTGCACCATTATCACAGATTTCATCTTCACTATTTCAGTGTTCGCATTTGTTTTTACTCTTGTTATTATAGATACTTTTGTTGCTATTTTTATATAATAACCCTAGTTTGGCATTAAGAGGGGCTGATTTACTGCTATATGTACTGTATGTCCTTGTCCAGTAACAAGGATAATCATTTCACTACATATTTTAGGAGTCTACTGTACTACCGTATTTGCTATGATGACTAGTTCACATATATACTACTGTACATTTGATAGAATGTACCTGGTTCTGCACTTTGTCACCATTGCTAGTTCTATTCAGCCTTTATTGGGTTTATAGTTAAATATGTACAGCTGTATGTGAATTACGTGTGTATGTTATACACATAGAAAGATATATTTATATGATTATCTCTTTGGAGCCGCATTCTTGAATCACTATTATATTGTTCCCTGGGACACACCTGGTTTGTTGCATTACAGAGATCTTTCAGCATTGACATTATATCACTCAGTTCATCCTGCAATAGAAATTAAGACGTTTAGTTTGTAGCAAAACTGTTACAATATATTAACACTCACTATCAATATGATTTTTTTTTATCTAAATATTTGTTTTTTTCCAATACAATTATTTTAAAAAAATGTGTAGCTTCTTTTTCATAGTTTCTTATACTATGTTCAAAGCAACATTTGTTTTAATAAGGTATTGAATACTAATTAATTGCTAGATTACCATATTTTTCGGACTATAAGACGCACTTTTTCCCCAAAAAAATTGTGAGGAAAATGGGGGGTGCGTCTTATAGCCCGAACGCAGGCTTACCGGGGGTTGCGGCAGTGGTGGTGGCAGATGTGCGGCTTTGTAGAGGCGCGGTTGGCGGTGTGCACCTGAGCAGGGTCCTGTACTCAGGTGGTGAGCTGACGCCGCGACACGGAGAGCAGACAGGAGTGCAGAGCCGGGATTGCCGGTGTTGGCGGCCATCTTCCTGAGGCAGCGCGTGCGCAGATAGAGTACTCTGCTTACTGTGGCTTCAGGAAAATGGCTGCGGGAGGTCGCGCGTGCGCAGATAGAGATCGTGGCGGCCATTTTCCTGAAGCCCCAGGAAGCAGAGTACTCTGCGCACGCGCCACCTCAGGAAGATGGCCACCACCACCGACAAACCCAGCTCTGCACTCCTGTCTGCTCTCCGTGCCGTGGCGTCACCTCACCACCTTAAGAAGGGACCCTGCTCAGGTGCACGCCGCCCACCGCGCCTCTACAAAGCTGCACCTCTGCCACCGCAACACCACTGCCACAAACCCGGCGTCACCACACCTGAGGAAGGGACCCTGCTAAGGTGCACGCCGCCCACTGCGCCTCTACAAAGCCGCACCTCTGCCACCGCCACACCACTGCCACAAACCCGGCGTCACCACACCTGAGGAAGGGACCCTGCTCAGGTGCACGCCGCCCACCGCACCTCTGCAACGCCGCACCTCTACCACACCACTGCCGCAACCCCTGCTGTACCACCGCCGGCCCCTTAAAATTCGGACAATAAGACGGACCCCCATATTGTAAAAATCTTTTTTTCTGCTATTTTCACCCCAAAATTTGGGGTACGTCTTATGGTTCGGTGCGTCTTATAGTCCGAAAAATACGGCAGCTATTACTCTAGACCTCCACAGACCCTTTTATGAAATATACATGTACAGTACAGACCAAAAGTTTGGACACACCTTCTGATTTAAAGATTTTTCTGTATTTTCATGACTATGAAAATTGTAAATTCACACTGAAGGCATCAAAACTATGAATTAACACATGTGGAATTATATACTTAACAAAACAGTGTGTAACAACTGAAATTATGTCTTATATTCTAGGTTCTTCAAAGTAGCCACCTTTTGCTTTGATGACTGCTTTGCATACTCTTGGCATTCTCTTGATGAGTTTCAAGAGGTAGTCACCGGGAATGGTTTTCACTTCACAGGTGTGCCCTGTCAGGTTTAATAAGTAGGATTTCTGGCCTTATAAATGGCGTTGGGACCATCAGTTGTGTTGTGCAGAAGTCTGGTGGATACACAGCTGATAGTCCTACTGAATAGACTGTTAGAATTTGTATTAGGCAAGAAAAAAGCAGCTAAGTAAAGAAAAACAAGTGGCCATCATTACTAAAAGAAATGTAGGTCAGTCAGTCCGAAAAATTTGGAAAACTTTGAAAGTGTCCCCAAGTGCAGTTGCAAAAACCATCAAGCGCTACAAAGAAACTGGCTCACATGAGGACCGCCCGAGGAAAGGAAGACCAAGAGTCACCTCTGCTTCTGAGGATAAGTTTATCTGAGTCACCAGCCGCAGAAATCGCAGGTTTACAGCAGCTCAGATTAGAGACCAGGTCAATGCCACACAGAGTTCTAGCAGCAGACACATCTCTACAACAACTGTTAAGAGGAGACTTTGTGCAGCAGGCCTTCATGGTAAAATAGCTGCTAGGAAACCACTGCTAAGGACAGGCAACAAGCAGAAGAGACTTGTTTGGGCTAAAGAACACAAGGAATGGACATTAGACCAGTGGAAATCTGTGCTATGGTCTGATGAGTCCAAATTTGAGATCTTTGGTTCCAACCACCGTGTCGCAGAAAAGGTGAACGGATGGACTCTACATGCCTGGTTCCCACCGTGAAGCATGGAGGAGGAGGTGTGATGGTGTGGGGGCGCTTTGCTGGTGACACTGTTGGGGATTTATTCAAAATTGAAGGCATACTGAACCAGCATGGCTACCACAGCATCTTGCAGCGGCATGCTATTCTATCCGGTTTGCGTTTAGTTGGACCATCATTTATTTTTCAACAGGACAATGACCCCAAACACACCTCCAGGCTGTGTAAGGGCTATTTGACCAAGAAGGAGAGTGATGGGGTGCTACGCCAGATGACCTGGCCTCCACAGTCACCAGACCTAAACTCAATCGAGATGGTTTGGGGTGAGCTGGACCGCAGAGTGAAGGCAAAAGGGCCAACAAGTGCTAAGCATCTCTGGGAGCTCCTTCAAGATTGTTGGAAGACCATTTCCGGTGACTACCTCTTGGAGCTCATCAAGAGAATGCCAAGAGTGTGCAAAGCAGTCATCAAAGCAAAAGGTGGCTACTTTGAAGAACCTGGAATATAAGACATATTTTCAGTTGTTTCACACTTTTTTGTTAAGTATATAATTCCACATGTGTTAATTCATAGTTTGATGCCTTCAGTGTCAATGTACAATTTTCATAGTCATGAAAATACAGAAAAATCTTTAAATGAGAAGGTGTGACCAAACTTTTGGTCTGTACTGTATATATAGAAAGTTACAATAATTTACCTGGTTACTAAAAGATAAACCACGAACAATGAAAATTAGTTTGTTTCTAATTTCTGATTGTAGTTCAAAAGTCTTTTTACTCTCCTCGGTATAAAGTCGATTAAGGACTGTGGTTAACAGGACAACATAATTTCGAATCTCAATATGATTTCCCATTAACACAAGTGTAGAAAGATTTTTAAAGATCTCTTGAAATCTAAAGAAAGAAAAATGATGTTAATATAACAAATCCAACTTTGACAGCTCAGCTTACAACTCTTCAAAGACTTACAGTTCCATTTGAGGGAGTGGGTTACCAGATTCATCAGGAAAGACAACGGGTAGCACAGTCACATTTACTGGACATGGCTGTGTTTGTGATCCATATCTATTTGTTATTTGTGTGAAAACAGTAACTGAAAAACAAGACAACTGGTCAGGAATCTATGAAAAAATCCATTATGAAAGATACTGGGCATAATCTATAACACAATAAAATTTTGTTATTCCGCTCTCATGTTTTTGACATGGAACTATTTATTTTCAAATTCCATGACACCTGAAGATCTTTTAATATTTTGTATTATGGCATCTCATCTTTAGGAGGCTGTGTAACTGGCCTATCATTGCCTTTTAGGCCATAATATTTCAACATAAAAGTGCTAACAAACTTAACAGTATGAATTTATTATTGTTTGTATGTTTTTATCGATGAGAGACTTCCATGATGACAATATATATTACTGGCTCTCAATCATTCCTCGATTCAGTAAAATGACCCTTATACATATAGTAAAACATCTCGTTATTGAAGTACCATTGTACAGCTTTTCTCAGCTGTTATCCAGTAATGATTAATAACATAACTGGTACAAAAAATGTTTCTTTCCATTATTTCTTTACTTCATTATAATAAACTTGACTTCTCAGTAAACATTTTCTTACATATAAATATAGCATGTCAAATCAATCACCACTCTTACCAGGGTGACATATGTCCATGAAGGTATATGAGGTATAAATGGCTCCTATCCACAGAGACACCAGTTTCAAAACATCCACGCCTCATCCACACCTCACTTGCACAGTGAAATTTTGTTCAGAAATAAAATCTAAGCAACAATGGAAATTAGTCTGAGTTATGAAAATTTTTACCTTGATTTCCATTAAATGGATCACCAGAAGGCAAATTGAAATAGTATGAATGTCTCTTCCTTTATACAGAGTCTTCCTTGATAACTGCTTTACTTGGTAACTAAATTCATAGTTAAGGTCCTGTATAGAAGTAGATAGAAGAGTCTCGTCATCATGAAATCATGTTTATGAAGATTTTTGCAATGTATAATCAGCACTGTGAAGTTATTACTACTCAAAGTCTCATAGCTATACATGGTTGCAGTTACACAGGCATTCCATCACAAGTTTTGTCTTGTTTAACCCCTTAACGACCGCCGATACGCCTTTTAACGGCGGTCATTAAGGGTACTTAAACCACAGCGCCGTTAATTAACGGCGCTGTGGAAAAAGCCTATAGCGCCCCCCAGAGTCGGATTTTCTCCAGGGTCTCGGCTACCGGGGGTAGCCAAGACCCCAGAGAACATGATTATTAACCCTATAACGGCGATCGCAAAAAAAAGCGATTTTCCCTGTAATTTCTCTCTCCTCTGATGTGATCGCACATCAGAGGGGAGAGAAATGGGGTCCCCGGGACCCCGATCAGCCCCCCGTGCCTCCCGGTGTCCCCCAGGCCTCCTGTGCCTCCCAGATCTTCCGGCGTCTTTATCCGGTAAAGAAAATGGCGGGCGCATGTACAGTGCGCAGTGCGCCCGCCAAGCCGGATTTTCTCCGGGGTCTCGGCTACCCCTGGTAGAGAACATAATCAGGGTATCCCCCAACCCCCCCGCTTTTGCGATCGCCGGTATTAACCTTATACCGGCGCTCGCAAAAGAAAAAAAAAAAAGCGATCCTGCCTGTAAATTTCTCTCCCCTCTGATGTGATCGCACATCAGAGGGGAGAGAAATAGGGTCCCCAGGACCCCCGATCCCTCCCCCGGTACTTAGGGCTCTTCCCCGTGTCCCCTCCTGGCTCCTGCAGCGCCCCCTGTGGTCCGATCCTCCAGCGTCTTCACCCTGTAAAAAAAAATGGCGGGCGCATGAGCAGTGCGCCCACCGACTCTGCCTGGCGGCAAATTCAAAAACAGAATGATTCATTCATTCTGTAAAAGTACATTTTGATCATTGTGATAAACTATCACAGTGATCAAAATAAAAAAAAACAGTACAAAAAACCTCCCCTTTATAACCCCCTTGGTTAGGGACATATAATAAAATAAAAAATTTTATTTATTTTTATTTTTTCATTAGGGTTAGGGTTACAATTAGGGTTAGGGTTAGCATTAGGGTTAGCATTAGGCAGGGTTCATACTGCGTTATGGTATAACGCGGTGTAACGCAGTCCGTTAGCGCTGCCATTCACCCCCATTTGAGGGTGCATCGCGACACATGCCGTAAAGCGGCATGCGTTCGCAACGTGCCATCATTCAGTGACGGAGCCTCGGACGCGGGCTGCAGCGTCTGGGCTCCGTCACCGCTAGCGCAGATGAATCATCTGCTGATTCCTCTGCGCTAGCGGGTATAGCATAAGGCTATGTGTTCAACGGGCTGGTAAAACGCAGTATGAACCCAGCCTTAGGGTTAGGGTTATAATTAGGGTTAGGGTTGGAATTAGGGTTAGTGTTACAATTAGGGTTACAATTAGGGTTAGGGTTACAATTAGGGTTAGGGTTATAATTAGGGTTGGGATTAGGGTTAGGGGTGTGTTGGGGTTAGGGTTGGAGCTAGAATTGAGGGGTTTCCACTATTTAGGCACATCAGGGGGTCTCCAAACACGACGTGGCGTTCAAAAAGTCAAATGGTGCTCCTTCCCTTCCGAGCCCTGCCGTGCGCCCAAACAGTGGTGTACCCCAACATATGGGGTATCAGCGTACTCAGGACAAATTGCACACCAATTTTGGGGTTCTAATTACTCTTGTTACCCTTGGGAAAATAAAAATAGCTGGCTAAAAAAATCATTTTTGAGGAAAAAAAAAATTATTTTCACGGCTCTGCGTTTATAAATTTCTGTGAAGCACTTTGGGGTTCAAAGTGCTCACCACACATCTAGATAAGTTCCATAGGGGGTCTAGTTTCCAAAATGGGGTCACTTGTGGGGGTTTTCCACTGTTTAGGCACATCTGGGGCACTGCAAACGGAACATGACCCCCATCAACGTCTGCACTCCAAAACGTTATTACTTCCTTTCCAAGCCCTGCTGTGTGCCCAAACAGTTCCCCCCCCCCACATATTTGGTATCAGCGTACTCAGGACAAATTGGACAACTTTTAGGGTCCAATTTCCTTGTGAAAAATCAAAAATTTGGGACTAAAAAATCTTTTTTGTGGAAAATTGTTTTTTGTTTTTCTTTTTCACACCCAGGCATTATAAACTTTTGTGAAACACTTGGGGGTTCAAAGTGCTCACCACAGATCTAGATAAGTTACTTAGGGGGTATAGTTTCCAAAAAGGGGTCACTTGTGGGGGTTTTCCACTGTTTAGGCACATCTGGGGCACTGCAAACGGAACATGACCCCCATCAACGTCTGCATTCCAAAACGTTATTACTTCCTTTCCAAGCCCTGCCGTGCGCCCAAACAGTTTCCCCCCATATATTTGGTATCAGGGTACTCAGGACAAATTGGACAACAACTTTTAGGGTCCAATTTCCTTGTGAAAAATAAAAAATTTGGGACTAAAAAAATCATTTTTGTGGAATTTTTTTTTTTTTTCGCACCCAGGCATTATAAACTTTTGTGAAACACTTGGGGGTTCAAAGTGCTCACAACAGATCTAGATAAGTTCCATAGGGGGTCTAGTCTCCAAAATGGTGTTACTTGTGGGGGGTTTCCACTGTTTAGGCGCATCAGGGGCTCTCCAAACGCGACATGGTGTCCAATCTCAATTCCAGCCAATTTTGGTTTGAAAAAGTCAAACGGCGCTGCTTCCCTTCCAAGCCCTGTCGTGCGCCCAAACAGTGGTCCCCCCATATATGGGGTATCAGCGTACTCAGGACAAATTGGACAACAACTTTTATCGTCTAATTTCTCCTGTTACCCTTGGGAAAATAAAAAATTGGGGACTAAACAATCAGGTTTGTGGAAAAAAATATGATTTTTTATTTTCACGTCAGGCCGTTATAAACTTCTGTGAAGCACTTGGGGGTTCAAAGAGCTCACCACACATCTAGATAAGTTCCTTGGGGGTCTAGTTTCCAAAAAGGGGTCACTTGTGGGGGTTTTCCACTGTTTAGGCACATCTGGGCACTGCAAACGGAACATGACCCCCATCAACGTCTGCATTCCAAAACGTTATTACTTCCTTTCCAAGCCCTGCCGTGCGCCAAAACAGTTTTCCCCCCATTATTTGGATCAGGGTACTCAGGACAAATTGACAACAACTTTTAGGGTCCAATTTCCTTGTGAAAATAAAAATTTGGGACTAAAAAAATCATTTTTGTGGAATTTATTTTTTTTTTCGCACCCAGGCATTATAAACTTTTGTGAAACACTTGGGGTTCAAAGTGCTCACAACAGATCTAGATAAGTTCCATAGGGGTCTAGTCTCCAAAATGGTGTTACTTGTGGGGGTTTCCACTGTTTAGGCGCATCAGGGGCTCTCCAAACGCGACATGGTGTCCAATCTCAATTCAGCCAATTTGGTTGAAAAAGTCAAACGGCGCTGCTTCCCTTCCAAGCCCTGTCGTGCCCAAACAGTGGTCCCCCATATATGGGGTATCAGCGTATCAGGACAAATTGGACAAAACTTTTATCGTCTAATTTCCTGTTACCCTTGGGAAAATAAAAATTGGGGACTAAACAATCAGGTTTGTGGAAAAAAATATGATTTTTATTTTCACGTCAGGCCGTTATAAACTTCTGTGAAGCACTTGGGGGTTCAAAGAGCTCACCACACATCTAGATAAGTTCCTTGGGGGTCTAGTTTCCAAAATGGGGTCACTTGTGGGGGGTTTCCACTGTTTAGACACATCAGGGCCTCTACAAATGCGACATGGCGTCCAGCCAATTCTGCATTGAAAAAGTCAAAAGGCGCTCCTTCCCTTGCGACCTCTGCCGTGCGCCAAAAAAGTGGTTTACCCCCACATATGGGGCATCGGCATGATCAGGACAAATTGCACAAAAACTTTTGGGGTATTGTTACCCTTGGGAAAATAAAAATTGGGGTGAAAAGATAATTTTTGTGGAAAAAATATGATTTTTTATTTTAACGGCTCTATGTTATAAACTTGTATGAAGCACTTGGAGGTTCAAAGTGCTCACCACACATCTAGATAAGTTCCTTAAGGGGTCTAGTTTCCAAAATGGGGTCACTTGTTGGGGGTTTCCACTGTTTAGACACATCAGGGGCTCTCTAAACGCGACATGGCATCCAGCCAATTCTGCGTTGAAAAAGTCAAACGGCGCTCCTTCCCTTGCGACCTCTGCCGTGCACCAAAAAAGTGGTTTACCCCCACATCTAGGGTATCGCCATGTTCAGGACAAATTGCACAAAAACTTTTGGGGTATTGTTACCCTTGGGAAAATAAAAATTGGGGTGAAAAGATCATTTTTGTGGAAAAAATGATTTTTTTTTCACGGCTCTACGTTATAAACTTGTGTGAAGCACTTGGAGGTTCAAAGTGCTTCTCACACATCTAGATAAGTTCCTTAATGGGTCTTGTTTCCAAAATGGGGTCATTTGTGGGGGGTTTCCACTGTTTAGGCACATCAGGGGCTCTCTAAACGCGACATGGCATCCAGCCAATTCTGGGTTGAAAAAGTCAAACGGCGCTCCTTCCCTTGCAACCTCTGCCGTGCGCCCAAAAAGTGGTTTACCCCCACATATGGGGTATCGGCGTATTCAGGAGAAATTGCACAACAAATTTTGTGATTAATTTTTTCTTTTAACACTTGTGAAAATAAAAAAAATTGGTTCCGAAGTAAAGCTTTTGAAAAAAAAAGTTAAATGTCAATTTTTTCCTTCAACATTGCTTCAGCTCCTGTGAAGCACCTGAAGGGTTAATAAACTTCTTGAATGTGGTTTTGAGCACATTGAGAGGTGCAGTTTTTAGAATGGTGTCACTTTTGGGTATTTTCTATCATATAGACCCTCAAAGTGACTTCAAATGTGATGTGGTCCCTAAAAAAAAATGGTGTTGTAAAAATGAGAAATCGCTGGTCAACTTTTAACCCTTATAACTTCGTAACAAAAGAAAATTTTGTTCCCAAAATTGTGCTGATGTAAAGTAGACATGTGGGAAATGTTATTTATCAAGAAATATGTGTGACATATCTCTCTGATTTAACGGCATAAAAATTTCAAATTTGAAAATTGCGAAATTTTAAAAATTTTCGCCATATTTCCGTTTTTTTTCATAAATAAAAGCAAGTCATATAAAAAATTTTTTACCACTAACGTGAAGTACAGTATGTCACAAAAAAACAGTCTCAGAATCAGCTGGATTCGTTAAAGCGTTCCAGATTATAACCTCATAAAGTGACAGTGGTCAGATTGTAAAAATTGGCCCGGTCATTAAGCTGCAAAATGGCTCTGTCACTAAGGGGTTAATACCTGAACAAGTGCAACAATAATATTTATTAGTGACCCCCCACCTAAAAAAAAGCTTGAAGTAGGTTGTTCATTACATGTTCCAAATGACAGCACAAATTTCCTTTTATTAGAACTAAATATTGTAAAGCCACATATGCAACTTAAAACCACTGCATACAAACAAAATATCATGTACCTCTTTTCCTGATGTGCAGAAGATGCTAAAAATAGTGAAGATCTCAATACCGCTGTTGGGTTGAACCTGACAGGTCATTTTGTGTGACATTTCATTTACTGTAAAGTATAGTTGTGACCTTCCAATCTTATATCCACGTGATTCTAAAAACAAAGTAAGAAAACAAGTATTCTGTAAATGGATAAAAAGATTTTGTAGCTGGGAAGCATGACAAACTGTCTGAATTCAAATAATTTGTCTTTAGGGAATACTTAAAGAGTATCTATCACCAAAAATTGTTTTATTAAAAAATAAAAAAATGTGTTTACTTATTTTAGATACATATGGATTGCTTTGAAAGTCAGTATCTATCTAAAAACCTTTGCGTTTTGCACCTATATTTCAATGGAAGCTTGTTGCTACTTTATTATTAGAGTTCCTGCCTGCTTGCAGCTTCTCTCTCAATCACTGTCATACCAGTATGTAGTGTCGGACTGGGGAGCTAAGGGCCCACTAGAAACATTGACTTTGGGAGGCCCACTTTTCACCTACCTACAATTATTACGCTATCCTTGTTCACAAATTTACCTGTAACTCTATGTAATAATAAATTGGGTAGTTTGGTTAATGAATGATGGGGATGCTGCTTTTTTCTGTACAAAGTGAATCAAGTGAATATTGTCAAGTACTGCCCAAACAGTAGGGTTGGGGACCCAGATCTGCACAGGGGCCCACCGGAGGACTCCCATGATACCCTATGGGCCAGTCCGAGCCTGCCGGTATGTACTCTGATGTGAGTGGCAAAGCCCATATCAGAGCAAAGGCCAGTGTGATAGTAAGGCCGCAGTCACACTAGCAGAAATACGGACGAGTGCAATGCGAGAAAAAATCGCATTGCATTCGGACCAAGCATATATATATATATTATATATATACACATAGAATACATATGTACAGTACAGACCAAAGTTTGGACACACCATCTCATTCAAAGATTTTTCTGTATTTTCATAACTATGAAAATTGTACATTCACACTGAAGGCATCAAAACTATGAATTAACACATGTGGAATTATATACTTAACAAAAAAAGTTTGAAACAACTGAAAATATGTTTTTTATTCTAGGTTCTTCAAAGTAGACACCTTTTGCTTTGATTACTGCTTTTCACACTCTTGGCATTCTCTTGATGAGCTTCAAGAGGTAGTCACCAGAAATGGTCTTCCAACAGTCTTGAAAGAGTTCCAGAGATGCTTACCACTTGTTGGCCCTTTTGCCTTCACTCTGCGGTCTAGCTCACCCCAAACCATCTCGATTGGGTTCAGGTCTGGTGACTGTTGAGGCCAGGTCATCTGGCGTAGCACCTCATCACTCTCCTTCTTGGTCAAATAGCCCTTACACAGCCTGGAGGTGTGTTTGGGGTCATTGGATGGAATAGCATGCCGCTGCAAGATGCTGAGGAAGCCATGCTGGTTCAGTATGCCTTCAATTTTGAATAAATCCCCAACAGTGTCACCAGCAAAGCACCCCCACACATCACACCACCTCTTCCATGCTTCACGGTGGGAACCAGGCATGTAGTGTCCATCCGTTCACTTTTTCTGCACGCAAAGCAGTAATCAAAGAAGTCAATGGTTTCGACTAGTCAAGATTGGGAGGGGCTAAGATGAAAGGAAAGAAACAGTTTCCTGTTGAGGCATCAGATAGGGCCTGGAGGGCATAGAAAAGAGATCTAAGGTCTGGTGTGCGCAGTGCTGCATTTCATTGGTGTTCCTAGCTGTGAGAGGAGACTGTGAGAAAGATAGTGTGATCTGGAGCAGAGCGAAGAAGAGTGACCGAGAGACAAAGTGATTTACTGGAGATGTATCCTGAGAGATGACACCTAGCTTTACAGCCCAGAGTATATAATTCCTAAGGGTAATGGATGCAGACAAGACGGAGTAAACAGACAAAGATAGTGTCCCAAGTGGGAGTTCCAGAGAGTCAGTAGAAGAGTAGATAAGTACCGCCCATACTGGCAAAGTATCTCCACTATGGGGAAAGAAAACATGGAACGGAGGGTTGAGTAAATTAAACTATAGTGTTATGAAAATTACGAGGGACCTCACGCTGTTTTTTCATTTATTTTCATTTCACTTATTTTTTTATTCATTAAAAAGAACAGTAAAATACACAGTGAAATACACACCCAAGGTAACTTTAGGCCAGATTCTTCAGGTGTTCAAGCACCTGGAAACACAAGTAACTTTAAAGTGTCCCTCAAAGTTTCACATGAATAATGATGGACGAACACCTGAATGTTCAGGTCCGGCATGTTAGGGGAACATTTAAATAAATGTTTGGTTCAGGTACCAGAACAATACCCGAAGCTGAACCCAGACCCCATTCGAGGCCTGAACATCCTTGTTCGCCATGCTACCATCTGCATGACAGTGCAGCAAACACTGTCTCTGATCTGCATTAAGATTATTACCAGTGGTCAGAAAGCTGCGGTTCCCATGCTGTCAGATAGGCTCCCATCAGCCTATGCCTGCTTCAGCTAATAATAGCAAAAGCAGGTGCCGCCAATTGGAGTATTCATCAAAACTAATAAGAAAAAAGTGAGTATAACTTTGCTTCTTTATTTTTTGTTGGATAAATGAATAAAAGAGGGTTGGGGAGTTTTTATTTCAAACAAAGGAGTCTGTTTATTTCAATTAAAGGAATTTTCTCTATCTCTGCCTTTATTACATTTGACCATGGGGTTAGTCATGGGGGAGTCTGATAGACTCTCCATTACTAACCCCTGGGTTTGATGTCAGCTGTGCATCCTTTACTGGGGCGGCTGCAGGCTGCTAATTTTTGGCTGTGGAGGGCCAATATCAATGGTCTCTTCCAGTCTGAGAATTCCAGATCCTAGCAGTCTGCTTTAGCTTTGCTGGTCGTCAAAAAGTAGGGGGAACTCAGGCCGTTTTTTTAAATTATTAATTTAAATAATTAAAAAAATATGGCTCGAGAGGACCCTCCTATTTTTGATAAACAGCCAAGAAAAAGCTGACAGCTGAGGGCTGCAGCTGACAACTGTCAGTTTTTACTGAGCTGGTTATCAAGAATAGAGTTGACCCCTTGGCATTTTTTATTTTATTTATTTATTGTACAGCCGCCAGGTGGTGAATACTCACATCATCGTACTCCTGCTTTCAAGCTATCAGCGAGAGCGAGACCAGGCGTACGAAGAGAGTAGTACTCTCATCGGCCGACGCCTGTGACCTGATGTAAACTTTTTACGGCTGCTGACTGTGTGGCAGCGTTGGAACCGCAGTGCTCTGACCAGCGGTAATGAACTTACCGCTAATCAGAGCCAGTGTCTTTCAAGCTGTCACACAGATGACAGCATGGAAAATGACGGCTGTTCCGGCCCCTCATTTATTTGAATGGGGTATGGGTTTGGGTTTTAGTTCGGGTATCGTTCCGGTGCTCTAACTGAACTTTTTTTATTGATCGGCCGAACCCGAAAGATCCGTACATTCAAGGGTCCGCCTATCACTACCACCAAGACAATGATAAATAATGAAGATAAAGAGCAACAGAGAATAATCTCCTAAGAAAGTTTCAGTATGTTCCGGGAGCAGTGTGCTTCAGCCTTTCTGCCTGCACATGAAGAATGCTTGCCACAGACGGATCAATGAGAAGATGGCATCAGGCTTCCATTGAAGAATAGGTACATAAAACAAAGGTTTTTAGATAGATAATGACTTCTTTGAAAGTCAGTATCTATTTAAAATAAGTAAACTCATACATATAATTACACTTATTATTAAAAACAACTAGATTTTATGTGAGAGATCCACTTTAAATTGAATATACTGAAAATGCTGTACAGACCACAAAAACTAGGGAAACCATCTCAAATGGGAAGTTTGGAAAAAGGTTTCCCAGCTTGTTTCTGATTGGTTTCAGATCTCTTCTAGTATAAAGTATGCAGCCATTAGGCTGCATTGTTGGTGCAGTCAGATTTCTATCTGTCTATAAATTGAGGCAGTATGCACATGTACCGTATGGATAAACTCTTCTTTCTCTGTGGCTGTGGGAGTACATTTATAAGTTTTTAAAAACAATAATAAAAATAAGTACAGATGATGGATCCTAAGGTATAGAGAAGATAGTGCTATATTATCTTGTGTGTATAATTAAACGAGATCTTTACACACATAGTACGTAAATGTCCTGGTTTGTTAAGAAAAATATTTAGAATTGAGAGTCCTCAGTGGTTGATACCTTTTAATGGCTAACTGAAAAGATGGTAACAAACTGCAAGCTGTCGAGACTACTCAGGTCTCTTCATCAGGCTGGTTTGTTAAGAGCACTGTACCTAGGATATTAAATTACATGGGAATTAACACAAAGCAATTAAAAAAAATCTGTGAAAATACAGGTAAGTACTGTGATAACTGGCCTAAAGAGTATCCAGGGGTAGCACACGACTAAATGGATAGAATCAGAATTAAATAGGGTGTTTAAGGGATTGGCCATTTCCCTTGTTATTGCAGCTTTCCTCACACACTGACCAGCAATTCTGTCCATACAGTGGCTGCTGGTAGAGGAGAATGTGACCAGACCAGTCCATCAGCTCCTGCAATTGTAAAACACCTCAAATGGGAAAGCTGTTTTTCTATTGGAGGTCTACTTGTCAGAAGCAGTGGTCTTCCATCAGAAGCCATTTTATGAACAGAAATGAAGGTTAGCTTTTTTGAGTAAAGCGGCATTAACAAGACAAAGTGGCCAAACGCTTGAACTAGATATGATATATTAATAATAGTTGGATTCTTTAAGGGGAGGCGTTGGGGTTAGTGGCACTATGTTTGTCAGTAGATGACAAAACAGGTTATTGTAGTACTCTGGCCAGAATGTTATTGAGGCACTTACTACAATTTGTGAAGCTCTCCTTGTGATGAAGATTACAGTAACTGATTTGGAGATGTAAAAATGTGACATAAGGAAATTATGTGAAGTATATGATCTTCTTTGTGACTGGGAACAGAGAACAATTTGGGGAAGTCAAAGGAAAAGTGATACTACTTTCAAGGCAGCATGTTTTAAGGTACTGTCACACTGAGCGAGATCGCTAACGAGATCGCTAAAGAGTCACCGATTTTATGACGCAGTAGCGATCTCGTTAGCGACTCAGCTGTGTGTGACATGTAGCAGCAATGTGGCCCCTGCTGCGATGTCGCTGATCGCTTATGAACATTCTGAGCCATTTTTTGGTCGTTGGTGTCCCGCTGGTGAGCCTGAATCGCTGAGTGTGACACCCTTTATGAACGACTTTACCAGCGTCACAGGTGGGACTAGGTTTTCCCAACGACCGCAGAGGTCGTTATACAGATCGCTGATCTCTGATGAGATCTTTGTGTTTGGAAGCTAACTAGCGACCACATAGCGATCGCACCAACGATCTCGCCAGGTCATGTCGTTGTCGTGATCGCTAGTGCGATCGCTAAGTGTGACAGTGCCTTTAGTCTATGGGTATTTCAACGTTATCTGTAATGACAGAGGGGATATCAGTGAAAGAAAAGCCAGATAAAGAAGTGCACTAGAAGGTGAAAATAAGAAAGAGATCAGTAGATTGTTCCAATTTCAAGTTGATAGGAAAAGTAGGCAGAGAGGGAGCAATGTGCGCTGCGAGGGTTTGCTGGAGTCTGTGTTGGGGGCACCAACAATATTTGACTTGGTGTTTATGTGTTGAAAAATGGCAAGGGAATAGTGGGTTAATCTTGGTCAGGAAAGACAAAGTCATTCAACTTATGCAATCGGAGGTCCACCGGAGGAATAGCCATTTGTGTGCCAGTTCGGCTACAATCAACCCTCAATTCAATAATCTGACCTAACGTTGTGCCTCAGTTACCACAACTGACCCAGGTGAGCATTTGCATTTGTCCTTACCCGTTCTATTTTACTATTCATTCACCTATTTCTACTCGATCAAAGAATTTATTTACCATAGCAGAGAAATCATGACACTTATGTATGTCCAGTGAGCTTGGAGTAAGCTACATATTCATATCATAGTCAGCACATTTTGCACATACAAAACTATGCTCGCTACATTCTGGTGCAATACTTTTTATTTAAAGACACATTAAAGGGATTGTTTTCTTTCAGATAATATTCAGACCCAGCTGCAGACTGTTAAAAAATAAAATACCGGATTGTATTCACCTTTCTTGAGTTCTCCAGCAAATCTCCTCTACTGCTTCTGGTATCTGGCATTAGCTGTGACACTTCATGTCACGTCAACAATGTGGCAGGAAACCAGTAAACTTAGCGTCTCTATCAGTGTATACAGAATGCCATGTTTAACTCACTGATAGGATGTTGCACTTTTGACATGAAGTCAGTACCATACTAGTGTCAAATACAGGGAGTAACGGTGGAGATTCAACGGCAGACCCAAGAAAGGGGAGTACAGCATGGTTTGTTATATTGCTGTGCAATATTCAATATATTCGCTATCTGTACTCCTACCGGTACATTTTTGCCATTCAAGCTTCAAGAAGAAATATAATAACTAATTGATTCATTTTTCTATATTCTTGAGGAAAATACTCACCCAAAATAACATCCAGCATATACATCTTGCTAGGCTTCAAATGAAAGGGTCTGAGTGTAATGTTCTCAGAAGAAATACCTGATAATAAGGACAATTTGTTACTACTTCAGTAAGTGTAGTCTATCAATTAATTACATCACATAGTAAACATTTAGAATACAAAGTATGTCTTGCATTTTTGTTTCTTAAGTAGGTGAAAAATGAAATATTAACTCATTTCCTTACAATAAGAGAGTTCAGAGATTGATATGCAGACTGCTTACTCCAGAGGGTTCCACTTGAGGGGACAAATTTTCGCATCTCATAGTGCACATCTAATGCTACATATATTTTTCTACTTTTACATAAATATAATTGCAATATTATTGAGAATAAGTTGTAACATCAATAGGTGGTATATTTTTCATGAGAAGGACGAATTTCCATCATCAGGTTCTTCCATAAAAAGCCATAGTTTATTCAATACAAAAAGAATTTCAAAACTAGCAACTCCATCAGCACATCAATAATAAAAACAAACCATGTTAGGGTCTGCGGAACGCACCAAATAAATATAAATAATAGGTGCGTTCGCAGCCCGGGGTCCACTGTGCAGGCAAAGCCTGCTGCTAGTAAGATGGCACTATATGGAGGTATAAGCGAACTCTGTTACACCACAGAGTTGCTGACATAGATGCTGTGGCACTATATGGCGGTATAAGCGAACTCTGTTACTCCACAGAGTTGCTGTGGTAGAGACTGTGTCCTGTTAACCCTACAGGAGTAAACAGATAACTGCAGAGCGGATAGCAGTCCGTGGTCATGCAGACAGAAATGCAAACAACCAACTCCTCACCGGAGTAGCCGGTATTCTACAGGCTATTACAGCCAAGCCCTGAACACGTGCATAGAAAACTCCTCACCGGAGGACCAGATTCAAGTTAGTCTGCAGTTAGACTTTAGCTATTAGATATTCATCAATCGTCCATAACTTTAATTTGAAAAGAGGTACCCTGGACCACTAGTGCTCAAAATGAACATCTCGATGTCCTGAATAATATTTGACAAAAAAATTATCAACTCTATGTGTAGCTCAGGAGTTATTCACATAAATCGCTTATTTATGTCGCGCATAATCTAACGTACTCAATCGTACATAACTTTAATTTGAAAAGAGGTACCCTGGACCACTACTGTTCAAAATGAATATCTCAATGTCCTGAATAATATTTGACAAAAAAATTATCCACTCTATGTGTAGTTCAGGAGTTATTCACGTAAATCGCTTATTTATGTCGCACATAATCAAACGTACTCAATCGTCCATAACTTTCAATCATGCATAACTTTAATTTCTCCAACACGCTCCACCAACAAATCAAAGTTCTCCATTTTCATGCGAAGATATGCAAAAAAATTCTGAGGGTTTCCTCGTAGCTCCACGTATAGTGTAGAATATACCCCACGCGTCATTTTCTGGGCTGTGATGGGGTGGATCCATAAACGTCGTCGTCGTCGCTGCTGTATCTTTCTCTCCTTCTCCAGAACAATCGTTTTTAGACGATTCGCCTCCACTGTGAAATCCACCAAATTCTTCAGAATGTTTCCTATCACAACGTCCATTTTCAGCAGCCACTTGCTCTTCTCTCCAACCGCCACTTGCTCCTATACAACCAGATGGGCTGTAGGAACAGTGCATATATAGGTTTTCAGTAGCCAATCACGTTTGGAACCCCAAAAATGGCGTTTATAAAAACCGATCCGGCGTAATCTGTCGAAAAACGGCTTAAAAACCGGATACACTGAATGAGACGGATCCGGTTTTTGGCCTGACGCCGAAAACCTGATGTGTGAAAGAGGCCTTACAATCACACTGCATTCTGTTGTAAATCAGATGATCGGTGAGAAAAATCAAATTGTACTCGCAAAAAAAACGCCTGACACTCGCATTACACTCATCCGACTCTCCTTCATCAAAAGTGGACCGATTTTTAAATCGCTTGTGTGTCTCCAGCCTTACTGTGTTTGTAATGGTGGTGTGAGATCAGTGGCCCAAAGTCATTAACCCCTTAAAAACATCAGTTACTTAGTCAAATCTGTGAAAATTGGCTGTTTGCCACTTTGATGCCAATTCTGATGCCCAGAACCCATTTAGGCCAGGCAGGAGGGATCTGGGATTGATGCAAGGCATCAGTATCTGTGTATACTTAGTGTGAGATCAGTGGCCCAAAATCATTTAACCCCTTGTGACAGTGTCACTGGTTTTATATGTGAGGGGAGGTATGTGTCACACAGAATGCTCTCCTGTGTGAACTAAGACCTACTTCATTTATCTGCCAGCATGTTATATGTTAAAAGGGTGTGGCTGAGCAATGTATAAAAGCTCAGTCCTGTTTTTTTTTCTCTGTTGTAGTCTGGAGAGGAAAGACTCCAGACAGGATAGTGGAAGCTGCAGAGCTTGCCACAAGGACTGTAGCAGTGCAGTTTATGCTACCGAGAGCGGGCGGAACCCACTCATCTATGGACTGAGTTATTGTTTGTTTTTTTTTATGCTTTTCCCGTTTAACCCAGAAGGGCCATGTTTACTTTTTCCTGCGAAACCTGCATGAGTTTATGGCTGATAATAAACCAGCAGAAAGAAAACCCAGAGAACGTGTGTCCTGAGTCTGCCTTCAGGAGAGCCGAGCGAGTCGTCTTACCACAGTTGGTGTGAGAGTGCGTGCAAGATTCCAGGAACACGTGTACCTGCCACAAAGACCGGTGGATGTCCTGGGTGAAGGCTGCCAGACAGCTAGAGAAGTCCGGCAGCATGGAGGAGCTCGTTAAGCACCTGGTCCAGGCCCAGCAGAGCATACAGCAGCAACACCTACAGAGCCAGCAGAGCATACAGCAGGCCCAGCAGAGCATGCAGCAGCACCAGGAGACAACCAAACTGTTGCTTCAGCAGATCCAGTTGCAGCAAAAGTCGCAGCAGCAGCATCAGCAGGAGGCGCAACAACAGATACAGCTTTTGGCGGACGCCATCCAGAGCCGGGCGGCCACCTCAACCCCAGGGCCGACTGATGATTCTCACGTCAGGAAGGCGGTAAGGCGGGCCATGCAGAAGATGACCCCTGGGGATGATGTAGAAGCATTTCTGACTGTTTTTGAGAGGGTGGCTGATCGGGAGAGACTTCCACCAGCACAGTGGGCAGAGGTTCTGACGCCATATTTATCGGGTGAACCCCAAAAAGCGTATTTTGACTTGGCGCTGCAAGATGCTAAGGAGTATCCCAAACCAAAGACAGAGATCTTAGCACGTCTAGGAGTAAATATGGCAGTAAGAGCCCAGCGAGTTCATCACTGGGCGTATGTTAGCAACAAACCCCCTCGTTCGCAGATGTTTGACCTATTGCATCTTGTTCAGAAGTGGCTACAACCGGAGTCCTCCACTCCGGCCCAGATGGTTGAGCGGGTGGTGATTGATAGATTCATGCATTCCCTTCCCAAGTCAGTACAGACCTGGGTTGCCCAGGGTGATCCCCAGAACGCAGATGACTTTATCGGCCTGGTAGAGAGGTACCAGGTAGTTGAGAGATCTCTTGGGAAACCGGATGCAGTCATTTCTCCCCACTGGGATACCCAAAAGGGGGTGGGTTCACCACGGAAGGGGTCTAGAGCCACCACTGGGGGGCGTCCCACTCCTATGAAGGGGCCTTTAGAACAAGTGGGAAAGATATAGTTTGCTGGTGATGTCACAACCCTGGACATATAGCCGCCAAGTGTCAAATATCCCCTGAACCCATGGACTGCAGCCTAGGCAGACGGGTCTCCTATTATGCCTATCCAGCCTGTAGCGTGGACTGTCGACCCGGCAAGGGACCGTAGGCGTGTGCAGTGTCCATTAATGGAATAAAAGTGCTTGGGCTGTTGGACTCCGGGAGTCTGGTGACCTTGATCAGAGCATCCCTTCCCCACCAGTTGATTCCTTCCAAAACCCTGGGTGTTCGGTGCATCCATGGTGACGCCAAGGACTATCCGTGGCCACAGTAACAGTGGGGACAGACTGTGGTGCCCAGTCCCATGAAGTCGGGGTGGTAAAGGACCTGATACATCCCGTCATATTGGGCCGTGATTTTTCCTTATTCTGGGACTTGTGGGGAAAGGGAACTGGACTAAGTAGCATGGCGAAAAGCGAGATCCTTGAAGAAGAACCCCCGACAGAGTCTCAGAGAGAGGAGTTCCCACTGTGCGTCCTTGTCGGTGATGAGGGTGAGACGGTGACCGAGGAGGCCGACCTACCTGCGTTAGATATGTCCAGAGAGAACTTTGGGACTGCTCAAGTTCGAGACCTGACCTTAAAAGGGGCGTTCGACCAGGTTACTGTATGTAATGGGGTTGCCAAGAGCCGGGGGCCGACACCAGATTCCCCCACTTTGCAGTACAGGGGGAGATGCTATATCGGGTGGCCAAACTGAGGGGCAGTGAGATAGTGGAACAGCTGTTAGTGCCGGGGCCATACAGACGGCGGGTGCTAGACATGGCCCATTCACATGTTCTGGGGGGACACCTAGGGGTCGAGAAAACTCAGGAGAGGATACTGAGGAGGTTTTATTGGCCAGGGTGTTATCGAGAAATTCAAAATTTTTGTAGGTCCTGCCCCACCTGCCAAATAACCGCTCCCTCCCCCCACTTCCGTAGCCCCTTAGTTCCATTACCTGTGATAGAGGTTCCCTTTGAGAGGATTGCCATGGACCTGTGGGCCCCATAATCAAATCAGCTCGGGGCCACCAATATATCCTGGTCGTCATGGACTATGCGACTCGGTATCCAGAAGCGGTTCCCCTAAGGAACATGTCCAGTAAAAGTATAGCCCGAGAGTTCATCCATATTTTTGCTCGGACAGGTCTACCAAAAGAGATCCTAACAGACCAAGGAACCCCCTTCATGAGCAAGGTGATGAAGGAGCTTTGCAGAGTCCTTCAGATAACTCAGCTGCGGACCTCGGTTTATCATCCACAAACGGACGGCCTAGTGGAACGCTTCAACAAGACCTTAAAGGCAATGCTCAAGAAGGTCGTTGAAAAGGATGGGAGAGACTGGGACTACCTGCTCCCATTTCTGCTTTTCTCGGTCAGAGAAGTTCCTCAAGCCTCCACGGGCTTCTCTCCATTTGAGCTCCTATATGGGCGGCATCCAAGAGGTCTCCTAGACATCGCCAAGGAAACTTGGGAGGCTGAAGTCACGCCACACCGGAGTATCATCGAACATGTCGCCCAGTTACAGGAGAGAATATCCAAGGTGATGCCCATCGTAAAGGAACATCTCCTCCAGGCGCAGGAAGCCCAGGCGAGAGTCTATAACCGGTCGGCGAGACTAAGACAGTTCCAGCCCGGAGACCGTGTTTTGGTGCTGATCCCTACCGTCGAGAGCAAGTTCCTCGCCAAATGGCAAGGTCCATACGAGGTGGTGGAGAAAGTCAGCGAGGTTAATTATAAAGTCCACCAGCCTGGCCGAAGGAAGGCACATCAAATCTATCATATAAACTTGCTCAAGCCGTGGCGGGACCGTGAACCTGTGGAAACTCCTTGCCTGGGAGCCGCACCAGAAGGCAAGGTGGAGGAGGTCACTATTGCAGAGACTCTATCACCGGCCCAGAAGCAACAGTGTCGAGAATTACTACAGCGGAATCGGGACCTGTTCTCAGAGTTGCCGGGGCATACACAAGTGATAGAGCATGACGTGCTGACAGAACCGCATGTACGAGTGAATTTGAAGCCGTATCGGATTCCGGAAGCACGCCGGGAGGTGATCTTGGCTGAGGTGAAGAGGATGTTAGACCTCGGGGTAATAGAGGAGTCGAAGAGTGGGTGGTCGAGCCCAATCGTCCTCGTGCCGAAACCCAATGGAGAGTGCAGGTTTTGTAATGACTACCGTCGGCTAAAGGAGGTATCCAAGTGTGACGTGTACCCGATGCCCCGCGTCGACGAACTCATCGAGAGGCTTGGACCGGCGAGGTACATCACCACTCTTGACCTGACGAAGGGCTACTGCCAGATCCCCATGTCCCAGATGGCTAAAGAGAAGACGGCTTTCTCAACACCTGATGGCTGTTTTCAATACAAGCGGATGCCGTTCGGACTACAGGGGGCCCCAGCCACTTTCCAGAGGGCTATGGATCGGATCCTAGCCCCACATAAGAAGTATGCCGCAGCCTACCTCGACGACATTGTGGTCTTTAGCCCAGACTGGGCTAGTCACCTACCTAAATTACAGGCCGTTTTGGACGCGCTAAGGAAAGCAGGATTTACCATAAATCCGAAAAAGTGTGCCATCGGAAAAGAGGAGGCCAAGTACCTGGGCTATGTTGTTGGGAGAGGCGAAATAAAGCCGCAGATCAAGAAAGTGGAGGCAATTCAAACCTGGCCGCAACCGCTCTCAAAGAAGCAGGTGAAAGCATTCCTGGGAATGGTGGGATACTACCGGCGGTTTATCCCGAATTTTGCCACGATTGCCGCCCCACTAACAGATCTTCTAAAAGGCACCAAATCAACCATGGTGAAATGGATGGAAGAAACGGAGACCGCGTTTCAAAAGCTGAAGCTAACACTGTGCAAGCAGCCTGTCCTGGTCGCGCCAGACTTTAAGAAAGAATTTGTGGTCCAGACTGACGCATCAGAGGTTGGTCTAGGGGCCGTACTCTCCCAAGAAATAAATGGGGAAGAACATCCCATTCTCTATCTAAGCCGAAAACTGTCCTCCTGCGAGAAGAACTACGCCATAGTAGAGAAAGAGTGTTTAGCCATAAAATGGGCCGTGGATACACTGAAATATTACCTACTAGGCCGGAAGTTTAAATTAGTATCAGACCATGCCCCGTTGAGATGGTTGAGGGAAAAGAGGGGAAAAAATGCTAGGGTAACTAGATGGTTCCTAGAGCTTCAAGAGTTTAACTTTCACGTGGAGCATAGACCAGGGAAGTTACATGGGAATGCAGATGCCCTCTCTAGGATTCCCTGTCTGGTGTCAGAAGGTGCCCAAACCCCCGGCTTTGGGCAGAGGGGGGGAATATGTGACAGTGTCACTGGTTTTATATGTGAGGGGAGGTATGTGTCACACAGGATGCTCTCCTGTGTGAACTAAGACCTACTTCATTTATCTGCCAGCATGTTATATGTTAAAAGGGTGTGGCTGGGCAATGTATAAAAGCTCAGTCCTGTTTTTTTTTCTCTGTTGTAGTCTGGAGAGGAAAGACTCCAGACAGGATAGTGGAAGCTGCAGAGCTTGCCACAAGGACTGTAGCAGTGCAGTTTATGCTACCGAGAGCGGGCGGAACCCACTCATCTATGGACTGAGTTATTGTTTGTTTTTTTTATGCTTTTCCCGTTTAACCCAGAAGGGTCATGTTTACTTTTTCCTGCGAAACCTGCATGAGTTTATGGCTGATAATAAACCAGCAGAAAGAAAACCCAGAGAACGTGTGTCCTGAGTCTGCCTTCAGGAGAGCCGAGCGAGTCGTCTTACCACACCCTTAAAAACATCTGTTACTTATTCAAATCTGTGAAAATTGGCTGTTTGCCCACTTTGATGCCAGTTCTGATGCCCAAAACCCATTTGGGCCAGGCAGTAGGGACATGGGTTTGATGCAGGGCATCACTATCTGTGTACTCATAGTGTGAGATTAGTGGCCCAAAGTCATTTAACCCCTTAAAAACATCTGTTACTTATTCAAAACTGTGAAAATTGTCTGTTTGCCCATTTTGATGCAAATTCTGATGCTCAAAACCCATTTGGGCCAGGCTGGAGGGACCTGGGTTTGATGCGAGGCATCACTATCTGTGTACTCATAGTGTGAGAACAGTGGCCCAAAGTCATTTAACCCTGAACAACATCTGTTACTTATTCAAATCTGTGAAAATTGCCTGTTTGCCCACTTTGATGCCAATTCTGATGCCCAGAACCCATTTGGGCCAGGCAGGAGGGACCTGGGTTTGATGCGGGGCATCACTATCTCTGTATTCTTAGTGTGAGATCAGAGTCCCAAAATCATTTAACCCCTTAAAAACATCAGTTACTTATTCAAACCTGTGAAAATCGACTGTGCCCACTTTGATGCCTATTCTGATGCCCAGAACCCATCTGGGCCAACTGGAGAGACTTGTTTTTAATGCGGGGAGTCCTGTTCTATACGTCTGCAGTGTCATTTCAGTGGCCCAAAGTCATTTAACCCTTTCATTAACGCCCTCTGGTGCCCACTTTGATGCCCATTTTTGTGCCAGTTTTATAATTTTTGGCGCAGATTTTAAGTGTATTCATATCAGGGCATCTAGCTGCATTGTTTTTTATTATTTTGATGCTTATTTTTTGTTGTTAAACCTATAAAAAAAAAGAAAAGAAAAATTTGCCGAATAAGAAACTGACGAATAAAAAACTAACTTCAGCTCCGAATAAGAAACTGAACGAATAAGAAACCAACTTCAGCCTTGTCAAAATATGTGCCTATAATACATAGAGTATGAATATCCATTTGAATCACTACTTCCTTGCACACTAGTTGACAAGATGATTCTTGGCAAAAATATCAATACATACTGTAACAACCCTGCTGGCATCACTGCATGGCCTCCCATCCTTCACACACCTACTAAAATATCAATACATACTGTAACAACCCTGCTGGCATCACTGCATGGCCTCCCATCCTTCACACACCTACTTGCTCACTGCTCCAGGTCATGATGTGATTTCTCTCTGCTGCCATCTCCAAACTCTGCGCAACATGCTTTCTTTCTGCTCTCTGCATGTCTCCTGGCTGTGTACATAGGGGGGCCACGCCAGAGCTCTCTGGTTCTTATGGAGTCAGGGTGCACCTGGCTGACCAATTACCATTAGCCCTCTAGTATTTAGGTCAGCTGCACCCTGTGGATCATGTCTGCGCAATGTGTTAACTCAGTATCTTGCTACTGAGCTGCCAGGTCTTGCTCTGTGTTGCTCTATCTTGGAGGCTTCACTCCTAGCTTTGCCTTGTACCTGTTTGTCCGCCTCGAGGAGGCAGAATATCCTGGTGTGATGAATGGGTGCTGACCGCCACACGGTAGCCCAGGGTATCACGGCTTGTGATCCCCCTGCTGCCACCAAATGTGACGAAAAACACACGACGGCTGCTGCCGTCCGACCCAATGTGTCAGGAATAATCTGCAGGGATTTATATTTATCCCACTTCCACATCCACTTAGGAACTTGAAACTCTCTGGCGCCCCCTTTTAGCCTCAGGTCAGTCAGGGAACTGCACCTAGGATAATTAGTCGCCAGACAGGCCACTTGGATGTGTGCTGGCTATTGGGCACGCTGCAGTGAGGGACTTATAATTATTCCTAGCCTCTGCCAGACAATCCACTTATAAGACCCGCAGTGCCCAAGAGCCCCGCACACACACACTCTATACTGCCACCAGCTATGATTCTCTTAATCAAGAATTAATTAAGAGGGTCCGTAGCAAACCCAAATTAATAGCGTAGTTACTTCAGGCACGTGCAACTTCGTTTATAGAGCAGGAGAAACAAACTAATAAGTTTATAGGTTTATTCCTAAAAATGCAGGCAGCGTTTATACAGTATAAAAAGAGATGTAACAAGCTGAGACAATACCAGTATGTACACTGCAGTTAAAAATAAAACAGGGTTAAAGATGAAAACTTACATAACACTCATATTATGGCAAGACAGGCTGGGGGGAGGAGCCACACATCATAGTTCATTTGCAGATCTGTTAGTCACGTCATCACAGCCTGGGATGACCAGGGGGGCCTAGCTGCAAGACTTATACATGTGGGCTGGTGACCTCACAAAAGGGGATGGTTTTCTGGCCACCTCCCAGGGCTAGAAGTTATAGTTTTAAGCTCTGGAAGATCATAAGGACCATAACTCAGATTGGGAACTGATTAGAATAACAGCAGATCTATCAGTGATCTTATTCTGAAACTAGTGTCCTAATGAGACCAAACTCGGACGAGATAGTCCCCTGTGCAACAGAGTATTCCATATCTCTGGTTCCGTTGCAGTTATGAACTCATTAGTAGCACAATAATGACGCCTGATGGAAGCACGTTACAGAACCGTAGTTCCCGTGAATCTATCATAAGCCCACACTGTGTTATGGACAGATGATCAGATTACCACTTTATAGAATGGGAGAAGATAAAGCTGGCTTCTAGACAAAGAACATTCCTGAGGTGGGGGCGAAAGGAAGGAGCAAGCTGTGTTTTCGGACAGTGAATTGCAGCGAGGCTGCAGTCACAAGGGGGAAGAGGGGGGCGGTTTTGCTCTGTGCTGGCAAAACGATGGGGGTCGTAGTTCTTTTTGGAAAGTTCAAGAACAGCACAAGAAATGGAGCTTCCAGTCCAGGGTATCATCACACGTGGTCTCTGTGCTATCGCTCCTGACCTTATCTTTTACTTGTCCTTGCCGCCCTCCAGAAGGCAGAATATTCTGGTCCCTGTGTCTTTGTCCCTGTACCTTGTCTCGTGTCATTTCCTTGTCTGAACTTTGTCCTACCTCCTGTCTCTGAGTCTCCTTGTCTGTGGTTTCCTTCCCTGCTGTGTCTTGCTTAGTGTTCTCTCTGAATCTCTTTCTGCCTCTTGCCCACACTCCTGGGGTTCTGCTCCGTGCCACTCTGCATCATTCCTGCAGCTGCAGAAAATCTTGCTGCAGCTCCTCTACGCATACCTTGTGGTTCCTCTTTGCTTTGCTCCTGCCACTGCAGAACCTCTTGCTACTCTACAGCCCTTCTCCGCAGCCTTGCAGTTCTCCTCCTGTGTGAACAGGTCTCTACCTATTCTTCCATACACCATTTCTTCCAGTCAGCTCCAGTATCTACATTTGCTGTGTGAACAGGTCTCTACCTGTTTATCCATACACTATTCCTTTCAGTCAGTTCCAGTACCTGCATTTGCTGTGTTAACCGTGCCTGCCAGCCCTGTCTCATCCGTGCCTGCCAGCCCTGTGTCTCATCCGTGCCTGCCTGCCCTGTGACCCAGCTGTGCCACCGTTTCCCCAATTGGGATCAGTAGCCACAACCAGGCACCACCCTGGAGTGGCACCTGGCAGATGCCTGCCGCACAAGCCTAACCTCACCATCAGAGGCTCCAGTGAAGACCGAGGCAGCTGTCCTAGTCACGCCCCTTGCAGGGTAGTCTGGTTTGTGACACAGTGAGGCCACAACCCCCTGGCTCACGCCCACCAGCCAGGGTGTGAACGTGACACCTACACTGTAGCAGTTTCGTATTAAGACAAAAATTTCATAGCAAGACCTCCAATATCTAACGTTTTTGACATATCAATACACAAACATTAAAAAAATTTACATTAAGCAAGTAAACTTTTTAGTAAAATGTTGAGACTGATCTCCTCATTTCCTTCTATTCTTAAACATATTAAATATTTTATATACCCAAATATAAATATAGGTTTTTAAATATGATCAGGCACTGAAATACTTCAATGAAAACACAAATCTACAAAGGGACAAGCAGGACAACACAACACTCAAATTCAGACGAGGTTACAGTGTCGGGCAATTGCCGGGGCCTTGAGCAGGTGGGGGGGCCCACTCGCCATCAGAGACACTGGTGTACTATGAGGGGCCCTGTGCCAGTGCCGGCGCCTACGAGTGGGCCTCCCTGCTTGCTCAGGGCCCTAGCACTTGCAATACTTACCTCTCCCTGCTCCACCGCTGTGACGTCTTCCGCATTTCCTGACAGTGACATTCAGGTCAGAGAGCGCGATGATGTCACATCTGTGCGCCCTTTGCCTGAACAGTCACAGTGCAGAGAGCTGGAAGATGGCAACGCTGAGGAGTCCAGAGTAGAGCAGTGCCCAGCGAGGAGAGGTATTTCATTTTTTTAATGTTTGGGTCAATATATGCGGAGCATTATACACTGGATAATTATATATGGGGCCCATCATACACTTGAGCATCATAGATAGAGCCCATTATACACTGGAGCATCATATGTGGCCCATTATTTAGGGAGCATTATATAGGCCCATCATACACTAGAGCAACATCCATGGGGCCCATCATATACTGGAGCATCATATGGGGCCCATGATATACTAGATCATCATATGGGGTTCATTATTTATGGGACATCACATGGAGCCCATTATATATGGAGCATTATACTGTATATGGGGACCATTATATTTGTAGCATTATATGTGGCTCATTATACACTGGAGCATTATAAATGGGGCCTATCATACACTGGAGCATCATATGGGGCCAATTATATAGATGGAGCATTATATACAGTAGGCCCATCATACAGTCATGGTCAAAAGTTTTGAGAATGACACAAATATTATATTTTCACATGATCCGCTGCCCTCTGGTTTTTATGTGTGTTTGACAGATGTTTTCCTCACAGACAGAAATATAATTGCAATCATATTATGACTAACAAAAGCTTATATTGACAGTTAGAATGAGTTAATGCAGCAAGTCAATATTTGCAGTGTTGACCCTTCTTCTTCAGGACCTCTGCAATTCTCCCTGGCATGCTCTCAATCAACTTCTGGACCAAATCCTGACTGATAGCAGTCCATTCTTGCACAATCAATGCTTTCATTTGGTCAGAATTTTTAGGTTTTTGTTTGTCCACCCGTCTCTTGATGATTGACCACAAGTTCTCAATGGGATTAAGATCTGGTAGTTTCCAGGCCATGGACCCAAAATCTCTATGTTTTGTTCCCTGAGCCATTTAGTTATCACCTTTGCTTTATGTCAAGGTGCTCCATCATGCTGGAAAAGGCATTGTTGATCGCCAAAGTGCTCTTGGAGGGTTGGGAGAAGTTGCTCTTGGAGGACATTCTGGTACCATTCTTTATTCATGGCTGTGTTTTTAGGCAAGACTGTGAGAGAGCCGATTCCCTTGGCTGAGAAGCAACCCCACACATGAATGGTTTCAGGATGCTTAACAGTTGGCATGAGACAAGACTGGTGGTAGCGCTCACCTTGTCTTCTCTGAATGAGGCGTTTTCCTGATGTCCCAAACAATCGAAAAGGGGATTCATCAGAGAAAATAACTTTACCCCAGTCCTCAGCAGTCCACTGCCTGTACCTTTTGCAGAATATCAGTCTGTCCATGATGTTTTTTCTGGAGAGAAGTGGCTTCTTTGCTGCCCTCCTTGAGACCAGGCCTTGCTCCAAGAGTCTCCGCCTCACAGTGCGTGCAGATGCACTCACACCTGCCTGCTGCCATTCCTGAGCAAGCTCTGCACTGCTGGTAGCCCGATCCCGCAGCTGAAACACTTTTAACCCCTTCACCCCAAGGGTGGTTTGCACGTTAATGACCGGGACAATTTTTACAATTCTGACCACTGTCTCTTTATGAGGTTATAACTCCGGAACGCTTCAACGGATCTTCGCGATTCTGAGATTGTTTTCTCGTGACATATTGTACTTCATGTTAGTGGTAAAATTTCTTCCATATAACTTGCGTTTATTTTTGAAAAAAACGCAAATATGGCGAAAATTTTGAAAATTTAGCAATTTTCAAACTTTGAATTTTTATTCCCTTAAAACAGAGAAATATGTAACACAAAATAGTTAAGAAATAACATTTCCCACATGTCTACTTTACATCAGCACAATTTTGGAATCAAAATTTTTTTTTGTTAGGAAGTTATAAGGGTTAAAAGTTGACCAGCGATTTCTCATTTTTACAACAAAATTTACAAAGCCATTTTTTTTAGGGACCACCTCACATTTGAAGTCACTTTGAGGGGTCTACATGACAGAAAATACCCAAAAGTGACACCATTCTAAAAACTGCACCCCTCAAGGTACTCAAAACCACATTCAAGAAGTTTATTAACCCTTCAGGTGCTTCACAGGAACTAAAGCAACGTGGAAGGAAAAAATGAATATTTAACTTTTTAGCCACAAAAATGATCTTTTACAAACTTTTTTTTTATTTTCACAAGGGTAAAAGGAGAAAATGGACAGATAAGGTTGTTATGCAATTTCTCCTGAGTACGCCAATACCCCATATGTGGGGGAAAACCACTGTTTGGGCACACGGCAGAGCTCGTAAGGGAAGGAGCGCCGTTTGACTTTTTCAAACTAAAATTGGCTGGAGTTGAGATTGGACGCCATGTCGCGCTTGGAGAACCTCTGATGCGCCTAAACAGTGGAAACCCCCCACAAGTGACACCATTTTGGAAACTAGACCCCCTAAGGTACTTATCTAGATCTGTTGTGAGCACTTTGAACCCCAAGTGTTTCACAAAAGTTTATAATGCCTGGGTGTGAAAAAAAAAAAAAATTCCACAAAAATGATTTTTTAGTCCTAAATTTTTGAATTTTCCCAAGGAAATTGGACCCCAAAAGTTGTTGTCCAATTTGAGTACGCTGATACCCCATATGTGGGGGTGGAAAACTGTTTGGGCGCACGGCAGGGCTTGGAAAGGAAGTAACGTTTTGGAATGCAGACGTTGATGGGGGTCATGTTCCGTTTGCAGTGCCCCAGATGAGCCTAAACAGTGGAAATCCCCCACAAGTGACCCCATTTTGGAAACTAGACCCCCTAAGGAACTTATCTAATCTTTGGTGAGCACTTTGAACCCCCAAGTGCTTCACACAAGTTTATAATGCCCGGGCATGAAAATAAAAAATCCTATTTTTTTCCCACAAAAATTATCTTTTAGTCACTAATTTTTTATTTTCCCAAGGGTATCAGGAGAAATTGGACCACACAAGTTGTTGTCCAATTTGTCCTGAGTACGCTGATGCCCCATATGTGGGGGGGAACCACTGTTTGGGCGCACGGCAGAGCTCGGAAGGGAAGGAGCACCATTTGACTTTTTCCAACCAAAATTGGCTGGAATTGAGATTGGATGCCATGTTGCATTTGGAGAGCCCCTGATGTGCCTAAACAGTGGAAACCCCCCAAAATGACCCCATTTGGGAAACTAGACCCCTAAGGAACTTATCTAGATCTTTGGTGAGCAATTTGAACCCTCAAGTGCTTCACACAAGTTTATAACGTAGAGCCGTAAAATTTAAAAATCATATTTTTTCCACAAAAATGATCTTTTCACCTGAATTTTTATTTTTCCAAGGGTAACAAGACTCCAAAAGTTATTGTGCAATTTGTCCTGAGTACACTGATACCCCATATGTGGGGGTATATGTCACGCTGTATAGCAGATATATATATGTGATGACAGTAATCTATATCAAAAGGGCAACATACTATATAACATGCGCATAGATATATGATAACATAGAATTACCTGACAGAATGTCCAGTGGGTCAATACGGAATCCGTTATACGCTGTCTCCGGCTAGAGGGTGACCGGGGTCTATGCTGACCCTAAACTGGGGTCCTAACTAATCCCTCTACCTGGAGGTACTGTTAAAGGTACAGAGGTCCAGGCCACCAGCGTAAACCCTGTCTCCTATCAATCCCTGCCAACTGTAATCTAGTCCTAAGAAGGACCCTGATTACCACCAAAGGGAATGAACAGGTAACGGTTAATGAACAGAAAGACATACAAGAAAGACAAGAAATAAAGTAAATAAAGTCTTACATACAACACTCACACACAGTAGGAACACCTAAGGTCTCAGAGATAAACTATAAGCTGTAAGAGTAAAAACAACTAAGGAGCTCTTAGCTTAAGTATTCTCAGAACCGATCCAGTCTGCTAGACTACATGAATGCTTTCACCGGCATCTAACACACAGACTGGCAGGTATATAAAGGAAGCTAATTAGTAAATAATCAAAAGCAGCCGGGCGAGGCTGGACCTAGTCTTAGCAAAGAGCTAGGTAAAATTAACTCCCTCATTACCAAACACAAAGAAACAGCAACTCAGCTGTGAGAAGTCAGAGTGTGTAATCGCGACGATCCTCGTGGCGATACACCCATGACAGTACCCCCCCCTCTACGAGGGGACTCCGGACCCTCAGGGCCAGGTCTGCCCGGGTGAGTTGTGTGAAAGGTCCGAACCAATCGATCTGCGTTAACATCAGACGCAGGGACCCACGTCCTCTCCACAGGACCATACCCCTCCAATGAACCAAGTACTGAATGGATCGGCGACTGAGACGTGAGTCAATGATTTTCGACCCATGAAATTCCACGTTATCATTGACCACCACTGAAGGAGGTGACGGTATGACTGGTGCCACATACTTTTTAAGTAAAGACTTGTGAAACACATTATGAATTTTAAACGTAGGAGGGAGGTCCAGACGAAATGCCACAGGATTAATTATGGAACTGATCCTGTACGGCCCGATGAATCTGGGACCCAACCTCCAGGAGGAAACTTTAAGTTTTATATTCCTGGTAGACAACCAAACCAGATCGTTCACCTTCAGATCTAGACCAGAAACTCTCCCCCTATCAGCCATCCGTTTGTAACGGTTCCCGTAACCTTCAGTCTTAACCGATCTGGAACTATCAGTCTCCCTGGAAGTCCCACAGGGGCGTCCCCCTGAGCCCCCAATACCTCCCCCTCAAGCTCAGAGCATACAGCTGACACTACAACTCCCTCCTGAGGAATAGGAACCGGATCATCCGTCCTCCCGGCCCCTGGGAAAGTACGAGATAAGGCATCAGGAAGCAACTTTATTGAGCAGTCATATGCGCGATGAGGAGGTAACTCTTTACACCCCTCCTCTGAGAACATCTCCCCAAAGTCCTTCAGAAAAGGAGACAAAGTCCTAGGCACAACCGCACCGATGACCGTGCTCATGCAGTTATTCCTGCAAAATTCACCCCACTGGCTAATCTTTCGGATTGCCAATCAATCACTGGGTTATGTTTAGCCAACCAAGGAAGTCCCAACACAATAGGAGTAGGTAGACCCTCCAACACATAACAAGACAATTGCTCTTTATGTATTGCCCTACTCGAAGATCTATGTTATGAACAGCTTGTACCAAGCTACCTTGACCGAGAGGTCTAGAATCAATAGAGACTATAGGGACCGGGTTTGGCCAATACACTCAGTTGCATACCATGCACCTGGGCAAACCGAGCGTCCACCAGATTAGCCCCGGACCCACTATCAAGAAAAACAGAAATCCTCTCAGTTCTAGTACCAATCACCACCTCCGCAGGCACGAGAAACTGAGAGGGATTTGGGGACGAAATACACACTCCCAGGTTAACTCCTTTGCTCAAAGAGGCCCGGGATGGACACCCCCCAACAAAATGTCCCTCTCCCCCGCAAAAGAAACACCTTCTAGTCTTGCGGTGCACTGCCGATTCCCTCCTACCAAAGGATGTCCCTCCCAACTGCATGGGTTCCTCAGAACAGACCAGGGGAACCTCAGTATAAGGGACTTTAGTAGTAGGTGGAGTCATCACGGGAGGCGGAGTTACCTCACGTCTTCCCCGAATTCGTCTATCAATGCGAATAGCGAGGGCCATAGCAGCCTCCAGTGATGGAGGAGAATCATACTGAGCCAACACATCTTTTAATTTGTCAGACAACCCTTGACAAAACTGGCTCCTAAGAGCTGGGTCATTCCACTGAGTATCTGTTGCCCATCTACGGAACTCAGAAGAATATTCCTCCGCTGGACGATTTCCTTGCCGTATTTTACGTAACTTTGTTTCAGCAAGGGAAACACGATCCGGATCATCATATACCAGACCCAGGGCAGTAAAAAATCGATCCACTGACTGGAGATCTGGGGAGCCTGGAGGAATAGAGAACGCCCAAGATTGAGGGTCCCCTTGTAAGAGCGAGATAACAATTCCCACCCTCTGCTCTTCACTCCCAGATGACCGAGGCCGCAGCCGAAAGTACAATTTACATGCCTCCCGGAAAGTAAAAAATTTGTCCCGCCCACCAGTGAACCTGTCCGGGAGAGCAACCTTAGGTTCAGATCTGGTTTGCTCCGGGGGTGACAAAACCTTGGACTTAATGTCTGCAAACTCCATGGACAACCCCTGCAACTGCCGGGCCAGCTGGGCTACTGGATCCATGACAGCTGGGGAGAATCTTTAGTATGGGCCGGTGAAAATGTCACGCTGTATAGCAGATATATATATGTGATGACAGTAATCTATATCAAAAGGGCAACATACTATATAACATGCGCATAGATATATGATAACATAGAATTACCTGACAGAATGTCCAGTGGGTCAATACGGAATCCATTATACGCTGTCTCCGGCTAGAGGGTGACCGGGGTCTATGCTGACCCTAAACTGGGGTCCTAACTAATCCCTCTACCTGGAGGTACTGTTAAAGGTACAGAGGTCAAGGCCACCAGCGTAAACCCTGTCTCCTATCAATCCCTGCCAACTGTAATCTAGTCCTAAGAAGGACCCTGATTACCACCAAAGGGAATGAACAGGTAACGGTTAATGAACAGAAAGACATACAAGAAAGACAAGAAATAAAGTAAATAAAGTCTTACATACAACACTCACACACAGTAGGAACACCTAAGGTCTCAGAGATAAACTATAAGCTGTAAGAGTAAAAACAACTAAGGAGCTCTTAGCTTAAGTATTCTCAGAACCGATCCAGTCTGCTAGACTACATGAATGCTTTCACCGGCATCTAACTCACAGACTGGCAGGTATATAAAGGAAGCTAATTAGTAAATAATCAAAAGCAGCCGGGCGAGGCTGGACCTAGTCTTAGCAAAGAGCTAGGTAAAATTAACTCCCTCATTACCAAACACAAAGAAACAGCAACTCAGCTGTGAGAAGTCAGAGTGTGTAATCGCGACGATCCTCGTGGCGATACACCCATGACAGTATACCACTGTTTGGGTGCATGGCAGAGTTTGGAAGGGAAGGAGCGCCGTCTCACTTTTTCAACGCAGAATTGGCTGGACGCCATGTCGTGTTTGGAGAGCTCCTGATCTGCCTAAACAGTGGAAACCCCCCACAAATGACACCATTTTGGAAACTAGACCCCTCAAGGAACTTATCTAGATGTGTGGTGAGAACTTTGAACCCCCAGGTGTTTCACTAAAGTTTATAACGTACAGCCTTAAAATAAAAAAATCCTTTTTTTTTTTTACAAAAATGATTTTTTCGCCCCCAATATTTTATTTTCACAAGGGTAACAGAAGAAATTGGAACCCAAAAGTTGTTGTCCAATTTGTCCTGAGTACGCTGATACCCAATATGTAGGAGAAAACTACTGTATGGGTGCACGTCAGGGCTCGGAAGGGAAGTAGTGACGTTTTGGATTGCAGACTTTGATGGAATGGTCTGGGGGCGTCATGTCGCATTTGGAGAGCCCCTGATACGCCTAAACAGTGGAAACCCCCACAAGTGACCCCATTTTGGAAAATAGACCCCACAAGGAACTTACCTAGATGTGTGGTGAGCACTTTGAACCCGAAGTGCTTCACAGAAGTTTATAACGCACAGCCGTAAAAATAAAAAATCCTTTTTTTTTTACAAAAATGATTTTTTCGCCCCCAATATTTTATTTTCACAAGGGTAACAGGAGAAATTGGACCCCAAAAGTTGTTGTCCAATTTGTCCTGAGTACGCTGATACCCAATATGTGGGAGAAAACTACTGTATGGGCGCATGTCAGGGCTCGGAAAGGGAAGTAGTGACGTTTTGGATTGCAGACTTTGATGGAATGGTCTGGGGGCGTCATGTCGCATTTGGAGAGCCCCTGATGCGCCTAAACAGTGGAAATCCCCACAAGTGACCCCATTTTGGAAAATAGACCCCACAAGGAACTTATTTAGATGTGTGGTGAGCGCTATGAAGCCCAAGTGCTTCACAGAAGTTTATAATGTACAGCCGTAAAAACAAAAAAATCTTATTTTTTTTACAAAAATAATATTTTCGCCCCCAGTTTTTTATTTTCCCAAGGGTAACAGAAGAAATAGGACAAATTTCACAATAACTCTTGGGGTCCAGAGTACGCTGATACCCCATATGTGGGGATAAACTACTGTTTGGACGCATGGCAGAGCTCAGAAGTGAAGGAACACCGTTTGACTTTTTCAACGCAGAATTGGCTGGAATGGAGATCAGACGCCATGTCACATTTGGAGAGCCCCTGATGTGCCTAAACAGCGGAAACCCCCCAATTCTAACTCCAACCCTAACCCCAACACACCCCTAACCCTAGTCCCAACCCTAATCCCAACCCTAACCCTAATCCTAACTCTAACCCTAATCCTAACTTTAGCGCCAACCCTAACCCTAACTTTAGCCGAAACCTTAACCCTAACCCTAATGGGAAAATGGAAATAAATACATTTTTTTTATTTTATTATTTTTCCCTAACTAAGGGGGTGATAAAGGGGGGTTTGATTTACTATTTATAGCGGTTTTTTATGATTGGCAGCTGTCACGCTAAAAGACGCTTTTTATTGCAAAAAGTAGTTTTTTGCATCGCCACATTTTGAGAGCTATAATTTTTACATATTTTGGCCCACAGAGTCATGTGAGGTCTTAATTTTTGCGGGACGAGGTGACGCTTTTATTGGTACCATTTTTGAGCACGTGACATTTTTCGATCGCTTTTTATTTCGATTTTTGGGAGGTTAGAATGAACAAAAATCAGCAATTCATGAATTTCTTTTGGGTGAGGCGTTTTTATTGTTCCGCGTGTGGTAAAATCGATAAAGCAGTTTTATTCTTCGGGTCAGTACGATTATGGCGATACCTCATTTATATAATTTTTTTATGTTTTGGCGCTTTTATAGAATAAAAACAATTTTATATAAAAAATAATTATTTTTGCATCGCTTTATTCTGCGAGCTATAACTTTTTTATTTTTTTGCTGATGATGCTGTGTGACGGCTCGTTTTTTGCGGGACAAGATGTCGTTTTCAGTGGTACCATGTTTATTTATCCGTCTTGATCGCGTGTTATTCCACTTTTTGTTCAGCGGTATGATGATAAAGCACTGATTTTTTGCTTCGTTTTTATTTTTTATTTTTTAAGGGGTTCACAAAAGGGGTTAACTAGTGGGACAGTTTTATAGGGGGGGTCGTTACGGACGCGGCGATACCATATATGTGTACTTTTATTGTTTTATTTTTTTATTTACAATAAGTAATGAATTTATTGGGGATATTTTTTTTTTTTTTTTTTATTTTGGATTTTTTTTACACATGTTTATTTTTACTTTTTTTTACTTTTTTACATTGTCCCAGGGTGGGACATCACTGTATTTCATCAGATCGCTGGTGTGACAGTGTGCACAGCACTCTGTCACACCAGCGATGTGACAGGCAGTGCAGGACGCTTCCTCATGCCTGCTCTCGGCAGGCACTGAGGAAGCCGCCTCCCTCCAGGACCCCAGCGCCATCTTGGATCCGGGTCCTGGGAGGGAGGAAGCCCTCAGAGCAGCGCGATCACATCGCGCTGCTCTGAGGGTCTCCGGGGGGCGCGCAGGGAGCCCCCACCCTGCGCGATCCTCCCCTGTGCCCCCAGTACACCGCGATCCTGTTTGATCGCGGTGTGCAAGGGGTTAATGTGCCGGGAGCGGTCCGTGACCGCTCCTGACACACAGTCACGGGTGTCAGCTGTGATAATCAGCTGACACCCGGCGGCGATTAGCTGCGCTCCCTCCGGGAGCGCAGCTAATCGACTATGACGTACTATCCCGTCCATGGTCAGAATGGCACGGGTTTTTATGGACGGGATAGTACGTCTAATGTTAGAGAGGGGTTAAGAGACGGTCCTGGTGCTTGCTGGTCTTTCTTGGGCGCCCTGAAGCCTTTTTGGCAACAATGGAACCTCTCTCCTTGAAGTTCTTGATGATGCGATAGATTGTTGACTGAGGTGCAATCTTTCTAGCTGCGATACTCTTCCCTGTTAGGCCATTTTTGTGCATTGCAATGATGACTTCTTTAGAGATAACCATGGTTAACAGAAGAGAAACAATGATGCCAAGCACCAGCCTCCTTTTAAAGTGTCCAGTGGTGTCATTCTTACTTAATCATAACAGATTGATCTCCAGCCATGTCCTCATCAACACCCACACCTGTGTTAATGGAGCAATCACTGAAAAGAGGTTAGCTGGTCCTTTTAAGGCAGGGCTGCAATGATGTTGAAATGTGTTTTGGGGGATAAAGTTCATTTTCTAGCCAAATATTGACTTTGCAAGTAATTGCTGTTAAGCTGATAACTCTTTATAACATTCTGGAGTATATGCAAATTGCCATTAGAAAAAGTGAAGCAGTAGACTTTGTAAAAATTAATATTTGTGTCATTCTCAAAACTTTTGGCCATTACTGTATATATCTCTGGTCTAGGTAATTCTTGGCATTCCATGGTTTTAGGTCTTTCTACTAATTTCCTTTGAAGTGGTTTCCACTTTTCTTTTCAGTACACGCTGGTGGTATTTAAGGGATATTTAATTGGTATTTAATTATTTTTAAACATTGTGGGGTGTTACTGTTGTGTTGTGTTATTTTGTTTATTAAACCCTGGGAGTGTAGAACAAAGAGAAAGGGAAACCACAAGACCAACACTGAAAGAGAGAAATAAACACTGCTTGCACCACTCACCACAACAAATAAGAGCAGCAATAAAGAGCAAAGACCTGAGTTGGGAACATCGCTAAATAGCCCGCCTGATGCCGAAGGAAATTATCAGATATTGAATACTCCCAATCACTCCCAGACAACCACTCCCTGCTAACTTGAACAGCAGAATGGACACAATGTCACCACTACCTAGTACCAGACACAGAAGCGTCCTGCGTTGCCTGGCAATCAGGGAACACAGGCGTCCTATGTCCAACAGGCTGTGAAATCCATGGGAGATACAATGTCCTGCAACCCCACACATCCTACTACTCCAGAACGCAACGCTACATACGATTGGGACGTTTTCACTGCGTGCGTGATAGCTCCGCATCCAGGGTCAGGACAATGGTGGTAACACCGAACCCTATCCACTCCCAGGTGGGAGCACGGAACAACAATTCCTAACAAGTAGTCTATTTATTTTAGCTCTCTTAGTCAACACACATTATTTCTGAAGTATGACAGAGCAAAAATTTACATTTCAATTAGCTAAATAGCCATACCTGAGGTAGTATAACTTCTGAATATTTTGCGACCAATCGGCAGTTTTATCCAGTGAACCATGGGTGCAATATTTGGTGCTATAACTAACAGATCCACAAAGTTATCACCAGTAAATATGACAGTATCTACAGAGCCATATGAGAAGTCAGGATCACCTTGAAAAACAAATAAAAAAAATTTAGCTTCTATATGACTTAAAACCGGGCAGAATTGTAAAATTAGTTAACTTACTTTCAGTCCTTGCTCCAGAGCCTCCAATGCCTTCCACAATATTACCATAGAAATGAGTGTCAAAATCTGTTAAATTTAGAAATGTAATATAATTTACTTGATCGGAAGAACACAAGTCAGAATAGTAGTTAAGGGGGATGTCCACTACTGAACAATTCCTATGGAATGCCCTCAGTTTGCTGAAAAAATAAAAAATATATATATATTTATAACTGTAAAATGAAAAAAAAATATATATATATATTTAATGCTGCAGACTTGGGCAAGTGATGGGCTGTAGCAGTACAATTCTGTCAGATAGAACAATCCTGTCACACGAAATTGAGAAGACCGCAGTCCATCAATGGCCGCTGAGAGGCTGCACTGCACACTAACATAAACGTTATGAAATCACAAGAGGACATAGTGCTCGGTTCAGAGGAGTGTCACCGGTCTGGCTGGGAGGTGTGTTTTTCTCTTATTTTATTCAGCAAACTGAGATGTTATTCACTGGTAGGCAATCTCTTTAATAATACTAACAATGCACAGCTAACAGCCCACATGTGACTGTAAGGTGGTATGTTATGGATTTAGGTATGGATTAGGTCAATCAAAATCTGATCTGGTATCCCAGGACACTTGGCAGCTTCTCCCATGTGTGTAGGTAAGTTAAATTAGCGAGAAGCTAACAGTTTTTGGAAGAGCAAACTGACTGTGTACATCCATGTAACCAAAATGGTGCTGATCAATACATACATATAATTGCCCCTAAGCTAGACAGAAAATCTCAAATTTAGTCCTCATATGGTATAAATGGATGTGCAATATTTTCCATTCCATTTCTATAATATTCTATGTCAAAACTATCCATAGATAGTTTTAATACAAATATCTTTATTCGGGGAGCCTAATTGGTTCTGTGATCTAAGTGCAATGCTTTTCAAAGGTGGAAAACCAAAGAAATGTAGTTGTCACGATCTCCACACTGTTCTTGTCTGCCAGGTTTCTATTGCATGGAGGCTGTCAGTCTGTTTTAGTTTGCTGGGTCTGGACTGCAATCATTTGTGTTCACTTTCTTTGATTAGTCCTCTACTTAAGCAAGCTAGCTCATCCATCCAGTGTCAATCATACACTTGCTGCTGCCTGTGAAAGACTGATCTCTCTGTGCTCTGTGCCTGACCCAGCCTGACTTTATTCTCTTTCCAGAATTAGACTCTTGGCTTGTGAACTAACATCTTTTGTGTCTGCTCCCTTTATACTGTCTTGTCTTTCTGGTTTTCTTGACCTCGGCTCGTGCATTGGATTTCGTCCCTGACTACCCCTTGCTGTACTGTGCCATTTCCTGGACCTGACCTAGGATCGTTTGACTTCCCTTCACTTATTCAGTAAGTAGTGTATATTATATTACTATTTGTTGTTATAGTCCATCTCTCCACTTCTGGGACTAATTATTGTTATAGTGACTCACATCACATTATGATTGACCATAATTTTTTTATTTTTTTCCACTAATAGATCCATTACATATTTTGTGTGATCAGGTGGTGAATCTGACTCAGTTAGTCCAAGATCTGGCCTAGAAACAACACAAACTGGCATCCTCACAGAATCAGTTACAGGGCCAGATTTCTGGTACTTTTACTGCCCCTCAGAATCTCTCTCCTCAGACCGCTGTCATAACTTCTGAACCATCTGACGTATCTTTGAGCACCCTGAACCTGCTATAGCAATCACTGAAAAATTTTTGGGAGAAAAAGGCCAGTTCACAATTTTCAAGGAGAGTTGTAAATTATTGTTTACCTTGCACCCTCGGTCATCAGGGAATGAGTCACAGCGGGTTGGAATTATCCCTACCCTCTCTTGCTCCTGAATGTCTTTCCGTGGATGCCATTTTTGACACCTTAGGACAGATCTATGACGAACCTAACAGAGTCAAGGCGGCAGAAACAAAGATCATGAACCTGACCGCACAGCAGAAGACTATTCTACTGAGTTTCTTCAGTGGTCTACTGAGGTCCTCTGGAATGACGCAGCTCTCAGATGCCAATTCCTCAAGGGTCTTTCAGAGAGTCTAAAGGTTGCTCTGGCTATAGATGCTCCACTTGGTTGTTTGGTGGAGGCCATGACACAGGCTATCTGCATTGATTGGAGGATGCGGGAGAGATGCGAGGTTCAACAAGAGGTTCCATTTTGTCCAACTGGCCTGGTTCGTTCACCTGAGGTGGAACCTATGGAGGTTGGTGCTGCCAGCTCAAGGATTAATGAGACGAGATACCGTCGGGAACATGGACTTTGCCTCTCTCGTTGGCCAAGCTGGACATTTCTTAAAGGATTGCTTGGCACAACCTGCATCAAACAAGACATCGGGAAAAATGCCTAAGTCTGGGTAATTGTCGAGGAGGTCACTCAGACTAACAGGTACTCTTTCACTCCTCCGATAAAGTGTTGTTGAATGCTGAACTTCGTTTTCAAAATCAGTGTCTGTTAACATTTGCCTTTGCTGACTGCGGATCTGCGGCTAATTTCATTGATTCGGGTCTGGTTCGGAAGTTAGAATTAGGGACAGATAGGCTAGAAAGTCCTATCCAAATCGTGGCCATTGATAGTACACCGTTGCTCAAAAGTCTGGTTCAGTTAGTTACGGTGGAGTTCACACTCAAGGCAGGGACTCTTCATACGGAATTCATCTCCTGTTATGTTTTGGACAATTTACCTGCTGGAATTGTGTTGGGTATTCCTTGCTTGCGTATGTGTACTGTTTCAGTTATTTTGATAGATTTTCAGACATACATTCCAGAGCCTCTCATCTAGCCAAATCAGATCTCTCCTACTTTGCACTGACGAGGACCAATAGTCCAAAACACCGTGTCTGCAAATGGAGATTCTGATTTGGCTTTTATCCTAAGTCATATTACAAGACTCGTTAAAGGGTTGATTGTGACTTGTAGGATCGCTACTTCCAATAGGTGGCGCTATAGAGTACAAGTCCTCTTTGTTTGAAGAGGCAATTTGCATACAGACATACATGGACATTCATGTAATTGTATGTATTTAGCATCATCTATTGTATTTGTTATACTTTGCTGCCATCTACTAGTCATTGTTAGTATTGCACTCTAATATTTGCTGGCTTTTCCAGTCTTGTACTCTGGCCATCTTGTTTTGGACACATGAGCTGCAGAGCTGGAGAAAGGATTCTCTTGTTACCTTCAGCTTGGAGCTCCTACCGTCTCTAATCTGGTGCTGCTATAACCGCTTCTTCTACAGTCTTCACTTTTACCTCAGCTTCATTTCTTCAACTTCCTTGACATCTCGTCTCATCAAGGTACTGTAATATAGCCTGTTGAATTTATTACTGCATCATCCTTCCGGACTACCACGCGCCGTTGATAGAGATAGGAGCACGAGCTGGCGAGTAACGCTATCCCTCATTGTTTATACAGAGATTCGTGATCACACCCTTCAGATACATCTCGTCCACGTATATCGGTGGCAGAATAGTTACAAGAGACTTAAGTCTACAGTTCTGTGTGTTTATGCATTGACTGCTAGCAAGTCTTAATCGTCTACCATCTTGGCTAAAACATGTCCATGAAAGGCACCGTGGACCATCTGCAAGAGAAACACATCAAGTTCCTGACACCATAGTTGCTACAGGAGCAGAGTCCGCACTTACTGAAGAACAAGATGTACGATCCAAACGTGTAGCCAGGCCGGCACAAAAGGCCAGAGAGAACTTTGAGATTACTAGAAACGAGTTCCATGATAACCTAGAACATTTAAGGGGCAAAGTTGATCATGATTTAGCAGTTCTTCCACGCTCTGACAGCGACGCCACAGATTTAACCGCCAAATTGAAGAGTTTATCTGCCGCCTATGATCGCTACCAGAGACTGTCTGCAAGGTATATAACATTCCTAAGTAGGTGTAACATGGAAGATGCCTCAGCAGAACTAGCTGAAAGAGAAACTCGTCTCCAAGAAAAGATCGCATTAGTGAGAGATGCCCAAGATAAAGCAGAACTCCGCATCGCTTACCTCCAAGAAACCAGGTCACATCGCACAAAGTCGACCAGAAGCACATCCTCGTCTTCCAGATCATTTCACTCCAGGAAGTTAACATTGTCCGACAAGATACTGGAGATCCGTACAGCTGCAGAGGAAGCTAGAGTAAAAAGCTCCTTTGCTAAAAGGGAGGCCGAAGTGGAAGAAGAAGTCCAAAAGGAAGCTCAAAGAAATGAGATGGAGGCTCAAAGAAATGAGATGGAGGCTCAAAGAAACAGAATGGAAGCTCAGAGGAAATTAAAAATACTCCAAGCAGAAAGAGAAGAAGCAACAGCCCTTGCTAAACTGAAGGTTCTGGAACAAGCATTGGGACAAGAAGATAATTCGGATTGTCTTCTTCCAGTAGAAATGGAAGACCCAGTTGATCGCACATCTAACTACGTACTAAGTCATTTAAAATCTGCACCAGCACCACCTCCAGTTTCTAACACCGATGCGCCTGCAAATCAAGAAATGTCGCCACCTACTGCCGACAAGGTAACTTCCAGCATTAACTCGCAATTTAGGCCACAACCAGCAGAACCTATAGAGACTAAGTCGCAGTTTAACCCTTATGCAGCATCATTTCGTCCTGATTTGTCACAGTCATATAAGCCAGAGAACTTACACCCCTAAGGATACCACATGTTCATCCTGCAACAATGACCGGGAGATCAGACATGTCTGACTTCGCCAGATACATGATTCGCCGGGAGTTGATAAACATTAGTCTCTCAAAGTTTGATGATCGTGCCGAGAATTAAAGAGCATGGAAATCGACCTTTCAAGCAGTGATCCAAGACCTTAATCTCACTGGCAAGGAACAATTGGATTTGCTTGTTAACTGGTTAGGCCCTGAATCAGCATAGTGCATAAAGACAATAAGGGCAGTTCATGTGGATTATTCTGATGCAGGTCTTATTGCAGCCTGAGAAAGACTGGAACAAACCTATGGCAGCTCAGAAGCCATAGAAGGTGCCTTATTTAAAAGATTGCAAACTTTCCCAAAGATAACTAACAAGGACAATAGGAAACTTCAAGATCTGAGTGACCTGCTAAAGGAAATAGAATTAGCAAAGTTAGACCCACGTCTATCAGGACTGAGCTACCTAGACACTGCTCATAGCGTTAATCCAATAGTGTCCAAGTTGCCACACAGCATGCAGGATAAATGGGCAGACCACGGCTCACGGTATAAAAGGCAGCATGATGTGTCCTTTCCCCCTTTTTCCCATTTTTCCAGGTTCATCAGTGACCAAGCTCGGAAGAAGAATGATCCCAGCTTCGACTTCACTGAGCTTACTCCACCAGCATCATCATCTACAAGGTATGATAACACTGCCAAACGTAGAGAGTTAAGGAACACAGTGTCCGTAAGAAAGACTGACGTTCCACTTACTACACTTGCCTTCACTAAAACAAATAATGTGACTTCGAAGGCCTTGGACAGTAATCGTATGTGCCCTATCCACAAAAGGCCTCACCTGCTTAAAGAATGCCGTGCATTCAGGGCAAGGACTTTGCAGGAGCGTAAAGATACCCTCAAGGAGCTTGGGATATGTTTTAAGTGTTGCGCCTCCTCAGACAACCTCGCTAAGGACTGTAGGGCCCCTATTAGGTGCATTGAATGTAACAGTGATAAACACGTCACAGCCTTGCATCCCATGCCAGGCCAGCTCCATACAACTCGCAACCTTCTGCGGCACCCAATCTTGCCCAAAAGCATGGCGGGGAGTTACAAGTTCCTGATCCTACTACAACTGATGTTTCCTCCTCATGTATTGAGGTATGTGGAGAAGGGACTGGTCCTAAATGCTGTGCCAACGTGTGTCTGGTTAAGGTCTATACAGAAGGACAACCTGATAAGGCCTTCAGAATGTATGCCATAATAGACGAGCAAAATAACCGATCTCTAGCAAGACCCAAGTTCTTTGAGATCTTTAATATAAAAGGACAAACGACTCAATACACCCTCAACAGCTGCTCTGGTCGTATTGAGACTTCGGGCAGGAGAGCCTCTGGGTACATCGTTTCTTCAATCAAAGGAAACGAGCATATACCTTTGCCAACTCTAATTGAATGTGACCAGATACCTGATAACAGAGGAGATTCCCACTCCGGAAGCCGCGCTTCATCATCACCATTTGAAGCACCTGACTAAAGAAATCCCTCCTCTGGACATGAATGCTGATATTCTAGTCCTACTCGGGAGAGACATTCTGAAGGTCCACAAGGTGCGGCAACAATGTAATGGCACAGATGATGCTCCATACGCCCAAAACTCGACGTAGGCTGGGTAATCGTGGGCGATGTATGTTTGGATAGTAGTCACAAGGCATCTGAAGTCAATGCCTGTAAAACGTATGTGCTCCAAAATGGTCACGCAACTCACTTTAAGTAATGCCCTCATCACTTTGACGTGAAAGAAAGGTTCTCTGATTGCATCCAAGAGCCTGACATCATTCCTACTCCCTACGGTGACGACTTAGGGAGAACAGTGTTTCACACAACAAAAGACGACAACAAAGTCACCTTATCTATAGAAGACAAGGAGTTTCTCAAAATAATGGACGGTGGATTCTTCAAAAACGAATCTGACTGTGGGTTGCTCCCTTACCCTTCAAGGCTTCAAGGACCAGGCTTCCTAACAACAGAGATCAGGCCTTATCTAGATTCATCTCATTGCAGAGAATTTTTAGGAACAAGCCTGAAATGAAGGAACAGTTCATAGCCTTTATGGATAAGATATTTCGCAATGACCACACAGAGCCAGCTCCACCATTGCAAGCTGATGAAGAATGCTGATATCTGCCTTCCTGTAAGGTTCTATGTATATATTCCTGAAACTCAGTTTGTTCGTCAGCCATTTTACTTTCTGTCTTGCTGCAGCTATCTTGCCCTCAGTCAAAATGGAGTTTCCAGCTTGCATGTTCCCGCCCTGATTCTCTCCTTTGCTTCTTAAGCAGCCACAGCTGAGCAATCAGTGCTTCAGAATCTAGCCTGCAGTGAACCTGTGACTTGACTCCTGTAAGCCTTGGACCTTGTACTCCAGCTATTCCTACTGAGGAACTCTGAAGCACTTGTGGACTCTGAACCCTGCTCTTTGAAAGACCCACGTTTGCATGGACTTACGGTAACAGAGAAGAAGATCCTGAATCTGTATTGGAGAGTGATTGCTGAGCTTGGATTACTCTGGCCTGCTGTGTCTCCTGTTTCTGTGTCTGCAAACTGTGTGACTATTTCTGCCAACTTGTATGAAGTAATACAGGACTTTTCTATATCAAACCTGTGACTCCTGTGTTTTCATCGCACCCAAGCACAAGACGCTATATGAACTGTACTACATACATTACACTTCCTTTGGAATATCATCCAAGAAAGCCGAAACACATCAGAGTGGTGTTCGATTCAAGCGCCAAACATGATGGCGTATCTCTGAATGACGTTCTCCTCACTGGACCGAATATAGCTAATAACCTGGTGGGAGTGCTCATGAGATTCAGAAAGGAACCGGTCGCCATCACCGCCGACATCGAACAAATGTTCTATTGTTTCGTCTGTGCGTCAAGAGCACAGAAATTATCTCCATTTTCTATGGCACCGAGACAATGACACCAGCAAGGAAATGGTCGAATACCGCATGAAAGTGCACGTGTTTGGAAACAGTCCTTCCTCCTGCAGTCGCTGCGTACGGCCTGCGTAGGACCGCTTCTGATGGTGCAGCAGAGTTCTGAAAAGATGCTCAACAGTTCTGTTATGTTTCGGTAGCTGAGGAGGACAGGAGCAAAAAACCGCCAAAGCAGCAAGACACCAGAGATGCTGGGACCTAATGGGTTGCAGATTCCTAAGCTAACCACACAACTAGAAGTAGCCGTGGAGCGTACCTACGGTGATCCTAGACGCCTCGGCACAGCTGGAGAGTTAGCTACACCTGAAGATAGAAAGAGGAAAGCTAACTGCCCCGGAGTAGAGACCCCAAAGAAATAGGAAGCCCCCAAACATGTAATGGCGGTTAGACAAGAGGAAAATACGAACACAGACAGAAAATGGAATGAGCAAATGTTGGGGCCCAAATCTGTCTAGAAAGCAAAGTACAGGAGAGAAATTCTGTCTGCAACCCAGAAAAACCCTAACAAAAATACCAGCACTTCTGATTACAAAAAAACTGAGACCACACGATCTTAACCACCTATATCAGATCTCTGGTGTGACACACAGCTACCCAGTAGTAAAAAATATCACAGGAACAGAGAACAAGTGCAAATACAAAATGAGAACAGGAGGCAGCGCAAGCCCCCAAAGGGGACCTGGCTGAAGTCCAAGGCAAGCCTGCAAAAAGCAAGGGAAATCAAACCACAGAAAAAAAAACAGAAAGTCACTTATCTGAATGATAGCAGGAAAGCAAGCTGAAATTCCAACAAAGACCTGGAAGCAGCAATTGATTACCGGCAAGGATCATGGGAGTTCAGCTCACTTATATCAAGCCAGTCATCCCCACCTGAGACCCATTCCTTAATTGGATCAATACCCTCAGCAACCATCGGAGGGAGCCTCTGATCCGAAGTCGTCTCCAAAACATTTACAACAGTACCCCCCCTTGAGGAGGGGTCACCGAACCCTCACGTGTGCAACCAGGCCGATCAGGATGAGCTCGGTGATAGGCATGGATAAGTCTCCTAGCATGGATGTCCGAAGCAAACACCCAAGAATTGTCCTCCTGACCATAACCTCTCCACTTAACCAAATACTGGAGTTTCTGCCTAGCAAAACGAGAATCCAATATTTTCTCAACCACATACTCCAAATTGCCCTCAACCAAAACAGGGTCGGGAGGCGCAGCCATAGGAACCACTGGCTCGACAAACCTCTTCAATAAGGATTTGTGGAATACGTCATGGATCTTAAATGTACCTGGAAGAAGCAAACGGAAGGAAACCGGATTAAGAATTTCCATGATCTTATAAGGTCCAATGAACCTTGGCTTAAATTTTGGAGCCGCAATCTTCATAGGGATATTTCTTGAGGACAATCAAACCAAGTCCCCTACTTTAAAACGAGGACCCTCAATCCTATGCCGGTTGGCAAACCGCTGGGCTTTCTCCTGAGAGAGAGACAACCTCTCCACAACTTGGTCCCAAATCAGCTGCATTCGCTCCACAATAGAGTCAATACCCGGACAGACAGAAGCCTCCACCTGTCCTGAAGAAAATCGAGGATGAAACCCAGAATTGCAGAAAAAAGGAGACATCAAGGTGTCAGAGCTAGCCCTATTATTAAGAGCAAACTTAGCCAAAGGCAAAAAAGAGACCCAGTCATCGTGATCAGCAGACACAAAACATCTCAAATAAGTCTCCAAGGTCTGATTTGTTCTCTCAGTTTGTCCATTGGTCTGAGGGTGAAATGTAGAGGAGAAAGACAACTGAACTCCAAGTTTAGAACAAAATGTCCTCCAAAATCTGGAAACAAATTGGACTCCTCTGTCAGACACAATGTTCTCTGGAATGCCGTGCAACCGAACTACCTGCTGAAAGAATAAAGGCACCAATTCGGAGGAGGAAGGCAACTTAGCTAGTGGCACAAGATGTATCATCTTGGAAAATCTATCACAGATCACTCAGATAACGGTCATTCTCTGAGAGACAGGGAGGTCGGAAATAAAATCCATAGAGATATGGGTCCATGGCCTCTTGGGAACAGGTAATGGCATTAACAAACCACTAGAGCGAGAGCAAGGTTTGGAACGAGAGCAAGTCCAATAGGACTGCAGAAAGTCCCTGATGTCACGAGACAAAGTAGGCCACCAAAAGGACCGAATCACCAAATCTGTGGTACCAAAAATACCGGGATGACCAGCCAATGCGGAGCAATGAATCTCAGACATAACATTCTTCCTCCACTGGTCTGGGACAAACAATTTCCCAACAGGGCAGCGTTCAGGTTTATCCTCCTGACATCCCTCCAGAGCCAGTATCAAATTGGGCGAGATAGCAAAAAGAACTACCCCTTCTTTTAGAATAACAGCAGGCTCAGTTACCTCAAGAGAATCTGCAAAGAAACTCCTCGAGATGGCATCCGCCTTAACATTCTTAGTGCCCGGGAAAAGAGAAACCACAAAATTAAAACGTGTGAAAAACAAGGCCCACCTGGCCTGTCTAGGATTAAGTCGCTTGGCTGATTCTAGATAAACCAGGTTCTTATGGTCAGTGAGGACCACCACCTGATGTTTGGCTCCTTCCAGCCAATGTCTCCATTCTTCAAAAGCCCACTTCATAGCCAATAACTCCCGATTTCCCACATCATAATTGCGTTCAGCTGGGGAAAATTTTCGAGAGAAGAAGGCACAAGGGTTACTCTTAGAGGCCTCCGGATCCCTTTGGGACAAAACGACACCTGCCCCAATCTCAGAAGCATCAACCTCCACCTGAAATGGTAGAGAAACATCAGAACAGGAGCAGAAGTGAATCTCTGCTTAAGTTCCTGAAATGCAGAAACTGCCTCAGGAGGCCAATTCACCACATCAGAACCCTTTTTGGCAAATCAGTCAGTGGTTTCACAATACCGGAGAAATTACCAATAAATTTACGATAAAAATTAGCAAAACCCAAAAATCTCTGAAGAGCCTTCAATGTTGTAGGTTGAACCCAATCACAAATGGCCTGAACTTTGACAGGGTCCATTTCAATAACAGACGGAGACAAAATGAATCCCAGAAATGAAACCTTCTGTACGCCAAAAAGACATTTTGATCCCTTCACATACAGTGCATTTTCTCTCAAAATCCGGAACACCATCCGAACATGTTCCACATGAGAGTCCCAGTTGTTGGAAAAAATCAAGATATCGTCCAAATAAACGATCTGAAATTTATCCACGAAATCCCTGAAAATATCATTCATAAAGGACTGGAAGACGGAAGGGGCATTAGTGAGCCCAAAAGGCATCACTAGGTACTCAAAATGCCCCTCTGGGGTATTAAACGCCGTCTTCCATTCATCACCGAGCTTGATGCGAATAAGATTATACGTCCCCCTGAGGTCAAGCTTGGTAAACCAACTAGCACTTTTCACTCTGGAAAATAGGTCAGAAATCAAGGGTAAAGGATATTGATATTTAACAGTGATTTTATTCAGGAGACGATAGTCAATACACAGCCTCAATGAACTATCCTTTTTGCCCACAAATAAAAAGCCTGCGGCCAAGGGTGAAGAGGAAGGTCTGATATAACCCTTCTCCAAAGACTCCTTGATATAAGAACGCATAGCATCATGTTTAGGTACAGATAAATTAAAAAGTCGACCATTAGGAAATTTACCACCAGGCACTAACTCAATAGCGCAATCATAACTCCTGTGAGGCGGCAAAGATGCAGACTTACTATCACTAAACACATCAGAAAATTCGGTCAAATAGTCAGGGACATCGTGAGACTTGGGGGAGGCAGTAAAAACATCTTGAGACTGGGGGGCAGAAAAAACAGGATTGTCAGTACTAACACATTGGCAACCCCAACTGGTCACAGACACAGATTTCCAATCCAAAACAGGATTATGAGTCTGTAACCAAGGGAAACCCAGTACAATAATGTCATGCAAATTATGCACACCAAAAATTTGCAACTCTCCTGATGGTCCGGGTCGGCCCGCATTATCACATGGGTAGAAAACTGGGGTTTATTCTCCGCCAAAGGGGTAGAATCAATGCCCAGCAAAGGAATAGACTTCCGAAGGGGTATCATGGGAAACCCACAAAGTTTGGCTAAGTCAAAATCCATCAGGTTAATAGCTGCTCCTGAATCAACAAAATCCTGAGCAGAAAATGTGGACATGGAGCAAATCAGGGTAACAGTCAACAGAAATTTAGTTGAACACTACCCAAACAACTGAGCGCGCAAAACGTCTTCCCCGCTTGGGGCAGACGGAAATAGCATGAGAAGCATCACCACAGTAGAAACACAAACCTATTACGCTTTCGAAACTCATGACGCTGTGCCCCAGAAGTCACTCCATCACACTGCATGGGCTCAGGAGCTGACTCACAAGGCAACACAATCTCACGCATACCTCTGTGCTCACGCAAACGTCTGTCAATTTGAATAGCTAATGACATAGAGTCATTGAGACCAGAGGGAACAGGGAATCCCACCATAACATCCTTTACAGTCTCTGCCAGACCCTTCCGAAAAAGAGCTGCCAGAGCCTTATCATTCCATTTAGTAAGTACTGCCCATTTTCGAAATTTCTGACAGTACAGTTCAGCAGCTTCATGACCCTGATTCAATGCCAACAAGGTTTTTTCCGCTTGATCAGTGACGTTAGGTTCATCGTACAATAACCTAGAGCCTGAAAAAACACATTAACATCATTCAAAACAGGATCCACAGGTGTCAGGGAAAACGCCTAATCCTGAGGGTCGCCACGCAACAGGGAGATGACAATTTGAACCTGCTGTGCAGCGTTTCCTGAGGACTTAGGCTTCAGGGCAAAAACAACTTACAGTTATTTTGAAAATTCAGAAAATTAGACCAATCCCCCAAAAATAAATCTGGCATGGGGATAATAGGTTAAACAACCGGCAACCTAGCGATATAGGCAGCAATCTTCTGAACCTCAGTGGCGAGCCGCTCAACATGATCTGACAACTGCACAATCTCCATTGAGGAGAAAGAAAAATTCCTCCTCAGCACCAAGGGAGAAAGAGGGAAAAAATGTAACAAGCAGAAAAAATGAAAAAAAAAAATTTTCTGACAACTCCCAACTCCCTCTTTTTTTTCCTTTATGCTCACTATCCTTCCCGTCTGTTGAGTACCATAGAATTTTCAGTGAGGCCGGTGATACTGTTATGTTTCGGTAGCTGAGGAGGACAGGAGCAAAAAACCACCAAAACAGCAAGACACCAGAGAGGCTGGGACCTAATGGGTTGCAGATCCCTAAACTAACCACACAACTAGAAGTAGCCGTGGAGCGTACCTACGGTGATCCTAGACGCCTCGGCACAGCTGGAGAGTTAGCTACACCTGAAGATAGAAAGAGGAAAGCTAACTGCCCGGAGTAGAGACCCCAAAGAAATAGGAAGCCCCCAAACATGTAATGGCGGTTAGACAAGAGGAAAATACGAACACAGACAGAAAATGGAATGAGCAAATGTTGGGGCCCAAATCTGTCTAGAAAGCAAAGTACAGGAGAGAAATTCTGTCTGCAACCCAGAAAAACCCTAACAAAAATACCAGCACTTCTGATTACAAAAAACCTGAGACCACACGATCTTAACCACCTATATCAGATCTCTGGTGTGACACACAGCTACCCAGCAGTAAAAATATCACAGGAACAGAGAACAAGTGCAAATACAAAATGAGAACAGGAGGCAGCGCAAGCCCCCAAAGGGTACCTGGCTGAAGTCCAAGGCAAGCCTGCAAAAAGCAAGGGAAATCAAACCACAGAAAAAAAAACAGAAAGTCACTTATCTGAATGATAGCAGGAAAGCAAGCTGAAATTCCAACAAAGACCTGGAAGCAACAATTGATTACCAGCGAGGATCATGGGAGTTCAGCTCACTTATATCAAGCCAGTCATCTCCACCTGAGACCCATTCCTTAATTGGTTCAATACCCTCAGCAACCACCAGAGGGAGCCTCTGCTCCGAAGTCGTCTCCAAAACATTCACACACAGTTCGTTGAAAAAGACTTCTACTTGGATGACGGTCTTAAATCCCTGCCCACAGAGGAAGAAGCCATAGATCTGCTCAAACGGACGCAAGGCATGCCTTCTAAAGCTCATTTGAGATTGCATAAAATTGCCTCCAATAGTACTGTTGTCATGCAAGCCTTTCATCTGAATGATCATGCCGCTGAATTTAGGGACTTGAATCTAGGCCCGGACAACCCACCAGTACAGAGAAGCCTAGGCCTGAGGTGGAACTTGCTAAAGGACTCCTTCAGCTTTCAGGTTAGTGGAAAACCCTTTACTAAGTATGGAGTTTTGTCAGTGGTGAACAGTCTATATGATCCACTTGGATTTGTCGCACCCCTGACTATACAAGGCAAGCTCCTGTTGAGACAACTCTCAGAGTGCATTAAGGACTGGGATGTACCACTCCCTGCGGACCAACAACTAAGGTGGAAATCATGGAGAAAATCTCTTTGCGCCATAGATAAGATCCACATACCACGTTGTTATATTCCGTCATCCCTAGCTAAGAGTCAAAGGAAAGAGATTCGTGCATTCGCAGACGCTTCCACTGAAGCTATTGCTGCTGTCGCTTACTTGAAGGTTGTTGACTCTAACAATGCAGCTCATGTTGGATTTCTGTTTGGAAAAGCTAAACTGACCCCTGAACCCGAGCACACCATACCCAGACCCGAGCTCTGTGGGCTGTACTAGCCGTAGAGATTGCAGACTTCATACAGAGCGAACTAGCTATTCACATGGATGACACAAAATTCTACATGGACAGTAAGCTAGTTCTGGGCTATATATATAACCAGACGAAACGCTTTTACGTCTATGTCAGTAACGGCGTGGAAAGGATCAGGAAATCTTCTAAGCCTCAGCAATGGCAGCATGTCCCATCTCATCTTAACCCTGCGGACCTTGCTACAAGACCAGTGTCTATTGATGCCTTTGCAAGCTCTTCTTGGATATCAGGACCAGGGTTCCTTCACGACCAATGCGAAAAGACTGCCGATGAAGACAGCTTCAAACTTCAGGATCCAGAATCTCCTACTATTCTCACTCCGGCAACTCTCCTCACCCAGAAACTTGGAACTGTTCCTAACCCGCCTGAAGATTCTGTGTCTAGTGACAAATATCAGAAACGGTGGAAGCATGTGCAACATCTAGCTAATTGTTTCTGGAAAAGATAGAAGGAGTACCTGACACTCCTCCAAAAACGAAGAAAATGGCAACAAGTTAAGCCAAATTTACAAGTAGGAGATATTGTCCTCATGAAAGATCAGAAAGAGGAAAGAAATGCATGGCCTATGGGACTTATATCTAAAACCTTTCCAAGTGACGATGGCAAGGTGAGCAAGATAGAAGTGACAGTTGCTAAGCAAGGTGACCCCAAATCCTTCATTAGACCTATATCAGATATTGTCTTACTCATACCGGTTGAGGATTGATTATCTATCCAATCAATAGGAACTATTTCAAGAGACTTAGACCTTTGGATTACTTCAGGAATTTGTTATAGACATTTGTCTATTTTGTTAAACAATATTTTATTGTTGCATAGCATGCATTGTTTTTTTTTATCTTACAGGTTGAAGTATCTCCCTATGTAGTTCAGGAAAACACTCCCAATTCGAGGATGTTGATATGTGAAATCCAAGGATTTCAGACGGGGAGTGTACTGTTTCAGTTATTTTGATAGATTTTCAGACATACATGGACATCCATGTAATTGTATGTATTTAGCATCATCTATTGTATTTGTTATACTTTGCTGCCATCTACTGGCCATTGTTTGTATTGCATGCTAATATTTGTTATGTTGTTTCCCATAATACCTCTCTGCCTCAAGCTCCTCCTTTCTTTGGCTGGCTTTTCCTGTCTTGTACTCTGGCCATCTTGTTTTGGACACATGAGCTGCACAGCTTGAGAAAGGATTCTCTTGTTACCTTCAGCTTGGAGCTCCTACCGTCTCTAATCTGGTGCTGCTATAACCGCTTCTTCTACAGTCTTCACTTTTACCTCAGCTTCATTTTTTTCAACTTCCTTGACATCTCGTCTCATCAAGGTACTGTAATAAAGCCTGTTGAATTTATTACTGCATCATCCTTCCGGACTACCACGCGCCGCTGATAGACATAGGAGCACGAGCTGGCGAGTAACGCTATCCGCCATTGTTTATATAGAGATTCGTGATCACACCCTTCAGATACATCTCGTACACATTTATCGGTGGCAGAATAGTATGCATAATCTGATTATTGACTGGAATCTGAAAGATATTGTCAAATGGGGTCCTTATTGTATTGAAAAATGTCTAAAATCTGTGCATGTTTTCTCCGTTAATCTGGAAGGTCTTCCGGAGTACCTGAAAGACTTTGGAGATGTTTTCTTGGAAAAAAGAGTCTGAGATCTTACCTCCTCACAGTCCCAATGACTGTGCAATTATTCTCATTACTAATGAAAATTACCCAAGGCTCGTTTGTATAACTTATCTGGCCCTGAGCGGTCAGCTATGAAAGTTTATATTAACGAAAGTTTACAAAAAGGTCATATTCATCCTTTTTCATCGCTGGTAGCCGCCGGATTCTTTTTTTGTTAAAAAGAAAGATGGAGGTCTCCGTCCCTGTCTCGATTTCTGAGAATTAAACAAAATAACGGTTAAAAATACTTACCTGTTTTCACTTATCCCCGATCTATATAATCAACTTTCCGGGGCCAAATGGTTTTCCAAACTGGATCTCAGAGGGGCATATAATCTGATACGGATGTGTGAGGGTGATGAGTGGAAGACAGCGTTTTTAACATCTGAAAGTCTCTTTGAAAACCTCGTCATGCCTTTTGGTCTAACTAATGCACCCGCGGTTTTTTCAGAATTTTATGAAGATATTTTCTCTGATTTTATTGGGAGATTTATTGTGGTTTATTTAGACGATATTCTAATTTTCTCACCTGACCTGGTGTTAAGGTCTGCAGAACGCACCTAATAGATATTGTAGAGAGGTGCTCTCGCAGCCCGAGGTCCACCGTGCAGGCGAAGCCCGCTGCTAGTAAGATGGCGAAAGTAACGAACTCTGTTATCCCACAGAGTCGCTAAAATAAATGCCGTAACGTGCTGTGGCAGTTAGTGCGAACTCTGTTAATCCCCAGAGCCGCTAAGGGAATGCCACAGCGCTATATGGCGATAAGTATGAACTCACTTAGCTTCAGTGAGCCGCAAAGTAAAACGCTAGGGCGCTGAACCAGCATTATAAAGAGAACCCTGTTGCGTCACAGAGCCGCTGAGAAAAAGACTGTGTCCTGTTAGATTCACAGGGAACACAGATGACTGCTAAGCGGATTGCAGTCTGAGGTTATGCAGTCAGAACACAAGCAACAATCTCCTCACTGGAGTAGCCGGTATTCTAATGGCGTTTTAACCAAGCCCTGAACACGTGCATACAATCTCCTCACCGGAGGTGCTGGTATTCTAGGGGCTTATTTCAGCCAGACCTAACCACATGCATACATGACCTCACTGGCGCAAGCACGTAACAGATTTGATACCAGTGCATGGCGGCCCAGCCATGCCACCCTTTTATAGTAACAGCTACAGGACCTGCCAGAAAAAGGACCAATGAGAAACTATTCCAAAACACATGTAGTTTCAGGACCTTCCTGGCGGACCAATAGGAGCTGCTGCAGTACCTGAACATGTGACCCCTGATCTCCAATGAGAGATCTTACCCTGGGCATGCTCAGAAGGGGAAACGCAGGACTCCGTCCTAAAGACGTCTGCTCCAGCACTGGCTATAATAGAAGATCCAAGAGGGGCAGCAGCAAGTCTCTGTACAGTATTGGAATGGGCAAGACGCTGGGACCGACGTCTCTGCTGAGCAGGCTCCACTGCGGCCGGAGACGGATGGGGGACCGCAGCAGGAATGGTTCGAGATTCCCCTTGTGCAACATTGTGAACTCGAACCCTAACAACTGGATTCACATTATAAACATGTCCGTTTGTGTTATGTTTCGGTAGCTGAGGAGTGCAGGTAAAAAAGGCAATACACCAGAGCAGTTGGAATCTATGAGATTGCAGTACCCTGACTAACCACCACAACTAGAGGCAGCCGTGGAGCGTTCCTACGTTGGTCCTAGACGTCTCGTCACAGCCTGAGAAACTAACTACACCTAAAGATAGAAATAGGAAAGCTATCTGCCCCGGAGCAGAACCCCAAAGATAACAGAAAGCCCCCAAACATGTAATGGCGGTTAGACAAGAGGAAATACTGACACAGAAAGAAAATAGTATGAGCAAACGCTGGGGCCCAAACTATCTAAATAGAAAAGGATAGGAAGGGTACTTACTGCAATCCCAGAAAACCCTGAAAAGCACCAACTCTACTAATTTCAAAATCACCTGAGATCACACGACCTCTACCACCTAAATTAGTTCTCTGGTGTAACAAAATCAAAACAGCAGCCACTGAAAAACTGGAAAAAGCAAAAGTACAAAACTCAGTGGCTGAACTAAACTGAGAGGGCAGAAGCCCCCGGAGGGGACCCTGAAGGCCCCCAAAGAAGTGCAGGACAAAATGCAAAAACACAGCAAAAACACAAAAGAAGCAAAAGTCTTATCTGTAAGCAGGAGATGCAGACACGACACAGCAGGCTACAAGGGAAACTGGAATGAAGGATTCAGACCAGAACAATTGATCACCGGCAACCCTGATGGGAAAATGACTCCTTTATATAAGACCAGTCAGTAACACCTGATTCCCAGTCCTCACAATCCTCACTAGCACCGCTTGTAACCACCAGAGGGAGCCTCTGCTCAGAACTCATCTCAAACCCATTCACAACAGTAACCCCCCTTGAGGAGGGGTCACCGAACCCTCATTTGAGCAACGAGGTCGGTCAGGATGAGTTCTATGATACGCACGGATAAGTCTCCTAGCATGGATGTCCGAAGCAAACACCCAAGAATTGTCTTCCTGACCATAACCTCTCCATTTAACCAAATACTGGAGTTTCCGTCTAGAAAAACGAGAATCCAATATTTTCTCAACCACATACTCCAGATTGCCCTCAACCAAAACAGGGTCAGGAGGCACAGCAGCAGGAACCACTGGCTCAACAAACCTCTTCAACAAGGACTTGTGGAACACGTTATGGATCTTAAATGTCCCTGGAAGAAGCAAACGAAAAGAAACAGGATTAATAATCTCCATGATCTTATAAGGTCCAATGAACCTAGGCTTAAATTTAGGAGATGCTACTCTCATAGGAATATTCTTTGAGGACAACCAGACCAAGTCCCCCACTTTAAACCGAGGACCATCAGTCCTATGCCGGTTAGCAAACCGCTGGGCCTTCTCCTGAGAGAGGGACAACCTCTCCACTACCTGGTCCCAAATCTGTTGCATACGCTCCACAACAGAGTCAACACCTGGACAGACAGAAGCCTCCGTCTGTCCTGAAGAAAATCGAGGGTGAAACCCAGAATTACAGAAAAACGGAGACATCAAAGTGGCAGAGCTAGCCCCATTATTAAGAGCAAACTCAGCCAAAGGCAAAAAAGAGACCCAGTCATCCTGATCAGCAGACACAAAGCATCTCAGACAAGTCTCCAATGTCTGGTCCGTTCTCTCAGCCTGACCATTGGTCCGAGGATGAAACGCCGAGGAGAAAGACAATTGAACACCCAGTTTAGAACAAAAAGTCCTCCAAAATCTGGAAACAAACTGGACTCCTCTGTCAGACACAATGTTCTCAGGAATGCCGTGTAAACGAACCACGTGCTGAAGGAACAACGGCACCAATTCAGAGGAGGAAGGCAACTTAGGTAATGGCACAAGATGTATCATTTTGGAAAACCTATCACAAATTACCCAGATGGTGGTCATTCTCTGAGAAACAGGAAGATCGGAAATGAAATCCATAGAGATATGGGTCCATGGTCTCTTGGGCACAGGCAATGGCATCAACAAACCACTAGAGCGAGAGCAAGGCTTGGAGCGAGAGCAAGTCCCGCAGGACTGCACAAATTCCCTGACATCACGAGACAAGGTAGGCCACCAAAAGGACCGGCTAACCAAGTCTCTGGTACCAAAAATTCCGGGATGCCCAGCCAATGCGGAACAATGAATCTCAGACATCACACTCTTTTTCCATTGGTCCGGGACAAACAATTTTCCAACAGGGCAGCGCTCGGGCCTATCCTCCTGACACCCCTCCAGAGCAAGTCTCAAATTGGGCGAGATGGCGGAAAGAACTACACCCTCTTTCAAAATAACAGAAGGATCAGATAACTCAGGAGAGTCCGCAAGGAAACTCCTCGAGAGGGCATCCGCCTTAACATTCTTAGTGCCAGGAAGAAAGGAAACCACAAAATTAAAACGTGTGAAAAACAAGGCCCACCTGGCCTGTCTAGGATTGAGTCGCTTGGCAGATTCCAGATAGACCAGATTCTTATGGTCCGTAAGGACCACCACCTGATGTTTGGCTCCCTCCAGCCAATGTCTCCACTCTTCAAAAGCCCACTTCATGGCCAATAACTCCCGATTACCTACGTCATAATTACGTTCAGTAGGAGAAAATTTTCGAGAGAAAAAGGTACAAGGGTTACTTTTAGAGGTCTCTGGATCTTTTTGGGACAAAACGGCACCTGCCCCAATTTCAGAGGCATCAACCTCCACCTGAAATGGCAGAGAAACATCAGGCTGCCGTAGAACAGGAGCAGAAGTGAATCTCTGCTTAAGTTCCTGAAATGCAGAGACTGCCTCAGGAGGCCAATTCACCACATCAGAACCCTTTCTGGTCAAATCAGTTAATGGTTTAACAATAACCGAGAAATTACCAATAAATTTACGATAAAAATTGGCAAAACCCAAAAATCTCTGAAGAGCCTTTAATGAAGTAGGTTGGACCCAATCACAGATGGCCTGAACCTTGACCGGGTCCATTTCAATAACAGATGGGGACAAAATGAATCCCAGAAATGAGATCCTCTGTACGCCAAAAAGACACTTTGATCCCTTCACATACAGAGCATTCTCTCTCAAAATCTGGAATACAGTTCGAACATGTTTCACATGAGAGTCCCAGTCATTAGAAAAAATCAAGATATCATCCAAATAAACAATCAGAAATTTGTCCACAAAATCCCTGAAAATGTCATTCATGAAGGACTGGAAGACGGAAGGAGCATTAGTGAGCCCAAAGGGCATCACTAGGTACTCAAAATGCCCTTCAGGGGTATTGAATGCCGTCTTCCATTCATCCCCGTGCTTAATGCGAATAAGGTTATACGCCCCCCTGAGGTCAAGCTTGGTAAACCAAGTAGCGTTTTTCACCCTGGAAAACAGGTCAGAAATCAAGGGTAACGGGTATTGATATTTCACAGTAATATTGTTCAAGAGACGATAATCAATACACGGCCTTAATGAACCATCTTTTTTGGCCACAAAGAAAAAACCGGCACCTAAGGGTGAAGAGGATGGTCTGATATGACCCTTCTCCAATGATTCCTTGATATAAGACCGCATAGCGTCATGTTCAGGTACAGACAAGTTAAAAAGGCGACCTTTAGGGAATTTACTACCCGGCACTAATTCAATAGCGCAGTCATAGCTCCTATGGGGAGGCAAGGATGCAGATTTACTTTCGCTAAACACATCAGAAAAATCAAACAAAAAGTCAGGAACATCCTGAGCCTGGGGGGAGGCAGAAAAAACAGGAGTGTTGGTATTAACACATTGGCAGCCCCAACTGGTTACAGACACAGATTTCCAATCCAAAACAGGATTATGAGACTGTAACCAAGGGAAACCCAGCACGATAATGTCATGCAGATTATACAGAACCAAAAATTTGCAGCACTCCTGGTGATCAGGTTCAACCCTCATTATCACCTGAGTAGAAAACTGGGGTTTATTCTCAGCCAAAGGGGTAGAATCGATCCCCAGTAGGGGAATAGACTTCTGTAGGGGTATCAAGGGAAACCCACAACGTTTAGCAAAATCATAATCCATCAGGTTAATAGCTGCTCCAGAATCAACGAAAGCCTGAGCAGAAAATGAGGACAGAGAGCATATCAGAGTGACAGTTAATAAAAACTTAGTCTGAACACTACCCAAGACAACTGAGCGTGCAAAACGTCTTCCCCGCTTAGGGCAGACTGAAATAGCATGAGAGGCATCACCACAGTAGAAACATAACCCATTGCGCTTTCGAAACTCATGACGCTGTGCCCCAGACACCACTCTATCACACTGCATGGGTTCAGAAGCTGGTTCACAAGGCAACACCATTCCACGCATACTTCTCCGCTCACGCAAACGTCTGTCAATTTGAATCGCTAATGACATAGAATCATTGAGACCAGAGGGGACAGGGAATCCCACCATAACATCCTTTACATTATCTGACAGACCCTTCCGGAAAAGGGCCGCCAAAGCGTCGTCATTCCATTTGGTCAGGACTGCCCACCTACGGAATCTCTGACAGTATAACTCATCAAGCCCCTGATTTAATGCCAACAAGGTTTTTTCAGCTTGATCAGTGACATTAGGCTCATCGTACAATAACCCCAAGGCCTGAAAAAACGCATCAACATCACTCAAAACAGGATCCCCAGGTATCAGGGAAAAAGCCCAATCCTGAGGATCGCCGCGCAGGAGAGAGATGATAATTTGAACCTGCTGCGCTGCGTTTCCTGAGGACTTAGATTTTAAGGCAAAAAACAATTTACAATTATTTTGAAATTCTGAAACTTAGCTCGATCCCCTAAAAAAAAATCTGGCATGGGGATCCTAGGTTCCACAACAGGCAACCTAGCAAGATATGCAGCAATACTCTGAACCTCAGTGGCAAGCTGATCCACACGGCCAGACAACTGTGCAAACTCCATTGGGAGAAAAGATCCTCCCCAGCACCCAGAGATACAGAGGAAAAAAAAAAAAAATGCAACAAACAGACAAATATCTCTGACAACTCTGACAACCTTTTTTCTTTCACAATATTTTTTTTCCCTTCTGTGAGTACCATACAATTTTCAATTTTTTGGCCGGTGATACTGTTATGTTTCGGTAGCTGAGGAGTGCAGGTAAAAAAGGCAATACACCAGAGCAGTTGGAATCTATGAGATTGCAGTACCCTGACTAACCACCACAACTAGAGGCAGCCGTGGAGCGTTCCTACGTTGGTCCTAGACGCCTCGTCACAGCTGAGAAACTAACTACACCTAAAGATAGAAATAGGAAAGCTATCTGCCCCGGAGCAGAACCCCAAAGATAACAGAAAGCCCCCAAACATGTAATGGCGGTTAGACAAGAGGAAATACTGACACAGAAAGAAAATAGTATGAGCAAACGCTGGGGCCCAAACTATCTAAATAGAAAAGGATAGGAAGGGTACTTACTGCAATCCCAGAAAACCCTGAAAAGCACCAACTCTACTAATTTCAAAATCACCTGAGATCACACGACCTCTACCACCTAAATTAGTTCTCTGGTGTAACAAAATCAAAACAGCAGCCACTGAAAAAACTGGAAAAAGCAAAAGTACAAAACTCAGTGGCTGAACTAAACTGAGAGGGCAGAAGCCCCGGAGGGGACCCTGAAGGCCCCCAAAGAAGTGCAGGACAAAATGCAAAAACACAGCAAAAACACAAAAGAAGCAAAAGTCTTATCTGTAAGCAGGAGATGCAGACACGACACAGCAGGCTACAAGGGAAACTGGAATGAAGGATTCAGACCAGAACAATTGATCACCGGCAACCCTGATGGGAAAATGACTCCCTTATATAAGACCAGTCAGTAACACCTGATTCCCAGTCCTCACAATCCTCACTAGCACCGCTTGTAACCACCAGAGGGAGCCTCTGCTCAGAACTCATCTCAAACCCATTCACAACACGTTTGGTTCTGTAAAGATTGAGAGATAATTGTTTGTTCACTAAAACTGAAAATTGTACATTATCAGTTTAAGAAATATCATTCTTGGGTTTCATTGTGTCAGCCTCCGGGTTTAAGATGGATCCTTGGAAAGTTCAAGCCATCATCGATTGGGTTCAACCCAGTGATCTCAAGGCTTTGCAGCATTTTTTAGGGTTTGCAAATTATTACAGAAAATTTATTAGAGGGTTTTCTCAGATTGTCAAGCCTCTTATTGACCTCACTCATAAAGAGGCGGAGCTAAAGGTTTGGTCACCGGAAGCGGTTGGGGCTTTTGAAAATGTAAAGAAATGTATTATGTCTGCTCCTGTTTGGTGCAACCAGACCTCCAGAGGCCATTTATTGTGGAGGTAGATGCTTTTGAGGTCAGGGTGGGGGCTGTATTGTCTCAAGGTACTGAGACTTTAACTTACCTGCGACCATGTGCCTTCTTCTCTAAAACATTTTCTCCTGCTGAAAGAAACTATGATGTGGGTAATCGAGAGTCACTGGCTGTCAAGTTGGCTTTTAAAGAATGAAGGCATTTTTTGGAAGGAGCCGTATATTGAATCTGACAAGTGGTTGACACCTAGACAGGCCCAATGGTCTTTATTTTTTTCACAATTTAATTTTTCTATTACGTTCAGACTGGGTCTAAGAACGTGATGGCGGATGCCCTGTCTCATAGTCTTGATGCTGTGTCTCCTCCAGAGCCTCCTTCCTCCATTCTTCCCCAGGGTATTGTTGTGGCCATGATTTCCTCTGAGCTGGAAGCTGAAATCCATACTGCTCAGTCCTTGGCTCCTTCCAATACCCCTGAATGCAAGCTGTTTGTCCCTGTGTATCTCAGATTATACTTTTGCAAGAATTCCATGATTCTATGTTGAGTGGTCATCTTGCTCTACAAACGTCGGTGAGTCCCGTGCCCTCCTCCAACATTTTAGTACTTCTCTGCACAAGTGAAGCCATACAGATAAATTTCTTTGATAACGGTCACTACGGCCGAAACGTCAGAAACTAACCGTCTGTATGACTAATAGTGAATGCATTAATAAAATACATTTCAAGAATTTTGAGTGTCAGATTACTCATGTGATATGCTTCATTTCCTGATGAAAGTGGCTATCCTTTCCCATATTTTTTACATATCTTGGGG